>OW240913.1:255390820-255415792 GCA_933207985.1 Pelobates cultripes
CTGTGGGTGTCTGGGGGGTGCTATGGGTGTCTGGAGGCTGTTAGGGAATTTATTTTAAATATTTTTATTTTATTTTTTAATTAAAAAAAAAAGTTATGTGTCTCCCCCCGCTCAGATCTCGCAAGAGTGAACTCTAGCCCAAAGGTTAGAGTTCACTCTCACCACTGGACCACCAGGGAAGGCAGCATGGCCCCGCACCCCCAGGCATAACGGATCTCCACCCCCCCCTTCTTACCTTTATCCTGGGAGGGGGGGGGGTGGAGATCCGTTATGCCTGGGGGTGCGGGGCCATGCTGCCTTCCCTGGTGGTCCAGTGGTGAGAGTGAACTCTAACCTTTGGGCTAGAGTTCACTCTTGCGAGATCTGAGCGTTACCGTGGTAACCGCGGCAACGCTCAGAATCCCGCGAGAGGACCCGGCGTAGCTGCTTGTTAGAGCTCCGCCGGTCCTCTCCTGCCTTCCTACCTCACTCCCTCTCCTGCTGGCGGCCCCATCTCCCTGTCTGTGGGCCGGTGAGGGAGATCTGCGATCTTCCCACCGGCCCATGGAGGCACACAGCAGGGCTGGCGCTCGGGTAGCGCTGGCCCTGCAGGGGCTGGCAGGGGAGATCCTGTGATCTCCCTGCCGGCCTCGGCCCCACGGCCATCGCGACCCACCGGGCATTTGCCCGGTATGCCCGATGGCCAGTCCGGGCCTGCCTACATGGCCCCTAAACACCCAGGAAACCGGGAATAAATCACTGGGACCGAGGGGGAAGCAAAATAGATAACAAAAGTGACTGCAAGGAAGTTTAAAAGGCAACCACGTGCAAAAAGTCAAAGTTTAAAGGCACCACAGTCTAAAGGCCTCAAGGTATAAAAGGTAACACAGTTTTAAAATCTAACACAGTTTTCAAGTCTAACACAGTTTTCAAGTCTAACACAGTTTTCAAGTCTAACACAGTTTCCAAAATGTAACACAGTTTTTAAAATATCAGTTTTCCAATGCACTGCAGTTTTCCAAATGTACTGCGGTTTCCAATGACTTGCGGTATTACATACAACAGTATTAAATGCAAATTTAAATGAAACAGTTTTAACAGTTTATGCCACACAGCTTAAATGCTTCCTAGCAAAAGCACAACCGCATAATGTACCACAATCTTAAAAATAAGGTACAGCTGTATAATGCACTAGTTTAAAGATATCAAAGCTTAAATGCATCACAGCATAAAAGCACAACTGCATAATGTACTACAGTAAAACAGCAAATAAAGGAATGAAGATAAAACAACATACATGTCCGTAAGTAAAGGGAGCAAATTGCTCACGTCCTATGGGCTGTAGGACAAGAAAAAGACTGAGGACCTTAGGGATGGAGCCTCCTTTTAAAACCTTGGTGGTTTTCCTGTCCTATCGGCTGTAAGGGAGGAGCTAACCCATGTGTATATGCTGCCATGATTAGCCAGGAAATATATATGTGTATGTGTGTGTGTGTGTGTGTGTGTGTGTATGTATGTGTATTTTTAATTATAGAAAGTTTTATCAATTTTTGTATGCGGTAGAACATCAATTTAGTTTTATTTAAATTTTTAATAATTTAATAAAGAATATTATTGATTTAATACATTTAAAAATGTGGATTTTAGATAATTGGAGGATATTCCTTTAACTCCCTGTTCACCGGATCCTTTAGATATACTGAATGTCCACGTCTAGCCTATCTACGGGCAAAACACAATAAGGTGCTGTCAATTTTTGCTATCAGGCATTAAGTTCCACTGAGTTGTGCCCCATGCCGGTGTCTTGATGTCCTGCCTGCTCTAATTTTGGCTTTACAAAGAGCATTGGGTGCTTACACTTACAGGAGCTTGGGAGAGTGGTAACAACATTAAGTGATAACATGGTCCACACTTACACCATATATTACATATTACACAAAACAAATATCAGTGGTATAGCTAGTAGTGACAATAATGCTCAAAACACCGTGTGGTATCCCCTATACCAACATAAAGATATACATACAATACAAACACAATGGATGGAGTATGCTCCATCCATTGTGTTTGTATTGTATATATTACATATTACACTATAAAAAGTTGTGATCAAATGTTTGCATACCTTGGCAGAAATTGTGAAAATTTGACGTTGCTTTTGAAAATATGACTGATCATGCAAACAAAAATTTATTTTATTTAACGATAGGGATCATATGAAGCATTTTCTTTTACCACATAGTTGTTTGGCTCCTTTTTAAATCATAATAATGACATACATCACCCAATGACCATGATCAAAAGTGTATATACCCTTGAATGTTTGGCCTTGTTGCAGACACACAATGTGACATACACACACAGGTTAAAATTGCAATTAAAGGTTAATTTCCCATACCTGTGGCTTTTTAAATTGCAACTAGTTTATGTGTATAAATAGCCAATGAGTTTGTAATTTCTCACATGGATGCACTCAGCAGGTTGGATACTGACTCTATTAACTTATAGTGACATGCAGGGAAGGGCTGGGCTAGGGGGCAGGGAGGAAATTGCCCCCCAGGCCGCCCTAAATAATTTTAAAACCGGCCGCTGCAGGGCCGGTCCTAATGTTGCAGCCGCCTGAGCGCTCTGTTAAGAGCCTCAAGCGGCTGCAGCGCTGCTTCTCCCCTGTAGCGTGGCCAAGCTCCTATCCGGTCCGTGGTGCCCGGCAGGAGTTATAGGAAGGTGCACACTCAGTGTGCACTTCCTGTCAGTCCGGCCAGTTACAGGAAACAGAATCTCCTGTTCCACACGGAGTTTCTGTTTCCTGTAACCGGCCGGACTGACAGGAAGTGCACACTCAGTGTGCACCTTCCTATCACTCCGGCTGGGCACCACGGACAGGAGAAGAGCTCGGCCACGCTACAGGGAAGGGGAGTAAGAAGAGGGGAGTTAAGAAAGGAGGGTAAGAAGAAGGGGAGGGTAAGAAGAAGGGGTGGGGTAAGAAGAAGGGGGTGGGGTAGAAGCGGTGGGAGTAGAAGAGAGTAGAAGAAGGGGATGGGTGTTAGAAGGGGGTAAGAATAGAGGGGTAAGAAGAAGGGGTAGGGGTAAGAAGAGGGAGGGGGTAAGAAGAAGGAGAGGGTAGAAGAAGGGGTGGGAGTAAGAAAAAGGGGTAGAAGTGCAGAAAAGAAGGGGTAGGGAGTAAGAAGGAGAATAAGTGGGAGGTAAGAAGAAGGGGTGGGGTAAGAAGAAGGGGTGGGAGTAAGAAGGGGTAGAGAACAAGGAGAGTAAGAATAACAGGTGGGAGTAAGAAGAACAAGAATTACAAAAGAGCAGGGGGTAAGAAGAACAAGGAGTAAGAAAAAGAACAAAAGAGGGCAAGTAAAAAGAACAAAGGGAAGTAAGAACAACACAGGGAGGAGGGGGTAGAGTAAGGGTGAGGAGAAGGGGAGATGAGAACGGGGGGGCGAGAAGAACACAGGGAGGGTGGGTCTTGAGGAGAACACAGGGAGGAGAAGGGGGGGTGAGGAGAAGGGGAGATGAGAACACAGGGAGGAGGAGAAGGGGAGATGAGAACGGGGGGGCGAGAAGAACACAGGGAGGGTGGGTCTTGAGGAGAACACAGGGAGGAGAAGGGGGGGTGAGGAGAAGGGGAGATGAGAACACAGGGAGGAGGGAGGTGAGAAGAACACGGGGGGGTTGCATGAGAAGAACACAGGGAGGGTGGAGGGGGGGATGAGAATAGCCCAGGGAGGGTGGGTGAGTGTGAGAAGAGACCGCTAGGGGAGGGTGGGGGAGAGCTCTAAGGGACAGAACGGACAGCTCTATAGGACAAGGGGCAAGACAGGGAGCTCTTTCACACTACACGCACACACAATGCATCCCTATACATACACAGAAACACGCAATGCATCACTACACACACAAAAACACAACATGCTTCCCTTACACACAGAGAAACGAACAATGCATCCATTACACACACACACACACACAATGCAACCCTTACACACAAAGACAATGCATCCTTTGCACACATACACAGAAACACACAATGCAAACCCTTACTCACACATGCAAACACACACACTGCTTTTCTTACATACACACAGAAACACAATGCATCTCTTACACACACTCAATGCACACACATACAGACACACACACACCTTGCATCCCTTATGCATACAAACACAGATTCACACAATGCATCCCTTACACACAACCAGAAACACACAATACATCCCTTATACACAAATACACACTGCTTCCACTACACACAAACACACTGCAATACCTACACAAACTGGTATCCCTATACACTACATACTATAAGCACACATATTATATCCTCTACAATAACACATCCCCTACACACTCTACTCCCTGTGAGCGAACTCATGGGTGGGTGGAACATATAAGTGGACTTATGAGTGGGCCTTATGGGCATACTCACTGTCAGGCCCTGGGGCTCAGACCTTGAGCTGTGTAAGGGGCCCCCAAAAAATGGAGCTGCTTCCAATTTTCCCAGAACATTGAATTTTGTGACCACAGTTTCAAACAGCCTCCAGAGATCCTGTTCTACACCAGACCAGTGGAGCCAAACTGCAGCCCATCATCATCCTCATCTGGTTGTAAGTAGGCAATCTAGTATATTATTAGTGACACTGATCTATAATTTACCTCACATTAAAGGGACACTATAGTCCCCAGAACCACCATAGCTGGTCCCTGCAGGCTTTTTAATGTAAACACACACTGTGTGCAGCACTGGCGTTAGTTCATATGGCAGATCATATGGGTGGGGCATTGTGATATCACATGGGGGCGGCAAATTTTTCTTTTGCCTAGGGCGGCAAAAATCCTTGCACCAGCTCTGATCCTGGGCAGGTGCACCAGTCTACTGGTGACCCACAGGAGGGGAGTGCACTGATTGCACTGCACTCTCCTCCTGCCCAGACCCATCTTTACCGCAGTGCAAGTGCCCTCTGCCCCTAATTTACAGTGCCTGGAACCCTTTGCAGAGACGGGAACAAAGTGGTTCTGCGGCAGCTGGCAGTCCTGCAAGCATTACATTAACCAGCTGTTCCCCATGCAGCCACAGGTGGCACTGTGCTGGGAGATTGTGATTACTCTTCACTTCCTCCCAGCCTACAGAGCAGTGCATGGGGGATAGAGAGGAGGAGGCATTATTTAATCTTACAACAAATCCAGTAAGCAAATCCTTGTAAATTTGGGGGATCAGCTCTGTTTGCACAGTTTATTGGTGTTTACTCTGATGTCTGTATTAATATTGAGGGATGTCTAAGTAGTAACATCAGTGTGTGTCAGCAGGGCCAGCCATTGGGGTGTGCAAGCTGTGCGGTCATGCAGGGTGCCACAGCTCACAAGTTGGGGACACCAGCATATTCAATTTAAACGATTCGCTGGTGGTCCAGTGGTGCGCACCAGCAGTAGGTGCAGTCAGATTATATCCTCTCCTTCGTGGTTCCGGCGCTCAGTTAGTGAGCTCAGAGATTCTCAGCCTGCGCTCTGACAACATTGAAAGTGAGAGCCGTGAAGGAGCGGGTATTAGCATAACATCAATATCCGTTCTAAATCCAGGAAAAGGTGGGCATGGATGGTGAACTGATTTGGTGGTGCAAGGGGCCACTTGACTGGTTTTGCCTACCAGGCCTAAGGCTGCCAGCCCTCTCCTGGTGACATGCTACATCTGCTATTACTAACTTTAAGTAAGTTAATAAATTTGCATTGTGCACTTTACTTAATTGCTATTTTATTGGATTGCACTTTGTCTTTTCTCATTTTGAGGTAAATAAAGCTCAAGACCTGGAACAGATCCACATCCATTACACTGAAGGCTCTTAACCCTTTTTTTAAATTGTGAGTGGCCATTAGGCATATACAATTAACTATTACTCTGTTGTAGAATTTTTCATGTTGTGCCATTTCTTCGCTGGCAGGATAACCCCTATTTTTGTATAGATACTGAGCCATGGGGAGCAGAAAAGTAATCAAAAGTCCTGTGTAACGAAGTAATGGAACTTTATAAAGATATGAAAGGATATAAAAAGATATCCAAGTATTTGAAAATGACATTCAGTACTATTAAATCACTTATTTGGAAGTGAAATATTTGGGAATCTCTTGATACCAAGCCAAGGTCAGATAGACCAAGAAAGATTTCAGCCTCAAGTGCCAGAAGAATTGTTTGGGATACAAAGAAAAACCCACAGGTAACCTCAGGAGAAATAAATGCTGCTCTGGAAAAAGAGGTTGTGGTTGTTTCAAAGAGCACAATACGAAAATACTTGAACAAAAATGAGCTCATGGTCGAGTTGACAGAAAAAAAGCCTTCACTGTGCCAATGTCACAAAAAAGAAGGGTTACAATATGCCAAACACATAGACTGAAGGATAAAACTTACAAGGAAAGATTAAAGGAACTTAACATGTATAGCTTGGAGGAAAGACAAGACAGGGGGAATATGATAGAAACATTTAAATACATAAAGGGAATCAACACAGTAAAGGAGGAGATTATATTTAAAATATGAAAAACTACCACAACAAGAGGACATAGTCTTAAATTACATAGTTACATAGTTACATAGTTATATAGCTGAAAAGAGACTTGCGTCCATCAAGTTCAGCCTACCTCACATTTGAACACATGAAATTAGAGGGGCAAAGGTTTAAAAATAATATCAGGAAGTATAACTTTACTGAGAGGGTAGTGGATGCATGGAATAACTTTGCAGCTAAAGTGGTAGAGGTTAACACAGTAAAGGAGTTAAAGCATGCATGGGATAGGCATAAGGCTATCATAACTATGAGCTAAGGCCAGGGACTAATGAAAGTATTTAGAAAATTGGGCAGACTAGATGGGCCAAATTGTTCTTATCTCACATTTATAGCATCATATTTTAGAAATAAAAACTTGATAAGCTGCAATTGATTTATGAAAGCGAGTTAGACAGAAAATGCCCCTCCTCCCCCCCAAAGAGTTGAATTAATATGAAATTAAATTGGGACACATTTGTCCTCACAGACTTTTGCTTTTACTATAGCAATGATTATACACTCCCATTATTATTATTTTTTTGGAACTTAGCCTAAGATTTAAACATAACTCACTTATCTTAAATATGTAATTTCCTTAAGCTAAACACCAATGATATCTACTAGTTGTTAACCTTTTCTCATTAAGTTAAATTAACTCAAATTAAATTGGATCTCTCCCTCGCTTAAAAGGGGTTTTTCTGTCCCATCATGACCCTGTGTCTCTATGCAATATACAATATATGCGATATATAATAAATAATCAAAAAGAGAGAAAGAAAAGCCAATATCCAAAAAAACAATGTAAAGTAAAAAAGAATAATTTTGAGTCAACGTTTGGTAGAATGTATTAATATACTCCCTGAACCACTTGATGGGAAGTGCCACCTTTTACCCTTAAATAATAATATATAGCATCATATTTTAGAAATGAAAACTTGATAAGCTACAATTGCACTATGTAAGCGAGTCAGACAAAATGCCCCATCTAGGAAGCGTGACAGGAAGTGGAGGTGTATGGCCGCCTGAGCTTTGTCGCGGCTCAGCAACACAAGTTCGGCGAGTAGCATGTGATAAACTGCGGTAAAAGACACTATGCCTCACAGCAAGTCCCGCTGACTTAAGGAGAAGTTGGAAAAGTAAGAAAAGCCAGAGGAACTCCGTAAACGAAATTTTTTTCAAAGTAAGGTTTATCTGACCATGATCGGATGACCATGATCGGGCTATACCAGGTACTGGTGAACATGGTTTAACAAAGGCTTTTATTCAAAATGCAATAGATGCGTTGTCTCAAAACTTGATTTCCACATGAAGATCCAGTGAAGATGAATTAAGAAAAGAGATTCAAGAGCTGGGGTTCAGGTCGGCACATATGGAAACATAGAAACATAGAAACATAGAATGTGACGGCAGATAAGAACCATTCGGCCCATCTAGTCTGCCCAATTTTCTAAATACTTTCATTAGTCCCTGGCCTTATCTTATAGTTAGGATAGCCTTATACCTATCCCACGCGCGCTTAAACTCCTTTACTGTACTAATCTCTACCACTTCAGCTGGAATGCTATTCCATGCATCCACTACCCTCTCAGTAAAGTAATACTTCCTGATTTTATTTAAACCTTTGTCCCTCTAATTTAAGACTATGTCCTCTTGTTGTGGTAGTTTTTCTTCTTTTAAATATAGTCTCCTCCTTTACTGTGTTGATTCAATTTATATATTTAAATGTTTCTATCATATCCCCCCTGTCTCGTCTTTCCTCCAAGCTATACATGTTAAGATCCTTTAACCTTTCCTGGTAAGTTTTAGTCCGCAATCCATGAACCAGTTTAGTAGCCCTTCTTTGAACCCTCTCTAAGGCATCAATATCCTTCTGAAGATACGGTCTCCAGTACTGTGTACAATTCTCCAAGTAAGGTCTCACCAGTGTTCTGTACAATGGCATGAGCACTTCCCTCTTTCTAATGCTAATACCTCTCCCTATACAACCAAGCATTCTGCTAGCATTTCCAGCTGCTCTATTACATTGTCTGCCCACCTTTAAGTCATCAGAAATAATCACCCCTAAATCCCTTTCTTCATATGTTGAGGTTAGGACTCTATCAAATATTCTGTGCTCTGCCCTTGGGTTTTTACATCCAAAATGCATTATCTTGCACTTATCCACATTAAATGTCAGTTGCCATAATTCTGACCATTTTTCTAGTTTACCTAAATCATTTGCCATTTGGCATATCCCTCCTGGAACATCAACCCTGTTACATATCTTAGTATCATCAGCAAAAAGACATACCTTACCATCAAGATCTTCTGCAATATCACTAATAAAAATATTAAAGAGAATGGGTCCAAGTACAGATCCCTGAGGTACCCCACTGGTGACAAGTCCAAGCTTCGAATATATTCCATTATCTACAACCCTCTGTTGCCTGTCACTCATTCAACAATATTGGAATCCAAACTTAAAGATTGCAGTTTATTGATAAGCTTTCTATGTGCAACAGTGTCAAAAACCTTACTGAAATCTAGGTAAGCAATGTCTACTGCACCACCCGGAGCTATAATTTTAGTTACCCAATCAAAAAAATCAATAAGATTAGTTTGGCATGATCTCCCTGAAGTAAACCCATGTTGTCTCTCATCTTGATATCCATGTGTTTTTAGATGTTCATCAATCCTATCCTTTAACATAGTTTCCATCACTTTCCCCACTACTGAAGTACGGCTTACTGGCCTATAGTTGCCCGACTCCTCCCTATTACCTTTCTTGTAAATGGGCACAACATTCGCTAACTTCCAATCTTCTGGGACTACTCCTGTTAACAATGATTGGTTAAATAAATCTGTTAATGGTTTTGCTAGTACACCACGAAGCTCTTTTAATAGTTTTGGGTGTATTCCATTAGGTCCCATTGACTTATTTGTCTTTACTTTTGACTGTTGAAATAGAACCTCTTCCTCTGTAAACTCACGTGTAATAAATGACTAATTTATCCTTTTTCTTAACTGAGGTCCCTTTCCTTCATTTTCATCTGTAAATACAGAACAAAAATATTAATTGAGGCAGTCAGCTAGACCTTTATCCTCTTCTACATACCTTCCTTCTTTTGTTTTTAATCTAACTAATCCTTGTTTTATTTTTATTTTCTCATTTATGTATCTAAAAAAAGTTTTGTCCCCCTTTTTTACTGACTGTGCTATTTTCTCTTCTGTGTGTGATTTGGAAGCTCTTATAACTTGCTTAGCCTCTTTCTGCCTAATCGTATAGATCATTTTGTCTTCCTCACTCTGTTTTTTTTTTTATAATAACTAAATACTAACTTTTTGTTTTTAACTATTTTGGCCACATCTGCGGAGTACCACAGTGGTTTCTTGAATTTTTTGCTTTTACTAACAAGCCTAATGCAATTTTCTGTTGCCTTCAGTAGTGCGACTTTTAAATAATCCCATTTCTCTTGGACTCCATTTAAATTGCTCCAGTCTGATAATGACTCCTCTACACATATTCTAATTTTAGAAAAGTCTGTTTTTCTAAAGTCTAAAACTTTTGTTTTTGTGTGGTGTGACTCAGTCACTGTTCTTATATTAAACCACACTGACTGATGATCACTGGATCCTAAACTTTCACCTACAGTAATATCGGATACCAAATCTCCATTTGTTAAAACTAAATCTAGTATGGCCTCTTTACGAGTTGGCTCCTCAACGACTTGTTTTAGAGACAATCCCAGTAGGGAGTTTAGAATATGTGTGCTCCTGGCACAAGCAGCTATTTTTGTTTTCTAATTTACAACAGGAAGATTAAAGTCACCAATGATGATAACTTCCCCTTTCATTGTCATTTTAGCTATTTCCTCAACTAGTAGATTATCTAACTCTTCAATTTGTCCTGGGGACCTATAAATCACACCTACACGAGTTACTGTGTGATTACCAAATTCTAACGTAACCCAAAGGGACTCTGTTTGCCTCACTAACTTTTATTAGGCTAGATTTTATGCTATCCTTCACATAGAGGGCCACTCCTCCCCCTTTCTTGCTTTCCCTATCTTTTCTATATAAAGAGTACCCTGGTATTGCTATGTCCCAGTAATTTTTCTCATTATACCATGTCTCAGTAACGGCAACTAAATCTACACTATCAGTTGTCATTATTGCCACAAGTTCATGGATCTCATTCCCTAAACTGCGAGCATTTGTAGACATGACTCTAAGCTTATTTTTTAACACACTTGCTACAGGCACCTTCTGTCCTTGTTTTGGGGGAAAATTTGATTGATGTTTTATCACCCTTTTGCCCCCCGCTCCTAGTTTAAATACATCCTAGCAAAAAATTCTGAACTGCTCACTGAGAACATTTGTTCCCTTTTGAGAAAGACCCAACCCATCTTTTTTGTACAGGTTATTTCCATTCCAAATAGAGCTACCATGAGAAATAAAGACAAAGTTAGAATGGATGAATTTGTCGATGTTCAAAATAACACAACCGATAAAATACTTAAATTGGAAAATTGGACGTTCAACTAGCGCTATGTGATTCTAAAATTGGGATTCTGGAACATCGGTCCAGACGCAGCAATCTTCATTTATGGGGGGTCCCATATTGCTGCCTCACTGCTAAGAGACGTCATATTGAAAACTCATTTTTTTCATATATAATACTATTAAGAAAAAGCAGAGCAGATATAGAAATGCCAAGCAATTTTAAAGATGAAAGATGTAATCAAATACCTTATCGGTGGGGATTTCCGACCCAAGTAATAGTTATCAGAAATGGGACTACTGCAACTAATAAATCTGTTGAAGATGGATTAAAGCTACTGAACCAATAAGGGTTTACAAATTCAGAAAGGCCTCAGATTCCACAACCAAATCAAATATTGACTCAAATGTATTTTATTTTACATTGTTATTGGATAATAGCTTTTCTTTCTCTCTTTTTGAAAATTGTTTATTAGTATATCACATAATGATACATAGTCATGGTGGGACAGAGAAAAGCCTTTTAGGTGAGGGCGAGATTAAATTTTATTTGAGTTAATTTAACTTAATGAGAAAAGTTAAAACTAGTAGATATTATTTGTTTAGCTTAAGGAAATTACATCTTTAAGATAGGTGAGTCATGTTTAAAACTTAGGCTAAGTTCCCTAAAATAATAAACAAATAAAAATGGGAGTATGTAACGGAGCTCCAGTACTCCAACTGAGTACCTCCGTTGATCGATGCTCCTAGGGCTTCCCGAGGGCTCCAAGCACTCTCCAGACACCATAAGCACTGCAGACCGAACCTCTCCTCCTGCAGAGAGCAAAGCTGGAAAGAGCTCTTAAAAGAGTATGTAGAGTATAGCAATCTCCCAGTGTAAATGCAGCCGTTTCCCCCCAATCATGAGAGAAGACTTGAGGGTCAAAACAGGAACTCAGCAGTCTGAGGGTTTATTGGCTTTTATGCAAGTTTTTACACAATGTTACCACCAACATGGTTTTGTGGCACAGCCAATCAAATACATTATAATACAGTTAAACACTCCCAGTTAGGACACACAAACCCTCCCCTCTGCCTGAAAATACACAGTGTCATACAATATTTATAACTCACAAAATATCCATACAATCTCCATAAATTACATATTATGAATCAGCATACTCCAAATATAAACATACTCAAAAATCAACAGAAGAAAAAGGTATAGTATATACAGTGAGAACAATGTAAGTGTGATCAAACACCTGAGTGGGAAACCCCTTATACCACTCTCAAATAAACATAAAGGCAATACATACAGTAGGTGGATCACACTTCCTACAATATCTACAAGGAAATAGAAACAACAATATAGTGTAGTATATTTGACAAATAGGTATCCAAAGATTAGATAAAGATGGTCAGGTACTCACAAACCGAGAGCCAAACATAAACATGTGGCTCTCATGGAAACAGCACTGGGACTATTAGTAGGATGTCCCTTTCCTTCTGTGGATCTTCTGTTCACCCAAAGAAATGGAGCTGAAAACACTTACTTTGAAAGTAAAGTGTTTATTCCAGTATTGGCAGCAAGGTTAAAAATAAGGAGGGTATCTCCAATAAAACATATACATTTAAATAAAATAAAAGAGTTCAAATAAAAGAAGTCTCTATAGTACCAAAACGCGTTTCGCCCCGTGCCAGGGGCTTCCTCAGTCGGTAATGTTTCCTCTCTGTTTTCTTCTCTTTTTATATGTATGTATGGCCGGTGTTTGGAACGCAAAAATTCGCGGTGGAATGCATTTCCGGTTGCGTCATTTCCGGGTTGCGGCGTCATCTCGTCAGCCTGATTTCCGGCATGGCCGCTTCTTGTAGGCATGGAAACCAGCCGGTTGGAACGCACACTAATATGACGTGTGCGTTCCATACCGGAACAACGATAATATAGAGGGAAGAAAGCATGAATGCACAACGGCAATAAAATAGCTGTATCAAAAGTGGTTCTATTACCCCAAACCAATTACAATGTGACATAGTGTTACAGCAATGTGGTTGTGAAATTTTATAAAGATCGATCAGTGTCTTAATTTGGAAAGTGCTTATATACTGAGCATGTCTGAGTTCTATTTAACTCAGTTCTAATATTAATGTTGGAGAATAAGGTGCTCTACAGTTATAAAACTAGTAGGTATTACAATATTTAGAGTGCCAAGATCACTATTAGTATTAGTATTTTGATGGTGAATTAACTGTTAGTATGCTGAATTCATTTATTAATAATTCTAAATAAACATATTTTTATCATCTTTTTTGTGCAAACAAATTTTTTTTTTTTTGGATTTAAATAAAATTTCTAAATGACGTCTAAATATTTGATCACATTTATAATATGTTTACAAAAAGTGACATGTTTCAAAATTAGAATTCAAGCCATGTGGTATAAGGGTATTGAAATTAAAAATACATTTCATCTCTTCTAATCCAACTTTTTTGATATAATCACCTCCTCTCCAATCATGTGAAACTATTTTTAGAGGACAAAAAAACAATTGATCTGGATTTTGGTTGTGGTGGGTCTTAAAATGGTTGGAGACACTGTGGGTTTCCAATCCTTTTTTTATATTCCGTATATGCTAGGAGATTCTGACATGCAGACATCTAATAGTCCTGCCAACATATAATAAATTACAAGGGCATTTTAGGATGTAAATTACACCTTTGGAGAAACAAGTTAATTTATCTTTAATGATGAAGTCTTTATCAATAAATTCTCGAAGATTACTTAAATGTCTCTTTTTGCTGTTTGTGGATTTACATGCATGACAATTTCCACAGCCATAAAAACCATTTTTCAATCCTAAAAAGTAGTTCATTGTAGTTGGATTTTCACTGCTTTTTACAAGAATCTTTTTCAGATTTTTTGCCCCTCTATATATGATATGGGGATTTATGGGAAGAATTTTTTCGAGAACTGGGCCGCTTTGTAACACATGCCAATATTTCTTTATAATTTTCCTGATGTTATTATGATTTCCATTATAGTTACAAATAAACGGTACTTTATTATCGGTTTGGGGGAGTATCTTTTTTGGTTTTTAGGTAAGTAATTCTTTCCGTGATAAAGACCTTGTGTTCTCCATTGTTGCAGCTAAATTTTCTTCTTGGTACCCTTTCTCTATAAAATGTTGTTTAATTTGTGTGGCTTGTTGGATGTAATCGTCATCTTTAGTGCAATTACGTCTAATGCGCATGAATTGATCTTTAGGGGCATTGTGCAACCACGGTTTATGATGATAGCTGTTACTCTTGATGTATCCGTTTGCATCAACTGTTTTAAAAATTTTTTTTGTAAATATCTGTTGGTCTTGAATAAAAATGTGTAGATCTAAAAATTGAATATCTGTGGGGCTATGAGAGGTGGTTAAAATAATGCCCCATTCATTTTCATTTAAGAATAATAAAAACATTTCCAAAAACTGGATGGTCCCATTCCAAATAAAAAATATGTCATCTATATACCGGCGATAAGACACCAAATTTGACACCCAGGGATGATATGAAAAAATAAAATGCTCCTCCCAGTACGCCATAAACAGATTGGCGTAACTGGGCGCAAACTTGGTGCCCATCGCTGTCCCCTTGATTTGTAAATAAAATGTATTGTTAAACCAAAAAAAATTATTGGTAAGAATGAGGGAAATCCCTTCTAAAATAAATTCGATTTGTTCTTGTTGAAAATCCGCTTTAATTAAAAAATGTTGAACTGCTTGAATCCCTATATCGTGCGGAATAATTGTATAGAGAGATGTGACATCACTCGTAACTAGATGGTATGAGGTATTCCATTGAATGGAATCTAACACTTGTAGGGTATTGTGTCCTTCAGATGTGAGGGGTTTTTCGCGACTAGGGGTTGGAGCAAAATATCTATATATTCGGAGACCCTGGAGGATATGGAGTCTACACCAGAAATAATAGGGCGACCTGGGGGATTAGAGGTATTCTTATGGACTTTTGGTAGATAATAGAATACAGGGATTTTCGGATGTGTAACCTGTAAATATTTACTCTCTTTCTCTGTTAGAATAGCCTTCTCTACTCCTTTCTCTATATATTTTTCAAACAGCTGTTTAATTTTATTTGTAGGATTAGAAGGGAGTTTCCGATAGGTAGTTGTGTCGGAAAGAATCCTCTCGGATTCTTCTAAGTATTTCTCCTTGGGGAGTATCACAATACCACCTCCCTTATCGGCTGGTTTAATAATTAGATTTTTGTCTTCTTGTAATTGTTTGAGAGTATAATGTTCTTGTTGGATCATGTTTCGTTGATATTTATTTAGTTTCTTTATTTTCTTAATTTCTCCCATTACCAAGATCTCAAATGATTTCATTTCATCGGAGATGATTTGTTTTGGGAAAAAAGAAGATTTTTCTTTTAAAGTTGTATGTATAAAAGGGGTTGTTATTGCCCTACTAGTCGCCTCTTCTTTTCCATAAAAAAATTTTTTTCCGACATAAATTTCTCATAAATCTATTAATATCGACAAAAAAAATCTAATTTATTAAATTCTGCTGTAGGCGCAAATTTAAGGCCCTAACAGTTAATTCACCATCAAAATACTAATACTAATAGTGATCTTGGCACTCTAAATATTGTAATACCTACTAGTTTTATAACTGTAGAGCACCTTATTCTCCAACATTAATATTAGAACTGAGTTAAATAGAACTCAGACATGCTCAGTATATAAGCACTTTCCAAATTAAGACACTGATCGATCTTTATAAAATTTTACAACCACATCGCTGTAACACTATGTCACATTGTAATTGGTTTGGGGTAATAGAACCACTTTTGATACAGCTATTTTATTGCCGTTGTGCATTCATGCTTTCTTCCCTCTATATTATCGTTGTTCCAGTATGGAACGCACACGTCATATTAGTGTGCGTTCCAACCGGCTGGTTTCCATGCCTACAAGAAGCGGCCATGCCGGAAATCAGGCTGACGAGATGACGCCGTAACCCGGAAATGACGCAACCGGAAATGCGTTCCACCGCGAATTTTTGCGTTCCAAACACCGGCCATACATACATATAAAAAGAGAAGAAAACAGAGAGGAAACATTACCGACTGAGGCACGGGGCGAAACGCGTTTTGGTACTATAGAGACTTCTTTTATTTGAACTCTTTTATTTTATTTAAATGTATATGTTTTATTGGAAATACCCTCCTTATTTTTAACCTTGAATACTGGAATTAATAAACACTTTACTTTCAAAGTAAGTGTTTTCAGCTCCATTTCTTTGGGTGAACAGAAGATCCACAGAAGGAAAGGGACATCCTACTAATAGTCCCAGTGCTGTTTCCACGAGAGCCACATGTTTATGTTTGGCTCTCGGTTTGTGAGTACCTGACCATCTTTATCTAATCTTTGGATACCTATTTGTCAAATATACTACACTATATTGTTGTTTCTATTTCCTTGTAGATATTGTAGGAAGTGTGATTCACCTACTGTATGTATTGCCTTTATACTCAAAAATCATACCATTCCCTCCAGTCGTTAAAAAGTTAGGTGGAAGTCCTTTTTGACCGACCGCAAGCATGGCTTTCCTGCCCATAAGAGTTCCATAGATTTGGGCTGTGCGGTCGATTTTACACTGAAAAATAACTCCCATTAATAAGTCCCATTCGAATGCACGAACTGGGTACCGTTCATGCAAATAGCTTAGTATATCTGTGCGTTCTAATCATTGAGCGCACTTCGATTTTAGCCGAAGTGCTGAAGTGGAGGAGAAGGTAAGGGTTAGCGTTGTTCGTGCAAATGTGTAGCCAATTTTAATTCCATGGATTTGACGGCACTCACCGCTGACTGCGTTCGACTAAATAAAGATGGCTTGCGGTTAACCGCCAGCCTGGGAGGTAAATTACCTGCACATTTCCACTTGCGTGTGGTCCGCCTGTTTAGTAATGTTACATGTTCATCTGTAGTGATTGGCTTTTTATTACCTGATTCATAATTTTAATAGAAACAGACTCTCCAATGCTCACTATGTCTAGAGGGTTATCAATTACACTTTACTGATGCTACACATTGCTGTGATGCATAACTTGCATAATGGGGAGTTGTATAGTATTTGGCCTTACAAACTTTTTGGTACCAGCTATATTCTCAAAACAGAACTTACACCATGCTAATGAAACCATAAGGTCGGAGCTGCAGTCCATGGCTGGTTATGGTCACTGACTCTTTTGGATCATAGTCCTAGGTTTGGCTTAAAACTGTTTTTTAAAAAAAAGTGTCAAATGCTAAGGGAAGCTGCAGAAATCCAGTATGAAGATTGAAACACACCACCTGTCTGTGCTCATTTGCATGTCAGGTTGGGAGCACTGGAATAATTGTGGAAATATAAATTCTTAAGTTTCTATGCTCCAGAAGAACCCCTCAAAGTACAACTTGAGATATGCAGGTGATGCCTAAGAATATAATATTTATATACACACACACACAGCTCATCCACATATGAAAAAAAACTTTTCAGACTTGCACAGTCTCACCTTCCTGTTATATGAAACTATTATAGGTGAATATCCAACTTTGAAAAATGGGTAGAAACTTAATGAATGTTCTTCTCCTTTAGAAAGTTCAAGGGGAATGTAGCAGTTGGCATACTTGCCAGACCAATGCTTATCTTACCAATGGTAATTAAGAAATTTAGGAGCAGGCATGAGAGTTTCATCTCTGTTTGCCATGACTGCCATAAAAAGGGCTAATCCGGCTAATATCTGACTTCCAAGTACTGACTTTTTTACCTCATGGAACTTGTCATTGTTCTTGGCAAGCTGCCATTTCAAAGCATGGAGAGTGTCTAGTGATGTACTCCAGTTTTAAGTGTACTGATGACATGTACCAAAATTTCCCTTTGTTTTTTATGTTCAGTTTATTTCTTTTGATCAAGTTTCCCAAGCAACAGCATTGTTTTATTTTGAAAATTTTTTGTAATGCACTAAAGCTTGGCTTATACATGAAGGGGGGTGACCGTGTGTGTGGTGGGGTGAGATTTACACAGACTCATACACTGACACACATGTAGAAATACAAACACACACTGACATACAGTATCTCACAAAAGTAATATTTTATTATTTCTTTTCATGTGACAACACTGAAGAAATTACACTCTGCTACAATGTAAAGTAATACCTTTACAGCCTGTATAACAGTGTAAATTTGCTGTCCCCTCAAAATAACAGACAGCCATTAATGAAACAAATAATATGATATAAAAAAACGGTAGTGTGCTTACATGCTACAAGACAAAATATTTAAAAGGAATAGTCCTGGTAATAAGATACAGTAAAAATAATAAAAGAAACTTCACAGCAATGGTATTCCTACTCACCTATTTAAGAGCTAGTCCAAGCTCAGGTTTAGATAGCATTCAGTGGCGTTGATCCCCCACTGGTAGGATGTAGGTGGTGGTTGATGATGTGTAGCTTGAAGTGAGGGTTGTCTCGATGTGAGGAGAAAAATACAACGGAAAATAGTGCTCTCTGTATATAACAAATTAAAAAGATAATAATAGAATGGTATATACTCACATTTTATGGTTTATACTCACATTTCATCCAAGAATCCTAAGGTGGGGATTATACCACCCACGCTATTATAGTGAGCAGTATACCCTGCTCATTAAAATGT
This sequence comes from Pelobates cultripes, assembly GCA_933207985.1. Taxonomy (NCBI): domain Eukaryota; kingdom Metazoa; phylum Chordata; class Amphibia; order Anura; family Pelobatidae; genus Pelobates; species Pelobates cultripes. The sequence goes on from OW240913.1 coordinate 255,409,505, forward strand.
GAGTAATACCATTGCTGTGAAGTTTCAACTTTTTCTCTACTGTTTGATACAGTGTACACTATTGGAGTCCTTTTCATTTGCATATTTTAAACTGAACTAAGAGAATCTGACTACATCAAGATCTGCACTACAAACAGATCTACATCACACTCAAGCTCTGCAAGTCAAGTTGGTCTCCTAGAATCAGGACTATTGTATATTTAGTTTTGCCTTATTTATGCAAGTACACTACTGTAATCATTTTATTTTATTGTCTACTGTGATGTGACCTATTTTTATTTTTACTGTATCTTATTACCAGGACTATTCCTTTTAAATATTTTGTCTTGTAGCATGTAAGTACACTACTGGTTTTATTATATCATGTTATTTGTTTCTATTGTGGAGCGACCTATAATTTTTGTTTTCTAGATTTGAACTTTTGACGGTTTGTGAGGGAACGTCAAACCCTTAGGTTGCAGCCTTCTTTTTATTTATTTATTTTTTAGCTGACCACTAAGAGCTGAACCCACTACTGTTTGTTCACACAGCCATTAATGTCAAAACCGTTGGCAACAAAAGTGAGTACACCCCTGTGTCATGTGACTCAGTGTTACAAGGTTTCAGGTGTGAATAGGGAGCAGGTGTGTTAAATTTGGTGTTATCGCTTGTGATGGACCGCCTGGCACCCCGACTGGGTACCTCTGCCAACAGATGCTTCCTAGCTGACGCTGAGGGATGTAAGCACCACACCGGACACCACAAGCACCGCAGACTCCACAACCACCGTAGCTTAGCTGGGATCTCGCCGTCTTCCTCCCACCATGGACCAACCTCTGACATCCAGGACCATGTGGGAAAGACCTCTCCTACTCCAGTGACCGTAGCAGGAACAGCTCTTAGAAGAGCTAATGATTAGAACCCAGAGGAGTATAAGGAGTATAGCAATCCCCAGTGTAAATATATCAGTTCCCCTCCAATCAGGAGACCAAACTACATGTTAAGGGTTAAGCAGGAACTCAATTTTTAATGGAGCCACACTGTCCCTTTATGCAAGTTTCCCAACAAGGGTGACACCCACGTGGACCTTGTTGGGCTCAGGGACACAAGTTAACAAACCAATAAAAACAGTAATTAAATGTACGACACTCCTGTAACAAGCATACAATCCCTCCCCTCTGCCTGTAAGATAATTGAGACAGATACTGTTTTAAACCAATTATCTCCAGGCATAAAGTCCCATAAGTACCATAAAACACAACATATCCCCATATATTACATTCCCTGATAGCCCTGATATAGGTGAACAACATATCTAAAAATCACCCAGATCAGATCAGGGGTTCAGAAATTTTATGGAAGTCATAGTTTTGCCCAGGCGCAGGCATGGTCCCATGCACTAAACAGTTCCATAGAATTGCGGCTAAGTGCTGCTGGAGGACCGACCGGGAACCACAAGGTTTTCATGCCAAAAATAGTTCCAGTGCATTCGCGGCTAAGTCCCCCTGAAGTCTATTCGTGGTTTTGGTCCATGTGAACAAGATGGCCACCACCACGTGCTTGAATTTCGAATGGCTGCCACTTCGACTGTTCGGGAGCTTGAAGTGCCACTTTGAAAGTTTGAACTGTGGCCACTTCACTACACTCCACTTCCCTGGAGTGACGGGCCCATTCGCAGCTGCGACCCTTGCAACCACAGTAGTTCCGACACTGGCTTCCTCTAAGGCTGAGTTTGTTTTGACCTATTAGGTATTTTGGCTTCTTGCTTAGGGTACTATATAACAGTGTATTTATGGCGGTAATGAAGCTGAATTATTATAAACTGTGCTATATTGCAACCGTTTTTGTGTTTTTCTTTTTTTTAAATCTGTGGATGAGATATACAGTTTTAATCAGAATTATTTAACACTCAGTGAAAATCAGGTTTATTGTCAAAATGTACAGACTTTCTGCTGTTTGCAATGAACAAATCAAAATAGTATATATAAGTGTGAAACGGTGACCAAAATTCTAAATAAAGTGGGCAGCAACGTATATAAAAAGAATTACAAATACATAAATAAAATGGGAGGAAGTAGATAAATTGTATAAAAAATAAATACCTTTAATAATAAAAATCAGCTTAAGAACAGCTCATAAAAAAGGATTCCACAATCAATGTCGATCTATTGAGGAATAATATATCTCTAAAAATCAGACATAAATCTAAATATGCAATGTATCAAACAATCTCTTGCAATTCTAATCACAAGATACGTTTTATAAACCTCCCAAAAGGGGAAAGAAAACCTTGCTACAGTTTCAAGTAAAATAAAGCAGCATGTAGTGGCCTAAAGTGAGAGGTTTATGCTATCAAAAAAGGGAGGGGCAGACCTTCTAGAAAATCAGAGAGAGAGATAATATAAAATAAAAAGCTGGTAAAAAAAAAAAAAAAGTTCCTTTAGAAATTTAACACATGATCCCTAAAAGTACCTGAGAGCAGGGGTGGGGAGGGTCTCCCGCCGTATCAATCCATGTATGGGTAAGGATCTAAAGCTCAAAAGTCCCTTCAAAGGCTGTAAACCTGATGGCACCGGTCCTTTGCCATGAGGTAGTGTGAAACAAATTCCGTGGTCAGGATCTTCACAAAAGACCACAGCTATCTGGATGATAAATAGCCCAGGTAATACGAGGAGAGGTAACTAGCAAATTCCGCAGTCAGTATCTTCACAAATCTACTTCTTCCCATTTTATTTATGTATTTGGAGCGCACATACAATATTTGAAGTAATGAACAAATCAAACAAAAGCAATTGAAATGGCTAAGCATAACAAATGCTTTAAGTGGTTTCCCCAAATTCAGCTGAAAATACAACTTATACTTATCCAGTCTCAAAATGATTCAACCCCCTCAATTGAATTCATCACAACAGCAACAATATGCAAAACAGGTGTTGTCTCAAGCACAATGAATCAAGGGCTTCATTTGTTGCATCCCATGTGCTTGTGCTGTAACACTTGAAAAACCTGAACTTCTAGGGGCTTGTTGAGTGTCATATTTGACTGCATGTTAATTTTTTTGCTAAGCCAAAAGAATGGTCCACAAAGTTTAGAGAAGAGAGCATCGCCCTTAAACAAAGAACACAATACTAATAGATAGGGAAGGCACTAAATGTTTCATTTGAAGCATAGCTCGCAAGTTCAAAGTTGAAGGAAAAATGGCGACACTACCTGGAAGGGGCAGAAAAAGGAAGCTATCCATTACTGTAACCAGATTTCTGAGAAAGCAGGTTGTAAAAAAAAAAAAAACCTTGAGTGACTGCAAAAAACCTGAAGCAAGTCTTGGTTGCAACAGGCACTTGGGTTTCAGTGAACACAGTAAGGTGCATACTGAGCGAAGAAGGTTTACATGCCAGAACTCCAAGATGTATTGTCAAAAACTTGGCCATAATTGTTTGCAGAAGTAGTCCTGGAAAATTCTACAGTGGCCATCATAGTCACCTGACTTGACCTCCATAGAAAATCTCTGATGGAATTTGAAGAAGGGGGCTGCAGCATGCAAACCCAATAAAATTGCTAAATATTGCTGGTGTCTAGCTATGCATCTCATTTGCAGCAAAGGGTGCTCTACTAAGTACTAAAGAGATACATAGGGATTTAGGAGAGAACTTGTTCTTTGGTTTTTACTGTATTTATTGGGGCTGATGTGTACTGTGGTCATTGCTGCTGCCCAGGAGTGATGGGAGTGAGCGCAGGACTTATCTTTTTGTGTTTGTATTCAATTTTTGTATCACACAGCTACGTTACAATACTGCCGCCCATCCCATGTGTTCCCTATTAAGGGTGAATAAGTATATAGGGGGGTATATAAAAAATACCCATCTCTGTCTCATTAGAGATATATTTGCCAGAAGCTCAAGGAAGCAAGGTGAAAGGTCAGTGTAGGACCCACCTAGGGGGGACTGCCTTGACGTTGGCAGGCGGGCATTCCCTCCAATGGCCTTTGGAGTAACTAAATGACCTCCATTTGTTTAAATATACATAGGGATGTAGAAGAGAGCGCAGGTAACTTTTTCTTTGTTTTTTAAGTACTAAAGATGCTTGCCTTGAAGGGGTTGAATAATTTTGAGACTGGAGAAGTCAATATCAGTTGCCTTTTCAGTTGAATTTGGGGAAATCACTTGAAGCATCCATTGTGTTGAGCAATTTCAATTGCTTTTGATTTGTTCAATGCAAATAGCTAAAAGTCTGCAAATGTTAAAAATAAACATGATTTTCAATGGAGGTTAAATAATTTTGATTACAACAGTAATAGATATGTTTCATATATGCATGCACATACCAGTATATAGAAATGCAAAGTTTCAGGATGTCAAGGTTTTTTATCAATACATATGAAAAATCAGATGTTTAATAAACTGCACACATTTCTAATGAAAAACAGTGCATGACCCTGACACTTGGGATTGATGTATTTTATTGTATTGCAAAAGATTTGCTATCTTCATTGAAGGAATTTGCATAGCTGTACATCTTTTGTTCTTTGCTTAAAAGAAAACCATTTTATATAATGTTGCAAGATGATGATATTTGTGTTTCTTTTTTTATTTGATTTTGAAAGTGACCATTATTTGTGATCTTTTAGCTCTAAACATAACTGTGTTAATAAGTCTGTTTTATTAAAAGTGTTGTTTTGCAAATTGTGCACTCATTACTCTTTTTTTGTTCTTCAGCAGCAACACATGACATTCTAACCCATAACAATGTCACATTTGTTCCAGCTTTTTGATTTGTGCTTTTATATCTGTTCTTTTATCTCATTACATATTCCAAGATGTCATGTTAAATATAGACTTATTGGATACTTAATTGCTTAATTCCAAGGAACACTAGAAGATTTAATTCCTTAAAAAAGAATAATTGGAATAATTGGGGCTGACAGATTGAAGGTCGAGATAAAAGACATCAGAATTCACATTAAGGCAGCTGATGAGATTTTAGTCAGAAGATCTGCTGCCAATTTTTAAATAAGTATATATGCTTCCTGCCTTTAACAGAGAATCACCTTGAACTCCCTTTCACTTGTTGAAATTATGCCTTGGTTTATTCTAATGTGATGGCCACTACTTCCTGCTTGAGGCTATTATATCTTTCTGACCTTTTGTGTACAACCAATTCCATAATTTCTCTTTTCTGTCAAGTTGTGAGTTAAAAATAATGACATTCTGTGCTTATACTATAATCGTTTTCTTCAAACAGTCCAGACTCCATTATTCTCACATCAAGTCTGTTATAGACATCACTGTGCCCAGATGGCTAATACAGGTCTTTTAACCCCTTAATGACGTCATGATTCCCTTTTATTCCAGAAGTTTGGTCTTTAAGGGGTTAAATGTCATCATAAACTTTCCTTCTCATTGACATATGGCTTTATCTAGGTTAGGAAAAGAACACCTAACTTGTGTAATATAGGTCAGACGGCCAACAGAGGAGTGGGAAATGCAAGAAATGGACAGACCATCGGATTACAAATTCTTAAAATAAAAAATAAAATAAGAAAGGGGAAATATAATGAATGCTTGCAAGCAGCCAAGTCAGAAAACAGCTAGAAGGTCTGGGATAGGAGGAATGCATCAAAAACTGTATAAAATACTAAACTATTGGGAACCATGATTGAGTAACTTGAAAGTTGGGTTTACAGCAGAGGTGGCATAAGGCATTAATATTTTCTAATCCTTGTGCAAAGACCACCAAGTGGTATGTGATATTGAATCTCTGTAAAACAGTGTGATTAATTTAGGTGAGCAATAATAGGAGATGGTATGACAAATGATTACTCTGAGGAGATGAATGCACACTGAAGTCCTGACAAGTGTCAGTTTACCAGACAATTGAAGATTATGCTAGCTTTAGTGTACTAATAATGTTAATTTTAATAATCTGCTGCTCATTGAGCAGAGTTTAGTGGGAACAGGTAGTGGAGTGGGATGAGAAAAGACAGATGGGGAAGAGGGATGTCGCTGGGTGACAGTGGGGGAGATGGCAGGGGGGCAGGGAAGAGGAAAGGGCTGCTAGTGCAACCTAGCAGATTTGCCCATTTGAGTGAAGATATTGTGAGCATCAGCTCAGGAGTACCTGTACTAGAGGAAGTTGTTACTTCTAACAGCCGAGGCAGCAGCCTCTCTAGTACGGGCAGGGATGAAAATATAAGGAAGGCTAGACTAGTTGTGGTGGTAGGGGACTCTATGATTAGGAGAGTAGATAGGGTAATCTGCCACTCTGATTGGCTCAACTGGACAGTTTGCTGTCTCCCGGGTGATCGGGTCTGGC
>OW240913.1:255421902-255436862 GCA_933207985.1 Pelobates cultripes
TTAAATATAGAAGCCAAAAATGCTTTGTATGTTGTAAATAGAGTGCAATCCCTATTAATTAGAATTAGAAGTTTAGAATTAAAATTAGAAGTTAGAATTTTTTAGAATAAATTTGAAACTTGACTTATGTATCTTAAAGTTGTCAGACTAGTAAAACATATGCTAAAAATATACTTAGCATATTTAGATGTTATATCATTATAATTATTATTTGAAGGGGGTTTTTGGCAGGGCTCAGGAGACTAGAAAATTATATAAGGACTCCTTTATATTATACCCCCTATTATATTCATATAAATGAATCTCCTCCCTTTACCTTTCCCTTTATCCTCTCCTTTTTCTCTTTTCGTTTCCCCCCTTTTCTCTTCCTCCTCTTTCCATTTATATTATTTAAAGAGATGAACTCACAAACTTACTATCCTTCAATTGTATCGTACTTCCCTCATTTTTATCGACAAGTTCTACTCATGATTTAATGGTCAGATGTTTATAAACAATATTAATTAAGGTATCTTAATAAATCTTAAAATAATATGTGCTCTTAAAGGACCACTCTAGGCACCCAGACCACTTCAGCTTAATGAAGTGGTCTGGGTGCCAGGTACCTCTAGGATTAACCCTTTTTTTTTATAAACATAGCAGTTCCAGAGAAACTGCTATGTTTATACTGAGGGGTAATCCAGCCCTCCCAGAAACCTCTGAGTGACGCTCTCGTGACGGCGCTGAAACTATATATAAAACAGCGAAATCACGGTGAGGAGCGCATAGCATCCATAAAGCTTGACTGTAAATGCTTTCCTATCACGACCAACTGAATCTGCGCGTCTTGATTTTCACAGTGAAGGAAGCCGCGCCAAAGGCGCCTCTAGCGGCTGTCAATGAGACAGCCACTAGAGGCTCTGGAGGATGACGTCGCGAGCAAGGAGGAGAGGAGGAGTACAGCTCCCCGCCCGGCGCTGGAGAAAGGTAAGTGTTTAACCCCTTCCTCTCTCCAGAGCCTGGCGGGAGGGGGTCCCTGAGGGTGGGGGCACCCTCAGGGCACTATAGTGCCAGGAAAACGAGTATGTTTTCCTGGCACTATAGTGGTCCTTTAAATTATAAAGATTGGTACACCTGTTACCGGGAAACTGACGGAGGCCAAGCACAGAGAGATGGACACAGGTTTCTTCAGGAAGGAAGAGATCTTTATTTGATTCACTCAGAGGGACTTATGTCACCAAAAACAGCAAAGATCTGAGTACTGAATACATAGAGTACATTTCTTATATAGCACTGTATCTTCTCCCATAATTAGCTACGCCCACACATACCCTTAACCTAATCAATGAATAGAGTCTAAACTCATCCATCCGGTCTAACCACGTGGCTCATCTGAAACAAAGGAGAGGAACGCGTAATTCCAGTTCCTGCATTCCTGCACATGCTCAGTACAGTGATGACAGTATCTTAGCTACGTGTAACTAACTGATACTACAAACACATGTACCTACATATGCCTTGTGGCAATCTTGTCCTGCTAAACTTGTATTTTACTGGAATTCCATCACATTCCCCCCTTTGATGCTTCTGATTTAAAATAATTCCAGATGCATCACCAATCATAGTTTGCTTACACCTCAAGTTGCCATAAACTAGACTAGACTTTGCGATCCTCTAAAGATACGAACCCCTCAACATTCCTCTTCCTGCATGTATTCTCCTTGATCTAGAGCGTCATACCTGCAAACAGCCATTACCTGTGCTGCGGCCTTTCTTTCTGCTATACTTTCTATAATGCTCTGCATAGACCTAATTACCAAAGGAATCAGACATGGCAGAAGGAGACACAACATCAAAATCAGTATGACTCCACCTACCAATGCCTTGATTCCCCCAAACTGCTCATACCAACTACCAAACCAACTACTCGGATTATACCCTTTCCATACCTGAGTAGGTACATGTGCTAGCTTAACCATATGGCTAGTAAGCTCAGCTATTGCTTGCCCTTCATCATCTATGTGAAGACAACAATTGCTTAGATTAAACTTCCCACATACACCTCCCTCTACTGCCAATAGGTAATCCAAAATTAATCTATTCTGGTAGATGGCTGTCCTCATCCTAGTGTTATGCTTCGCTAGGAGATTGAGCGCTTGTTATGTTTCATTGGTAACTATCTCAACTACTGCTTGCGATCTTATAATACGATTAAGCATATATATTGGGGTTCTGTATCCATAAGTACCATCCTCTGCCCACGTAGCTGGCCCATAATAATCTATAATACGCTGGGGAGGCCACTCATCATCTTCCCAGGTACCTATCTCTAGGGGTGCCCTTTTCTTCCTATGATTTACATCATATACTTTAACTCCCAAAGTCTCTCCTGTTTCAATTGGCAACAAGAAGAAGGATGGTTTGAGCATACCCAATACACATGCCCCTTGTCAGTCCTGTGGTAACTCCGAATATGCTTTCTTACCACAAATCCAGTACAAATTTGCTGGGGCTTTCCAACTAGATGTAGCAGATAGGTCAAACCATACATCCTTTAAATTGGTATAATTTGCAAACGGATTAGACGGTTGTGAGACATTTGAAGCTGACCACCAAATAGTATCCTTTGTATCGTCATTATAGGCTTTCTGCCCTAAACAAGTCAATTATCCTACAGATGTATTAAACATTATTCCTTTCCTTGCTATACAAACATAACTTATAATGGAGGTCTTTAATCGCCACTCAGATTTACCTCTAACATTCACTTGATAATCAGATTGAGAAGATATTAGTTGTTCAACTGTCTCAGAACCAGAATACATTACCTCCTTTGCTTCCCAAGGCCATTGGTCTCCCATATTAGTACCTCCACACACATAGCAGTTGGTTACATTAAGACTACCAGCAATGCTCTCAGCTAGGTCTATGAATAAGTTTTTGGCATTATGGGGAACCTTATCTTCCACACTCATCTCCTCATAAAAAGAATGGAAAACCTGATGAGTCTGGGGGGGCACTGTATCTGTTTCTATTCCTATGTATAATATCGTCCCAGGATCCAAACCTGTTCCATATATTTGGAACCCAAATAGATTCCCAAACTTATCTATAAATAGCTCTGGGTCCTTGATAAGTACCCAGACTGGGTTACACTCCATAGACTTACAATATGGCTTGGTAGGCAATCTAGTGATAATCATATCCTTATCTACTGTCTGCCCCCAGGTTGCCCATCCCACACAGGACCAATACGGACAATAATTGTAGTCTTTATTTAGGCAGTTTGGATCTATATACTTATGCTTATTACTAGGACAAATATACTTATCATTAGACCCATATGATGTTTCCCATTTAAGACCACAACATACATTTCATGGCTTCCTACTACCTGATATCGCCTTACATGCATCAAATAGCAAAACACCTGGAGAATGTACGCTTTCTAGTACAGTCTTATTTATCAGGTTCCCCTGTGCGTTCTCATTCCGAATAGTCAACCAAATTGTACGGGGCTGATACTCAGGATTAAAACACCTTCTTTTTTAATCAGGTTCTCCTGCTCCTATATGGCATACACTATAATCTGTACCTAGGTATCTACACTTTGATACATGTCCTGTGCACTCATATTGCGAATGCCAAATAAGGGTCTGGGAAATACGATTGCCTGTTTTCGTAGTCTTAATGCAAACCTTGCAGCCTGGTGTGTCGGTACCTCTACCTTCCTGAATAATTAAAAACACATATATATACATCATCAAACACATTACTCCTGACATCATCTTCCTAATTCTTCGACCGTGCGACGGCACCTCAGCTTCCAGGCGTGTGAGGGCTGCAGGGAATGGAGTCCTTCTGATCCTCACTGTTCTTCACAGAGGATTCCTCTGGCTTAAACGTTGGTAGGTGGTCAGGCTTTATTGTGGCTGTCAAAACACCTACTTGTAGATCTTTGTTGATGTTCCCTTGTAACAATACTCTTCGCAAAAAACACTTTTAATCTAACTGGGTCACTCGCTTCAACCGGATCTTGCAGGGATTCTCAGGATCTTGAATAGCTTGCCAAGAATCTGCTGCTGGTTTAACCCTGGAGTGATGAATCCACTGAGTCACCTCTGCCACCTTTATAGCTGTTGGAGTAGACAAAAGAACAGCATAAGGACCCCTCCACTTTGGCCCCAACGGTACACTGTTCCACTCCTTTATCCAAACTTGGTCTCCTGGGTGGTAAGAATGGACAGGTGGATAAATATTTACAGGTAACCTATCTTGTACCCATTTCTGTACCTCCTCCATAGTTTTACCCAACTCTACAACCTGCCGCCGGGTAATTCCTTCTCCCAACTGACTCAAGTCCCCCCTTAAGTTACTAAGTATGGGAAGTAGACTCCTATACATAATTTCAAAGGGTGATAGACCTAACTTTCTGGTAGGTGTACTACGAATGCGCAACAGAGCTATTGGCAAAAGAACATTCCACTTGAGTTGGGTTTCTTGACACATTTTTGCCAACTGGGTCTTAATGGTTCTGTTCATCCTTTCCACTTTCCCAGGACTCTGAGGCCTATATGCTGTATGAAGTTTCCACTTAATACCAAGCATATGAGTCAGTTGTTGTAGGCACTGATGGACAAAAGCTGGACCATTATCTGATCCTATAGAACATGGTAGTCCATATCGGGGTATTATTTCTCGCAACAGAAATCGCACAACTTCTCCTGCTTTCTCTGTACGAGTTGGACACGCCTCTACCCATCCTGAGTAGGTACACACAGCTACTAGTAGGTAATGATGTCCGCCGGATTTGGGCATTACCGTGTAGTCTATTTGGAGATCGGACATAGGAAGCCCTCCCATGTACTGGACTCCCGGTGGTTTCACTGGACCTTGCCTTGCGTTGTTCTTAGCACATGACACGCATCTTCGAACAATGGCTTGAGTCAAGTTGAACAATCTTGGTATGTAGAAATGCTTTCTAAGAGATTCTTCCATACTATCTCTTCCAGAATGTGTCCCATAATGATAATTCTGGACAATTTCTACAGCTAGCGATGCTTGAATAACTATTCTTCCATCTTCTAACTGATACCAATTATTCTCCAAATATTTCCCAGCTTCAGTCTTTAACCACTCTACTTCTTGAGCTGTATAAACTGGAGTCCACTGGGACAGAGGGGTCGGTATAAGAGCTGCTACACACTCCACATATTCTTTTTGTCCGGATTCAGCGGCACGCTTAGCTGCACTATCTGCCATCCGATTTCCTTTCACCACATCACCATCACCTTTCAGATGTGCTCAACAATGTATGATACCAACTTCCTTCGGCTCCCATACAGCTTCCAATAGTTGTAATATCTCAGCTGCGTACTTGATTTATTTTCCTTCTGAGGTCAGTAATCCTCTTTCTTTATACAAAGCTCCATGGGCATGATTGGTTAAAAACGCGTACTTTGAGTCCGTGTAGATATTTACTTTCAACCCTTCAGCCAATTGCAAAGCCCGTGTAAGTGCGATTAATTCTGCCTTCTGTGCTGATGTTCCTTTTGACAATGGCCGTGCTTCTGTCACCTTGTCTATAGTTGTCACTGCATATCCGGCATAGCGAATCCCTTCTTTCACGTAACTACTGCCGTCCGTGTAATACTGAACATCGGGGTTCTGGATGGGAAAATCATGAAGGTCCGGTCTACTTGAGAACACTTCATCCATTACCTCCAGGCAATCATGTCGACTCTCAGTAGGTTGCGGCAAGAGGGTAGCTGGGTTCAAGGTATTTACAGTCTCAAGATGCACTCTCGGGTTCTCGCATAACATGGCTTGATACTTAGTCATGCGGCTATTGCTAAACCAATGATTACCTTTATAGTCTAGCAATGTCTGTACTGCGTGCGGGACTCGCACATAGAGTTCCTGACCCAGAGTGAGCTTGTCAGCTTCTGCTACCAACAGGGCGGCAGCAGCTACGGCCCTTAGACAAGGAGGAAGACCACTGGCTACTGCATCCAGTTGTTTGGACATATACGCAACAGGTCGTTGCCATGATCCCAGATATTGTGTCAGTATTCCCACAGCCATCCTTCTTTGCTCGTGTACATATAAGTAGAATGGACGTGTATGATCAGGTAGACCTAATGCGGGGGCGCTCATCAATACCTTCTTAACATCCTCAAATGCCTTCTGCTGTTCGATGGTCCACAGAAAGGAATCATGTTCCGTGCCTTTAATAGCGGCATAGAGGGGTTTTGCCAGTATCGCATAACTGGGAATCCATAGCTGTTACAGTCGTGACTTAAATATGAATATTAATTTAATAATTAATATATAATAATTAAGCAACAAATAACAGCATTAATAGAGTTCGGTATTATGGTCGAATATATAATAGGAAATACACAAAACATTGTAGTATTAAATGTATATTTAATATAATTATAATAACAATTAAACAAATGCTAGCAGAATGTCAATTTACCACAATAATTACACAATACAAAACTACAACATTACTTACAAAAGGCTATAACAGTTGCTAGCTGTTATAATAGATTACTTACACGGCTCCAGCCTGTTTGGCTGGAGCTACACAGTCAGCTACATGTTCAATCAATGCAAGCAAAGGAAAAAGGAGGCTGGAAATCCTTCTACTATTTGGTTTTATCCAGTAAGTAGGCTGGCCTGTGATGTCACTGCCAGAAGCACATGAGTTAGCACACTGACCCCTAGTGGTGCCTCTAAAGCATTAAGCTCATTATGCTTTACTGACATCTAGTGGTGCGTCTAAAGCATTAAGCTCATTATGCTTTTTTATGACAAAAAGTCATTAATTAATAAATACCATTACAATATCCTACAGAAGCCTGCTGCCCCTAAGAATTTTCGCACTTGTCTTCTATTCTTAGGTGTTGGTATTTGGCATACAGCCTCTTTTCTTTCAGGCCCCATTATCCTTTGACCTTCAAGGATATGGAATCCCAGATACTTGACAGTTGCCTGACACAACTGAGCTTTCTTCCTGGACACCTTGTATCCTGCCTTCCAAAGAATGTGAAGTAAATCATAAGTTGCTTGCTGGCATATCTCTTTAGTAACTGCCGCTATCAACAAATCATCCACGTATTGTAGTAGTACACATTATCCTGGGATGGACTTGAAATCTAATAAGTCCTGACTTAATGCTGATCCAAATAGGGTAGGTGAATTTTTAAACCCTTGGGGCAATCTTGTCCAGGTCATCTGACGTTTCGAGCCCGTTACAGCATCTTCCCATTGGAATGCAAAGATACACTGGCTTTCTGTAGCAATTCGTAGGCAAAAGAAGGCATCTTTAAGGTCCAAGACTGTAAAGTAAGTAGCCCCACCCGGAATCAAGGCAAGCAGGTTATAAGGATTGGGCACAACTGGATGTATACTTACTACCGCATCATTGACTGCTCTCAAATCCTGCACAGGACGATACTCATCTGACCCAGGCTTCTGAACAGGCAACAATGGAGTATTCCAGGGGGAAGTACAGAATTTTAGGATACCATACCTTATGAACTTATCCAAATAAGACTGTATGTTCTTCTTCGCCTTTTGAGGTATATGGTATTGTCGCAGGCTTACTGGATAAACCCCAAGCTTTAGTTCGATGCGTATAGGTGGGATATTGCGAGCAAGTCCTGGTGGGTTATTTTCTGCCCACACTCCTGGTATATTATACAAGGATTCATCACTCTTAGGGTTTTGGCTAGTCGCCACTCTTCTTCCTTTGGTACTGATAGTGTCATTATACCTGAGGGTCCATTAAACTTCAAGGATGTCGTTCAGTTAGGCAGAAATGTTATCTGCACTTGTAACTTCGACAACAAATCCCGTCCTAGAAGTTGGACTGGACATTCAGGCATGTAAAGGAACTGATGTTTCACTACGTGGCCTCCCAGTGTACAGAGTCGACTTTTGAGAACCGGTTTAGCAGCACTCCTCCCAGTTGCTCCTATTACAGTGATAGTTCTTCCTAAAGGAGGAGCAACTAGGTCGGTTACCACAGACTGTTCAGCACCAGTGTCGATCATGAAAGAACTCCTTTTTCCCCCTATTGCTACATCGACCATAGGCTCCGCTCAACCAAGGGGGATGGAGCCCGGTCGGTATCAATAGTCCTCCATGACAGTGTCAGCCAAACCCACAAAGTCCCTATCTTCTCTTTCTCGCGGTCTCTGCGCTGCTGGGTAATACCTATCCCCTTGAACGCTTCCTCTACTATTCCCACCATTTCCTCCAGGGCCTCCTCTTCCTCTCACTCTACCTCTATAGTTATTACTATATCCTCCCCTTGTTCTATCTCTCTCATGTTGTTCCCTCAATGGACACTCACTCCTCCAATGCCCTTCTTCCCTACAATATGCGCATTGGTTCCTACTTAAAGGCTCCCTATTCCACTTATTCTCGCTTTTCTCGGTTCCCCTGTACACTTCCTTTTCCTTTCTATCTACACCAGCGATAGCTACCGCTAACATATCTGCCTTCCTTCTCATCTTACGCTCTTCTTCCTTCTTCGTCTCTATCTCCCTATTCATATAAACCTTATTTGCTATTTCCATTAGTTGAGTTATAGACATCCCTACAAACCCTTCTAGCTTTTGCAATTTTCTTTTAATATCTCCGTAAGCCTGGCTGACAAAGGCAGAGTTAACCATCCGGGAATTCTCAGGAGCCTCTGGACTAAAGGGGGTATACAATCAGTATGCCTCCAGTAATCGGTCATAAAAGGCACTGGGCGACTCATCACATTTCTGCAATACCTCAGCCGTCTTTGACATATTGATCGCCTTTTTCCCTCCGGCTTTCATGCCAGTAATAATGGCTTCCCTATAAGCTTTTAGGTGAGCCATATCAGCACCATTAACATTCCAATTCGGATCTACGTTTGGGTAATGAGCTGCGGCCCATGCTACCGGGTTGGCCTGATTCTGTGCACGGGCCACTTCTTCAAGCGCTTTATTTGCCGCCTGATTAATCCAAGTCCTTTCCTCGTTATTAAACAATGTCATAAGCAATTGCTGGCAATCAGCCCAAGTGGGATTGTGCGGTTGGATTATGGAGGTAATCAAATCTGTCATGGCTTGCGGTTTGTCTGTGCAAGAGGAGTTATGGGTGAACAAATCCGTAGTGGTAAAGGGAACATAAACAAATATGGGGTCCGCATGTTGTAAGTGGCATTCACCATTAATGTGTCGGGCCCGTGTCAATCGGAGAGGCATTTGATAATGTCGGGGTTGGAGGGTACCGGTCAATTGTCGGGTTAGTATGGGGCTTCGTTGAGGAAGGTCAGTTATGGGTTCCGGTCGAGGGGTAGTAAGACGAGGGGAGTTGGACGCTTTTTCTTTACTGAAGGGGAGGTTGGTAAGCAGAATATTCCGGGCCGGGCTGGGAGGAGCCTGACCAGGAACCAGAAATGACGTCAAATCCGGATAGGTGGAGTTAGTGGGGGTAGGTACTGGAAGGGGAGGGTTTAGAACAAGTGGGCTGGGCTCTGAGCTAGAGGATGGGGTAGGAGGAGACAATGGGGCAAGGGGAGTGGCATTACTAGCCGCACCTCCTCTTCCTCTTCCTGTAGAGGAGGAGTAAGGGGGTGGTAAAGGAATCTCTGACTCAGGGGGCGTGTCCAGAATGGGCGTGATTACTGCCTTGGTGGACAAACGAGTTCTGGCCAACAGGAGGCGGCATTGCTCCTCTTGGCACACCCTGATCCATTTTGGCAAGTCATCCACGGCCTGTTTCCAACAATCAATATATGGAAACTGGTCGTAAAGTTCCGGCCTACCAGATACAGCTACGTTTACACGCTGTACTAGATTAGGATCAAGACTACCACATGGAGGCCATGCAACCACTAAGGCAGGCCATTCCCTGCTACATAAAGTAGTCAAACGTGTTGGAGACATCTTTACCCCAAAATCACATACATTATATCCCTTTTTAAAATTCTTTAACATGCAATCTAAGGGATCAACGATCTTTGAATCCAACGCACCCATACTTAACAATGGAGCGTCATCTCCAATAGAAACAAACAAAATACACTTCCAACAGTCACACCCGTTTCCCTTGGCAACAGCACCACGTGGCACAGTTACTAGACCAAACGAACACAACAAATCATACAGGGAATTCCCGTACACACACAGCTGTTACACCACACACTAAATAACTATTACTGTACCTTTTTTTGGCGAAATTATACAATTACCCACACTATAATTCTCAGTATTTAAATTACCCGTCTATAACACACCCTAGTAACATCGTCTTTACAAACAGTAGTTATAGTACGGTTAGCATTGGTTAGAATACAATTTTAAAGTCACAGGTCAGTTAATAGTAGTTATGGTGTTAAACATACAACATAAACGACAGTTATTAGTGATTATTTACAGTATCAGTGATTATAATACATGGTTATGGTACTGTGAGCTATGATACAGTTACACACTATTCACACTCTCGCTAGACGGCAGAGCTCACGCTACCCAGCAAGATATACACTCTACTATAATAAATTTTAACACATTTACAGTTTCCCAACTAATCTATTGGACAGTACCTCGAGGGACTACCTAAAACTATTTACATCCGTTTTGGTTAGCCATCGCTGCCCAAGCACCACATATACCGAACTAGAGGGTGGAATCTACAACAATACCCTTTTAGTCTATCTACTCTATCAATAGTCTAGTGGGTTCCAAATTTACACGCCTTCCCACTTAGCCAAGATAGGTTGAGAACTAGCAAACGATTATGTACACCAGAGTCTGCTTAGTCTACCGGTCCCTCCGACCTAGCAAACGAAATGTACACCCTAGATACGCTAGTCTAGACAAGACACCGGTGTCCGGCTTGGGCTATATACATTCAACCAAGACCCAGCCTGACTCCATACCAAGATTAGACGGGCTGACTACAGGGCGTCTAATTATGAGCGGTGCGCCTTCGCTCCTTCCCTCCCTGGAGGGGGCCAATTCCATACACAATTCCAATTCAAACCCCTTATGGGCCTACCCCACAATCGGTATCCAATACCCCTAGTGGGTCCACCGTCTAAAACAGTAGTCGTCTTACCTCCTCGTTCCTGAACCTGAGTTCACACTCATCGACGGGGACACCCCAGTACTTACTACGTAGAGGCAGATGATCTCCTGGACAACAGACCAGTGGCGCCGAGACGAAGGGAGGTCCACGCAGAAGTTCAGGGGTGCAGCCGTAGAGAACGTGGGCAAAGATAGACCGTCTCACGCCTCTGCTTCCTAGCCACCGTTAACGACGAGCTTCCCGGCCAATGCACCAAAGATGTTACCGGGAAACTGACGGAGGCCAAGCACAGAGAGATGGACACAGGTTTCTTCAGGAAGGAAGAGATCTTTATTCGATTCACCGACCGGGACTCAGAGGGACTTATGTCACCAAAAACAGCAAAGATCTGAGTACTGAATACATAGAGTACATTCCTTATATAGCACTGTAGCTTCTCCCATAATTAGCTACGCCCACACATACCCTTAACCTAATCAATGAATAGAGTCTAAACTCATCCATCCGGTCTAACCACGTGGCTCATCTGAAACAAAGGAGAGGAACGCGTAATTCCAGTACCTGCATTCCTGCACATGCTCAGTACAGTAATGACAGTATCTTAGCTACGTGTAACTAACTAACTGATACTACAAACACATGTACCTACATATGCCTTGTGGCAATCTTGGCCTGCTAAACTTGTATTTTACTGGAATTCCATCACAATATCACACTACGACCCCGATAGCCAAATATAAGAAATCCCTGACCATACGGATACTGAACACAGCAAAACATATTATACCACTTGTGCCTGGAGAGGACTAATTGCCAGCCTCCTGCCCTGCGACTATGGCTCCTGGAAGATTTTGCCCTTTAAATATGTTATTTGGGCCTAGTGGATTTTATTAGACTGGTTCTGGCCCTTTAAATGCTCTGACAAAGGATCTGCAGTTTTGCTATGCACTTCGGATGCAGAGTGTGAAGAAAACCCCTGTTTTATGGACTTAGTTTGACTGTTTATTCCCCCCCTCATCCCCTTTGAACACCAGTTTAAACCCTTAATAACTGTCATATTTTCAAACTGTCTGACCCTTTTAACTGTCATTTTGTTTTCCTCTGAGGAGGAGTTGTTTTGCTGCATGAGTGCTGTTGCTTTTGTGTACTCATTAAACAGACCTGCTTGACCCTTTCTTGAAGCCTTGGCTCATGCTTGGGGGATGGGATACGTCTGCAGTGCTGATGGTGTTGGTTGGAGTGCTTGGAGTCCTCGGCAAGCATTAGGAGCAGGGCCGCCATCAGGGCATGACAACCGCAACGGTTGTCATGGGCCCGGCGGTCCTGGGGGACCCAGACTGCTCAGGTCGTCCGGGCCCCAGATTCAGTGGGTACATACCGGGTCACAGGGGGCCCTGCTACCCGGTATGTACCCACAGGGCCAGCCTCTTCTCCTGGGGGGCCCAGCAGCCGGTCACCTCAGGGCCCCCCAGAGGCTGGCCCTGCTGACACCCGGCGGGCAGGCCGGCGCGCGAGGGAGCACTCTCTGTGTGCTTCCTCTTCAGCTCCCAGCACTACTGATGCCGGAGCCGGAAGATGACGGGCGGCATCAGTACGGTGCGCGAGGGAGCTGAAGAGGAAGCACACAGAGAGTGCTCCTCGCTGGCCCCGCCGGGTGTGGGGTGGGGAGGAGGAATGAAATTTGAGGGAGGGGGGGAGGGAGAAATGGAATTTGAGAGGGGGGAGTAATGAAATGGGAGGGGAAATGGGGAGGGGGAATTAAATGGGAAGGGGAGGAATTAAATGGGGTGGGGGAAGGAAATGAAATTTGGGAGGGGGAGGAATTAAATGGGAGGGAGGAGGAAATGAAATTTGAGGAAGGGGGAAGAAATGAAATTTGAGGGAGGGGGAGGAATGAAATGGGAGGAGGAGGAATGAAATGGGGGGGAGGAGTGAAATTTGAGGGAGGGGGGGACAGGAATGAAATTTGGGCGGACTCGGGTGCAGGCACCGGAGGACCCAGACCTTGAGCTGTGTCAGGGGCCCCAACATTTCTGATGGCAGCACTGATTAGGAGCATCGATTGGTGGAGGTACTCGGTCGGAGTGCCAGCGGGTCCGTCACACACCAATACTGGAAGACAGACACATCCCCTCCACTAACTACCTGGTTTGAGAGAATGGAGGAGCTATGTGGACTCAAAGAACTCACCTTTACCTCACTGAACGTTCGCAAACATACTTAGACATCTGGACACATTAGCTAGTAGAAGTCTATCACACAGATTTTCAAAACATGCTGACATATGGACGACATGGAGAAGAACCGGGTAATGGGGAAGGCAACACGTAAGCTCTGACCCAGACTTTAATGTAGACAGGAACCTCGGGTCGCTGGGCCAATCAAGCTAGGGACCGACACACCTTTACCTCGGCCCAACGCATACACACGGAAGACGGGAGATAGAGGCAGGAAGAAGGGCACACACAGGAAACAACCAGATGGGACAAATCCGACAGGGAAATTAGAAATGAAAAACACACAGCTGACCTTTAATTTCATTAATATCTACACATAGTTCACTACCACGACGCTACCCATACTACCCAAACTTCTGATATGCCATTTTGCCCTATATTATACATAGGTTTACTACTTCGATGTATATGATATGTAGAATTGTTTGTATCCTATAACCATTTGCCTTGCATATTGAAGCCCTGCGTGGCTGGTAATCTGGATGTACATTTACATGCAATGGACCTGCGAGTCCAACCTCTTTCTGGCAAGTTAAAACATGCTACAACACTGATTGGCAAAAGAAAATATTAAAGCAATTTTAAATTAACAACAACAACATACTAACAACCCCACAGTATTCGCATACGCACACCGATGGCGATACAACATATGGATCACGATCACACAACACTATACTCATGGAGACAATACATAACTCACAGGTTGATAAATTCTGTTGTTATGGTTATAAGACGTATGTTATGGGACCTGCGTGTCCCTTTTGTTTCAATATGTTTCCAGACCTGCGAGTCTGCATCGTTTGCATTTATAGTAATGTGTCTTATCATATAGGTTATCTGCGAGACCTGCGAGTCTCAATCGCTTGCTAACATATCAGAATATACGATAAACCAATAAAAATGATATTTGCAAAAAAAAATTATAATTTGGATGAACCAAAAGGGCAAGAAAATGGACAAATCAGTATAATGTTTATATTATATGGGCTTCTTCGCCAGAACTCCAAGATGTACAACACTACTGACCCAAAAGCACAAGAAATGTTGACTAAAATATGTTCAAAAACATAAATAAGCCACAGAAATTTTGGGATTCTGTTCTGTGGAGCGACGAAACAAAACTGGAACTTTTAATCCCAATGGATCAAGGGTATGTCTGGAGGAAAAATAATGAATATGGATTGAAAATAACACTGCCTACAGTTAAGCATGCTGGTGGCTTGGTGATGTTCTGGGGATACCTTGCATCTTCTGGCACTGGAAACATGTAGTGTGTGGAAGGCAAGATGGATTCATTGAAGTATCTGGAAACCCTAGGAGAAAATTGTGACAAATGCTCTTTTCCACATATGTTTGCCACAAATTCCTGGAGGAGTGTGGAAGCTGGCCTCCTGCCCACCGACTATGGTCCAGGTCAGAGACCCCATTCAGGAGATACCTGCCCAGCCGCCATTAGCAGCTTTCATTCGGTGCTCCTTTTTCAACACTTTCCCTTCTTTCGAATGGAATCGAACTCTAGCTCCATGGTGGCCATTCGCATGAACAAAACCAATGAGGATTTTGTCGGTCCCAGTCACCTCAGCATCACTTAGCGAATGTTATGAAACTGTTTTCGGTATGAGGTGACCTTGTGGTTCCAGGGCAACTTGTTTTGAACCACTT
>OW240913.1:255437372-255495193 GCA_933207985.1 Pelobates cultripes
TTATATCCTCTCCTTCGTGGTTCCGGCGCTCAGTTAGTGAGCTCAGAGATTCTCAGCCTGCGCTCTGACAACATTGAAAGTGAGAGCCGTGAAGGAGCGGGTATTAGCATAACATCAATATCCGTTCTAAATCCAGGAAAAGGTGGGCATGGATGGTGAACTGATTTGGTGGTGCAAGGGGCCACTTGACTGGTTTTGCCTACCAGGCCTAAGGCTGCCAGCCCTCTCCTGGTGACATGCTACATCTGCTATTACTAACTTTAAGTAAGTTAATAAATTTGCATTGTGCACTTTACTTAATTGCTATTTTATTGGATTGCACTTTGTCTTTTCTCATTTTGAGGTAAATAAAGCTCAAGACCTGGAACAGATCCACATCCATTACACTGAAGGCTCTTAACCCTTTTTTTAAATTGTGAGTGGCCATTAGGCATATACAATTAACTATTACTCTGTTGTAGAATTTTTCATGTTGTGCCATTTCTTCGCTGGCAGGATAACCCCTATTTTTGTATAGATACTGAGCCATGGGGAGCAGAAAAGTAATCAAAAGTCCTGTGTAACGAAGTAATGGAACTTTATAAAGATATGAAAGGATATAAAAAGATATCCAAGTATTTGAAAATGACATTCAGTACTATTAAATCACTTATTTGGAAGTGAAATATTTGGGAATCTCTTGATACCAAGCCAAGGTCAGATAGACCAAGAAAGATTTCAGCCTCAAGTGCCAGAAGAATTGTTTGGGATACAAAGAAAAACCCACAGGTAACCTCAGGAGAAATAAATGCTGCTCTGGAAAAAGAGGTTGTGGTTGTTTCAAAGAGCACAATACGAAAATACTTGAACAAAAATGAGCTCATGGTCGAGTTGACAGAAAAAAAGCCTTCACTGTGCCAATGTCACAAAAAAGAAGGGTTACAATATGCCAAACACATAGACTGAAGGATAAAACTTACAAGGAAAGATTAAAGGAACTTAACATGTATAGCTTGGAGGAAAGACAAGACAGGGGGAATATGATAGAAACATTTAAATACATAAAGGGAATCAACACAGTAAAGGAGGAGATTATATTTAAAATATGAAAAACTACCACAACAAGAGGACAGTCTTAAATTACATAGTTACATAGTTATATAGCTGAAAAGAGACTTGCGTCCATCAAGTTCAGCCTACCTCACATTTGAACACATGAAATTAGAGGGGCAAAGGTTTAAAAATAATATCAGGAAGTATAACTTTACTGAGAGGGTAGTGGATGCATGGAATAACTTTGCAGCTAAAGTGGTAGAGGTTAACACAGTAAAGGAGTTAAAGCATGCATGGGATAGGCATAAGGCTATCATAACTATGAGCTAAGGCCAGGGACTAATGAAAGTATTTAGAAAATTGGGCAGACTAGATGGGCCAAATTGTTCTTATCTCACATTTATAGCATCATATTTTAGAAATAAAAACTTGATAAGCTGCAATTGATTTATGAAAGCGAGTTAGACAGAAAATGCCCCTCCTCCCCCCCAAAGAGTTGAATTAATATGAAATTAAATTGGGACACATTTGTCCTCACAGACTTTTGCTTTTACTATAGCAATGATTATACACTCCCATTATTATTATTTTTTTGGAACTTAGCCTAAGATTTAAACATAACTCACTTATCTTAAATATGTAATTTCCTTAAGCTAAACACCAATGATATCTACTAGTTGTTAACCTTTTCTCATTAAGTTAAATTAACTCAAATTAAATTGGATCTCTCCCTCGCTTAAAAGGGGTTTTTCTGTCCCATCATGACCCTGTGTCTCTATGCAATATACAATATATGCGATATATAATAAATAATCAAAAAGAGAGAAAGAAAAGCCAATATCCAAAAAAACAATGTAAAGTAAAAAAGAATAATTTTGAGTCAACGTTTGGTAGAATGTATTAATATACTCCCTGAACCACTTGATGGGAAGTGCCACCTTTTACCCTTAAATAATAATATATAGCATCATATTTTAGAAATGAAAACTTGATAAGCTACAATTGCACTATGTAAGCGAGTCAGACAAAATGCCCCATCTAGGAAGCGTGACAGGAAGTGGAGGTGTATGGCCACCTGAGCTTTGTCGCGGCTCAGCAACACAAGTTCGGCGAGTAGCATGTGATAAACTGCGGTAAAAGACACTATGCCTCACAGCAAGTCCCGCTGACTTAAGGAGAAGTTGGAAAAGTAAGAAAAGCCAGAGGAACTCCGTAAACGAAATTTTTTTCAAAGTAAGGTTTACCTGACCATGATCGGATGATGAAATTCGGGCTATACCAGGTACTGGTGAACATGGTTTAACAAAGGCTTTTATTCAAAATGCAATAGATGCGTTGTCTCAAAACTTGATTTCCACATGAAGATCCAGTGAAGATGAATTAAGAAAAGAGATTCAAGAGCTGGGGTTCAGGTCGGCACATATGGAAACATAGAAACATAGAAACATAGAATGTGACGGCAGATAAGAACCATTCGGCCCATCTAGTCTGCCCAATTTTCTAAATACTTTCATTAGTCCCTGGCCTTATCTTATAGTTAGGATAGCCTTATACCTATCCCACGCGCGCTTAAACTCCTTTACTGTACTAACCTCTACCACTTCAGCTGGAATGCTATTCCATGCATCCACTACCCTCTCAGTAAAGTAATACTTCATGATTTTATTTAAACCTTTGTCCCTCTAATTTAAGACTATGTCCTCTTGTTGTGGTAGTTTTTCTTCTTTTAAATATAGTCTCCTCCTTTACTGTGTTGATTCAATTTATATATTTAAATGTTTCTATCATATCCCCCCTGTCTCGTCTTTCCTCCAAGCTATACATGTTAAGATCCTTTAACCTTTCCTGGTAAGTTTTAGTCCGCAATCCATGAACCAGTTTAGTAGCCCTTCTTTGAACCCTCTCTAAGGCATCAATATCCTTCTGAAGATACGGTCTCCAGTACTGTGTACAATTCTCCAAGTAAGGTCTCACCAGTGTTCTGTACAATGGCATGAGCACTTCCCTCTTTCTAATGCTAATACCTCTCCCTATACAACCAAGCATTCTGCTAGCATTTCCAGCTGCTCTATTACATTGTCTGCCTACCTTTAAGTCATCAGAAATAATCACCCCTAAATCCCTTTCCTCATATGTTGAGGTTAGGACTCTATCAAATATTCTGTGCTCTGCCCTTGGGTTTTTACGTCCAAAATGCATTATCTTGCACTTATCCACATTAAATGTCAGTTGCCATAATTCTGACCATTTTTCTAGTTTACCTAAATCATTTGCCATTTGGCATATCCCTCCTGGAACATCAACCCTGTTACATATCTTAGTATCATCAGCAAAAAGACATACCTTACCATCAAGATCTTCTGCAATATCACTAATAAAAATATTAAAGAGAATGGGTCCAAGTACAGATCCCTGAGGTACCCCACTGGTGACAAGTCCAAGCTTCGAATATATTCCATTATCTACAACCCTCTGTTGCCTGTCACTCATTCAACAATATTGGAATCCAAACTTAAAGATTGCAGTTTATTGATAAGCTTTCTATGTGCAACAGTGTCAAAAACCTTACTGAAATCTAGGTAAGCAATGTCTACTGCACCACCCGGAGCTATAATTTTAGTTACCCAATCAAAAAAATCAATAAGATTAGTTTGGCATGATCTCCCTGAAGTAAACCCATGTTGTCTCTCATCTTGATATCCATGTGTTTTTAGATGTTCATCAATCCTATCCTTTAACATAGTTTCCATCACTTTCCCCACTACTGAAGTACGGCTTACTGGCCTATAGTTGCCCGACTCCTCCCTATTACCTTTCTTGTAAATGGGCACAACATTCGCTAACTTCCAATCTTCTGGGACTACTCCTGTTAACAATGATTGGTTAAATAAATCTGTTAATGGTTTTGCTAGTACACCACGAAGCTCTTTTAATAGTTTTGGGTGTATTCCATTAGGTCCCATTGACTTATTTGTCTTTACTTTTGACAGTTGAAATAGAACCTCTTCCTCTGTAAACTCACGTGTAATAAATTACTAATTTATCCTTTTTCTTAACTGAGGTCCCTTTCCTTCATTTTCATCTGTAAATACAGAACAAAAATATTAATTGAGGCAGTCAGCTAGACCTTTATCCTCTTCTACATACCTTCCTTCTTTTGTTTTTAATCTAACTAATCCTTGTTTTATTTTTATTTTCTCATTTATGTATCTAAAAAAAAGTTTTGTCCCCCTTTTTTACTGACTGTGCTATTTTCTCTTCTGTGTGTGATTTGGAAGCTCTTATAACTTGCTTAGCCTCTTTCTGCCTAATCGTATAGATCATTTTGTCTTCCTCACTCTGTTTTTTTTTTTATAATAACTAAATACTAACTTTTTGTTTTTAACTATTTTGGCCACATCTGCGGAGTACCACAGTGGTTTCTTGAATTTTTTGCTTTTACTAACAAGCCTAATGCAATTTTCTGTTGCCTTCAGTAGTGCGACTTTTAAATAATCCCATTTCTCTTGGACTCAATTTAAATTGCTCCAGTCTGATAATGACTCCTCTACACATATTCTAATTTTAGAAAAGTCTGTTTTTCTAAAGTCTAAAACTTTTGTTTTTGTGTGGTGTGACTCAGTCACTGTTCTTATATTAAACCACACTGACTGATGATCACTGGATCCTAAACTTTCACCTACAGTAATATCGGATACCAAATCTCCATTTGTTAACACTAAATCTAGTATGGCCTCTTTACGAGTTGGCTCCTCAACAACTTGTTTTAGAGACAATCCCAGTAGGGAGTTTAGAATATGTGTGCTCCTGGCACAAGCAGCTATTTTTGTTTTCTAATTTACAACAGGAAGATTAAAGTCACCAATGATTTTAACTTCCCCTTTCATTGTCATTTTAGCTATTTCCTCAACTAGTAGATTATCTAACTCTTCAATTTGTCCTGGGGGCCTATAAATCACACCTACACGAGTTACTGTGTGATTACCAAATTCTAACGTAACCCAAAGGGACTCCGTTTGCCTCACTAACTTTTATTAGGCTAGATTTTATGCTATCCTTCACATAGAGGGCCACCCCTCCCCCTTTCTTGCTTTCCCTATCTTTTCTATATAAAGAGTACCCTGGTATTGCTATGTCCCAGTAATTTTTCTCATTATACCATGTCTCAGTAACGGCAACTAAATCTACACTATCAGTTGTCATTATTGCCACAAGTTCATGGATCTCATTCCCTAAACTGCGAGCATTTGTAGACATGACTCTAAGCTTATTTTTTAACACACTTGCTACAGGCACCTTCTGTCCTTGTTTTGGGGGAAAATTTGATTGATGTTTTATCACCCTTTTGCCCCCCGCTCCTAGTTTAAATACATCCTAGCAAAAAATTCTGAACTGCTCACTGAGAACATTTGTTCCCTTTTGAGAAAGACCCAAACCATCTTTTTTGTACAGGTTATTTCCATTCCAAATAGAGCTACCATGAGAAATAAAGACAAAGTTAGAATGGATGAATTTGTCGATGTTCAAAATAACAGAACCGATAAAATACTTAAATTGGAAAATTGGAAGTTCAACTAGCGCTATGTGAGTCTAAAATTGGGATTCTGGAACATCGGTCCAGACGCAGCAATCTTCATTTATGGGGGGTCCCATATTGCTGCCTCACTGCTAAGAGACGTCATATTGAAAACTCATTTTTTTCATATATAATACTATTAAGAAAAAGCAGAGCAGATATAGAAATGCCAAGCAATTTTAACCCCTTAAGGACTGGACTGTTTTTGCGATGTTGTACATTTGCGACCAGGAATATTTTTACACTTTTGTGGTGTTTGTGTTTGGCTGTAATTTTCCGCTTTCTCATTTACTGTTCCCATACAAATTATATATTGTTTTTTTCAGGACAAAAGGGGCTTTCTTTACATACCATTATTTATATAATCCATGTATTTTAATTTAAAAAAAAAAATACAAAAATCTGATGAAAAATTGAAAAAAATACATGTTTTTTGACTTTTACTTGAAAAATCTTTTACTCATCTACAAAAGCGAATGAAAAAAACTGCTAAACAGATTCAAAATTTTGTCCTGAGTTTAAAAATACCTAGTGTTTACGTGCTTTTTTGCTTTTTTTGCATGTTATAGGGCTATAGGTACAAGTAGGATATTGCGGTTTAAAAACATACATTTTTAAAATTTATCAATAGTGACATTGTAACACTATTATCTGTCATAAATCTCTGAATAACACCCCACATGTACATATTTTTTTTAAAGTAGACAACCCAGGGTATTCAATATGGGGTATGTCCAGTCTTTTTTAGTAGCCACTTAGTCGAAAACACTGGCCAAAGTAAGCATTCATATTTGTTTGTGTGTGAAAAAAGTAAAAAAACTAAATTGAACGCTAATTTTGGCCAGTGTTTGTGACCAAGTGGTTACTAAAAAAGACTGGACATACCCCATTTGCAATACCTTGGGTTGTCTTCTTTTGCAAATGGTATGCCATCATGGGGGTAATTCTCATTCCTGGGCTACCATACGCTCTCAAAGGCAACGTAACCAACCTGGCCATTTTCAATGTAAAAATATTTGACCCATATATTTGACCTTGTAACTTTCAAAAATGCTATAAAACCTGTACATGGGGGGTACTGTTTTACTCGGGAGACATCGCTGAACACAAATATTAGTGTTTAAAAACTGGAAAACGTATCACAACAATTATATCATCAGTAAAAGTGCTGTTTGTGTGTGAAAAATGCAAAAAAAGTAACTTTCACTGACAATATCATCGCTGTGATATGTTTTACTGTTGTGAATCACTAATATTTGTGTTCAGCTAAGTCTCCCGAGTAAAACAGTACCCCCCATGTACAGGTTTTAGGGTGTCGTAGAACGTTACAGGGTAAAATACAGTGCTAGCCAATTAAATTCTCTGGAATTTCGGCCTGGGTTGGCAGGCAGGTCCCTCAAATTGCAATCAATAAAATTACTGAATTATGTAAAAATATTACATAAATACGCACGTAGAATTTAAATATATATGCATATTTATATATTTGAAGTCTACGCGTATATTTATATAATTATTTATGTAATTTTGTATATGGACGTATGTATATTTCTTATTATTTTTATTTATTTTTATATACATAGATATATATACAAATTCATTCTAAGTGTATTTTGATATAAATATATATATATTAATTTTAAAATACAGTTAGAATAAAATTTCATATAGCTATATAATTTTTTTTAAATTTTTTATTATTATTTTTTAAAAAAATTATTTAATTTAAATTACTTATTAGTTATATTTTATAATAATATATATATATACAATATATATAGTTATTATATATATTATATATATACGTGTGTAATTTAATTATAAGTGTATTTTTATATTACTATAAGTACATATTAATATAAAAATACACTTAGTATGACATTATATATATATGATATATAGACATATATTATATAGATATAATATGTCTATATATCATATTTATACATATATAATTATTATTATTTTTTTTATTACCATTAACTTTAATTTTTTTTCTGATTTTACACTAGCAGGGAGACTGCCTGTCAGCACAGGCAGTCCCCCTGCAGGCAGCACTATGGACACCTATTGTGACCATGTGATCGCTGTGTTAAGCGATCACATGGCCACAGGGGTCCTAATCTGCCGTGGGGAGACTGTCTGCGCTGCAGGCAGTCTCCCCACAACCGGAGGAACACTGATCGCCGCCGGGGGAACGACGGCGATCAGGTAAGTAGCCCCAGACCGTTTGGACGGTTCAGGACCGTCATCGGTCCTCAAGGCAAAAATGCCGATGACGGTCCTGAACCGTCCTCGGTCCTTAAGGGGTTAAAGATGAAAGATGTCATCAAATACCTTATCGGTGGGGATTTCCGACCCAAGTAATAGTTATCAGAAATGGGACTACTGCAACTAATAAATCTGTTGAAGATGGATTAAAGCTACTGAACCAATAAGGGTTTACAAATTCAGAAAGGCCTCAGATTCCACAACCAAATCAAATATTGACTCAAATGTATTTTATTTTACATTGTTATTGGATAATAGCTTTTCTTTCTCTCTTTTTGAAAATTGTTTATTAGTATATCACATAATGATACATAGTCATGGTGGGACAGAGAAAAGCCTTTTAGGTGAGGGCGAGATTAAATTTTATTTGAGTTAATTTAACTTAATGAGAAAAGTTAAAACTAGTAGATATTATTTGTTTAGCTTAAGGAAATTGCATCTTTAAGATAGGTGAGTCATGTTTAAAACTTAGGCTAAGTTCCCTAAAATAATAAACAAATAAAAATGGGAGTATGTAACGGAGCTCCAGTACTCCAACTGAGTACCTCCGTTGATCGATGCTCCTAGGGCTTCCCGAGGGCTCCAAGCACTCTCCAGACACCATAAGCACTGCAGACCGAACCTCTCCTCCTGCAGAGAGCAAAGCTGGAAAGAGCTCTTAAAAGAGTATGTAGAGTATAGCAATCTCCCAGTGTAAATGCAGCCGTTTCCCCCCAATCATGAGAGAAGACTTGAGGGTCAAAACAGGAACTCAGCAGTCTGAGGGTTTATTGGCTTTTATGCAAGTTTTTACACAATGTTACCACCAACATGGTTTTGTGGCACAGCCAATCAAATACATTATAATACAGTTAAACACTCCCAGTTAGGACACACAAACCCTCCCCTCTGCCTGTGATATAATTATTGTACACAATGGGTTAACTTTATTATCACAGGCAGGAAAATACACAGTGTCATACAATATTTATAACTCACAAAATATCCATACAATCTCCATAAATTACATATTATGAATCAGCATACTCCAAATATAAACATACTCAAAAATCAACAGAAGAAAAAGGTATAGTATATACAGTGAGAACAATGTAAGTGTGATCAAACACCTGAGTGGGAAACCCCTTATACCACTCTCAAATAAACATAAAGGCAATACATACAGTAGGTGGATCACACTTCCTACAATATCTGCAAGGAAATAGAAACAACAATATAGTGTAGTATATTTGACAAATAGGTATCCAAAGATTAGATAAAGATGGTCAGGTACTCACAAACCGAGAGCCAAACATAAACATGTGGCTCTCATGGAAACAGCACTGGGACTATTAGTAGGATGTCCCTTTCCTTCTGTGGATCTTCTGTTCACCCAAAGAAATGGAGCTGAAAACACTTACTTTGAAAGTAAAGTGTTTATTCCAGTATTGGCAGCAAGGTTAAAAATAAGGAGGGTATCTCCAATAAAACATATACATTTAAATAAAATAAAAGAGTTCAAATAAAAGAAGTCTCTATAGTACCAAAACGCGTTTCGCCCCGTGCCAGGGGCTTCCTCAGTCGGTAATGTTTCCTCTCTGTTTTCTTCTCTTTTTATATGTATGTATGGCCGGTGTTTGGAACGCAAAAATTCGCGGTGGAACGCATTTCCGGTTGCGTCATTTCCGGGTTGCGGCGTCATCTCGTCAGCCTGATTTCCGGCATGGCCGCTTCTTGTAGGCATGGAAACCAGCCGGTTGGAACGCACACTAATATGACGTGTGCGTTCCATACCGGAACAACGATAATATAGAGGGAAGAAAGCATGAATGCACAACGGCAATAAAATAGCTGTATCAAAAGTGGTTCTATTACCCCAAACCAATTACAATGTGACATAGTGTTACAGCAATGTGGTTGTGAAATTTTATAAAGATCGATCAGTGTCTTAATTTGGAAAGTGCTTATATACTGAGCATGTCTGAGTTCTATTTAACTCAGTTCTAATATTAATGTTGGAGAATAAGGTGCTCTACAGTTATAAAACTAGTAGGTATTACAATATTTAGAGTGCCAAGATCACTATTAGTATTAGTATTTTGATGGTGAATTAACTGTTAGGGCCTTAAATTTGCGCCTACAGCAGAATTTAATAAATTAGATTTTTTTTGTCGATATTAATAGATTTATGAGAAATTTATGTCGGAAAAAAATTTTTTTATGGAAAAGAAGAGGCGACTAGTAGGGCAATAACAACCCCTTTTATACATACAACTTTAAAAGAAAAATCTTCTTTTTTCCCAAAACAAATCATCTCCGATGAAATGAAATCATTTGAGATCTTGGTAATGGGAGAAATGAAGAAAATAAAGAAACTAAATAAATATCAACGAAACATGACCCAACAAGAACATTATACTCTCAAACAATTACAAGAAGACAAAAATCTAATTATTAAACCAGCCGATAAGGGAGGTGGTATTGTGATACTCCCCAAGGAGAAATACTTAGAAGAATCCGAGAGGATTCTTTCCGACACAACTACCTATCGGAAACTCCCTTCTAATCCTACAAATAAAATTAAACAGCTGTTTGAAAAATATATAGAGAAAGGAGTAGAGAAGGCTATTCTAACAGAGAAAGAGAGTAAATATTTACAGGTTACACATCCGAAAATCCCTGTATTCTATTATCTACCAAAAGTCCATAAGTATACCTCTAATCCCCCAGGTCGCCCTATTATTTCTGGTGTAGACTCCATATCCTCCAGGGTCTCCGAATATATAGATATTTTGCTCCAACCCCTAGTCGCGAAAAACCCCTCACATCTGAAGGACACAATACAGACCCTACAAGTGTTAGATTCCATTCAATGGAATACCTCATACCATCTAGTTACGAGTGATGTCACATCTCTCTATACAATTATTCCGCACGATATAGGGATTCAAGCAGTTCAACATTTTTTAATTAAAGCGGATTTTCAACAAGAACAAATCGAATTTATTTTAGAAGGGATTTCCCTCATTCTTACCAATAATTTTTTTTGGTTTAACAATACATTTTATTTACAAATCAAGGGGACAGCGATGGGCACCAAGTTTGCGCCCAGTTACGCCAATCTGTTTATGGCGTACTGGGAGGAGCATTTTATTTTTTCATATCATCCCTGGGTGTCAAATTTGGTGTCCTATCGCCGGTATATAGATGACATCTTTTTTATTTGGAATGGGACCATCCAGTTTTTGGAAATGTTTTTATTATTCTTAAATGAAAATGAATGGGGCATTATTTTAACCACCTTTCATAGCCCCACAGATATTCAATTTTTAGATCTACACATTTTTATTCAAGACCAACAGATATTTACAAAAAACATTTTTAAAACAGTTGATGCAAACGGATACATCGAGAGTAACAGCTGTCATCATAAACCGTGGTTGCACAATGCCCCTAAAGATCAATTCATGCGCATTAGACGTAATTGCACTAAAGATGACGATTACATCCAACAAGCCACACAAATTAAACAACATTTTCTAGAGAAAGGGTACCAAGAAGAAAATTTAGCTGCAACAATGGAGAACACAAGGTCTTTATCACGGAAAGAATTACTTACCTACAAACCAAAAAAGATACTCCCCCAAACCGATAATAAAGTACCGTTTATTTGTAACTATAATGGAAATCATAATAACATCAGGAAAATTATAAAGAAATATTGGCATGTGTTACAAAGCGACCCAGTTCTCGAAAAAATTCTTCCCATAAATCCCCATATCATCTATAGAGGGGCAAAAAATCTGAAAAAGATTCTTGTAAAAAGCAGTGAAAATCCAACTACAATGAACTACTTTTTAGGATTAAAAAATGTTTTTTATGGCTGTGGAAATTGTCATGCGTGTAAATCCACAAACAGCAAAAAGAGACATTTAAGTAATCTTCGAGAATTTATTGATAAAGACTTCATCATTAAAGATAAATTAACTTGTTTCTCCAAAGGTGTAATTTACATCCTAAAATGCCCTTGTAATTTATTATATGTCGGCAGGACTATTAGATGTCTGCATGTCAGAATCTCCGAGCATATACGGAATATAAAAAAAGGATTGGAAACCCACAGTGTCTCCAACCATTTTAAGACCCACCACAACCAAAATCCAGATCAATTGTTTTTTTGTCCTCTAAAAATAGTTTCACATGATTGGAGAGGA
The DNA here is from genome assembly GCA_933207985.1 of Pelobates cultripes. Lineage (NCBI taxonomy): Eukaryota > Metazoa > Chordata > Amphibia > Anura > Pelobatidae > Pelobates > Pelobates cultripes. Next base: position 255,449,445 of record OW240913.1, read on the forward strand.
GGTGATTATATCAAAAAAGTTGGATTAGAAGAGATGAAATGTATTTTTAATTTCAATACCCTTATACCACATGGCTTGAATTCTAATTTTGAAACATGTCACTTTTTTTAAACATATTATAAATGTGATCCAATATTTAGACGTCATTTAGAAATTTTATTTAAATCCAAAAAAAAAAAAATTTGTTTGCACAAAAAAGATGATAAAAATATGTTTATTTAGAATTATTAATAAATGAATTCAGCATACTAACAGTTAATTCACCATCAAAATACTAATACTAATAGTGATCTTGGCACTCTAAATATTGTAATACCTACTAGTTTTATAACTGTAGAGCACCTTATTCTCCAACATTAATATTAGAACTGAGTTAAATAGTATATAAGCACTTTCCAAATTAAGACACTGATCGATCTTTATAAAATTTCACAACCACATTGCTGTAACACTATGTCACATTGTAATTGGTTTGGGGTAATAGAACCACTTTTGATACAGCTATTTTATTGCCGTTGTGCATTCATGCTTTCTTCCCTCTATATTATCGTTGTTCCGGTATGGAACGCACACGTCATATTAGTGTGCGTTCCAACCGGCTGGTTTCCATGCCTACAAGAAGCGGCCATGCCGGAAATCAGGCTGACGAGATGACGCCGCAACCCGGAAATGACGCAACCGGAAATGCGTTCCACCGCGAATTTTTGCGTTCCAAACACCGGCCATACATACATATAAAAAGAGAAGAAAACAGAGAGGAAACATTACCGACTGAGGAAGCCCCTGGCACGGGGCGAAACGCGTTTTGGTACTATAGAGACTTCTTTTATTTGAACTCTTTTATTTTATTTAAATGTATATGTTTTATTGGAGATACCCTCCTTATTTTTAACCTTGCTGCCAATACTGGAATAAACACTTTACTTTCAAAGTAAGTGTTTTCAGCTCCATTTCTTTGGGTGAACAGAAGATCCACAGAAGGAAAGGGACATCCTACTAATAGTCCCAGTGCTGTTTCCACGAGAGCCACATGTTTATGTTTGGCTCTCGGTTTGTGAGTACCTGACCATCTTTATCTAATCTTTGGATACCTATTTGTCAAATATACTACACTATATTGTTGTTTCTATTTCCTTGTAGATATTGTAGGAAGTGTGATCCACCTACTGTATGTATTGCCTTTATACTCAAAAATCATACCATTCCCTCCAGTGGTTAAAAAGTTAGGTGGAAGTCCTTTTTGACCGACCGCAAGCATGGCTTTCCTGCTCATAAGAGTTCCATAGATTTGGGCTGTGCGGTCGATTTTACACTGAAAAATAACTCCCATTAATAAGTCCCATTCGAATGCACGAACTGGGTACCGTTCATGCAAATAGCTTAGTATATCTGTGCGTTCTAATCATTGAGCGCACTTCGATTTTAGCCGAAGTGCTGAAGTGGAGGAGAAGGTAAGGGTCAGCGTTGTTCGTGCAAATGTGTAGCCAATTTTAATTCCATGGATTTGACGGCACACACCGCTGACTGCGTTCGACTAAATAAAGATGGCTTGCGGTTAACCGCCAGCCTGGGAGGTAAATTACCTGCACACTTCCACTTGCGTGTGGTCCGCCTGTTTAGTAATGTTACATGTTCATCTGTAGTGATTGGCTTTTTATTACCTGATTCATAATTTTAATAGAAACAGACTCTCCAATGCTCACTATGTCTAGAGGGTTATCAATTACACTTTACTGATGCTACACATTGCTGTGATGCATAACTTGCATAATGGGGAGTTGTATAGTATTTGGCCTTACAAACTTTTTGGTACCAGCTATATTCTCAAAACAGAACTTACACCATGCTAATGAAACCATAAGGTCGGAGCTGCAGTCCATGGCTGGTTATGGTCACTGACTCTTTCGGATCATAGTCCTAGGTTTGGCTTAAAACTGTTTTTTTAAAAAAAGTGTCAAATGCTAAGGGAAGCTGCAGAAATCCAGTATGAAGATTGAAACACACCACCTGTCTGTGCTCATTTGCATGTCAGGTTGGGAGCACTGGAATAATTGTGGAAATATAAATTCTTAAGTTTCTATGCTCCAGAAGAACCCCTCAAAGTACAACTTGAGATATGCAGGTGATGCCTAACAATATAATATTTATATACACACACACACGGCTCATCCACATATGAAAAAAAAACTTTTCAGACTTGCACAGTCTCACCTTCCTGTTATATGAAACTATTATAGGTGAATATCAAACTTTGAAAAATGGGTAGAAACTTAATGAATGTTCTTCTCCTTTAGAAAGTTCAAGGGGAATGTAGCAGTTGGCATACTTGCCAGACCAATGCTTATCTTACCAATGGTAATTAAGAAATTTAGGAGCAGGCATGAGAGTTTCATCTCTGTTTGCCATGACTGCCATAAAAAGGGCTAATCCGGCTAATATCTGACTTCCAAGTACTGACTTTTTTACCTCATGGAACTTGTCATTGTTCTTGGCAAGCTGCCATTTCAAAGCATGGAGAGTGTCTAGTGATGTACTCCAGTTTTAAGTGTACTGATGACATGTACCAAAATTTCCCTTTGTTTTTTATGTTCAGTTTATTTCTTTTGATCAAGTTTCCCAAGCAACAGCATTGTTTTATTTTGAATTTTTTTTGTAATGCACTAAAGCTTGGCTTATACATGAAGGGGGGTGACGGTGTGTGTGGTGGGGTGAGATTTACACAGACGCATACACTGACACACATGTAGAAATACAAACACACACTGACATACAGTATCTCACAAAAGTAATATTTTATTATTTCTTTTCATGTGACAACACTGAAGAAATTACACTCTGCTACAATGTAAAGTAATACCTTTACAGCCTGTATAACAGTGTAAATTTGCTGTCCCCTCAAAATAACAGACAGCCATTAATGAAACAAATAATATGATATAAAAAAACAGTAGTGTGCTTACATGCTACAAGACAAAATATTTAAAAGGAATAGTCCTGGTAATAAGATACAGTAAAAATAATAAAAGAAACTTCACAGCAATGGTATTCCTACTCACCTATTTAAGAGCTAGTCCAAGCTCAGGTGTAGATAGCATTCAGTGGCGTTGATCCCCCACTGGTAGGATGTAGGTGGTGGTTGATGATGTGTAGCTTGAAGTGAGGGTTGTCTCGATGTGAGGAGAAAAATACAACGGAAAATAGTGCTCTCTGTATATAACAAATTAAAAAGATAATAATAGAATGGTATATACTCACATTTTATGGTTTATACTCACATTTCATCCAAGAATCCTAAGGTGGGGATTATACCACCCACGCTATTATAGTGAGCAGTATACCCTGCTCATTAAAATGTGAGTAATACCATTGCTGTGAAGTTTCAACTTTTTCTCTACTGTTTGATACAGTGTACACTATTGGAGTCCTTTTCATTTGCATATTTTAAATTGAACTAAGAGAATCTGACTACATCAAGATCTGCACTACAAACAGATCTACATCACACTCAAGCTCTGCAAGTCAAGTTGGTCTCCTAGAATCAGGACTATTGTATATTTAGTTTTGCCTTATTTATGCAAGTACACTACTGTAATCATTTTATTTTATTGTCTACTGTGATGTGTCCTATTTTTATTTTTACTGTATCTTATTACCAGGACTATTCCTTTTAAATATTTTGTCTTGTAGCATGTAAGTACAGTACTGGTTTTATTATATCATGTTATTTGTTTCTATTGTGGAGCGACCTATAATTTTTGTTTTCTAGATTTGAACTTTTGACGGTTTGTGAGGGAACGTCAAACCCTTAGGTTGCAGCCTTCTTTTTATTTATTTATTTTTTAGCTGACCACTAAGAGCTGAACCCACTACTGTTTGTTCACACAGCCATTAATGTCAAAACCGTTGGCAACAAAAGTGAGTACACCCCTGTGTCATGTGACTCAGTGTTACAAGGTTTCAGGTGTGAATAGGGAGCAGGTGTGTTAAATTTGGTGTTATCGCTTGTGATGGACCGCCTGGCACCCCGACTGGGTACCTCTGCCAACAGATGTTTCCTAGCTGACGCTGAGGGATGTAAGCACCACACCGGACACCACAAGCACCGCAGACTCCACAACCACCGTAGCTTAGCTGGGATCTCGCCGTCTTCCTCCCACCATGGACCAACCTCTGACATCCAGGACCATGTGGGAAAGACCTCTCCTACTCCAGTGACCGTAGCAGGAACAGCTCTTAGAAGAGCTAATGATTAGAACCCAGAGGAGTATAAGGAGTATAGCAATCCCCAGTGTGAATATATCAGTTCCCCTCCAATCAGGAGACCAAACTACATGTTAAGGGTTAAGCAGGAACTCAATTTTTAATGGAGCCACACTGTCCCTTTATGCAAGTTTCCCAACAAGGGTGACACCCACGTGGACCTTGTTGGGCTCAGGGACACAAGTTAATACACCAATAAAAACAGTAATTAAATGTACGACACTCCTGTAACAAGCATACAATCCCTCCCCTCTGCCTGTAAGATAATTGAGACAGATACTGTTTTAAACCAATTATCTCCAGGCATAAAGTCCCATAAGTACCATAAAACACAACATATCCCCATATATTACATTCCCTGATAGCCCTGATATAGGTGAACAACATATCTAAAAATCACCCAGATCAGATCAGGGGTTCAGAAATGTTATGGAAGTCATAGTTTTGCCCAAGTGCAGGCATGGTCCCATGCACTAAACAGTTCCATAGAATTGCGGCTAAGTGCTGCTGGAGGACCGACCGGGAACCACAAGGTTTTCATGCCAAAAATAGTTCCAGTGCATTCGCGGCTAAGTCCCCCTGAAGTCTATTCGTGGTTTTGGTCCATGTGAACAAGATGGCCACCACCACGTGCTTGAATTTCGAATGGCTGCCACTTCGACTGTTCGGGAGCTTGAAGTGCCACTTTGAAAGTTTGAACTGTGGCCACTTCACTACACTCCACTTCCCTGGAGTGACGGGCCCATTCGCAGCTGCGACCCTTGCAACCACAGTAGTTCCGACACTGGCTTCCTCTAAGGCTGAGTTTGTTTTGACCTATTAGGTATTTTGGCTTCTTGCTTAGGGTACTATATAACAGTGTATTTATGGCGGTAATGAAGCTGAATTATTATAAACTGTGCTATATTGCAACCGTTTTTGTGTTTTTCTTTTTTTTAAATCTGTGGATGAGATATACAGTTTTAATCAGAATTATTTAACACTCAGTGAAAATCAGGTTTATTGTCAAAATGTACAGACTTTCTGCTGTTTGCAATGAACAAATCAAAATAGTATATATAAGTGTGAAACGGTGACCAAAATTCTAAATAAAGTGGGCAGCAACGTATATAAAAAGAATTACAAATACATAAATAAAATGGGAGGAAGTAGATAAATTGTATAAAAAATAAATACCTTTAATAATAAAAATCAGCTTAAGAACAGCTCATAAAAAAAGATTCCACAATCAATGTCGATCTATTGAGGAATAATATATCTCTAAAAATCAGACATAAATCTAAATATGCAATGTATCAAACAATCTCTTGCAATTCTAATCACAAGATAAGTTTTATAAACCTCCCAAAAGGGGAAAGAAAACCTTGCTACAGTTTCAAGTAAAATAAAGCAGCATGTAGTGGCCTAAAGTGAGAGGTTTATGCTATCAAAAAAGGGAGGGGCAGACCTTCTAGAAAATCAGAGAGAGAGATAATATAAAATAAAAAGCTGGTAAAAAAAAAAAAAAAGTTCCTTTAGAAATTTAACACATGTTCCCTAAAAGTACCTGAGAGCAGGGGTGGGGAGGGTCTCCCGCCGTATCAATCCATGTATGGGTAAGGATCTAAAGCTCAAAAGTCCCTTCAAAGGCTGTAAACCTGATGGCACCGGTCCTTTGCCATGAGGTAGTGTGAAACAAATTCCGTGGTCAGGATCTTCACAAAAGACCACAGCTATCTGGATGATAAATAGCCCAGGTAATACGAGGAGAGGTGACTAGCAAATTCCGCAGTCAGTATCTTCACAAATCTACTTCTTCCCATTTTATTTATGTATTTGGAGCGCACATACAATATTTGAAGTAATGAACAAATCAAACAAAAGCAATTGAAATGGCTAAGCATAACAAATGCTTTAAGTGGTTTCCCCAAATTCAGCTGAAAATACAACTTATACTTATCCAGTCTCAAAATGATTCAACCCCCTGAATTGAATTCATCACAACAGCAACAATATGCAAAACAGATGTTGTCTCAAGCACAATGAATCAAGGGCTTCATTTGTTGCATCCCATGTGCTTGTGCTGTAACACTTGAAAAACCTGAACTTCTAGGGGCTTGTTGAGTGTCATATTTGACTGCATGTTAATTTTTTTGCTAAGCCAAAAGAATGGTCCACAAAGTTTAGAGAAGAGAGCATCGCCCTTAAACAAAGAACACAATACTAATAGATAGCGAAGGCACTAAATGTTTCATTTGAAGCATAGCTCGCAAGTTCAAAGTTGAAGGAAAAATGGCGACACTACCTGGAAGGGGCAGAAAAAGGAAGCTATCCATTACTGTAACCAGATTTCTGAGAAAGCAGGTTGTAAAAAAAAAAAAAACCTTGAGTGACTGCAAAAAACCTGAAGCAAGTCTTGGTTGCAACAGGCACTTGGGTTTCAGTGAACACAGTAAGGTGCATACTGAGCGAAGAAGGTTTACATGCCAGAACTCCAAGATGTATTGTCAAAAACTTGGCCATAATTGTTTGCAGAAGTAGTCCTGGAAAATTCTACAGTGGCCATCATAGTCACCTGACTTGACCTCCATAGAAAATCTCTGATGGAATTTGAAGAAGGGGGCTGCAGCATGCAAACCCAATAAAATTGCTAAATATTGCTGGTGTCTAGCTATGCATCTCATTTGCAGCAAAGGGTGCTCTACTAAGTACTAAAGAGATACATAGGGATTTAGGAGAGAGCGCAGGTAACTTGTTCTTTGGTTTTTACTGTATTTATTGGGGCTGATGTGTACTGTGGTCGTTGCTGCTGCCCAGGAGTGATGGGAGTGAGCGCAGGACTTATCTTTTTGTGTTTGTATTCAATTTTTGTATCACACAGCTACGTTACAATGCTGCCGCCCATCCCATGTGTTCCCTATTAAGGGTGAATAAGTATATAGGGGGGTATATAAAAAATACCCATCTCTGTCTCATTAGAGATATCTTTGCCAGAAGCTCAAGGAAGCAAGGTGAAAGGTCAGTGTAGGACCCACCTAGGGGGGACTGCCTTGACGTTGGCAGGCGGGCATTCCCTCCAATGGCCTTTGGAGTAACTAAATGACCTCCATTTGTTTAAATATACATAGGGATGTAGAAGAGAGCGCAGGTAACTTTTTCTTTGTTTTTTAAGTACTAAAGATGCTTGCCTTGAAGGGGTTGAATAATTTTGAGACTGGAGAAGTCAATATCAGTTGCCTTTTCAGTTGAATTTGGGGAAATCACTTGAAGCATCCATTGTGTTGAGCAATTTCAATTGCTTTTGATTTGTTCAATGCAAATAGCTAAAAGTCTGCAAATGTTAAAAATAAACATGATTTTCAATGGAGGTTAAATAATTTTGATTACAACAGTAATAGATATGTTTCATATATGCATGCACATACCAGTATATAGAAATGCAAAGTTTCAGGATGTCAAGGTTTTTTATCAATAAATATGAAAAATCAGATGTTTAATAAACTGCACACATTTCTAATGAAAAACAGTGCATGACCCTGACACTTGGGATTGATGTATTTTATTGTATTGCAAAAGATTTGCTATCTTCATTGAAGGAATTTGCATAGCTGTACATCTTTTGTTCTTTGCTTAAAAGAAAACCATTTTATATAATGTTGCAAGATGATGATATTTGTGTTTCTTTTTTTATTTGATTTTGAAAGTGACCATTATTTGTGATCTTTTAGCTCTAAACATAACTGTGTTAATAAGTCTGTTTTATTAAAAGTGTTGTTTTGCAAATTGTGCACTCATTACTCTTTTTTTGTTCTTCAGCAGCAACACATGACATTCTAACCCATAACAATGTCACATTTGTTCCAGCTTTTTGATTTGTGCTTTTATATCTGTTCTTTTATCTCATTACATATTCCAAGATGTCATGTTAAATATAGACTTATTGGATACTTAATTGCTTAATTCCAAGGAACACTAGAAGATTTAATTCCTTAAAAAAGAATAATTGGAATAATTGGGGCTGACAGATTGAAGGTCGAGATAAAAGACATCAGAATTCACATTAAGGCAGCTGATGAGATTTTAGTCAGAAGATCTGCTGCCAATTTTTAAATAAGTATATATGCTTCCTGCCTTTAACAGAGAATCACCTTGAACTCCCTTTCACTTGTTGAAATTATGCCTGGGTTTATTCTAATGTGATGGCCACTACTTCCTGCTTGAGGCTATTATATCTTTCTGACCTTTTGTGTACAACCAATTCCATAATTTCTCTTTTCTGTCAAGTTGTGAGTTAAAAATAATGACATTCTGTGCTTATACTATAATCGTTTTCTTCAAACAGTCCAGACTCCATTATTCTCACATCAAGTCTGTTATAGACATCACTGTGCCCAGATGGCTAATACAGGTCTTTTAACCCCTTAATGACGTCATGATTCCCTTTTATTCCAGAAGTTTGGTCTTTAAGGGGTTAAATGTCATCATAAACTTTCCTTCTCATTGACATATGGCTTTATCTAGGTTAGGAAAAGAACACCTAACTTGTGTAATATAGGTCAGACGGCCAACAGAGGAGTGGGAAATGCAAGAAATGGACAGACCATCGGATTACAAATTCTTAAAATAAAAAATAAAATAAGAAAGGGGAAATATAATGAATGCTTGCAAGCAGCCAAGTCAGAAAACAGCTAGAAGGTCTGGGATAGGAGGAATGCATCAAAAACTGTATAAAATACTAAACTATTGGGAACCATGATTGAGTAACTTGAAAGTTGGGTTTACAGCAGAGGTGGCATAAGGCATTAATATTTTCTAATCCTTGTGCAAAGACCACCAAGTGGTATGTGATATTGAATCTCTGTAAAACAGTGTGATTAATTTAGGTGAGCAATAATAGGAGATGGTATGACAAATGATTACTCTGAGGAGATGAATGCACACTGAAGTCCTGACAAGTGTCAGTTTACCAGACAATTGAAGATTATGCTAGCTTTAGTGTACTAATAATGTTAATTTTAATAATCTGCTGCTCATTGAGCAGAGTTTAGTGGGAACAGGTAGTGGAGTGGGATGAGAAAAGACAGATGGGGAAGAGGGATGTCGCTGGGTGACAGTGGGGGAGATGGCAGGGGGGCAGGGAAGAGGAAAGGGCTGCTAGTGCAACCTAGCAGATTTGCCCATTTGAGTGAAGATATTGTGAGCATCAGCTCAGGAGTACCTGTACTAGAGGAAGTTGTTACTTCTAACAGCCGAGGCAGCAGCCTCTCTAGTACGGGCAGGGATGAAAATATAAGGAAGGCTAGACTAGTTGTGGTGGTAGGGGACTCTATGATTAGGAGAGTAGATAGGGTAATCTGCCACTCTGATTGGCTCAACTGGACAGTTTGCTGTCTCCCGGGTGATCGGGTCTGGCATGTTGCTGACAGAGTGGATGGATTAGTGGGAGGGGCTGGGGATGACCCATGTTGGTACCAATGATAAAGTTAAAGGAAGATGGAAGGTCCTAAAGAATGATTACAGGGAATTAGGTAGCAAACTTAAGAAAATAACCTCCAAGGTGGTATTCTCTGAGATATTACCTGTTTCATGTGCTGCTGTGGAAAGGCAGCAGGAGATTAGAGAGGTCAGTGCAAGGCTGAAGTCATGGTGCAGGAAGGAGGGTTTTGGGTTTTTAGAGCACTGGGCCGACTGCACCTGGGTAAAACCTTTATAGAAGTGATGGATTGCACATAAATGGGATATGGTCTGCAGTGCTGGGGGACAGGATGGCTAGAAGGTTAGAAGGTTTAAACTAGTAGTATGGGAGGAGGGTTATAGCAATCTAGAAAATGAAGATAGGACAGAAAGGAGATGAAATATTTATTTAAAAAAAAAAAAATTAAAATCGATATAAATAGTATAAATATGAAGGGTAAAACCTCCCAATGTCCAGTATGCTTGCCAAAACGCGTTTCGCCAGTGTGTGGCTTCCTCAGTTGGCATTAGATAGTGGTATCCTCTAAGTCGTTTAAATATTTAAAAATCGCGGTCAATTTTCGGTCAATTTTCCATGCGTTCCACCGACTTCTTCCTAGTTCTGGAGGGATTGCGTCATCTCCGGTTTCGTCAGACTGTGTGTAGAGAGGCATCCTCTTTATTCAAACGTCCTTGGAATGCATATGCGTTCCAATATTGTACACAATAGATGTGCCAGTCCCAAGATTATTAGCAGTATCATTATTAAGGTGCCTTAATAATGGATGCGTTCCACCGGATGCTTTGAACTTTTGGCGAAACCGGAAGTGACGGAGACGTTCCGGAACCCGGAAGGAGGCGGTGGAACGCACAGATGCGTTCCACCGGAAGAAAATTGACCACGATTTTTAAATATTTAAAGGACTTAGAGGATACCACTATCTTATGCCAACTGAGGAAGCCACACACCGGCGAAACGCGTTTTGGCAAGCATACTGGACATTGGGAGGTTTTACCCTTTATATTTATACTATTTATATCGATTTTAATATTTTTTTTTTGAATAAATATTTTTTCTCTGGAATATATTATATCTCCATTGCCTATCATTGAAAGAGAAGGAAGACATATTCCAACAAGTACCACCAAAGAGGTTTGGGGATCACCCAATTAAGATCCCAAAGGAGATTCACACCAGAGCCAGGTTTTATTATATGGCTCTTCCATTGTGAGTGCATATGATTTATATTTTATTTATATTTTGTGTATAGAAATATCTGCACTATTTTGTACCTCTCTATCTTTTACAGTGAGAAAGTTAGAAGAGAGGGAAGTACATTTTTTAATTATTATCACTTGCTAAACCTATTTTCTGTGTATTATATGTCATTTTATGTGAAGGTGTAGGGGATACCTCACTGGTGTTGAGAGCAATTATCACTTCTGTAGACATACCTGTTTTTATCATTTCACAGAAAGGAGATGAGTTACAACTCAGTATAAGGGTGTGGAGATGGGGGAGGGCAAGCTCAGAACAGAGGAGATTTGTAATATTGATACAAATTCACAAACCGTACAACTGACTCATGATGTTATTAAATGTATGCGTCATAATGCAAGGAGCCTAAAAAACAACTTGGGGGAACTAGAGGCAATAGCATACACTAAACAATAAGACATAACTGATAATGGTGGGATGAGACACATGACTGTGCAGTTAACTTAAATGGGTACACACTATTTAGGAAGGATAGAAAAAACAGGAAAGTTTGTATGTCACCAATGAGTTAAAGCCAACTCTTAAGCAAGTGGAAGATGATAAGGAAAATGTGGAATCTTTATGTGTAAATATTTGCTTGGGGCAAAAGAAGGGAAATCAATTATTGGTTGGGATATGTTATAAACCACCTAATGTTAATATTGATGAGGAACAACTACTGTTTGAGCAAATTGAAAAAAGCTGCATATCCAGGTAACACATTAATCATTGGAGATTTTAATTACCTGGACATAAACTGGGACAAAGGGACTAGTAGTTCAGCAAAGGGAATTAGGTTTTTGAACTTGTTAAATGACACCTTCATGTCACAACTTGTACAAGCACCAACTAGAAAGAATGCTTGTCTGTACCTGCTTTTAACAAACAACGTTGACCTTTTGACCAACATTTTAACTAGGTGAGCACATGGGAAATAGTGATCACAATACAGTGTCCTTTGAAAAAACCTCAAAAGAACAAAAGCACATGGGGTATACTAAAACATTTAATTTTAAAAAGGCCAATTTTAATAAGTTAAGGGGAGCTTTACAATATATTGATTGATAAAAACTCTTTAGTGAAAATAATATGGAGGATAAATGGAATATCTTCCAACAAATATTAGAAAGGTACATTTCTCAGTATGTACTATTAGGTAATAAATCTAAAAAAAAAATTGAAACCAATGTGGCTTAGTGGGAAAGAAAATAAAAATAAAAAAGGGCATTCAAGGCCTTTAAATCAGACAAATCAGAGGCATCCTATAAAAGATATAAGGAAGCCAATAATGTGTGCAAAAAAGTGATTATATTTTTTCTAAAATTTAATATAAAGAAATGATAGCCAAAGCATTTTTAAAGTACATAAATTCTAAAAATAAATAAAAAATAAAAGTGTATGTACACTAAAAACCAGTATGGTGGTGGTAGTTAATGAACACCAGGAAAAGCCAGAAATTTAATATAACTATTTCTCCTCCGTATATATTAAGGTAAAAGCTATGGCAATAGATATGCAAATGATTGCTGCAAAAAAGATGCAGAAAAATTGTAATTGGCTAACTCAAGACAAGGTGCTGCAGCAACTAAAGAAAGTTAATATGAAACAAAGCTCCAGGGACAGTATTCATCCACAAGTACTTAAGGAACTAAGTATGGAAATAAGTGAACCTCTGTTTTTAATCTTTTAAAATTATTTTCTTTCAGGAAGTGAGAATTGGAGGAAGGCGGATGTGGTTCCTACATTCAAAAAGGTTTCAAAATCCTTGCCTGGAAATTATAGACCTGTGAGCTTAACTTCTGTGACTGGGGAAATATTGTAAAGGGTATTAAGGGCTAATATTCAAAAATTCCTTGAGAAGAATGTGGTTATCAGCAAAAATCAGCATGGGTTTATAAAGCACAGGGCATGCCAAACTAACTTGATTGCATTCTACAAAGAAGTAAGAATAAGTATAGATCAGGGTGTTGCAGTTGATGTGATCTGTTTGGATTTTGCCAAGGAGTTTGATACAGTTCCACACAATAGATCAGACTAAAATAAATTGGTCTAGATAACAATTCTTGTTCTTGGGTAGAACATTGGCTTAAAAATAGAGTACAGAGAGTTTCTATTAATGGTACATTTTCAGGCTGGATAGAGGTGGCAAGTGGTGTCCCTCAGGGTTCTGTTCTGGGACCCCTTCTACTTAACATGTTTATAAATGATCTTGAAAAAAGCATTGGAAGTCATGTTTCAGTGTTTGCAGATGACACAAAACTCTATAAAGTAATACAATGTGAGCAAGATATTACTTTGTTGTAGAGGGATTTAGATAGACTGGGGGACTGGGCACTCAAATGGCAGATTAAATTTAATGTTGAAAAATGCAAAGGTATGCACTTCAGGATCAAGAATGCACAAACAACTTATACCCTTAATGGAAGCGAATTAGAGATACCAACACACGAAAAGGACTTGGGAATTTTTATAGACAACAAACTATGCAACAATGTGCAATGTCAATCAGCAGTGGCTAGGGCCAGTATGGTATTATCATGCATGAAAAAGGGCATTAATTCTCAGGATGAGAATGTAATTTTACCTCTTTATAATTTGCTGGTAAGGCCAATTATTGAATATCCTGTGCAATTTTGGGCACCTGTTCTAAAGAAGGATATTATGGCACTAGAAAGAGTGCAGAGGCAGGCTACAAAATTTAAAAAAAAGGAATTAAACATTTTAGCTATTAAGGAAGGTTAACAAATGTAAACCTCTTTAGTTTAGGAAAACATCACCTCCGAGGGGATATGATAACATTATACAAATATATCCGGTGCCAAGACAAAACCATTGTGTGGAAATCTAATCACAAACAGGACTTTACATGGGACACTAGGTAAGGTTTAGACATGACCTCGAAAAAAAGAAGATTTAGTGTAAGGCATATGAAAGTTGTTGTTTTTTTACCTTTAGAACAATAAGGATATGGAATACTCTGCCTTAAAAAGTGGTTTTATCAGAGTCTTGCAAAACCAGAATATTCAATGATATAATTTTTCAACTGTAGGGTAATAGCTTCTTGATCCAAGGATAAATCTGACTGCCATTCTGGGGTCAAGAGTGAATTTTTTTCCTAGTTTGTTGCAAAATTGCAAGTGCTTCAAACTGGGTTTTTTTTGCCTTCTTTTGGATCAGCAAAAAGCAAATGTGAGGAAGGCTGAACTTGATGGACACATTTCTCTTTTCTGCCTATCTAACTATGTAATAAGGAGGCGAGTATAAGCACTTCAATTTTCAAAATGCAACAACACAAAGAAAAATGACAATTGAAAAAACAGTATCAGCAGAAAATAATCTGGTGTAACCAACGAATCTTGATCAGGAAACCGATATCCAGCGAATCCTCTGAAAAGAATTCAACTGAAAAGAGAACATGTGAAATACTCTTAGTGATATGCATGATGACTATATGAATAGTATGAAACAATTCCTCTAAAAAATATTCAATTCACATAGTGTCAAATATAACTAGTACACCTAGAAAACACCTCCCAATTGTTCTCTAAGAAGGTACAGCGACTGAGCATGAAGCAGTCAAACAATTCCCGCTTACAGAACCCGTAACCAGGGGTGTATTTAGCCCAAGGCAAACCCCCAAACGCCCACTGAGGCATCTCGTGTGCTTCCCCTGTCATGTAGGGGGGCAAGAGCTGACCTGCTGGCCAGCTAATAGAGAAGAACCCCCCCTCCCTCCGGCGGGCAGCTTCCCATCTGAGGCGGCGAGGGAGCTCTAATCTCTCTGCTCTGCTCCTTCATGCACCATTTACTGATGCCATGGGAGCCGGAATATGACGTCATATTCTGGCTCCCAGCATCAGTAGACAGCCAGCGAGGGAGCAGAGCAGAAAAATTAGAGCTCCCTCGCCGTCTCAGATGGGAAGCCGCCCACAGCAGCCCCACTAGCTGGGAGGCTGGGTGGAAAATTTTTATTACATTATTAAGTTGTGTTTGTCTGTGAGTGTATGTGTGTCTGTGAGTGTAAATGTGAGTGTGTGAGTGTATGTCTGTGAGTGTATGTCTGAGTGTCTGTTAGTACATGCGAGTGTCTGTTAATGCATGTGTGTTTGTGTGTGTGTCAAATCAGTGAGAGTCTCTGATTGCGTGACTATCAGTGTGTTTGACAATGAGTGTCAGTGTGTGTCTGTCAGTTTGCGTGTGTGTCTGTCAATGAATGAACGAGTGTGTCAGTGATTGTGTAGGTCAAATCAGTGAGTCTATGTTTGTCATTGAGTGTATGTGTGTGACTGTCAGTTTGTATCTGCCAGTGTGTGTCTGTCAGTGAATGTGTGTGTCAGAGTGTGTGCTTTAACCCCTTAAGGACACATGACGTGACATGTCATGATTCCCTTTTATTCCAGAAGTTTGTTCCTTAAGGGGTTAAGGGACACTATAGGATTCCAGAACACTTCAGCTCAGTGAAGTAGTCTGGGTGAAGTATCCCAATCTCTTTAACCCTGCAAGTGTAATTATTGCAGTTTCTCAGTTTCTCAGTTTTCTCAGTTTCTTGAGAGGTTAACTCCACCTCTAGTGACTGTCTACCAGACAGCCACTAGAGGGACTTCAGGGTGGTTAGGCGACCAAAAGTCTAACTGATGCTGGACATCCTCACGCTGTGCATCTGCTAAATCCCCATAGGAAAGAATTGACACAATTCTTTCCTATGGGGAAGCTTTATGCAAGCGCAGAGAAGGAGCTTGCCCCAGCGCTGAAGGACATTGGCGCTGGATTCAGGTAAGTGACCAAAGGGGTTTTGCCCCTGAGTGGCGGGTGGGGGCCCTAAATGACAATGAGGGGGGGACCTACTGTCCTCCCCCCTGCCCCCACCCCTGCGCTATGGGTGGGGGCCCTAAATAACAATGGGGGGAACTAGTGTCCTCCCTCGCCAGCCCCCACCCCTGAGCGGTGGGTGGGGGCCCTAAATAAGATTGAGGGGGGGACCTACTGTCCTCCCCCCTGTCCCCATCCCTGAGTGGCGGGTGGGGGCCCTAAATGAAAATCTCACCCCCCCCCTTCCAAGGTGACTAGGGGTCCCCAAGCCCCTAGTCACCCCCCACCTAAATAAAAGATATCCCCTACCTAACCCCACACCCTAAAAATTGTGAGGGGGGAATAAAATAACTAACCTGTAAATTAAAATTCAACTTACCCTTTGATGTCTTCTTTCTTCTAAAATCTTCATTTTTCAGCCCCAAAAAAGGCCAAATAAAAAAACCATAATACCCGTCAAATTTAAAATAAAATAAAAAAATCCGAGCGCAAAAAAAAAAACAGATGAAAAAGGAAAAAACTCGACACTATAAAAAAAATTAATCCATCTTCACCCATGGATGGCTCCACGCAGACTGAGCTCTACAGGGTGGGGGAAGGCTTCTAAATCCATGCCCCGCCCTGCAATTAGACTAAGAACACTCTGATTGGTTGGATTAAGCCAATCATAGTGCTCTGTGTCATTTGTAAAATGACACAGAGCACTCTGATTGGTTAGATTCCAAGTCCACCAATCCGAGTGTTATGAGTCAAATTACACAGCGTGGGGAAATTCCAAAGAACTTTCCCATGCTGTGTAAAATGACACAGAGCACTCTGATTGGTTAGATTCCAAGCCCACCAATCCGAGTGTTATGAGTCAAATTACAAAGCGTTGGAAAATTCCAAAGTACTTTCCCACCTGTGTAAAATGGCAAAGAGCACTCTGATTTGCTTAAACCAACCAATTAGAGTGTTCTTAGCCTAATTGCAGGGAGGGGCAAGGCTTTATAAGCCTTCCCCCGCCCTGCAGAGCTCAGTCTGCGTGAAGCCCTCCATGGGTGAAGATGGATTATTATTTTTAGCGGCAGGTTTTCCTTTTTTTGTCGTTTTTTTTTTTGTGCTCGAATGTTTTATTTTATTTTAAGTTTGACGGGTATTATGGTTTTTTATTTGGCCTTTTTTGGGGCTGAAAAATGAGGTTTTTAGAAGAAAGAAGACATCAAATGGTAAGTTTGGGGGCCGGGGGGAAGGACAGTAGGTCCCCCACTCATTGTCATTTAGGCTCCCACCCGCCATGCAGGGGTGGGGGTCAGGGCAGAGGACAGTAGGTCCCCCCTCATTCTTATTTAGGGCCCCCACCCACCGCTCAGGGGTGGGGGCCGGGGGGAGGACAGTAGGTCCCACCTCTCATTGTTATGTAGGGCCTCCACCCGCCACGCAGGGGCCGGGGGGAGGACAGTAGGTCCCCCCCTCAATCTTATTTAGGGCCCCCACCCACCGCTCAGGGGTGGGGGCTGTGGGGGAGGACAGTAGTTCCACCCTCATTGTCATTTAGGGCCCCCACCCGCCGCTCAGGGATGGGGTCCGCGGGGGAGGATAATAGGCCCCCCCCTTATTTTACTTTAGGGCCCCCACCCACCATTGATAGGTGGGGGCCAATAGGTTTTTTTCTTTTTACATTTTCTTTACAGTGAGCAGCCACTGGCTGCTCACTGTTTACAAGACATGCCCCTACTCGCGGTATAGCGAGTAGGGGCTGAATTTACTAATACTAAGTAATCTTTACTTAGTATTAGTAAATTTGACTGAAAGACCAATTTAGGTCTTTCAGCCTTTTGGTAGATAGCTCCCTAATACCGTGGGAATTAGGGAGTTATCTACTAAGCGGCTGCAAGATGCAGCCACCGCAATGATTAGGATCGGAGTTTTATTCATTCTAATGGAGAAACTGTTCTCATTCTGTTAGGACGCAGTTTTGCCGGCGTTCTAACAGAAAAATTTGAATATTGTACAAAAGTTAATTTGTTTCAGTAATGCAACGTAAAAGGGGAAACTAATATATGAGCTAGACGCATTACATGCAAAGCAAGATAGTTCAAGCCGTGAATTGTCATGATTATGGCTTACAGCTCATGAAAACCCCAAATCCACAATCTCAGTAAATTAGAATATTGTGAAAAGGTGCAATATTCTAGGCTCACAGTGTACCACTCAGCTAAGTAAGTCATAACACCTGCAAAGGGTTTCTGAGCCTTTAAATGGTCTCTCCGTCTGGTTCAGTAGGAATCACAATCATGGGGAAGACTGCTGACCTGACAGTTGTGCAGAAAACCATCATTGACACCCTCCATAAGGAGGAAGAGCCTCAAAAAGTAATTGCGAAGGAAGTTGGATGTTCCCAAAGTGCTGTATCAAAGCACATTAATAGAAATTTATGTGGAATGGAAAAGTGTAGAAGAAAAAGGTGCACAAGCAGCAGGGATGACCGCAGCCTGGAGAGGATTGTCAGGAAAAGGCCATTCAAAAGTGTTGGGGACTTTCACAAGGAGTGATCCGAGGCTGGAGTCAGTGCATCAAGAGCCACCACACACAGACGGATCCTGGACATAGGCTTCAGATGTCGTATTCCTCTTGTCAAGCCGCTCCTGAACAACAAACAATGTCAGAAGCGTCTTACCTGGGCTAAAGAAAAACAGGCCTGGTCTGTTGCTCAGTGGTCCAAAGTCTTCTTTTCTGATGAGAGCAACTTTTGCATCTCATTTGGAAACCAAGGACCCAGAGTCTGGAGGAAGAATGGAGAGGCACACACTGCAAGATGCTTGAAGTCCAGTGTAAAGTTTCCACAGTCTGTGTTGATTTGGGGAGCCATGTCATCTGCTGGTGTTGGTCCACTGTGCTTCATTAAGTCCATAAAATGCCATCTTCCAGGAGATTTTAGTGCACTTCATGCTTCCTTCCGCAGACTAGCTTTATGGGGATGCTGACTTCATTTTCCAGCAGGACTTGGCACCTGCCCACACTGCCAAAAGCACCAAAGCCTGATTCAATGACCGTGGGAATACTGTGTTTGATTGGCCTGCAAATTCGCCTGACCTGAACCCCATAGAGAATCTATGGGGCATTGCCAAGAGAAAGATGAGACACATGAGACCGAACAATGCAGAAGAGCTGAATGCCACTATTGAAGCATCCTGGTCTTCCATAGCACCTCAGCAATGCCACAGGCTGATAGCTACCATGCCACGCCACATTGAAGCAGTAATTGCTGCAAAAGGGGCCCAGACAAAGCACTGAGTCCATATGCATGCTTATACTTTTCAGAGGTCCGATATTGTTCTATGAACACTCCTTGTTTTATTGATTGCATGTAATATTCTAATTTACTGAGATTGTGGATTTGGGGTTTTCATGAGCTGTAAGCCATACTCATCGCACTTATGACAAATCATGGCTTGAACTATCTTGCTTTGCATGTAATGCAAATATATTAGTTTCCCCTTTTATGTTGCATTACTGAAATAAATGAACTTTTGCACGATATTCTAATTTTTCGAGTATCACCTGTAAGTATTTTAAAGACATGGCGGAGCACCCTCTCGACCCGGTAGGCCTCAATATGGTGCTGGGCTCACTTCATGCCTGTTCTCCTCATCGAGCCCCTCGGGGTTTGGGGGCACAACTCACTCTACAGACGGGGATATTAGGGATATGATCCGTGCACTTCCCTCCAAACAGGACTTAGCTCATATGCTGCACAAATTGGAGGCCTCTTTCCAGACTGGTATGGCCCCATCCCTACCCCGAACATGCCAAGACAACCGCAACGCACCCACTGGCAAGAGTCCCCAAAGAAGAGGAGAACCGCACCTGCGGACAAGGTTGCCGGGTGACCCAGCATTCAACCCAGCCCGCCATTAGACTTCGAGAGAATCCCCACCTTTTCTCAGCGACACAGTAAGGCCTGTGCGGTGCCATGCAGACCTCCCACAACTCCCTTGGATTAAAGCCAAAAAAATTCCTCTGCACCGTACCAGAGAGCTGAAGGATGCCTGGGTCAGCACAACCGACCACTACAACAACACGTGGCAGTGTTGGCACAGCTCCGGATGGATTGTACTACCTGTCACCGAAAGGCTGTTTGCTCCCCTGGTCACGCAAGTATCCGTTACCCCTGGACACTGACTGAGCCACCCCCATGTTTGGGAAGCAACTTACTGACTGATGTCCTCGCCTCACCATGACTCCCTCTGCTATACCTACCTGAACGGCAATCATCCTACCCGTAGACTAAGGCTACCCACCCGCTGACCCATCCCGGAACAACCCCTACTATCACATGGACGCTTGTTTGTAAAGATGCAGTTGGAGCTGGTCTGATGGGTTAAGGGGAGAAGTGTAACGGGGGACTGGTCAAAGACTATACCTAAAGGGCCACCTCACTGAACACTCCTGATTCCCCGCTCTCACCTCTCTCAGGAAGCAACTCAAAGCCAAATAACTTTTTGCGGAAGGTATCCTGATCATTGGAGGAGACTTTAACCCCTCTATAGATTCACAAATGGAGACATCACATACAACACTGTATCAATCATCTGCCCGCAAACAAATGACAACCATGCTGGATCGAGCACAACTCTATGACTGATTGCGCACTGCCCATCCATCTGCTAAGGACTTCTCCTTTTACTCGTCTGCCACACACACATATTCTAGACTAGACAAGTTCTTCATCCCGCATAGGTTTCTCCATCTGGTACAATCCAGTAGCTACAGCCCGATCACATGGTCGGACCACGCACCCCTGTCTCTTGCCGTGCACATACCTTCACTGCCACAGAAATCATTCCAATGGAAGCTAAACGATCTTCTCAATGACCCCAATGTGGTCTCTCACATTAAAGACTACTTACATAGCTACTTTACCACCAATACATCCCCCTCCACACCTCCACCAATCACTTAGGAAGTCTACAAATGTGTCCTCAGGGGGGAACTTATAGGGCTAACATCAAGACACAAGAAACATAAAAGCCAAAAAACAAACTCTCACAAATGACATACAAGCCCTTGAACATCAACACAAACTAGATACTCGACTAAGCACGTACACCACCCTTACGGCTAAAAGGTCTGCCTTACGAGACCTACTAAACGCCAAAATCAAGTGCACCCTCCTCCTCCCAAAACACACATTACTCACAGGGGGGCAAATGTACCCGCCTACTGCAACAATCCTTACAACAACAGAGGCAGCCGACGTTCATCTCTAAAATCAAAACCCCCAAAGGAGACATTTCTTACAGACTCACAGATATTCTCCAGACGTTCCAAACATACTGGAAATAGTGTACTGGTATGCTATGTGCAATACACAGAATTGAGGGAGTCGGTCTAGTGGAGAGCTGCTCACACTGGATAAAAATAGGAATACACCAAAACCTATAGGAAAGAATTAGCAAGGATGACGCCTTACGCAAGGTGTATAGGATCCAGGAGCTGGCTTGTGTATGGGGTTCAAATTAATTAGTTGAAGGGAATACAGTAAGATTCTTTAAAACAGGCTTATGAATGTAAAAAAAATGTGAAGGGTTAAAAATCTGCAACAAAATGTATAAAAAAAAAAATATATATATAAAATAATGCATTTAAAAAACTTGATTATAAATGGGTACTGTATCTTTAAAAACGTTTAAAAACTTTTGAGAACCGCTGTAAAAAGTATTTGAAATGTATAAAATTTTTTGGAAGTGTTATGTTATATTGAGAGTATACTTGTAAAGTGCAGTGAATATATGCGGTGTTAACGAGACTGACTTCTAACCCTAGTGGGGTGTGTGAGAACCAGAAATTAGCTTGTATAGGGGATTCAAGTAGAATAAAAAAGATGACATATGGCTTATGATTATGGAAAATAATGAGGAGTTAAGTATATATGGCAAATATTGCATAAAAATGCATGTAAGACACTTGGTGGTAAAAGGGTACTGTGTCTTTAAAGAACTCTTTTAAAGGACCACTATAGTGCCAGGAAAACATACTCGTACACCTTACTGCGTAGGGCGTCAACCTTGCTAGTTCCAAACATACTACACTGATCTCTGCAACCTTAGAGAAATACCACCCTCAAACAGTGAAATTGAGCATTTCCTCTCATCCAGGATCGATCAAATAATCCCAGTAAATGTCCTACCGACACTAGACGCCCCAATATCACTGGAAGAAGTCCACTCGGTTATATGACACCTCCCACTGGGCAAAAGCCCGGGGGCCGGATGGCTTAACAGCCAAATACTACAAGACATTTCTGGAGCACTTGACAGAACCCTTTGTACATGCATTCAACTCACTCGCAAAAACGTCGACCTTCCCTACCCCATCCCTAGAAGCACACATAGCTCTCATACCCAAACTGGGCAAAGACCCAACCAACTGTGGAAGCTACAGACCAATATCGCCTACTGACGGACAGCCTCCTACTCTCAATCGACTCTCAATGCGTTCGACAGAGTGGATTGGACCCTATGAATTGCCATACTACACAGGCCCTTACTGGTTGCAGTCCATCTATTCCTCCCCCCCTGCGAGACTAAGTGTCAATTGGCAACTCTCAAAACCGGTACATATCAGAAACGGCACGAGACAGGAGTGTCCCCTGTCCCCTGTCCACCCTCCTATCCATCTTCATCCTAGAACCTTTCCTGAACAGTATTAGGGGAAACCCAGACATACGAGAACAATGGACAGAATACAAAATCTCAGCATTCGCAGATGATCTCCTCTTCACCATCCAATCCCCTGATGTATCACTGCCTCCTCTATTGGAGGAAATATCCCTGTATTAAACATTCTCAAACTTCAAAGTTAACTTTTCCAAAAGTGAAATTCTCCCCATCAGTCTGACCCCCCAAGCCCGTACCTTCCTAAAAACAAAGTTCCCATTCACTTGGGCAGACACAGCAATAACATAGTTAGGAGTACACCTCCCAGTAGACCTGGAGTCCATATTTGACCTCAACTTTGAACCACTTTTCCAATCCATTTCTAAAGACCTCAAAACTTGGCACACACCACAATACACATGGCTCTGCAGCATTAACATTCTCAAAACACCCTTCCTAAGATTCTATACCTGTTTCAGACCCTGTCCATAGCTATACCTAAATCCTTCTCTACCAAGCTCAGGAGACTGTTCCCCACTTTCATATGGGCACACAAACAGCAACAAATCACATACAAAACCATCACCAGACACAAGTCCACCGGCGGACTCGGGTTGCCACACATAGAGAGGTATTATGAAGCCGTCACAAATCTATGACTGGTCTCTCCATCCCCCAGCTCGGCAATGGACACAGTTAGAAAGCTCCATATTCTATGTTCCCCTCCACACAATCTCTTGGCAAAAAACAACGCCATCGATACTGCTCTCCAGCCACACTACACATCCCACCATCCTCCCTACACTCAGGAAATGGGCACTTAGCACGCATACGGGGAGCCATTGACTTGTCTCCTCACCCGTCCCATCTATACTCCCGCTGGGACTGCAAGCCAGGACATACCAAGACCTCCAAAACATGCTCGATGAGACTTACCTTACATTGAGCACTATGTTGGAAGGCCACTCCATACGACCCCTCCCCAGTCTAACTAGGCCGGGCACCCCTAAAACAATGCAAGCCCTCCACTATGAACAGGTGGTCCACTTCATACGGATCAACCCCATCCTCTACGGGGGATCTCGCACTCTCTCCGACTTTGAGATACACTGTAAGGCAAACAACGTCAAAACCAAACAACTCTCAACATTTTATAGACTCCTCTGGTCAGACTACGCCACCACCCTACCCCCCTTCACAGATTCCTGGTCCAAAGACCTCAATGTGAAAATCACAGCACCCCAATGGAAGACTATCTTTACACAAATACACAAAACCTCTGTCTGTACCATTATACAGGAAGGTAATTACAAGAAAATTTCCTGATGGCATTACTCTCCATCCAAAATACACAGCCTATTTCCCAACACACCAGACTTATGCTGGGAGTGCTGCCAGCCAGGAGCATTCCTAGCCCATAACTGGTGGCACTGCCCACTAATCCAGAAATACTGGACCAATATAGTGAAATTGCTCAAAATGATAATGGGTATTCAACTAACCCTTACCCCACACACACCACTGTTCATGATATTCCCCCACCCCCTCCCCAAGCCTCATTGACTCCTCCTTACCCACCTCATAACAGCAGCCAACCTACTCATTCCTGCTAAGTGGAAAAACCCCACAGCTCCATCCATCAGGGAATGGATCACCATGGTAGACAAACTCAGGACCATGGAGGAGATACACACCTCCATCTCCCATAGGCACTCTTCCAGGAAGTTTGGGAGCCATGGGTCAGATGCATAACCGATAAGTAATTTGGTTCCAAATAACACCACACCCCGACAGAAGGGCACATCCACAAGAGCCCCAAAGTTACTGAACACAGAGCGGAGACTCCCCTTTAAACCCCCCCCGCCTTCCTTACAGGTTGCCCTCTTCCTGCCCCCCCACTACTTTCACAGCTCACCCACTACCCTCCAAGATCTAACATCATACATAATACAAGCATCCACACCAGACTGGAGGGCTAACCCCATCCCCACCCTATCTCTCAACCCCCTATTACTAGAATCACACTTTCACATACGGCATACAGTTTTTCGAACACACAGAGGTCCCAATATCGTAACACTGACCCACCCACTAACACCAAAAAAGGGGCCAGGGAGATCAGTACACTGTTTCTGTATCCATTATCAGTGAATGAAAGATTGTTACCAAGCATTTTCCAGAAAGCCAGCAGGCTTGATGCTAAATGTACAACAACAGAGATTTTATTTATTCCTAATGTACCCATACACTGTACTGATGTAATGCCTGTAACATGTCGATTTTTAATAAAAACTTTTAAAATAAATAAAATGAACTTTTCAAATCATAGTGTGAGTTTCTTGACTTGCGATTGAATGGCGCGTTTTGAAAGGCTGCAGGGCAGCTAATCAACAAGCGTTTGACTCGTGTGCCTTTAGAAGCCATCACAGCCATGCATACTAATGGCATGTCTGTGATTGGCCAGTGTAGCATGTGACTTAGCCTCTATATATAAGCTGGAGTCGCGTAGCACCGCATGCACATGAGCTCTTATTAGTGTAGGGAGAGGATGCTGCCGCTGTGAGGGACAGCTTTGGAAAGAATTCTGTAAACTAGAACATAGTGGGGTGCACTTCATATATGAGAGTTAAAAAGAAGTGTCAAATACTGCGGTTACATCAGAGTTTTAAAAAGTCGATTTTTTTTGGTGCTAAATAGTACATTAGTGGGGTGCACTTCATATCTGAGAGTCAAATAGAAGCATCAAATAGTGCGCTTACAGCGAAATTGTAAACATTCTTATTTTCTGGGTGCTAATCTGCTAAATAGTACATTAGTGGGGTGCTCTTCATCTCTGAGAGTCAAATAGAAGCTTCAAATAGTGCGCTTACAGCGCAGATGTAAACATTTTCTGGGTGCTAATCTGCTAAATAGTACATTTTGGGTGTGCTCTTCATATCTGAGAGTCAAATAGAAGTGTCAAATAGTGCGCTTACAGCGCAGTTGAAAACATTCTAATTGTTTTGCTGCTAATTTTCTAAATAGTACATTTTGGGGCCTGCTCTTCATATCTGAGAGTCAAATAGAAGCATCTAACAGTGCACATATAGCGCAGTTGTAAACATTCTTATTTTCTGGGTGCTAATCTGCAAAATAGTACATTTTGGGCATGCTCTTCATATCTGAGAGTCAAATAGAAGCGTCAAATAGTGCGCTTACAGCACAGTTGTGAAAATTCTAATTGTTTTGCTGCTAATCTGCTAAATAGTACATTTTGGGGCCTGCTCTTCATATCTGAGAGTCAAATAGAAGCATCTAATAGTGCGCTTACAGGGCAGTTGTAAAAATTCTTGTTTTCTGGGTGCTAAACTGTTAAATAGTACATTTTGGGGCCTGCTCTTGATATCTGAGAGTCAAATAGAAGCATCTAATAGTGCGCTTACAATGCAGTTGTAAACATTCTAATTGTTTTGCTGCTAATCTGCTAAATAGTACATTTTGGGGCCTGCTCTTCATATCTGAGAGTCAAATAGAAGCATCTAATAGTGCACTTACAGCGCAGTTGTAAACATTCTAATTGTTTTGCTGCTAATCTGCTAAATAGTACAGTTTGGGGCCTGCTCTTCATATCTGAGTCAAATAGAAGTGTCTAATAGTGCGCTTACAGCGCAGTTGTAAACATTCTAATTGTTTTGCTGCTAATCTGCTAAATAGTACATTTTGGGGCCTGCTCTTCATATCTGAGAGTCAAATAAAACCATCAAGTATTGTGGTTACATCGCAGTTTTAAAAATTCAAACATTTTTGGTGCTAAATAGTACATTTGGGTTGTGCACTTAATATCTGGTGTATGTGTGCAACACTGGCTAGTTACCGCTTCTCAAGAAAGTCTAAAGACAAATAAATGTTGCCTATGGTGCAGGTAGTATAGAAGGCAAGACTGAGACAAATCATTCGGGTTACGTTTACCTGTTGACATGTTAATTATCTTAGACCATTAAAATTCAATAATCAATGAAAAAACACACTAAGTGTCATACAAAAATATGTATTATAGACAAGTTAAAAACAAGACTACAAGTCATGCTATAACAACATTAAACAAGTTGTAAAATAGGTATGGGCCAACCAGTGGCTGTAAAAACAAAGTTTTACTGGTTACATTCATGACTACACACACTAGTGAAGAGGACTTTCATGCAGTGTGTTTTTTTTTTTAAATCATACAGCATCCTTTTCAGATGTCATATTGTTAATTACCAATTTTTGTTTAGCCTGATTTTTTACAAAAAAGTGAAAAATAAGTCTTATTGTGATCACTTCATGTACAGAAGCAATAATATATATTTCTATATTGTGTAAAGATACAACTACAAAGTTAAAAACCAAACACCAAAACAACGTGCCAGACAATCTACCTGTGCATGGCTAATGTGATACAATAAGTCTACATCTTAAAAATGCAATAACCCACAGAAGACGGGTGAGAATTTTTTTTTGCAAATGGAACTTTGATTCGAATTTACTGCATCGGTCAATTGTAATATTGTTTCACACCTACAACACTTGTTAAACAGATCTAAGTGATAGAAAACAGATTGATATTTTCTACACTAGAAACTACCAGATAACAAGCTGCTATATTTAAACCAGTTATCAATAGCTAAGAGGTACTTAAACAATATTTTAATTCTGGGGCAATACCCTCACAAGTCAAACTGAGAGGTCAGTTTATTGGGAAAACTGTTGCCTGGATACAATTCTAAAACAATTTCCATATGTCCTTTGCAGACTTTATATGCTGGAAAAACACAGGCGCCAACTGCTGTGGCTTTCTGCAGTGTGCAGACCTGCAAGGAGGGCAGGGTTGAGGAGCCGGTGGAAGATGATGTGGAGGATGATAAGGTCCTAGACCCCACATGGAATCAAGGTCATGCGAGTGATGTGTGCAGTTTGG
Source organism: Pelobates cultripes (assembly GCA_933207985.1). Lineage (NCBI taxonomy): Eukaryota > Metazoa > Chordata > Amphibia > Anura > Pelobatidae > Pelobates > Pelobates cultripes. Next base: position 255,476,782 of record OW240913.1, read on the forward strand.
AGGAAGAGGCGCTGATCGCACAGAGGCACCAGCACAGTATACAGGGAGTGCAGAATTATTAGGCAAGTTGTATTTTTGAGGATTCATTTTATTATTGAGCAACAACCATGTTCTCAATGAACCCAAAAAACTCATTAATATCAAAGCTGAATATTTTTGGAAGTAGTTTTTAGTTTGTTTTTAGTTTTAGCTATGTTAGGGGGATATCTGTGTGTGCAGGTGACTATTACTGTGCATAATTATTAGGCAACTTAACAAAAAAAACAAATATATACCCATTTCAATTATTTATTATTACCAGTGAAACCAATATAACATCTCAATATTCACAAATATACATTTCTGACATTCAAAAACAAAACAAAAACAAATCAGTGACCAATATAGCCACCTTTCCTTGCAAGGACACTCAAAAGCCTGCCATCCATGGATTCTGTCAGTGTTTTGATCTGTTCACCATCAACATTGCGTGCAGCAGCAACCACAGCCTCCCAGACACTGTTCAGAGAGGTGTACTGTTTTCCTCCTTGTAAATCTCACATTTGATGATGGACCGCAGGTTCTCAATGGGGTTCAGATCAGGTGAACAAGGAGGCCATGTCATTAGATTTTCTTCTTTTATACCCTTTCTTGCCAGCCACGCTGTGGAGTACTTGGACGCGTGTGATGGAGCATTGTCCTGCATGAAAATCATGTTTTTCTTGAAGGATGCAGACTTCTTCCTGTACCACTGCTTGAAGAAGGTGTCTTCAGGAACTGGCAGTAGGACTGGGAGTTGAGCTTGACTCCATCCTCAACCCGAAAAGGCCCCACAAGCTCATCTTTGATGATACCAGCCCAAACCAGTACTCCACCTCCACCTTGCTGGCGTCTGAGTTGGACTGGAGCTCTCTGCCCTTTACCAATCCAGCCACGGGCCCATCCATCTGGCCCATCAAGACTCACTCTCACTTCATCAGTCCATAAAACCTTAGAAAAATCAGTCTTGAGATATTTCTTGGCCCAGTCTTGACGTTTCAGCTTGTGTGTCTTGTTCAGTGGTGGTCGTCTTTCAGCCTTTCTTACCTTGGCCATGTCTCTGAGTATTGCACACCTTGTGCTTTTGGGCACTCCAGTGATGTTGCAGCTCTGAAATATGGCCAAACTGGTGGCAAGTGGCATCGTGGCAGCCGCACGCTTGACTTTTCTCAGTTCATGGGCAGTTATTTTGCGCCTTGGTTTTTCCACACGCTTCTTGCGACCCTGTTGACTATTTTGAATGAAACGCTTGATTGTTGGATGATCACGCTTCAGAAGCTTTGCAATTTTAAGAGTGCTGCATCCCTCTGCAAGATATCTCACTATTTTTGACTTTTCTGAGCCTGTCAAGTCCTTCTTTTGACCCATTTTGCCAAAGGAAAGGAAGTTGCCTAATAATTATGCACACCTGATATAGGGTGTTGATGTCATTAGACCACACCCCTTCTCATTACAGAGATGCACATCACCTAATATGCTTAATTGGTAGTAGGCTTTTGAGCCTATACAGCTTGGAGTAAGACAACATGCATAAAGAGGATGATGTGGTCAAAATACTCATTTGCCTAATAATTCTGCACTCCCTGTAAGAGGGAGCAGGGTGCAAATGTTTCTTTTTGTATATGTCCCAATAGTTTGGGGGGTACCCCAATTAAAATAAAATATATATATATATAAAAAATAGTGTTGGCTACCTCCTCCTCCTCCACCGCCGCCGCTTCCACCTACACCGCCTCCTCAACCAATGGGTCACTTAGTATAAACTATGTACACAATAGCAGAGACTTGTGAAGGCCTTTTCTCCATGCATCAGGAGTTGAGCATTTATCCATGCATCAGCACTGCAAGAAATGCACCGCAGGCTGCAAATGTTTCTTTTTTTATATGTTCCAATATTTGAGGGGATACCCCAATTATATATAGATAGTGTTAAACTCTATCTATTGATAAGTATTGCCTCAGAACTGAAGAAAAGAGGAAAACTCTTGAAAACTTGTCTTTGAAATATTATGTTAGTCCAATAAAAAAGGTATCATTGCATACTCCAATACTCTGGTATTTTGGCAATATATACACTGCTCAAAAAAATAAAGGAAACACAAAAAGAACACATCCTAGATCTGAATGAATTAAATATTCTTCTGAAATAATTTGTTCTTTACTGTGCTGACAACAAAATCACACAAAAATAAAAAATGGAAATCAGATTTTTCAACCCATGGAGGTCTGGATTTGGAATCACACTACAGGCTGATCCATCTTTGATGTAATGTCATTAAAACAAGTAAAAATGAGGCTCAGTAGTGTGTGTCGCCTCCACGTGCCTGTATGACCTTCCTACAACGCCTGTGCATGCTCCTGATGAGGTGGCGGATGGTCTCCTGAGGGATCTCCTCCCAGACCTGGACTAAAGCATCTGCCAACTCCTGGACAGTCTGTGGTGCAATGTGACGTTGGTGGATGGAGCAAGACATGATGTCCCAGATGTGCTCAATTAGATTCAGGTCTGTGGAACAGACGGACCAGTCCATAGCATCAATGCCTTTGTCTTGCAGGAACTGCTGACACACTCCAGCCACATGAGGTCTAGCATTGTCTTGCATTAGGAGGAACCCATGGCCAACCACACCAGCATATGGTCTCACAAGGGGTCTGAGGATCTCATCTTGGTACCTAATGGCAGTCAGGCTACCTCTGGCAAGTACATGAAGGGCTGTGCAGCCCCCTCAAAGAAATGCCACCCCACACCATTACTGACCCACTGCCAAACCGGTCATGCTGGAGGATGTTGCAGGCAGCAGAACATTCTCCATGGCGTCTCCAGACTCTGTCACGTCTGTCACATGTGCTCAGTGTGAACCTGTTTTCATCTGTGAAAAGCACAGGGCGCCAGTGGCGAATTTGCCAATCTTGGTGTTCTCTGGCAAATGCCAAACGTCCTGCACGGTGTTGGGCCCTCATACCACCCTCATGGAGTCTGTTTCTGACCGTTTTGAGCAGACACCTGCACATTTGTTGCCTGCTGCAGGTAATTTTGCAGGGCTCTGGAAGTACTGCTCTTGTTCCTCTTTGCACAAAGGTGGAGGTAGCGGTCCTGCTGCTGGGTTGTTGCCCTCCTACGGCCTCCTCCACGTCTCCTGATGTACTGGCCTGTCTCCTGGTAGCGCCTCCATGTTCTGGACACTACGCTGACAGACACAGCAAACCTTCTTGCCACAGCTCGCATTAATGTGCCATCCTAGATGAGCTGCACTACCTGAGCCACTTGTGTGGGTTGTAGACTCCATCTCATTCTACCACTAGAGTGAAAGCACCACCAGCATTTAAAAGTGACCAAAACATCAGCCAGGAAGCATAGGAACTGAGAAGTGGTCTGTGGTCACCACCTGCAGAACCACTCCTTTATTGGGGGGTGTCTTGCTAATTGCCTATAATTTCTACCTGTTGTCTATCCCATTTGCACAACAGCATGTGAAATTGATTGTCACTCAGTGTTGCTTCCTAAGTGGACAGTTTGATTTCACAGAAGTGTGATTGACTTGGAGTTACATTGTATTGTTTAAGTGTTCCCTTTATTTTTTTGAGCAGTATATATATATATATATATATATACACACAAACATTTTTTTTAACTATACCAATCAGTTGCTGATTTTTCAAATAATAAGGCCAGCATACCATTCAAAAAGATCAGATACTGTACCATCAACATTTTAATGTGAAAATATTTTATGACTTGCCCCATGGATTTGTGATGTTGCTAATGTTATCTAGTTTTATTTCTTCTTTTGCAGATTAACTTCTAAATATGTATCTGTACTTGCCTCTAGCCAGCCATTTCTGTGCATTGATGATTTGGGATTTACACAAACGAGTTAATGGACCCATTAACTAGCCTTACTATTACAAGTACCTTATCTGATTTTCTTACCTTTTGACATATAAGCCAAATATTATGGTCTGTTAGTTTGCTTTTTTTCCCATTATGATTACAATATCAGTATCTACAGTATACACTTATAATAACACAAGTGTAGATTGCATAATTAAGTGTTCTTGCATAGCAAGACCACTTAATGTTATCTCACATATATATTATTAAGTGTTCTTGCATAGCAAGACCACTTATTGTTATCTCACATATATATTATTAAGTATTCTTGCAAGAACACTTGTTATCTCACATATATATTCTTATTCTTATTAAGTGTTCTTGCATAGCAAGACCACTTAATGTTATCTCACATATATATTATTATTATTATTATAGCAAAATTTGCCACCCAACTCCTCCCACAGTTTTTACACTACATAGACAAAAAGTTCCCAAAACGTGCAGATTGTTCCCAATCGGATTGCTATTACTTTGTGGAACGTTTCGCCGAATGGTTCACGGAATATCGTCGTTCTTGTGACGAAATTTGTCCCATAGGAATGAATGGCAAAGCTAGAGTGGGAGCTGGCAAAAGTTGAAAAATCAGGACATGATTTCTAAACTGCCACCACTCCCTTATTTTCAGGCCCACCTACACAAATCTTATATCAAAACGTTCAGCTATGCCTGCTGCCACTAAACATGTCAACGGCTAAGCCATAGTCCTGATAGTTTTCACAATATAATCATTTGTTTGCAACTAACTTCACTCTTCAAAGCTCAAATTTGAAGGGCAATTTCTAAACTGCGACTGTGCCTTCATTCTTAATACTTCAGAGATATACTATGCATCAAAATGTAGGTCTGTGTCTTGTGATTCTCACAATATAAAGCTCTTCACTGTAGGATTGATAGCAGCAGCAAGTGATGTCATAGACAGGGCCTTTTGAACACCTGCTAATGTTTTTATAAATGTATGGGTTAATGTAACTGTGCAACAACGTTGCAATTAAATGTGCTATATAAATGATAACAGTTACTCCGCCCACTCCAGTTGTAGACTACTGGTGGAGGCAAGAACACTTCACACAATTTCCCCAGAAATTTTAGCTTTTCTAGTGTTTAATATAATGCTATATGTCTATGTTAAAATTCTTCAATATAAGAAAAAGTTTATATAAATAGAAACCCAAAACTTTGTTTCACTGTATAAAGATGAAAAACATCAAAGAGATTTGGAAATGCAGCTGTAAGTATTGGATCATGTCACAATCAATTTACCCTGCCAGCGATGACAAAAGACTGATGTATGCAGGACATATTTCAAACATGCTGCATGTTTGCATTCAGAATATCCTTACACTGAATTAACAGGACATAATATAGAGTTAAACAAAATTACTTTATGGGTATTGTGATTTAAAGCTACTATAACATTTAGCAAAATGCTCACTTAAATTTTTAGTTTAGACAAACATAGTCAAAGCATAAGGACAGAAAGAAAAAAAAAAAAAGATAAAGGATAATCATGGAAAATAAAATATTATTCTTTATTTTCTAGGGTAGTTATAAGAAAGACCTCCAGCTGACAAGAGTTTAAAAGAGCATTATGAGAGTTGAAAATATAAGAAAAGGACTAAGAAATGAAATATGCAAACTGAGCATGTGAAATAATGATATTAAAAAAATCTCCCTTTTTACTTTAAAACTTAAAGTTAACTCAAAGTAGAGAACTTTGTTTCAATAGAAAGCCATTTATTTTATATGAAATTCACACTGGTGTCTTACGCAATCAAATTGAATATTCTTTCTCATCATATCCTATATCAGCACATATATTCAGCAACTGCTTGATCTTCTACAGTGCAAGTTTTGCCGTCAAAGTTTTGAGTGAAGTCTTGCTATCTTTAAATAATTTAATGTCGTATGTATGCACACACATATATATGATACATATTTATTTATTTATTTTCTGGCTAATCATGGCAGCATATACACATGGGTTAGCTCCTCCCCTTACAGACAATAGGACAGGAAAAACACCAAGGTTTTAAAAGGAGGCTCCATCCCTAAGGTCCTCAGTCTTTTTCCTGTCCTACAGCCCTTAGGATGTGAGCAATTTGCTCGCTTTACTTATGGACATGTATGTTTTTTTTTTTTATCTTCATTGCTTTATTTGCCTTTTTCACTGTGGTACATTATGCAGTTGTGCTTTTATGCTGTGATGCAGTTAAGCTTTGATATCTTTATACTAGTGCATTATACAGCTGTACCTTATTTTTAAAATTGTGGTACATTATGCGGTTGTACTTTTTACTAGGAAGTATTTAAAGGAACACTATAGTCACCTAAATTACTTAAGCTAAACAAAGCTGTTTTAGTGTATAGATCATTCCCCTGCAATTTCGCTGCTCAGTTCACTGTCATTTAGGAGTTAAATCACTTTGTTTCTGTTTATGCAGCCCTAGCCACACCTCCCCTGGCTATGATTGACAGAGCCTGCATGAAAAACAAACACTGGTTTCACTTTCAAACAGATGTAATTTACCTTAAACAATTGTATCTCAATCTCTAAATTGAACTTTAATCACATACTGGAGGCTCTTGCAGGGTCTAGCAAGCTATTAACAGAGCAGGGGATACGACAATCTTAACTAAACATAACTTGCAATAAAGAAAGCCTAAATAGGGCTCTCTTTACAGGAAGTGTTTATGGAAGGCTGTGCAAGTCACATGCAGGCAGGTGTGACTAGGGTTCATACACAAAGGGATTTAACTCCTAAATGGCAGAGGATTGAGCAGTGAGGTTGCAGGGGCATGTTCTATACACCAAAACTGCTTCATTATGCTAAAGTTGTTCAGGTGACTATAGTGTCCCTTTAAGCTGTGTGGCATTTCAAACTGTTTCATTTAAATTTGCATTTAAAACGATTGCATGTAATACCGAGAGTCATTGGAAACTGCTGTACATTTGGAAAACTGAAGTACTTTGGAAGACTGCAGTGCATTGGAAAACTGCAGTACTTTTGAAGACTGCAGTGCATTTGAAGACTGCGATGCATTTTGAAAACTGTGTTACCTTTTATACCATGAGGCCTTTAGACTGTGGTGCCTTTAAACTTTGACTTTTTGCACCTGGTTGCCTTTTAAACTTCCTTGCAGGCACTTTTAGGTTATCTATTTTGCTTCCCCTCGGTCCCAGTGATTTATTCCCGGTTCTCTGGGTGTTTAAGGGCCATGTATGCTTCAGACAGAGTTCTCTCTCTGGTCTCTAAACAGCAAACACACTTTGAATAGGCCCACACGTGTGCAGTTTGTGCCTTAGTGGGCCTAATACAGATGACTTGTATTGTGGGAATACAAGTTATGGCAGCCATCTTGGATAAGGGCAATTGCCAGAAAGTACCTAATATAAAGGGAAAATAAACATCCCAAACGTATTTGGTAGGTATTTGCAGGGTCTCCAGACATGGATAAGTGCTGTCTTTATCCAGTTTTAAATCTGTTTCACTGGTTTCTTATCGAATTTAACAGTGCACTTTTTTACTTGGTACTTTACCACATGTAATATTTAGTTATTTGTCAGATGTCTGAATTTTCACCAGGTTCTGGTTTTGAGGAGAAAACAGTGGAAGGATAACTGTTATCCACTGACTGCCTCCAGAAGGTTGCCACTTCAGCATGACCTATCACTGTGAGGCCACATGACATGCGGGCAGGGCTTACAAAGTAAGTTCCAGAGGCCTTAGGGTTAAGAAAATAGGCCAGGCTTTACCCTGTGCAGGAAGTAATTTCCAACCCCGGAACTACACCACCTAAGTTACAAACTTATGGATCATAGGTGGACGCAGATCTGTCCAAAATTGTGCGCCTACCATTGCAGGCTGCCAGCCAGCTGTGGCTACTGCTGCTGTTTCTACATACATGAAATATGTGAGTAAAGATCTAAAGGCTAATATGGAGAGAGATATTAAATGCCAAGAGGCAGTCTGTAGTCTTCAGGTTACATCTGACTTCTTCACAGAAACTTCCCTAGATTTAACTAGGATATTCTTTGGATCAAATGGTTTTATCTATAGCAGCTAAGAAAACATTATGGTTCTGTTTCTGGGATGATGACTCATCCTCCAAGTCTGCCCTCTACACCATTATATTTGAAGGGGTGGTGCTGTTTGGGAAAACTTTGGATAATTCCATTGAAAGGGTGAATGAGGGCTGCAAGATATTTGTACCTCAGGACGGAAGTCCCAAGGATCCCAGCTCCTCATAGTCTGACCGGAGAACCTTCAGTGACCAGTATTTCTGAGATACATGGAGCTACTGACCCTGCAGGGAATACTCCAGAGGTAACTCATGGCAGTTGGTAAACCTGCCTTTCAAGGTTCTAATGGAGCTATTAAGCAGTTGTTTTGCTCTTCAGCAATGAACAGGTCTACTCCAGTACTAGGAGCCTCATTTTTCTGATTAGACATACCTGGGCTCGTCATACTCTGGAGACTTGGGTGGTATCCATAGTCCAGATTGATATAGACTGGAGTTTTTTCAGGCACCAACAGCAGTATTAAGACCAATGAATCAAAAGGTAAAGCACTGAAGGAAGAAGCCTCCTGGACGAAGAGGTGATTTTTTTTAGGTCCCAGAACAAGAGCAGTTCCAGGGACAAGTTTCGCCTCTCTTCTGTTATTAAGAGGAAAAGCACATGGAAGCCTACACTGGACCTAAGAGGGGCCAACAAGAGGCTGAATGTCAGAGTCTTTGAGATGGAGTCAATCAGATCCATTATCTGGAGGATCTACTTCTGGTAGCCTCAGACCCTCAGAAGGCAGGTACACAGAGGAATATAGTTCTTTCATAACTCCTAAAGTTTGGCTGCTTGATTAATTTCAATAAAAGCAGTTTCACACCAGCTCAGTGGTTGACATTCCCAAGTGGAAAATTATATGATCTGCTTTTCCCTATCTCAGGAACAGTTCCACAGATTGTGGAGGTTTTCTCTCCCAGTTTCTTCATTTCTGCTTGGTAACAGCAAGAAAATAGATGCAACTACTAGGAATCCTGGCTTCCACCAGCAGACTTGTCAGATGGACCCAATGGCATCTCTGGATTACTCACAGATCCTTCCTATCTTGGTTTAACAAGAGAAAGATTATTGGAGCCAGCCACTGACTATGTCCCCATCAGTGGAGTTACACCTTCCCTGATAGCTGAAACGAGAGGATAGATATCTGAGTTTCCAGTGAACAGAACCTCATTGGTCAATTATTAGCTTGAATTCCAGTTTTTATAAGATTGGTTGCACAGTGTTTGGACCATGTTGCACAATATTTCCATTCATTTGTATGGACTTGCGAGTTGTTTTCAAGGCTCTTCTTCACTTCACAGGATTGCTGAAGAAAGAGTGGGTCAAAATTTGCTCAAATATCAATGCAACTGTATCCTATATCTATCAAGATGGGTCTCACAGATACGTATTGATGAAATTCCAGCCCATAATGATCAGGGCACAGAAGAACTACCACGGCTCAGAATACAATGGATGTTTGCTTGAGCTGAATAACTGTGGACAAGGTGGAATGGCAACCATGTCCTGACGTATCCTCGGGGTTGACGCAGATTTGTCTGATACCCTACATAGTTCTGATGGCCATTTCTTGGAACTACCAGGTCCAGAAGTATTTTCTACATGCTAGGATCAGAATGCTCAGGTTCAGGAGACACTGGCTCAAATTTGGAATTCTAGTCTGATGTACATATTTTCCTGTTTTCGACTTTCCTAAAAAGGTAATGCAAAAGGTGACAGTAGAAGACTGTGTTGACTCTAATTCCTACGATGAAAAAGATGATTCAGGCCCTGGGGAGATAGCGCAGCTAAGCGGACAAGGGCACATGTATGAGTGTGGGGATAGATGCATGGGATTGGTTGGGAAAGAATGTGTGGGTGGTATTATGTTCTGTGTAAGTTAGTGTGGGGGAGGTCTTACCTCAGTGCCACTTGGGATTCGGGCCAGCAAACAGCTTCCTGTCCTCCTGCTCCTGTTTGCCTGGGCCTGTAGTTTCACAGCTTGAGGGATGAGGTTGAGGCCTGATGGCTTCCCTCAGAGCTGCTGCAGCGTGGATAGTGGCCTGCCGACTCCTGACACAGGTGCTATCCTCTCCCCTGGAGTGGCTGCCTGGATCCTCTCCCCTGGATGGCTGCCTGAATCCTGTCCCCTGGGTTCCCTGTGGCCCCTGCTCCTGGGGGCCGCGATGCGCCGGCCAGCGTTCCCGCCCGCCGGCTACGCTAATCCCCCTGACACTGCTAACTTTAGGTTACCTCGGGTATCGTGCCCATCGAGCGTGGATAAGGTCGGCTGATGGCAGGCATTAGAAGGAAATTATTTTTTATGACGAGGGGGGAGGTGAGAGGAAGTCACACATAGGCACATGGTCAGTTTATTGGCAAGGACGGTGGGGTTCACTGTATGACACTATGTGTTAAGTTATATGCATATATATGTTAATTTATGGTTATTTATGTTTAACGTTTTGGTTACAGAAATGAAGAGAAATTTATTAAATAAATTATGGATGTCTCATACAGTATTTGTCATATGTTATAATAAATGCTGTGGCCTGTTTCATCCATACTACATCATTATTTTGGATGGGGGATGATTTGGGTTGGTTTATGTATTATGCTGCATCGTGATTCCCCACTACGTATGTACATGGAACCTCCAAGGGAAATTCCAGTACGTCCAGACCTATTACAAGGCCCCTTGACACATCAAGATCCTCAAGTTCTGGTGTTGATGCTGGAGTCCATATTAGTATAGGTATCCCTGAGACGGTCATTGAGATCCTCTTACAATCCAATACATACGTCACAAAGCTTGACATGCTTTTGTCTGTTTGAATTACTCCTCATTCAGGTCTTGAAAGGTTCTGTGTTATAACACTCTAGAGCACTTAGCTTCATATAGGCATTGATTGAACTCAAGCCTCCACTGAGTGTGGTGAAGCCAATATGTGACATACCACTGGTCTCACAGGCCCTGACTAAACCACTATTCAAACCTCTAGAAGGAGCTTCCATGTTGGTGGCACAGAAAGTGCTGGTGGCTGGTACCCCATCCAAGGAAAATGGGTGAACTCCAGGCTTGATCATGTGAACCCCCTTTCACTAATTTTCAATAGATATGGTCGTCTTGCATTTGGCACCTGAAGATCCTGCCTAAGGTGAATGCTTAGCTATGTCATTCTATACCTGTACTGAAAGGTACCCCCATTGAGCGTTGATGCTTTGCTTCATGTATGCAACAATTGAACTCCAGCCTCCACTGAGGGTGTTGAAACCAGCAGAGTGAAGGTGTGAACTCCAGGTTTATTCCTGTGTTCCCCCATTCACTGAACTTCAACAGGTTATGGTTGTCCTGCATGTAGCACCAGAGATCCTGCCTAAAGTGAGAGCCATTCAATGCCATTCTCTACCTGTACCAAAGGATTTCGGGGCATTCTCCACTAGTGCTGTTACAGCATCTCGTGGGCTTCCATGGCAATGGTCTTTGCTGAAACTTTGTAAAGTTGGCATTTGGACCTCTTTGAACTAGTTTGTCCTGCATTACATATTGGACATTGAAGCAATTAATGAGGCACAATTTGGATGTCACGTCTGTTCTCTACCTGTGCTGGAGGGTATCAGGGTACTCTCCTCTCATGCTGTTGCAGCATTGTGGGTTTCCATGGCAATGGTTTCTGCTGACACTTTTTGTAAGCTAGCATTTGAACCTCTTTGGACACGTTTGTCTGGCATTTCATACTGTTCGTTAAAACAGTCTATGATGCACAATTTGGTACTCAAGTACTTAACTCAGTTCATTCTTCTATCTATGTTGAATTGTTCTGATTGTTTGATTGTATATTATTTACGTATCTGGCCCTCCGTTTGTAAGCTTGGGTATTCCCCATGTGTATATGCTGCCATGATTAGCCAGGAAAGTGGAAAATGTATTCATACTTACCGTAATTTTCTTTTCCTGGCAATTATTCATGGCAGCATATACTGCCCACCCATTAATGTCTCTATTTATGTTCTGTAGAGTTTGTATACTGACTGAGGACCTTAGGGATGGAGCCTCCTTTTAAAACCTTGGTGTTTTTCTTGTCCTATCAGCTGTAAGGGGAGGAGCTAACCAATGTGTATATGCTGCCATGAATAATAGCCAAGAAAAGAAAATTACGGTAAGTATGAATACATTTTACACTATATATATATATATATACACACACACACACAGACACATATAAACACTATTACATTCTGTGAAACTTGAAATTGCTGTTTAGTGAATAAGCGAGTGTGCTGGATCTTGCATGATATATCTTCCTTGATATACAAGTATCAAGGAAGGTGCACTCACATGACTTTGTGAATACATCTTGAAGTTTTATTGTGCAATTATATAACAGAAAATATGTCAACGTTTCAGTCCTCTATGGGACTTTTCTCAAAACTGAAACATCAACACATTTTCTGGTGTATATTTACACAATAAAACTTCAAGATTTATTTACAAAGTCCTGTGAGTGCACCTTCTTTGATACTTATATTTAGGTATAAGTAATTTGCACCGAGGCAAGGACAAGACCGGGAGAGTGAGTGCTGGATCCACTATATATATATTTGTGCTCGGAATTTAAATACGTAATGGATAGTATCTGTGAGCAAAGTTGGTTGTGGTGTGCCGAAACCAACGTACGAGTGGGCCTGTAAATAAAAGAGGGCCCACCAAGGAGAATGTAGTTATAACAGGGTGTAGGTGGGTGGGGACAATCAGCTGAGTGGCAGCGGTGAGTAGGTGCTAGGAGTTTAAGTAGGGGACTTACTCCTCCCACAAATTCAGGCCTAATGGCCTTTCTACTTGTGCTCGGAATTTAAATACGTAATGGATAGTATCTGTGAGCAAAGTTGGTTGTGGTGTGCCGAAACCAACGTACGAGTGGGCCTGTAAATAAAAGAGGGCAAAAGATAAATTCGAGAAAATACACACTTTATTGCATTTTACAAGACCAAGTTCCTGAAAGCTTGGCGAAGCTCTTTCTCCGGTTGTGGAATATATGCATTATATATGGAGGATTTCCATCGCCCCAGTCTTTTGATGATGTGGACCAGTGCGTTTGTGCTAGAGGCTGCTGAGGCGGCTCCTATACGGAAGGAGTGCCCGGAGAATGCAGCTGGGTTGTGTCCGAGCTTAGATAACAGGGTTCTGACATGTAACATCAATTTTGCCGTGGTAAGCGGGTGCCCTTGTAAGGTTAAGAGCGGAGAGTCTGGTAGGTGAGCGTGAAGAGTTGACCGTAGTTGGTCTAGAACCTTTACCGGACACCAGGCATTATCAGTAGGGAAGAGAGGAATTATTGTAGGGTGTAGTGACCGGTTGGTTTTAGTTGTAGGGATAGAAAGTAGGTAGTGATCCTCTATCTTAGTGAGGTGTGAAGTTTTAAGGCTTAGCGTGATATCTCTTTGACAAACCACGGTGAACTCTCTAGGTCTAAGAAAACCATAGAAAGCGAGATATATAGCAGATTTGATCACCGTATTGGTGTTGCTATCGAATGGGGCTGTGTCAAGGAGATTGCTAAGTGACCTGAAGATAGGCCCGTCTATAGGTAATCTAGTGCTTGAGAGTGGAGGTGAAACCTTTGATATACCTTTCAAGACCTTTTTAATGGGGTATGATGACAAAAAAGGAGTGCTGTTAGGAAAATTGGTGAGGCTGTGGTGCTGAACCCCAGTGAGGTAAAGTTTAATGGTGTTGTGCGACAGTTTAAGGTGTAGGTGGCAGAAAGAGGCAAAAGTCACCATGGTTTGAATAGAAAAGTCACCTTGTAGACCGAATTCTGCAGTGAATTTGTTAAATATGTTAAGTGCCCTATTGTAAGTGATAGCAGTGTAGGGTGATAATGCTTGGTGAGTGAGTGATCTAGCGTGATGCAAGAGTGTGCTTAATCCAAGATTAGTTCGTGAAACCGTGGTGTCCTGGATGGCTGTTGGTGAGCCGTTGGGAGTGCCTGAGAAAATGCCTGGAATTGAGAACGAGAAAGAGCGTCAGCGGCCGTGTTGTGAATACCCAGGATGTGAAAACATACTAAGTGAAACTGACCGGATGCTGCCAGCCAGGTCAGCTTGCGAATCAGCCGCATGATGGTCAGGGATGATGAGCGCCCTTTGTTATCGATTTCGCAAGCCGCCGAGTTATCTGAGTAGCATTTTACTGCCTTGCCGGACCAGAGATGACCCCAGGTGTGTGCGGCCACCACAATGGGGTAAATTTCAAATAGGGCTGAGGTCTCCCTGAATCCTGGCAAGGCATCCGTCTCAGTGGGCCAGTGGCCCCTAAACCAGTGGTTCCCAAAAATGGCTGTGAAACCGGTGTTGGCTGCTGCGTCTGTGTGGATGATGGGTGAAGAGGTGGAGAGAGGGGGAATAAACATGGAGATACCATTCCAGTCTTTCAAAAACTTCCCCCACATAGCTAAGTCAGCCTTGGTGTGGGGGTCCAAAGAAACTGTGCCGGAGTCCGCGACTCCGTGGAGCAGGCAAAGAAGTCTGGATATGAAAGACCTTCCCTGCTGAATGATGCGCATGGCGAAGTTCAGAGATCCACGAAGGGACTGAAGTTCTCTCCTGGAGTCGAGCTCTATCCCTAAAAAGGTCAATTTTGTTGTGGGGCCTATAGTTTTAGCTGGGGACAAAGGGACTCCAAGTGTGGAAAATAGTGCGGTAGTACTTTTGATTGCTGAGGGTGTTGATGACCCTGGCTCTATCAGTAAAAAGTCGTCTAGGTAGTGAATAACGGAGTGACACCTGATGACGTTCAGAAGCAGCCAGCATAGTGACTCTGCGAAAATGTCAAAAAGTTTGGGGCTGCTTCGAGAACTGAAAGTGAGTCGTGTTGAGAAGTAATAATTCCCTCGCCATTTAACACCGTGTAAGTGCCAGAGTGAGGGGTGCATGGGAAGTAATTTAAACGCGTTTGTGATGTCTGTTTTGCTGAGCCAGGGTCGATTACCAGATGATATGATGGACTGTATGGCATCGTCGATGGTTACATACTGAAGTGAGAATTCGTCTGCTGGAATGAGTGCGTTTATGCTTGGAACAAAAGAGGAGTGCGGTGCCGATAAATCGATAATTAGACGTTTTTTATTAGAATATTTGTGAATAGTAATACCAATAGGTTTAGTGCGCCAGGAGGAAAACGGTGAAGAGGTGAAGGGTCCGATCATGAAACCGTTAGTGGTTTCTGAGGAAATGAGTGTCTATGGCGACTGGGTCTAAACGTGCTGACTGGAGATTAGGACATTCTAATGTACCTGGGGGAATGGCTACTATGCCCGTGTGAAACCCTTGTGAGAATCCTGTGGTGAGATATTCCACCAAGTGCCTGCTAGGGTGAGACCTTAGATAAAAAACCATGGTTGTCGATATTTATGTCGGTTAGTCATTTGTTTGGTGACAACCTGGCTGGACACATGGTCTTGGTATGTGCCCTGAAACATATGGAGCAGATGTGCAATAATCTACAGGCTCTGAAACTGCAGGAGCCTGCGTTGAAGTTATTGCACACCTGCGCCTTACCTAAAAAGGAGATGGGCCTACCCAGCTTATCCCGAAGACCACCCGCTTGTTTGTTGTGAGGGGTGAAAGTAGAGTGAGGTGTGAACATGGGGTGAGGGGTGGGAGTGGAGGTGGTGGGATCTGATTCGACGGGACATAAGTCCGCCATGTGGGATGTCGAATTACAAATGGCACAAGCCGGGGGCCTGAGTCCAGCGAAGTGGCGACAGCAAAGTTCTGTGTCCATCTGACCACAGTTCATTCTTATGTTGAACTGCTTGAGATGGGTCGCCGCCTTCGCTGAAACTGACTTGTGATAGTCATAGAAGGAAGAGCCCCCATACTTGATGCCTAGATCCACTACCTTGTGAAGATAGAGATCTAGCTCTTCTCTCCTGTGGGGATACACCGTGCAAATGACGTCGCGGTATATCCCGAAAGCTATCACAAACTGGGGGATAGACAATTTTTTATTGAGCCTGGGATCCCTCGTTTTGAGCACAACTGAAATGTCACCATAGTTGTATGCCTTGTTCTCGAGTATATCCTGAGAGGCTATGAGCAAAGACACCAGACACACGTCCTTCCCGTCTAGGATATCTTTCCTGATAGAGTCTGGGATGGAGTGTGCTGGTGACTCGAATGGTGTAATGGCTGTGCCAGGTGCTGGAGGGGGGAGTATAGAGGGGCATGTTGGTATAGCGGGTACAGCCGTGGTAGAGACTGGGACTTCGGTGATAGTACCTGAGGAGGAGATGGCGCTCTCCACCTTAGATAGTCTGCTATTGAGGGTCTGTAGGTTGGCCAAGATATCTGCCAGGGTATCCTGGGTTGTCCTTGAGAGCTAGTTCCAGGCCTAGGCTCTGGGGCTTGGTGGGTAAGCAGCCTATAAAGTTCTGCCTTTCTAGCTGTGGCCGGAAAGGGGATTCCCCTGAACCTAAGCTCGGCCGTGATTTTGGGAATAGTCCATGCTCTCAAGGATGTGGGGGTTGAAAGAGTGAGTGATTCGCCTGGAGACCCGGGTCTGATTGGCGTGAATGGTGTTTCTTCTGTCAATTCTTCGGCTGGAATTGGTTCTTGGGACATTCTAAAAAGGAATGATTATGTGAAAGATATATTAGAGGGGGAGTGAGGTAAGTAGGAGGGGTATGAGGGGTGGTGTATCTGGAAGAACTAGACTGTAATGCTAGATGCCGAAGCGAAAAACTTAACTGTTGAATGACTGGATAGGTGAGGCCCTGCTAATGCCAAGTGACGGTGAGAAGCTCTACCTATGATTTGGCTTATGATGTAGCTGCCACAGACGTGGTGGCGGGATGTTGGCCTCTCGGTGACGGTAAAGAGAAATCAAAACGTGTGGCCGTGACAGGTGAGGCCCTAACTAGAGCCCTGTAGTAGGGCATGCGAGGCTTATGTAACGGATCACCTGGCACCCCGAAGCGCTTCCTGAGGACTCCAAGCACTCTGGCAGACACCACAATCACCGAACCGGAGAAACAAATTCTCCCAAGCATATGAATGCTGTAGACAGTTGAATAGGTTTACTCTCCTAGCAGTCAAACTGGAACAGCATACAATAAATCCTTCCCCCAATAATGAGACGACACTTCACTTTGAGGGTTAAAACAGGAACTCCCTGTACTGTCACATACAGTCTCTTTTATTCCCAATCCACAAACATAGTACAGCCCACAGGGCATTACAAAACAACCAATCAATCCGTACAATACACCCAGACACTCCCACACAAAATCCTCCCCTCTGCCTGTGATATGATTACTGAACACAATGGGTAATCTCATTATCACCGGCAGATGAATACAGTTTTTACACAATCTTTATAACTTCTAAAATATACATGTCACAAACATACATTTTCATAATCAATCCATTCAGGGGAACAACATATTAAAAAATGGCACGAATCAGACCAGGGGTTCAAAAGTTAAGGGAAAGTCCTTTGTGACTAAATGAAGCATGGCTTTCCGGCCCAAACCAGTTTCAGAGTCTTCTATCCTGGAGATAATTGAGAAGTAATTCAATTATCTCCCAGGACAGACACAAGACTCCATTATGCACATGGTGAGCACAAAGCATTAAAATATTATAAAATACACAAAGTCACATTTTATACATAAAACACAGACATGTCACATATCCCCAGATAGCTGGGATCTGAGCACACAAAACTACTGAATAGCGCTCAGATCCTATTCACACAGTTCAATTGCCATGGAGCCGAAGTCTTTAACTACACGAATGGGCTCCATCTGGGTTAACACATTCACATAAAGTCTGGTCCATAGTCCAAAGGCAAGAGGCGGGCAAGCAGCCCCCTCCAAGGACACGTGCAAGGCCGGTTTCGCCACAGCTTATAACTATGATTTGGGCGTGGGGCCGTACCTCCGTGTTGAGGTGGGGTGGGGGTGGTAGGCCTCGCGGGATCGGATTTCCTGATAGGGTGGCCTAAGGCATTAGCCTGGGCCCTGTAGCCAGTTCAATTGTGTGCTTAAGGGTAAAGTGAGAGGACTGGAATGGTGTGTGGAAACTAACCTTGACTGGTCGCAAATGGTATCTGGAGCCTCCTGGTGGTAATAAGTGTAGAGAGTCTTGTCTTATTGCTGTCCTTGAGGAAGAATCCTGAGGATTTAAGACAGATGTTGATGTATTTATGCGTATCGTGATGTCGTATGATTAGTATTGGGAGTTGGTTTGTTAGGGGCGCAATGTGAGATCCTGCGTTGAGGGATCTGGAAGGTTAGGTGTAAGAATGGGATGATTTTAGATATTTATGAGAAGGCAGAATGAGGCCTTGGGGTGGCGAATGGACGTACTTGAGTAAGGACGTAAGTACCTGAAGGTATGGCTGAGTAAAGGGTCAGGTTTTGGTGTTTTCAGAGCCTGATGGCTGTACGACCGAA
>OW240913.1:255498255-255511936 GCA_933207985.1 Pelobates cultripes
AAACAAAATGACAGTTAAAAGGGTCAGACAGTTTGAAAATATGACAGTTATTAAGGGTTTAAACTGGTGTTCAAAGGGGATGAGGGGGGGAATAAACAGTCAAACTAAGTCCATAAAACAGGGGTTTTCTTCACACTCTGCATCCGAAGTGCATAGCAAAACTGCAGATCCTTTGTCAGAGCATTTAAAGGGCCAGAACCAGTCTAATAAAATCCACTAGGCCCAAATAACATATTTAAAGGGCAAAATCTTCCAGGAGCCATAGTCGCAGGGCAGGAGGCTGGCAATTAGTCCTCTCCAGGCACAAGTGGTATAATATGTTTTGCTGTGTTCAGTATCCGTATGGTCAGGGATTTCTTATATTTGGCTATCGGGGTCGTAGTGTGATATTGTGATGGAATTCCAGTAAAATACAAGTTTAGCAGGCCAAGATTGCCACAAGGCATATGTAGGTACATGTGTTTGTAGTATCAGTTAGTTAGTTACACGTAGCTAAGATACTGTCATCACTGTACTGAGCATGTGCAGGAATGCAGGTACTGGAATTACGCGTTCCTCTCCTTTGTTTCAGATGAGCCACGTGGTTAGACCGGATGGATGAGTTTAGACTCTATTCATTGATTAGGTTAAGGGTATGTGTGGGCGTAGCTAATTATGGGAGAAGCTACAGTGCTATATAAGGAATGTACACTATGTATTCAGTACTCAGATCTTTGCTGTTTTTGGTGACATAAGTCCCTCTGAGTCCCGGTCGGTGAATCGAATAAAGATCTCTTCCTTCCTGAAGAAACCTGTGTCCATCTCTCTGTGCTTGGCCTCCGTCAGTTTCCCGGTAACATCTTTGGTGCATTGGCCGGGAAGCTCGTCATTAACGGTGGCTAGGAAGCAGAGGCGTGAGACGGTCTATCTTTGCCCACGTTCTCTACGGCTGCACCCCTGAACTTCTGCGTGGACCTCCCTTCGTCTCGGCGCCACTGGTCTGTTGTCCAGGAGATCGGCCTCTACGTAGTAAGTACTGGGGTGTCCCCGTCGATGAGTGTGAACTCAGGTTCAGGAACGAGGAGGTAAGACGACTACTGTTTTAGACGGTGGACCCACTAGGGGTATTGATACCGATTGTGCGGTAGGCCCATAAGGGGTTTGAATTGGAATTGTGTATGGAATTGGCCCCCTCCAGGGAGGGAAGGAGCGAAGGCGCACCGTTCATAATTAGACGCCCTGTAGTCAGCCCGTCTAATCTTGGTATGGAGTCAGGCTGGGTCTTGGTTGAATGTATATAGCCCAAGCCGGACACCGGTGTCTTGTCTAGACTAGCGTATCTAGGGTGTACATTTCGTTTGCTAGGTCGGAGGGACCGGTAGACTAAGCAGACTCTGGTGTACATAATCGTTTGCTAGTTCTCAACCTATCTTGGCTAAGTGGGAAGGCGTGTAAATTTGGAACCCACTAGACTATTGATAGAGTAGATAGACTAAAAGGGTATTGTTGTAGATTCCACCCTCTAGTTCGGTATATGTGGTGCTTGGGCAGCGATGGCTAACCAAAACGGATGTAAATAGTTTTAGGTAGTCCCTCGAGGTACTGTCCAATAGATTAGTTGGGAAACTGTAAATGTGTTAAAATTTATTATAGTAGAGTGTATATCTTGCTGGGTAGCGTGAGCTCTGCCGTCTAGCGAGAGTGTGAATAGTGTGTAACTGTATCATAGCTCACAGTACCATAACCATGTATTATAATCACTGATACTGTAAATAATCACTAATAACTGTCGTTTATGTTGTATGTTTAACACCATAACTACTATTAACTGACCTGTGACTTTAAAATTGTATTCTAACCAATGCTAACCGTACTATAACTACTGTTTGTAAAGACGATGTTACTAGGGTGTGTTATAGACGGGTAATTTAAATACTGAGAATTATAGTGTGGGTAATTGTATAATTTCGCCAAAAAAAGGTACAGTAATAGTTATTTAGTGTGTGGTGTAACAGCTGTGTGTGTACGGGAATTCCCTGTATGATTTGTTGTGTTCGTTTGGTCTAGTAACTGTGCCACGTGGTGCTGTTGCCAAGGGAAACGGGTGTGACTGTTGGAAGTGTATTTTGTTTGTTTCTATTGGAGATGACGCTC
Source organism: Pelobates cultripes (assembly GCA_933207985.1). Classification (NCBI taxonomy): domain Eukaryota; kingdom Metazoa; phylum Chordata; class Amphibia; order Anura; family Pelobatidae; genus Pelobates; species Pelobates cultripes. The sequence continues at coordinate 255,500,389 of OW240913.1, forward strand.
CATTGTTAAGTATGGGTGCGTTGGATTCAAAGATCGTTGATCCCTTAGATTGCATGTTAAAGAATTTTAAAAAGGGATATAATGTATGTGATTTTGGGGTAAAGATGTCTCCAACACGTTTGACTACTTTATGTAGCAGGGAATGGCCTGCCTTAGTGGTTGCATGGCCTCCATGTGGTAGTCTTGATCCTAATCTAGTACAGCGTGTAAACGTAGCTGTATCTGGTAGGCCGGAACTTTACGACCAGTTTCCATATATTGATTGTTGGAAACAGGCCGTGGATGACTTGCCAAAATGGATCAGGGTGTGCCAAGAGGAGCAATGCCGCCTCCTGTTGGCCAGAACTCGTTTGTCCACCAAGGCAGTAATCACGCCCATTCTGGACACGCCCCCTGAGTCAGAGATTCCTTTACCACCCCCTTACTCCTCCTCTACAGGAAGAGGAAGAGGAGGTGCGGCTAGTAATGCCACTCCCCTTGCCCCATTGTCTCCTCCTACCCCATCCTCTAGCTCAGAGCCCAGCCCACTTGTTCTAAACCCTCCCCTTCCAGTACCTACCCCCACTAACTCCACCTATCCGGATTTGACGTCATTTCTGGTTCCTGGTCAGGCTCCTCCCAGCCCGGCCCGGAATATTCTGCTTACCAACCTCCCCTTCAGTAAAGAAAAAGCGTCCAACTCCCCTCGTCTTACTACCCCTCGACCGGAACCCATAACTGACCTTCCTCAACGAAGCCCCATACTAACCCGACAATTGACCGGTACCCTCCAACCCCGACATTATCAAATGCCTCTCCGATTGACACGGGCCCGACACATTAATGGTGAATGCCACTTACAACATGCGGACCCCATATTTGTTTATGTTCCCTTTACCACTACGGATTTGTTCACCCATAACTCCTCTTGCACAGACAAACCGCAAGCCATGACAGATTTGATTACCTCCATAATCCAACCGCACAATCCCACTTGGGCTGATTGCCAGCAATTGCTTATGACATTGTTTAATAACGAGGAAAGGACTTGGATTAATCAGGCGGCAAATAAAGCGCTTGAAGAAGTGGCCCGTGCACAGAATCAGGCCAACCCGGTAGCATGGGCCGCAGCTCATTACCCAAACGTAGATCCGAATTGGAATGTTAATGGTGCTGATATGGCTCACCTAAAAGCTTATAGGGAAGCCATTATTACTGGCATGAAAGCCGGAGGGAAAAAGGCGATCAATATGTCAAAGACGGCTGAGGTATTGCAGAAATGTGATGAGTCGCCCAGTGCCTTTTATGACCGATTACTGGAGGCATACTGATTGTATACCCCCTTTAGTCCAGAGGCTCCTGAGAATTCCCGGATGGTTAACTCTGCCTTTGTCAGCCAGGCTTACGGAGATATTAAAAGAAAATTGCAAAAGCTAGAAGGGTTTGTAGGGATGTCTATAACTCAACTAATGGAAATAGCAAATAAGGTTTATATGAACAGGGAGATAGAGACGAAGAAGGAAGAAGAGCGTAAGATGAGAAGGAAGGCAGATATGTTAGCGGTAGCTATCGCTGGTGTAGATAGAAAGGAAAAGGAAGTGTACAGGGGAACCGAGAAAAGCGAGAATAAGTGGAATAGGGAGCCTTTAAGTAGGAACCAATGCGCATATTGTAGGGAAGAAGGGCATTGGAGGAGTGAGTGTCCATTGAGGGAACAACATGAGAGAGATAGAACAAGGGGAGGATATAGTAATAACTATAGAGGTAGAGTGAGAGGAAGAGGAGGCCCTGGAGGAAATGGTGGGAATAGTAGAGGAAGCGTTCAAGGGGATAGGTATTACCCAGCAGCGCAGAGACTGCGAGAAAGAGAAGATAGGGACTTTGTGGGTTTGGCTGACACTGTCATGGAGGACTATTGATACCGACCGGGCTCCATCCCCCTTGGTTGAGCGGAGCCTATGGTCGATGTAGCAATAGGGGGAAAAAGGAGTTCTTTCATGATCGACACTGGTGCTGAACAGTCTGTGGTAACCGACCTAGTTGCTCCTCCTTTAGGAAGAACTATCACTGTAATAGGAGCAACTGGGAGGAGTGCTGCTAAACCGGTTCTCAAAAGTCGACTCTGTACACTGGGAGGCCACGTAGTGAAACATCAGTTCCTTTACATGCCTGAATGTCCAGTCCAACTTCTAGGACGGGATTTGTTGTCGAAGTTACAAGTGCAGATAACATTTCTGCCTAACTGAACGACATCCTTGAAGTTTAATGGACCCTCAGGTATAATGACACTATCAGTACCAAAGGAAGAAGAGTGGCGACTAGCCAAAACCCTAAGAGTGATGAATCCTTGTATAATATACCAGGAGTGTGGGCAGAAAATAACCCACCAGGACTTGCTCGCAATATCCCACCTATACGCATCGAACTAAAGCTTGGGGTTTACCAGGAAGCCTGCGACAATACCATATACCTCAAAAGGCGAAGAAGAACATACAGTCTTATTTGGATAAGTTCATAAGGTATGGTATCCTAAAATTCTGTACTTCCCCCTGGAATACTCCATTGTTGCCTGTTCAGAAGCCTGGGTCAGATGAGTATCGTCCTGTGCAGGATTTGAGAGCAGTCAATGATGCGGTAGTAAGTATACATCCAGTTGTGCCCAATCCTTATAACCTGCTTGCCTTGATTCCGGGTGGGGCTACTTACTTTACAGTCTTGGACCTTAAAGATGCCTTCTTTTGCCTACGAATTGCTACAGAAAGCCAGTGTATCTTTGCATTCCAATGGGAAGATGCTGTAACAGGCTCGAAACGTCAGATGACCTGGACAAGATTGCCCCAAGGGTTTAAAAATTCACCTACCCTATTTGGATCAGCATTAAGTCAGGACTTATTAGATTTCAAGTCCATCCCAGGATAATGTGTACTACTACAATACGTGGATGATTTGTTGATAGCGGCAGTTACTAAAGAGATATGCCAGCAAGCAACTTATGATTTACTTCACATTCTTTGGAAGGCAGGATACAAGGTGTCCAGGAAGAAAGCTCAGTTGTGTCAGGCAACTGTCAAGTATCTGGGATTCCATATCCTTGAAGGTCAAAGGATAATGGGGCCTGAAAGAAAAGAGGCTGTATGCCAAATACCAACACCTAAGAATAGAAGACAAGTGCGAAAATTCTTAGGGGCAGCAGGCTTCTGTAGGATATTGTAATGGTATTTATTAATTAATGACTTTTTGTCATAAAAAAGCATAATGAGCTTAATGCTTTAGACGCACCACTAGATGTCAGTAAAGCATAATGAGCTTAATGCTTTAGAGGCACCACTAGGGGTCAGTGTGCTAACTCATGTGCTTCTGGCAGTGACATCACAGGCCAGCCTACTTACTGGATAAAACCAAATAGTAGAAGGATTTCCAGCCTCCTTTTTCCTTTGCTTGCATTGATTGAACATGTAGCTGACTGTGTAGCTCCAGCCAAACAGGCTGGAGCCGTGTAAGTAATCTATTATAACAGCTAGCAACTGTTATAGCCTTTTGTAAGTAATGTTGTAGTTTTGTATTGTGTAATTATTGTGGTAAATTGACATTCTGCTAGCATTTGTTTAATTGTTATTATAATTATATTAAATATACATTTAATACTACAATGTTTTGTGTATTTCCTATTATATATTCGACCATAATACCGAACTCTATTAATGCTGTTATTTGTTGCTTAATTATTATATATTAATTATTAAATTAATATTCATATTTAAGTCACGACTGTAACAGCTATGGATTCCCAGTTATGCGATACTGGCAAAACCCCTCTATGCCGCTATTAAAGGCACGGAACATGATTCCTTTCTGTGGACCATCGAACAGCAGAAGGCATTTGAGGATGTTAAGAAGGTATTGATGAGCGCCCCCGCATTAGGTCTACCTGATCATACACGTCCATTCTACTTATATGTACACGAGCAAAGAAGGATGGCTGTGGGAATACTGACACAATATCTGGGATCATGGCAACGACCTGTTGCGTATATGTCCAAACAACTGGATGCAGTAGCCAGTGGTCTTCCTCCTTGTCTAAGGGCCGTAGCTGCTGCCGCCCTGTTGGTAGCAGAAGCTGACAAGCTCACTCTGGGTCAGGAACTCTATGTGCGAGTCCCGCACGCAGTACAGACGTTGCTAGACTATAAAGGTAATCATTGGTTTAGCAATAGCCGCATGACTAAGTATCAAGCCATGTTATGCGAGAACCCGAGAGTGCATCTTGAGACTGTAAATACCTTGAACCCAGCTACCCTCTTGCCGCAACCTACTGAGAGTCGACATGATTGCCTGGAGGTAATGGATGAAGTGTTCTCAAGTAGACCGGACCTTCATGATTTTCCCATCCAGAACCCCGATGTTCAGTATTACACGGACGGCAGTAGTTACGTGAAAGAAGGGATTCGCTATGCCGGATATGCAGTGACAACTATAGACAAGGTGACAGAAGCACGGCCATTGTCAAAAGGAACATCAGCACAGAAGGCAGAATTAATCGCACTTACACGGGCTTTGCAATTGGCTGAAGGGTTGAAAGTAAATATCTACACGGACTCAAAGTACGCGTTTTTAACCAATCATGCCCATGGAGCTTTGTATAAAGAAAGAGGATTACTGACCTCAGAAGGAAAATAAATCAAGTACGCAGCTGAGATATTACAACTATTGGAAGCTGTATGGGAGCCGAAGGAAGTTGGTATCATACATTGTTGAGCACATCTGAAAGGTGATGGTGATGTGGTGAAAGGAAATCGGATGGCAGATAGTGCAGCTAAGCGTGCCGCTGAATCCGGACAAAAAGAATATGTGGAGTGTGTAGCAGCTCTTATACCGACCCCTCTGTCCCAGTGGACTCCAGTTTATACAGCTCAAGAAGTAGAGTGGTTAAAGACTGAAGCTGGGAAATATTTGGAGAATAATTGGTATCAGTTAGAAGATGGAAGAATAGTTATTCAAGCATCGCTAGCTGTAGAAATTGTCCAGAATTATCATTATGGGACACATTCTGGAAGAGATAGTATGGAAGAATCTCTTAGAAAGCATTTCTACATACCAAGATTGTTCAACTTGACTCAAGCCATTGTTCGAAGATGCGTGTCATGTGCTAAGAACAACGCAAGGCAAGGTCCAGTGAAACCACCGGGAGTCCAGTACATGGGAGGGCTTCCTATGTCCGATCTCCAAATAGACTACACGGTAATGCCCAAATCCGGCGGACATCATTACCTACTAGTAGCTGTGTGTACCTACTCAGGATGGGTAGAGGCGTGTCCAACTCGTACAGAGAAAGCAGGAGAAGTTGTGCGATTTCTGTTGCGAGAAATAATACCCCGATATGGACTACCGTGTTCTATAGGATCAGATAATGGTCCAGCTTTTGTCCATCAGTACCTACAACAACTGACTCATATGCTTGGTATTAAGTGGAAACTTCATACAGCATATAGGCCTCAGAGTTCTGGGAAAGTGGAAAGGATGAACAGAACCATTAAGACCCAGTTGGCAAAAATGTGTCAAGAAACCCAACTCAAGTGGAATGTTCTTTTGCCAATAGCTCTGTTGCGCATTCGTAGTACACCTACCAGAAAGTTAGGTCTATCACCCTTTGAAATTATGTATAGGAGTCTACTTCCCATACTTAGTAACTTAAGGGGGGACTTGAGTCAGTTGGGAGAAGGAATTACCCGGCGGCAGGTTGTAGAGTTGGGTAAAACTATGGAGGAGGTACAGAAATGGGTACAAGATAGGTTACCTGTAAATATTTATCCACCTGTCCATTCTTACCATCCAGGAGACCAAGTTTGGATAAAGGAGTGGAACAGTGTACCGTTGGGGCCAAAGTGGAGGGGTCCTTATGCTGTTCTTTTGTCTACTCCAACAGCTATAAAGGTGGCAGAGGTGACTCCGTGGATTCATCACTCCAGGGTTAAACCAGCAGCAGATTCTTGGCAAGCTACTCAAGATCCTGAGAATCCCTGCAAGGTCCGGTTGAAGCGAGTGACCCAGTTAGATTAAAAGTGTTTTTTGCGAAGAGTATTGTTACAAGGGAGCATCAACAAAGATCTACAAGTAGGTGTTTTGACAGCTACAATAAAGCCTGACCACCTACCAACGTTTAAGCCAGAGGAATCCTCTGTGAAGAACAGTGAGGATCAGAAGGACTCCATTCCCTGCAGCCCTCACACGCCTGGAAGCTGAGGTGCCGTCGCACGGTCGAAGAATTAGGAAGATGATGTCAGGAGTAATGTGTTTGATGATGTATATATATGTGTTTTTAATTATTCAGGAAGGTAGAGGTACCGACACACCAGGCTGCAAGGTTTGCATTAAGACTACGAAAACAGGCAATCGTATTTCCCAGACCCTTATTTGGCATTCGCAATATGAGTGCACAGGACATGTATCAAAGTGTAGATACCTAGGTACAGATTATAGTGTATGCCATATAGGAGCAGGAGAACCTGATTAAAAAAGAAGGTGTTTTAATCCTGAGTATCAGCCCCGTACAATTTGGTTGACTATTCGGAATGAGAACGCACAGGGGAACCTGATAAATAAGACTGTACTAGAAAGCGTACATTCTCCAGGTGTTTTGCTATTTGATGCATGTAAGGCGATATCAGGTAGTAGGAAGCCATGAAATGTATGTTGTGGTCTTAAATGGGAAACATCATATGGGTCTAATGATAAGTATATTTGTCCTAGTAATAAGCATAAGTATATAGATCCAAACTGCCTAAATAAAGACTACAATTATTGTCCGTATTGGTCCTGTGTGGGATGGGCAACCTGGGGGCAGACAGTAGATAAGGATATGATTATCACTAGATTGCCTACCAAGCCATATTGTAAGTCTATGGAGTGTAACCCAGTCTGGGTACTTATCAAGGACCCAGAGCTATTTATAGATAAGTTTGGGAATCTATTTGGGTTCCAAATATATGGAACAGGTTTGGATCCTGGGACGATATTATACATAGGAATAGAAACAGATACAGTGCCCCCCCAGACTCATCAGGTTTTCCATTCTTTTTATGAGGAGATGAGTGTGGAAGATAAGGTTCCCCATAATGCCAAAAACTTATTCATAGACCTAGCTGAGAGCATTGCTGGTGGTCTTAATGTAACCAACTGCTATGTGTGTGGAGGTACTAATATGGGAGACCAATGGCCTTGGGAAGCAAAGGAGGTAATGTATTCTGGTTCTGAGACAGTTGAACAACTAATATCTTCTCAATCTGATTATCAAGTGAATGTTAGAGGTAAATCTGAGTGGCGATTAAAGACCTCCATTATAAGTTATGTTTGTATAGCAAGGAAAGGAATAATGTTTAATACATCTGTAGGATAATTGACTTGTTTAGGGCAGAAAGCCTATAATGACGATACAAAGGATACTATTTGGTGGTCAGCTTCAAATGTCTCACAACCGTCTAATCCGTTTGCAAATTATACCAATTTAAAGGATGTATGGTTTGACCTATCTGCTACATCTAGTTGGAAAGCCCCAGCAAATTTGTACTGGATTTGTGGTAAGAAAGCATATTCGGAGTTACCACAGGACTGGGAAGGGGCATGTGTATTGGGTATGCTCAAACCATCCTTCTTCTTGTTGCCAATTGAAACAGGAGAGACTTTGGGAGTTAAAGTATATGATGTAAATCATAGGAAGAAAAGGGCACCCCTAGAGATAGGTACCTGGGAAGATGATGAGTGGCCTCCCCAGCGTATTATAGATTATTATGGGCCAGCTACGTGGGCAGAGGATGGTACTTATGGATACAGAACCCCAATATATATGCTTAATCGTATTATAAGATCGCAAGCAGTAGTTGAGATAGTTACCAATGAAACATCACAAGCGCTCAATCTCCTAGCGAAGCATAACACTAGGATGAGGACAGCCATCTACCAGAATAGATTAATTTTGGATTACCTATTGGCAGTAGAGGGAGGTGTATGTGGGAAGTTTAATCTAAGCAATTGTTGTCTTCACATAGATGATGAAGGGCAAGCAATAGCTGAGCTTACTAGCCATATGGTTAAGCTAGCACATGTACCTACTCAGGTATGGAAAGGGTATAATCCGAGTAGTTGGTTTGGTAGTTGGTATGAGCAGTTTGGAGGAATCAAGGCATTGGTTGGTGGAGTCATACTGATTTTGATGTTGTGTCTCCTTCTGCCATGTCTGATTCCTTTGGTAATTAGGTCTATGCAGAGTATTATAGAAAGTATAGCAGAAAGAAAGGCCGCAGCACAGGTAATGGCTGTTTGCAGGTATGAAGCTTTAGATCAAGGAGAATACATGCAGGAAGAGGAATGTTGAGGGGTTCGTATCTTTAGAGGATCGCAAAGTCTAGTCTGGTTTATGGCAACTTGAGGTGTAAGCAAACTATGATTGGTGATGCATCTGGAATTATTTTAAATCAGAAGCATCAAAGGGGGGAATGTGATGGAATTCCAGTAAAATACAAGTTTAGCAGGCCAAGATTGCCACAAGGCATATGTAGGTACATGTGTTTGTAGTATCAGTTAGTTACACGTAGCTAAGATACTGTCATCACTGTACTGAGCATGTGCAGGAATGCAGGAACTGGAATTACGCGTTCCTCTCCTTTGTTTCAGATGAACCATGTGGTTAGACCGGATGGATGAGTTTAGACTCTATTCATTGATTAGGTTAAGGGTGTGGGCGTAGCTAATTATGGGAGAAGCTACAGTGCTATATAAGGAATGTACTCAGTACTCAGATCTTTGCTGTTTTTGGTGACATAAGTCCCTCTGAGTCCCGGTCGGTGAATCGAATAAAGATCTCTTCCTTCCTGAAGAAACCTGTGTCCATCTCTCTGTGCTTGGCCTCCGTCAGTTTCCCGGTAACAATATAAGAGGTACGAGGTAGGTTTAAAGGGAGGTGAGTTGTCTGAGAACTTTTGTAGCACCCTGCTGATCGTTTTCCAGTATGGGACTACTTTCGGGCATTCCCACCATATGTGTAGAAATGTGCCCACCCTGGTTTGGCATTGCCAGCACCTGTTGCTTACGTCTGGGATCATTTTGTGCAATTTCTATTTTGTGTGGTGTTTTACACCATACGGTCAAAACTTTGTATGCGGTCTCCTGGGTTTTACTTTCCAATGCAAAGTGGTGTGTAAGGTTGCAAATTTTTACTCGTTCTGTGAAAGCATTTCCTGCCAGTGTTTCCCATTTTCCCATGTAAGGGGGTGGGGGGAGATTCCTGTTCTGTAGGAGCAGGGTATATAGGTGGGAGATGGTGTCTATGAGTGGGTCTGGGTCAGTTCCCATGTTTTCAAATGGGGTCAATGTCCTGTAAAGGTCCGGGTCTTGTGATATATTTTTCAGGAACTGTCGGGTCTGTTCATATTTCAATTTTTGTAGGAAGGTAATGTGAGTGTTGTCCAGGAAGTCGCTAAGGGGTTTAATTGTGTTGTCCTTTCTTATGTGTCTGTGGTGTCAGGCAAGCGAATGCCCATGAGTCCATGCCTGGGGCAAAGTCTGTGTTGTTTATGAGTGGGTAAAGGGGGGATGGAAAGGAGGAGAGGCCCATATGCGTGGCCACCCTGTGCCATACATCAAGTGTCGCCTTCACCAGGGGTTGGTGAGATGCGTCTTCCAGGTCAACCCTTTCAGTGAACCTCCGGTTTGGAATCTTTCTATCTCCTTCCAATGTCTGACCACTCCATCCTTGACCCACTCCAGCACGTATTGCAAATGGGAAGACTGATAGTAGAGTCTGAAGTCAGGGACTGCTAGGTCGCCCTCGAGTTTCGGGCGCGTGAGCGTTGGGTATTTCAACCTCGGCGTGCCCCAGCCCCAAAAGTACTTAATCATCAGAGACCTCGGGATCTGAATGGGGAGTATCTGGAACAGGTTCAATATGCGAGGGAGGAGAGTCATTTTTATTACTGCTATGCGGCCGAGCCAGGATAAGTGAGGCAGCTTCCATTCTGCAAGGTTTTTCTTAAAATTTTTAGGATCGGGGTGAAGTTGAGGCTATGGAGTTGGGCTAGAACCCGGGTTATCCACGTCCCCAGGTACTTAATCAGCCTTTCAGACCAGTGGAAGTGGAAGCTTTGGCGCAGTACGTCGGCCCTCTTTGCCTTTAAGTTGACGTTGAGCAGGTTCGATTTCATGAGATTGATCTTAAAATTAGAGATCCTTCCGTAGATTTGAATTTCCGTATTATGTTGGGGAGGGTTGTCTCAGGTAAGGAGACGAAGAAAATTAGATCATCCACGTACGCAGCCACCTTATGTGTTGATTCTCCTGTTGTGAGTCCTCTGATATCTGTGTTTCTCCTGATTGCCTGCAAGAACAGTTCCAGGGCCAGGACCAACAGTAGGGGCGAGAGTGGGCAGCCTTGTCTGGTCCTGTTACGGATGTGGAATGCTTCCGTGTAGGAATGCAGACCTTCGCCGATGGGTCAGCCTACAGCGCCATAATCCATTTATACATATTTGGTCCCATCCCCAGTGCTTGGAGCATGCCGAACAGAAAGGCCCAGTTTACTCTGTCAAAGGCTGTAACGAATCACCTGGCACCCCGACTGGGTACCTCCGTTGACGGATGCTCCTAGTGCTTCCTGAGGGCTCCAAGTACTCCACTTGACACCATAAGCACTGTAGACCCCACAAACCACCTCAGCTTGGTTGGGGTCTTGCCGTCTCCTACCCACCATGGACGTACGGCAAGGTGAACCTCTCTTTCCCCAGAGAGTGAAGCAGGAACAGGAACAAGCTCTTACAAGAGTATAGTGATTATTCAAGGGAGTATGAAGAGCATAGAAATCCCTTGTAGCAGATTCCCCCAATAAGATACAGGACTCTAGATTGAGGGTGAAGTAGAACTGGAGGTTTAATGGTACAGCTGTTCTTTTATACAGTTTTTCCCCACAAGGTTTGATTTGTGTATCGGTTTTGCAGTCCCCTTCGATTTGCCTTCAGGGTTGTTCCCGTAGTAGCCTTGTGTATAGATATGATTGGTCAGTTTTGGTGTGCTGTCTTCCCAGAAGAGAGTTTCCTGTATATAAATTATATGGGCTTTTTGGCTTTAAAATCTTTCAGGGCAAGCGATCGTTTATCAGGGGTGTTTAGCCCTCGGATATTAATCAAGAGAAGTTTGAGGTCCACTGGGGAAAAGGGGCTAAGTCCCATGTCTGGCTTGGGGTTGAGTGTAGTATGTTTGCAAGGTTGGGTCAGTTGCCAATAGGCGGTGACAGAGCGGTGCAGGGGCAGTCTTCCGCTCAGGTTATGGTCACTCAAGCCCAAATGGTTGGGGGGGGGGGGTGATCTTCTACAGATCAGGGACGAAAAGGTAAGTAGAGGATGTGTCACGGTGCATCTCCTGTTACGCCTACCTTGGTATGTCAGAATAAGTAATTAGAGGATGAGATTTTGGCTATTGAGAGAACTCTGCTCATGATCCTTCCCAGTGTCCAGACCCCTGGAACCAACATGCCTATCTGGGAATGTGTGTGTGGTGACTAAAGGGGTACCTCTGCATGTGACAC
>OW240913.1:255512036-255598986 GCA_933207985.1 Pelobates cultripes
GTGTAGGTGCGTGCGGAACAGCATCACTCACGGTTTGGAATATCGCTGCCACCTTGTGTCATTGGCCATAGTCCATTACTCTTAGCAGGAGCCTGATTTTGTCAGGTGAGGCAGACAGTTCAGCGACATCAATGTAAGTTGAGGTGCCGCCGCAATCTACATGGTACGTGCCAGGTCATGTAATGGGTAGCAGTCACAGTACAGGTAGGTCAGTATGTGCAGTTGTCTCCAAGTTTGATGGTAAGTCCAGTTCTGAGTGTAGTGTGTTCCTGATGCACGTCACAGGAAAGGGTTGTGGGGGAGAGAAGGGAGGGTGTGAGAGGAGCAAGGGAGGGGGAAGAGAAGGAGGGAAGAGAAGGGAAGGGAGAGAGGGTATGAGGGGGAGAAGGAAGGGTGTAAGAAGAGAAGGATGGGGAGAAAAGGGAGTGTGCGAGAGGGGGAGTGGGAAGAGAGGCTGGGAAGGGGAGGGAGGAATAGGAGGATAGAGGGGAGGGATGGGCTGATTGCAGGTGGCTTCCACACGGCACACACGGTCTCCAAGGCCCTGGATGTCATCCCTGAGGGCCTGTATGTCCAGCTGGATTGAGGCTTGCAGTGTGCTGTTGGCGGCCGCTAAATCAGCACGTGTGGGCATAGCTTGCAGCAGTCTTCCCCAGTCTCTGTATTCATGGGCTGGTGATGTTGCAGCAGGGGAAAAGCAGGTGAGTGAGCCCCAGTTCTGTTGGAGGCCTTGTCCGTCGCGATCTGGGAGGTCAGGTCTGTTTCCATCAGAAGATTACCAGAGGTATGCGGAGGTCACTCCATGGTGTGTGCTTCCCTGCATGCACTTTAGGGTTAATCTATTCCTGATGCAAAACATAATTACACAATCATATCAGTGAGTGAGAAGTGTCTTTTTTATTACATATTTATGGTTAATTAAACCCCCTTCTGTCACTTACCTGATTCTAGCGCCGATGTCCCTTGGTTTTTGTTCAGGCTCTGACTTCACTACTCTCCTGCCGATGTTACTTGGAAACTGCAATAATTACCATTGCAGGGTTAAGGGACTTAAGACACTGCCCCCAGACCACTTTAATGTGCTGAAGTGGTCTTGGTGCCTATAATGTTCTTTTAATGAAAGAAGCATGGAACTGAATTACAAGGCAAGGTTATGAAGCATTTGTTGAGCCATAATGTTACTGTAAGTCTGCTGTGTAAAAACTAAAGGCTTTTTTTTCAGTATGCATGGCAGAACACAGTTAAATGCTTGGCTGCAAAATCAAACACTTGTGTAGAAACTCAGGCTCCAGATATGCTTGCATGTTAGCATTATGGAAAATCAAGATTTAAGACATTTTAGCATGTAGGGAGCTAGGAGAGAAAGGAAAAGGAAACGGAATGATTAGTAAGCCACTGGATTTCACAAGTAAGACAAAGTAAGATACAAGGTAGGATGAAGTAGGTGAGGACACATTTACTATCCATCCGCCCTCTATGGCCCTTAAACCTGTCCCAATCCCAAGCCTGTTGAAAAACAGTGAGCTTCGAGTCCAAGCTTGAGTTCACCACCCTCTGCTCCACCAGCCCCAGGTCCCTGTACAAGTCTGCATTCTGCGCCCTTGGATCCAGCTCATTTATGAACCAGCATCTGGGTCCCAGGATTGGTGCCTGGGTGTTGGGCTGTGATGTGGAGATCTCCTCGTGCCCTAAGGAGATGAGAGATATGAATTGAAAAAGTTGTGTAAGGGCATGAAGCAACATATGCCTCCGGGTGCATAAGGTGGTAGGAGGTAGAAAACTATGAGAGCTACAGAGGCCAATAATCCCTGCCAGTGAATAATCAGCTATGAGGGCTGCTAGATCGCAGGGGAGGTGGGTGTGAAGGAGTTGATGGACCTAAGGTCAACAGCCTGTCAGCTAGATAATTATCTTGAGGTGTGGAAAATAACATGCTTGAGAGCACTCCGTAGATTTAAGTAGGAACACTAAAATTTCTGTAAACTGAAAAGCAAATTAAATAAACTTGTGAAACATGCAAAGTATAGTGTATAACATGATCCACAAGTAGAGATGAGCGGACACCCGGATGTTCAGGTTCTGCTGAACTTCGGCAAAAAGTTTGAGTTTGTTCTCTAATTTGACCCGAACTTGACCCCGAACCCCATTGAAGTCAATAGGGACCCAAACTTTTGGGCACTAAAATGGCTCTAAAAAAGTCCTGGAAAGGGCTAGAGGGCTGCAAAAGGAAGTAAAATGGGAGTAAGAGTAGTACAAGTGCATTTGCAAACAATTGGGGTAGCCCCCAAAATATTGGGACATATACAAAAAGAAAACAAAGAATAAGTGCACTTGAGTATAACAATGGCTGGGTGAGGCTGGTATAAATGTCTATTCTGCACAAGGTACAGACAAGTCTGGTGGGATCCATGCCTGGTTTATTTTAATAAACATGAGGTTGTCCACGTTGGCTGTGGACAGTCGGCTGCGCTTGTCTGTGATAACACCCCCTGCTGTGCTAAACACACGTTCAGACAATACACTGGCTGCAGGGCAGGCCAGCACCTCCAAGGCATAAAGGGCAAGCTCAGGCCATGTGCCCAATTTGGAGACCCAGAAGTTGAATGGGGCAGACCCATCAGTCAGTACGTGTAGGCGTGTGCACACGTACTGTTTCACCATGTTGCTGAAATGCTGCCTCCTGCTAAGACGTTCCATATCAGCTGGTGGTGCTGGTTGTTGTGGCATGCTGATAAAGCTTTTCCACCTTTCGGCCGTGCTAACCCTGCCTTCTGAGGTGCTGGTGGTGCCCCAGCTGCGTTGGCGACCTCTTCCTCCTCCTCTGCCTTCGCCTTGTGCATCCACTGAGCCCCCAGTGTCAGTTGGGAATGCCCTCAGCAACGCGTCTACTAGCGTGCGCTTGTAGTCGTGCATCTTCCGATCACGCTCCAGTAAGGGAATTAAGGACGGCATGTTGTCCTTGTAACAGGGATCCAGCAGGCTGGCCACCCAGTAATCAGCACAAGTTAGAATGTGGGCAACATGGCAGTCGTTGCGCAGGCATTCGGATCGCACGTCCCCTTGACAGCGACAACACATTCGGATGTCTGCCCTATCAACTTTCGATGGTACTTTCTGCGCCTACCATGGTGACCACGGGTAACTGGGAATCAGGGTTCGATTTTGGAGAGGAAGCCTGAGAAACAGTTACCACATCCAAAGAAGGCAGCAGGCGTGCAAATTACCCAGTCCTGACGCGGGGAGGTAGTGACGATAAATAACAATACAGGACTCTTTTGAGGCCCTGTAATTGGAATAAGTACACTTTAAATCCTTTAAGGAGGATCTATTGGAGGGCAAGTCTGGTGCAGAGCAACTGACCCGTGCGTGCTGCAGCTGAAACTCCACTATCGCCTGCTGCTGCTCGCACAGTCTCTCCAGCAGGTGCGAGGTGGAGTTCCACCTTGTGGGCACGTCGCATATGAGGCAGTGAACGGGAAGGCCGAAGTTACGCTGCAGCGCAAACAGGCGAGCAGCAGCAGGGTGAGAACGCCACAGACGGCCCGCACTTTCTGCAGCAGCTCTGATATATCTGGGTAGTTTTTCAGGAATTTCTGCACTACCAAATTCAGCACATGCACCAGGCATGGGATGTGCGTCAAACCGGCTAGGCCAAGAGCTGCTACGAGATTTCACCCATTATCGCACACCAGCAGGCCGGGCTTGAGGCTCAGTGGCAACAACCACTCATCGATCTGTTGTTCCATGCCCGTCCACAGCTCCTGTGCGGTGTGGGTTGTTTCCCTCAAACATATGAGTTTTAAAACAGCCTGCTGTCGTTTCCTCCTGGCTATGCTGAAGTTGGTGGTGAAGGTGTTATGCTGACCGGATGAGGAGGTGGTAGAGGAGGAGGAAGCGGAGTAGGAGGAGGCAACAGGAGGCAAATAGAAATGCCCTGAAATCCTCGGTGGCAGAAGGACATGCGCCAAACTGCTATCTGCCTCAGGCCCAGCTGCCACTACATTTGCTCAGTGTGCAGTTGTTGAGATATAGCGTCCCTGCCCGTGCTTACTGGTCCACGTATCTGTGGTTATGTGGACCTTGCCACAGATGGAGTTGCGCAGTGCGCACCTGATTTTGTCCACCAATTGGTTGTGCAGGGAAGGGATGGCTCGCCTGGAAAAGTAGTGGCGGCTGGGAACCACGTACTGTGGGACAGTCACCGCCATCAGGTTTTTAAAACTGTCCATCTCCACCAGACGGAATGACAGCATTTCAAAGGCCAGGAATTTTGAAATGCTGGCATTCAGGGCCAGGGATCGCGGGTGGGTAGGGGGGTACTTCCTCTTTCTCTCCAGTGATTATTTTTATTTGTATTTTTATTGGACTGCAAGAAATGCACCGCAGGCCGCAAACAAAGTGTGATTTTATTTTAAACCAACAATGTAACAGTAGTAGTTAATGGTTTTATTTCACTGCACGAAATGCACTGCAGGCCGCAAATGTACTATTTAGCACCAAAAAAAAAGTGAATTTTTCAAAGTGCGATGTAACCACAGTATTTGACGGTTATATTTGACTCTCAGGTATGAAGTGCACGCCACAAATTTACTTTTTAGCACCAAAGAAATGTGAATTTTTCAAACTGCAATGTCACAGCAGTATTTGACGGTTCTATTTGACTCTCAGATATGAAGTGCATGCCACAAATGTACTTTTTAGCACCAAAAAAATTTGAATTTGTCAAACTGCAATGTTACAGCAGTATTAAAAAATGCCTAGATGTTGCCCACTGAGCTACCAGAACAGGATTAAAGTTATGTGCCTGGCACACATGCAGTTGCAAGTGCCCACCTAACAAACAGACTGATTGCTTATTTCTTTGTGGCACTGGGCTCAGGGCAGGGTACAAAAATGTAGTATAGCACCCACAAAAATAATTGCTGTAGTTTGCAGATTCAACACCAGAATTCTTTCCTAATCTGTCCCTCACAGCTGCAGCATCCTCTCCCTACACTAATAAGAGCTCATGTGACTCCAGCTTATATAGAGGCTGGGTCACATGCTGCACTGTTCAATCACAGCCATCTGATTAGTAGGCATGGCTGTTATGGCTTCTAAGGGCACACAAGTCAAACGCTTGTTGATTGGCTGCCATGTAGCTTTTCAAAACGCATCATTAAATCGCTGAACACTGAACTCGAACTGTCACTGAAATATCCAGGCTCAGGTTCGGGGTCCAAAAATCTTTACAGTTCGGGTTTGCTCATCTCTATCCGCAAGTCATGGCACTGGGGTTGCCAAGGCATCTGAGGGTCTCAGGTAGTGGATGTTGTTGGTGCTATGGCTGACTGTCCAGTGGCACTTGTAGCCAAGCCAGGTTGTTACAGGATGATGGCTGTCTTCGATGCATCACAGACTCACAGTGTTCCCGAGACCCTGGGTGTAAGCAAGCAATGGGGGGTGCTCCATTTATAGGGCACCTTATTGGTAGGGAATTCCTGAGTCAGGGGTCTCAAGAACTGTCACCTGTCCATGGTGGCCTTAGACAGATCCGCAAAAGAGGTAAGGGTGTGCTCCAACTTGAGAGGTGATCTGTTGTGAACTGCTGCCATGAAGGTTGTTCGGTCTTGGCTCATTTGAAACCGTAGAATTACATCTCTGCCTGCTCCCGTTGCACCGACCAGTGGCCCTGTAATTCGGTAGCCTCCATCTTGCAGCATTGATTTGGTCTATTTAGCTCTGAACAATACGGCAAGTAGTCATAGGAATACGTTCAATATTGGTAGGTAGGCTGCAGATTTTAATATTCTTAAAGCGGCGCTAGCCTTCGAGTACTGCTATTTTTGCGCCCGTGATTTTAATACCGTGGTGAGCTTCTGCTCCAGGGTACTCTCATGGGCTCTAGTTGTCACCTCCGAATTGTGGAGAGACACCGAGACACCATTGATTTCCTCACAGAACTGCCCAATGTCTGCCATGATGTTCTCGCATAGCTCATCTTTTAGGCCCCACATGGTGCCCTCTGTTACCGAAAATTTTCCAGATGGTTGCGGTAGTGAGTAGGTGGCTCTGTTCACTTGTCATGTCCCCGGGGCCACTACACCCAGTAGGGACTCCTCACTACATGTGCGCAAGGGTCCGTCTGACATCAGCGTCATGTCAGGCCTCTGCGAGTTTTGCGGCCTCCACAGTAAGTTGCCAGTATCTGCTGTTGACAGGGGTTGATTGTGTTTGTACTTCTTGCTCCGACGCCCCATGTCTGCAGGTAAGTATGGAGCTCAAAAGGTGCACATGAATTTCTTGCATTTCAAGCAAGCTTGGGTTATTTCCACCTGGAGCTCTTGCAACATGCATCCAGACAGTATGGCTGCTAGCTCTGTCCCCTTGGAAGAATATATTTTGTTCATGTTAAATATAGGTTGCATCTATAAAGTCTGCAAACAGTATGTGATTACAGTAAGGTTGAATTAATTTAAATAAGAGAATGTTTTTAGAGTAGAGAAGATAATTGGCCACTTGATGTGTGGGTGAGGCGGGTTTTTAATGCTTTCTTAAATAATTTAATAGGGAATTTGTAGAAGGGAATTCCATAAAAATAGTGCAGATCTTAGTACTGACATGGAAGGTGGTGGTTTGTGTGCTAACCAAGAGAGGTGCAAGTAATTGGCATAGTAGAATGGTTCATATGTATTATGGAGGATATATGGCTGTGGCACTATTACTAAGTGCTCTATAGATAAGGACTAGGATTTTGATTTAATCTAGTAAAGTATAGGGATACGATTGTAGCGGAGCACTAATCCTGACCTAGTCATCACTAGTCCTAGGACTCTACTCCGCTGGATCCATAGTAACTGGAACTCAGGAACAAGGCACTGTGAAGTGAATAGTTCTCTCCCTCACCAGTAACTGGACTACACACAGTTCTGGGAGTACAACTGATTTATTCAGCACAAACCCCCAGCATGGGATCTCCATTCAATACAACACAAACCCCTCCCAGGCATCCCGGTGTCAGTTACAGGTAACTAAATAAAAAAAATGCACAAAACACCCCAAAAACAGTCATATTCCACAAGAACCCAAGTCTTTTATCCCTGACTAGCCCAGATCTGAAAGTCCCAAGTTGTCCAAATAGCACTCAGATCCATTTGGTAGAACGGAATCGCCATTTCGGTAAAGTTCTGACCGGCTGGCCAGCCACAAGGTTATAGCCCAAAATAGTTCCAGAGAAAAGGGGGCCACGGCTGGTCTACTTTCGGTGTGCGAAAACCAAAGAATGATCCCCTGCCTTTTAGGTAGCGAATGCTCCCCTCCAGTCGGTAGTTCCTATCTTCTGAACTTCGTTCACCTAGTTTGTCTGGAAGTGATGGGCAGTGTTACAATCGTTGTCCGGGTTCGCGGGATCGCGTAGCCAAAAAGAGTTCCAGGTGTTCCACAACCAGGTACCGCTGCCTGTGTTCGGGAGACAAAATGGCTGCCATTCACTGGAGCACGTGTTCATTTATACGAATAGCAGCCACCCAGGGAAAGATCTGATGTTAACTGCTTGTTTGCGGTTAACTTCCAGGGGTGATCAGTGTGCGGGGAGGTATAAAAGGGAGACCACACATCGTCCATTCAAGAATCAAACAAGGGGGGTTTGGACAACCGCATAGATTGGGAATCAGTCTGCTACGACGATGTAAATATCTACAGAGAATGAGATTTGAAAAGAAAATGGGAAATTGAGTAGGTAAGTGTGACTGCGGTGTTCATAATGGATTGTAATGGGTGAAACATAGAATGTGACGGCAGATAAGAACCATTTGGTCCATGTAGTCTGCCCAATTTTCTAAATACTTTCATTAGTCCTTGGCCTTATATTTAGTCTAGGATAGCCTTAAAGGAACACTTTAGTCACCAAAACAACTTTAGCTTAATAAAGCAGTTTGGTGTATTGATCATGCCTCTGAAGTCTCACTGCTCAATTCACTGCTATTTAGAAGTTAAATCACTTGTTTGTTTATGCAGCCCTAGCCACACCTATCCTGGCTGTGACTGACTGACTTTAAAAGTTTTTATCTCCTGCTCTGTAAATTAAACTTTTTAATTAAGATACAGGAGGCTGCTGCAGGGACTAGCAATCTATTAACAGAACAGGAGCCAATAAATTCTAGATTAGATGGAATTTTCATTAAAAGAAGAATAAACATTGGATGACTCTTTACAGGAAATTTTTAGGAAGGCTGTGTAAATCACACGCAGAGAGGTGTGCCTACGTATTCATAAACAAAGTGATTTACTTTCCACATGGCAGAGAATTAAAATAATTGAGAGACGGCAGGGGCATGATCTATACACCAAAATTGCTTAATTAAGCTTAACTTGTTTTGGAGACTACAGTGTCCATTTAAGAGAAGGCCAAGGAGTACTGAAAATATTTAGAAAATTGGGTGATCTGAGTTTGAGCGTGATCAGTGCGGAGTAAAGTCATACCAAAGATGGGAGATAAGATAAGAGCATGTACAATTGGTTAGGATTTATCAGATGTTGGGGTGGGGATGATACAAGCTTTATTTTTAAGATGGAAGCACCATGATTTGGAGATTGACTGCATGAGAGTAAAAAAAAAAAGGTCACAATCAAACAGAACATCTAGATTTAATTTGACTAGATAAGCAGCCTTCGTATATTCTAGTTTCACAATCCGAAGACAAGTTACACTGCTTTCTCCATATTGATCATCCCAGCATTTTACATTTTCTTGTGAACGCATGTCTATGCTATTATACATATATAAATAATGCAAGATACAAAATATTTATATTGCTTTGAATTCTATAATTGCATTTTTGCATGTAATATATTGTTAAAAAATGTTAAAGATAATTTCATATATCTTTGCTTCCTCTAAAATGTGACTATTGTTTGATGAAGGGCTTTGCATATAAAATAACTTCCTATTTAAATACTTCAGGCCTTCTTATTCAGTATTGTTTTTGATTTTTATTACAATATGTTCTAATGTATTGCGGTATAAGTATCCACAGTTCAATTTTGTTAATAAACCATGAATAAATTGAATGGACAACAGTCTAATACACAAGTTTGTTACATAAGGTACTTATTGCTATACACAGGTGCTATGCTGTATAGTTTTATAAAACAAAAAGTATTCATAGAAGCATCTAAAATATTTATAACTTGCAGAAAAAAATACAATAGCTTGAAGAATTGGTTAAATGTTTACTGTAAAAATGTAAATTCCCAACAAACCCCCAAATCACTGCTTGATGCTAGGTCCAAGTTGTTTACCAAATATTGGTTTCATATCCATATCAATTAATAATAACTTCTCACAAAATGACCAAACTAATGTGGGTGATATTATATCCTGAGTATTCTATACAGCTCAGGTATAAAAATGCCTACTATGGTTTTTAATATTGTTGTGTGAAAGGTTTGAGCCTTATTAATTACCTTGAGGATGCCACTATGACGTATAAGAAAGTAAGGATTTGGAGTGCCTTCAAGGGCACCCCTTGGTAGAAAGACTGTCCATGAGCTGCTGATAAGTAATTCACATCCCCACAGTTTGAGGGGTGCCCTCTAAGGCATAGTAGGGAAAGTATGTTGCACATTGGCATCTAGTAGAAATATTATACATTTCGCTCTCCTTGCTATCACCATTGCAATTCATGAACTGATACTAGGTTTTCAGTATAGATACATTGTTACAATTGTCTTTGACAGCAGTATCAGTCTTACCATGGGGTAGTTCTACAATAGACCTCCCCTGCATCTCTATCCTCCCCTTTAAATCTTTATTACACCTTGTTACCAGACCTATTGCAATATATTATTGCTTTTTTATATATATCCATTTCACATTTTTCACTTTTCTGCACACCATCTTTTCAAGGAATTTTCTCCAGATTCTATTTCTGGTGTCTGTCAGATTTATCAAGAGATGGTACATCAATTTTTTTTCTGTATACAATAGCTAGATCTTCTTACTAAGTGAACAATTATATTATTAAGAAATTCATTGACCTTTATTTTGTATCTATGTTTAATTTCTTGTTAGACTGTCTACAACACATTTTTGTTGTTGCCTTACTCTGTGGCTTTTTGCCACTATTTAGTAGACACTCCTTTATATTTATATGTTGTCATTGTCAACTTCTGTCTGCTATCTTATGGGTATATATTACATTTGTAATCTATATTTAGTAAAACAGAATAAAAGACAAACAAGCAATATAGGCGCTAGAATTATGGAATATATTAGTGCAAGTATTAAAAATAAAGGTAGAGCGGCACCTAAAAGTGCACAAGCTCAAAAACACCATACAAAGAATATAAAACAAAAAGGTGTGCTGTACCTTTAAAAATTTAAAGTGCACCTAGTGCAAAAATCGTGCAAAAAGTAGTGTCTATTCGATAAAAATCACACTCAATATAACAAATGTGCAAAATTGCAAGTGAATAGTGATGAAAAGTACAAATAGTAACTTACAGCAGGAAAATATGTCTCAGTATAAATGGCATTTGGTTATTCCAAATAGGAGATATGGTACATAGAAAAGAAAAAAACATAGCATAATACTGTTTAAAATTATATAAAACAACCAAGAGAAATGGAATAAAACTCACAAGGGAAGAGCAGTAAAAGTCTGCTCTAACTTTTCCAGCATGTAATCCACACCATAGGGCTTTGATGATAGTAAAAACAGCAGGACGCCAGCTGAATAAAACAATCTTTATTTCTTCCAATAAAAAGCTCCCTATACCACATAGAAGGCCAGTGTCCCATTCAATGCTTTGAAGAGATGAACACACCAAATTTTCGCGGTCTCTACAGCTTGCGGCACTATACAAGGCACTTCCGGGTTCGGAGCTCCGTGCGATCACGTGATAACGTGATGACGTCGTATGCGAACGTGATGGCGCGTTTCGCCAAAAAAAGGCTTCCTCAGATCACCTTTTTATTGGAAGAACTAAAGATCATTTTATTCAGCTGGCGTCCTGCTGTTTTTACTATCATCAAAGCCCTATGCTGTGGATTACATGCTGGAAAAGTTAGAGCAGACTTTTACTGCTCTTCCCTTGTGAGTTTTATTCCATTTCTCTTGGTTGTTTTATATAATTTTAAACAGTATTATACTATGTTTTTTTTTCTTTTCTATGTACCATATCTCCTATATTTAGTAAAAGTCAAGTTTTATACAAGCAGGTCTTTGTATGTTTTGAACACAATCACATTTCCACTATTCCATATTTTTTTAACCTATACTAATACTAATCTTCTTGCCTTCTCTTTTGTCAGTAAATTGACATGTAATTTTACTAGTTGTGAGGTTAGTTAATGGCGGGGTACAGTAGGATGAAAACAAGAGCGTTAAAGGTATGAAAAACTCATTTGTGACCATAAAAGAGGAAATATACTTTTGGTTGGCAAGGGGCAAGGCAGAATTATAGGAACATAGCATACATTTCTAAAGTAGGAATTCAGGTGTGGTGCAAGACTTTCTCCAACAATTTTCTGTAGTACGGGAGCATCAATGGTGATATTGGGGGAGCTAGCTGTGCCTAGGTTGAAGGTGTAACTGGTGCATCCATGTATAGAGCAGTAGACAGGACATATTAGTACCAGGTAGCATTTGAGAAAGAGGAGAGAGTTTAGAGAGGTGATGCAGATCTGATAGCCTGAGATGAGCTAGATTTAATATGTTAAGTGAGGAGCACACTGACCGTGATAGAAGAATATGGTCAGACAGAGGGAAAGTATATTAGAGAAGCTATAGACAGAGCAAAGGCTGGAAAAGTCAAGGGTATTGCAGCTGTGTGTGTAGTGTAGTTGGTCCATTGAGTAAGGCCAAAGTGGGAGGTGATAGAGAGAAATATTGATGATATTGAGTTATGAAGTTGATTATTTGGGATGTCGAAGTCCCCAAAGATGAGGGAAGGAATGTCAGAGGAGAAAAAGTAAGTAAGCCAAGCATAAAAATGACCATGGGAAGAGAAGAGACCCATAGGGATGGTAGATAACTGCAAAACAGATTGCAAAAGTATTATAGAGATGAGTAGAATGGACTCCAAAAGATAAAAATTAGAGAGAACGAAAAAGGGACAATGGTTGTAAGGAATGATGAGGGGTGAGCAAAAACCTAGAATAGGTTGGCAGGGGTAGCAGTGTCAGAGGGTGAGAGACATTTTTCAGTTCATACCAGGTGTTTTAAGGAGCGAGAAATGATGAGATGGTGAATGGCAGTAAATGGCATGGTGTTATAGACTAAGTGTGCATTCCAAAAGGCACAGAGAAAATAATGGATTGTAGTGGAGTGACAATGTAAATATGAAATAATCAGTTGTCCACAATAATGTCCAAACTTATAAAGTGCAACTTGCAACGGAAAAGGTCAGATCACAGGGAAAAATGTTGTTCTTGTGTTAACAATTTTGGGTCAGAGATGAATTTACCAGAGCTAAAAAAACAGCTCTAGTATAGAAAGCATAAAGTGGTAAAATCCTCACTTCTAGAATAAGTGAGTGGACGTGGTTGTCATATATCTCAGCAGTACAGCAACAGTATAACCCAAAAGAAAAAACAAAACAATGAATAGTGCTCACTGTATATATTGAACCAGATAATTAAAAAGATGAAACTCACATTTTGAGCAGGCTAACCACTCAATAGACAAAGCACAGGTGGTATGATCCCCACTCTGGATTCCTTGGTAGGATGCTTACTGGGATGGAAATCAGGATGCCAGGCAAACAGAATACAGGAAATAATAATACAAAATAAAAAAAATTATGGAATCAGGCACAATCTATATTAATATAGCCAATATTCCTTTATTAAAATAAAATTAAAATCCACAATGTGTTTCACCACACAGGGCTTTATCAAGTGGAAATGGATAGTAAGCCTGGCAGACAATAGCTTAAATAAGAACACAAATCAATTTACAAATTTGGTGCCAAAATGACATCAGCAAGTAACAGCACTGTGAAATGTATTAGTATAATCATAACCAACTTTATTGGGTATTAGTAGATAAACCCTTAAATTGAAATACAAATAAACTTACATTTAAATAAAACAAAGCTTCTACGTGGTTAGATTTATAATTATGAACGAGGCACGTGACGAGCTATATCACTTCCGCGTGACCACATGACCTCGCACATCGTTTCTTGGAAAATGTATAATCAAGTACGGTGCTATCCGCACTGTGCATTCACAAGGCACATGACACGCAGCATTTCTTTTGCGTCACGGGATCTTGCGCCATGTTTTTCGGGAAATGTATTCATAGCATGGCGCATCCAGCCACATCATGGTTGATAAAAGTGCCCATATTACTAATTCAAGCTGGTGGCCAATCTGAGAGCAAAGGGGGAGGGACTCCCGATGGGTAGCAAAGCTGTCATAAGGCTGCATATGACAGACATGTTTATGTTTAAGTGATTAAATAATTCAATTAAGTAGCCTTATTGGTAGAGGCAGTAAATAAAGAGCTAATGTAAAGTTAATGTCAGTCATGCAGAGCATATTGGGATCTGAAGGACCAGGTCTATTTTCTAATAGGTCTATTATTTTATTAAAAATTGGCCAAAATAATAAAAATAATTATGGATATGGCGATATATCTGTTTTTTAGGGAAACTTTGCAAAAAATTTGAAAAAAAAAACGAATAAATATAAATAAAGAACTCAAAATAAAAAAATTAATAAAAAATAAAAATAAAAAATGTAAAATAAAAAAAATATAAAATGAAAAATATGAAATAAAAATACAAAAAAGGATAAATATAAATATAGAAAGATAAAAATAATAATAGAGTCTCAAAACGAGAATGGGACTCAAAACTGGTTTTAAACAAAGTAAAGGAAAACATAATAGTACATATTGTGACTCAGGAAGTCAGCACTGAATACTGGTCGTGGAACTTGTCAACATAGTAAATCACATAAAGGTTCCAAAAATTCCGGAAAAATAATAAATACTTTATTGTCGTAGATAAAAGGGCACTATATGTGGAACAATCCAAATTGTGTTAATACACGTACCAAAGTCAGTAAGGGAGATTTAAAAAGACTCAGTAAAGAGCTGACAACAACACTGGGACAGGATTAGTGGCTATAGTACAGATAGGTCTGGAATGCCAGAAAAGGCTGCCAGTGGAATATATATAAAGCTAATCCGCCCAATTGCTCCTAGGCAAAACACCTTTGAGAGTGTTCTATGCTGTCCCTAATAAGATATAGAGAAGACTCAACAGTCATCAAATAATGTTGAAAACAGCAATAAAAAGCACAGTGCAGATCCAGAGCTAAATCCATATTACTCCTAAGCCAAACACCTTCAAGGGTGTTCTATGCTGTCCCTAATGAAATGTTAAAACAAAAAAACTCTCCCAGTTATCCACTAGACCACATAACTCAGTGCTGAAGATAAAGAGACAAAATAAAAAATTAAACACCTAGTGCCACCATGTGTAAAAGACAGGAACCAACAAGAGACCCGACGCGCGTTTCGGTGCGTTTAGTTGTACTTTCATCACCTTTAGTTGCACCTTTTATAAATATAAAATGAAAAATAAAATATAAAAATAAGAATATCTAGAATAAAGTAAAATTTAATTAAAAATAAAATTAGAAATGAAATAAAGAGTAAAAATTAAAAGTAAAATAAGGAAAAAATTGAAATATGTTTTTAAAAAAAGGTGTATGGCATTACAGTAAAATTACTATAAAAAATAATAATACTAAGACGTTAAAAAGATCAGAATCCACATTAAGGCCTTCTAGGGCAAGAGTTTTTAAAAAGGAACACCCAATGCATTTCTTTGCTACCTAGAATTCTCTTTATGTCTCCACGGAATTTTGCAATTTTGAATACCAATATATTTAGAAAGTTTTGGGGTTTTATTATGTATACTGAAATGTCTGAACCCTGAATGATTTTGGTACACTTTAATTATATTATGACAGTTTTCAGCCAGCCTAGTTTTTAAACACCTGGGGGTAATTACTACATATTGGAGGCCATGGGGGCACTCCAATAGGTATATGACTTTTTTTGTATTGCAGCTGATCAGGTCTTTGATCAGATAAGTGTCCCCTGTATTTATAGATTTAAAGTGCATGGTTTTACAGACTATACATTTATTACATTTAAAAAAACCTTTTTTAGTTTTAGGGAGTTTCCATTACCACTCTTTCATTTAGTTTTTAGTAAGGATGGATTTAAAGCTTGGTTCTCCTCTAAAACAATGTGTGGTTTGTCTGGGATACTATATTTCAAGGTATAATCATGTTTTTATACATCACAGTTGATTTTTATGATTTTTTCACATTACTTTTGTTGTTGAAATAAAAAATTATTGGCAATGAGGGAGGCTCATTTTTATTTTTGTCCTTACACGCTAATAACTTTTTGTTTGACTGTGGTTAATGTCTTCTGGGGAATAGTTTTTTTTTCCTATGAATTTATTCCTCAGTAGTTCGACTTGTTCATCAAAATTATTGGTACGGGAGCAGTTTCTACAAAAACACGGAAACTGACTCTTGGGGATTCCCTCCAGCTAATGTCTGTAGTGACAACTGGATTTATCTATGGCATTGTTTAAAAAAAAATAAAATAAAAAAAAAACATTTTGTGTTGACACCATCATTATGGAAAAAGATTTTCAAATATTAAAAAAAAAAAAATAACAGTTATTACTATATTCTGAAGTTAAAAGAATAACATTGTCATTAGTATGAAGGGGATTTAATAATAATAAATATGTCTAAAGAGTCTTCCGATCCCAAATAAAAAATAAGTAATTGATGTACCTAAAATAGGTGACCAGGTTTGCCCTTCAAGCATGATACCCCAGATGGCTCCTGACTCCCACGCAGCAATAAAGAGGTTAGCATAGCTGGGGGCAAACTGGATCCCCATGGCTGTCCCCTGTCTCTGTTATAAAAAAAAAAAAAAGCTAAAAACCAAAAATAATTGTTAGTTAAAATAATCCCTTGTATGGTAAAATTGTTCTATAGGGATTCTATTCTCTGCTTTTAAAGTCTTTTCAACTGCTTTATATAATTTTTTTATACATCTGTAGGAGTACTATATAACATTGGCGCAAAGGTCTTTTTTTCTTCTTTCACCATGAAGTAATTGTGAATGAGCTTGGCAAATCAGATCATTGATGTGGGTTACCGTGGCAACACTGTACGACTTCAAGTACCAGAGCTCGCAGAACAATTTCCACATGTTCTGCATCTCTACAGCCAGTGGAGGTGTTGCTGCAGACAGGAGAGCAAGGGCAAAGGCCACGAGCGAGGAGGAAAGGAGAGGAGGCTACTGGATCACCAGGGACTCTAACTGCACAAAAAAGGTATTTTAATGGCTGTCCTGGTATCTGTTACCCTCACCTCCCCCACACACTGCCTTACATCCTGTGTGGTTATCTATGTGTCAGTGTGAGTATGTGTGACAGTGTTTGTGTATTTGTGTGCCCTTTTGTGTGTGTGTGTATCTGAGTGTCAGTGTTGGTATATGTGTGTAACTATGTGTCATTGTAAGTTTCTGTGTTTGTATTGGTACACCTGTGCATATATGTGTAAGTTTATACACTACACACCTGCATTCAAACACCAACATTCACACACTCCATACATACACAATATATACACACACTGCATCCACTAGACATAAGTACTGACACAGACCATGTCCACTTTAGACTTGGGGGCCCAGACCTTGAGCTGTGTAAGGGGCACCAACAATTCTGATCCCCTACACAGAATAGATCATCTATAGGCGCACACTACACCACCTACACACACTACATTCCTGACCTACACACTCTGGATTCCCTATGCATACACTAGATTAATTGTAAGCAAACACACTTAACAGTCCCTACACACACTACGTTCCCTATAAACACAAACACTACAGCCCATACGCACACATTCACTTCAGCCCATACGCACACATTTACCACATACCCTATACACACACTCACTCTTTATAGCCCATAGCCACGCATATTACACTTAACACAACACAACTTAAACTAGACCTGTTTACACATATATCCTTGTGAGTGTACATTTGGTTGTTTTAAAAAATTTTGTTAAATTAAATACTATACTATGAAACTGCTTTTTCTCTGTTTTTCTCGTTATATGATCCACTACAAACAAATTTTAAAGCCTTTTCAAGGTACTAATAATATTTTGTTTCACATTTTTTGCACATAATTGTGAATTTGAATATTGCATTTTATTTGACAATATTTTGGAGTATTTTTCAAAATGCCTGACATTTCTAGACACAGGGTTGAACTAGTGCTGTTTAGACGTTTCAATCTTACTGTCACAACTGAGGGCTGCAGAGATATTAGCTGTAACTAAGAAGAATTCTCCTCAGACCCCAATACTGTACAGCTTAAGTGCCAGGGGCAGAAGAGGGCTGTTTGTCAGAAAATAGCGGCAGTCATGAGAGAAAGGTTCAGGTAATTATACCTCAACTTTCCCTGCCCACTCAAGTCACCAGACAACCTGCGGCTTTGTCACCATTGGGGATCTTTGCAAATTATGAAGGTTGACAGTGCCGCTTTAAGTAAAAAAAAAAAACAAATTGAAGCTGTGTCACTAATGGGTTTATTGCATATACTTATTGCATACTATTGTGAATGCAGTCACTCTGTAGAAAGTTTTATAAACAAGGAAAATCAAATATCAAATAAATTCAGTTTAATCAGATACATGTATTAATTTAACAAAACGTGCTTCTTAAAAAAGAAAAAAAAGTCATGTATACCCTTTCTTACAACCATCTGCTAATTTTAGAATACAATAAGTGAAATTATTCTTCAGCTCTGTTAGACAATCTGATTTGGTCACTTGTATATATTTTCTAAATTAGCTTTACAATTATAAAAAAAAAAAATTCAGTGATTATGTAGATATAGAAAAACTTAAAGTGAAGGAACGTAAAGTGATCAAATCAGTTTTATCATGTTTGAGCTACACAGTGAATGTCAATAATATATTCCAACAAATGCATTAGCAAAATTACAAATTTGTAAATGTTCACAATTTTTTTACATCATTTAAGTCATTGATGATATAATTTCTTTATTTATTTTCCATTATTAGGAGCTTATTCTTGGTTAAGAACACAAGTATGTTAAATATGTCCAAAATCTAATTTGGCCTAGGCAGGTCTTTTGTGAATCAACACATTCAATTTTCTCAGTAAATATAATGTTTACTAGACAAATATTTAAAGCAGAATTACAATTATTTTATATCATCTATTATGCTCTGCTGGTGCAGTATATGTTAATGTCAAAATATTCTAGTTACAGTTATTAAAAAATTGAACTTCCAACCAATGACTTATCAAGTGACCAACATAATTTTGGAGTTCCTAATTTACATTAGCACAGGAAGAGTAATTAGCAATTAGTTCATTAATTCCAGTTAAATCGGGGACTCAATCGCTAGTATTGTAGGCTGTTCAATGGTGCTGTCTGTATCCAAAGAAGACCAGTCAAGAAAGTCTGTCGCATTGTATAAACTCTGATTAACTTGCACTGATTGAGAATTCCTTATTGTAGGAGACTCATTTGAGACAGGACTGTCATTATGAAGAGTGTTTGCAAATCTGTTTTCATATTTATATATAGTATCCATTTCTTTTTCATCACATGGTGATGAGCAAAATGGCTCATCTGAGAATTCAGAGCATTCAAATGAATGTGGTTTGCTAAAAATGTCAACATTTGTACGCTTAGATATTTGAGCTTTTAAATGAAATTGATGCATACTATGCAGTTTGTCTCCTGTCATACGTCTGTAGGCACTTGCTGAAATGTACTTAACAGCCACTTTATGATTGTTTTCTACTGGTGATAACATTTTTCTCAATTCTTGTAATCCAAAGATACCTGAAATGGAAGAATGTATACTTCAAAATAAGTAAGGCTTGAATTAAAAAATAAAAATATAAATTAAACCTGGACTAACCTTGAACTAAAATTGTAATGTCTATTATTGCATATGTGGCTGCCCTTCTTAGATACATTACTGAATGCAGAACATTCCAACATTAAATAATATGTTCTAATTGTGTTAATGGAATTGGATAACTTCCATTATAGTTCAATATTTATATATATATATATTATAAAATTATATCTATTTTATATATATAAAAATTAATCTTGCTATTTAAAACTGAAAAAAATATATATTTTTTGTTTATCAGATGAGCACTTGGATATTTATTTTCAGAAAAGTAAAAAAAATGTTCAAGTCTAACTTGCTAATAGTTAACTTGTGATAACACTCCAGTAATATGCCCTATAGCTTTTCATAATCCAGCAAATTTTTGCTTATGTTGAACATGCTGTAAAAGATTACTCCTGAATACACCAAAAAATGGACTGTAGGATCACCAACTACGAAACGTATAGCAAACTTTGTTTTCAAGAATGTAGGGATGCAAGAGAATCAAATATGAAATTGTTAAATAATCAAAACAATTATTTGCATCAGAAACAGGAACAGACATAGAAA
Source organism: Pelobates cultripes (assembly GCA_933207985.1). NCBI lineage: Eukaryota > Metazoa > Chordata > Amphibia > Anura > Pelobatidae > Pelobates > Pelobates cultripes. The sequence continues at coordinate 255,531,595 of OW240913.1, forward strand.
GAGTAAAATAGTAAATATCTTCATAAATTAAACGATAACATAAAAAAAGCTGTCAGCTTGGTAATACAAACATGGTTATACATTCAAATTATAGATACCCAGAGTATTCCCCGGTGCATTGGTCTCACAATTCAATTTAGAGTCATAGGAAGGTGTCAGAATAGTTTCCTCTTTAATCGGGCTCAAAGATGTTGGTGCTGCAAAAAAAAAAAAAAAAAAGAAAGATGGAAAAAAGTACTTAATGAGTTTTCAAATCAAGCACATTTTCTCATTAGTCAAGTTTTCTAAAGACATGGAAAACGAGAGAATACAAAACAGTCTGCATATATTAAACACAATTAGATTTCAAATCAAGATTGTATAATTTACTATGTTTGCAGAGATAGATATTAATGTTTTTCCAATGCCAATGAAATATTTAGAAAAATAAAGGTTTTTTACAGATGAAACATTTTTCATATAATAAAATGCTAATAACCACTTTATATGAGATTTTGAAGCTCTTCAGTAAATTAAATTATTGTAGCACTGTAAACATTTCACCATTATACAAGTCAAAACACATCTATAATCAAAAATCAGTCTTTCATGATCTCTTAAAGCGTCAAAGTTCAATTCATATGTATTTCATTGTTTTTTTATTTTATGTGCCATAGAAAAACAGGTCAAAGGCTACCAAATCATGCATTCATTACATTTAAATGTATTAAAACATAAGGCTATATTTATTTTAAAACTCAGAGAAAGAGGATAACATATTTTCTATTTGTGGATGTGCAAATGTTTTTACTAGATCTGACCTCTCCAGGTCTCCCTCCCCCCACCCCATAGTGCAGAATGGGTTAAAATCCCCTTCTCTCACTTGTGTCCAGCACCTTATGTTCCTTGGCACTGGCTTGGGTCAGCCTTCACTTCTACCCTACCGACGGGGAAGACCGAATGTGCATATGCCGCAATCGCCACGTTCGCATTACGTTTTCCCCTAGGAAAGCATTCAATGCTTTCCTGTAGGGATTGCAGTGATGCTGGAAGTCACAATGCATAGCGTGAGGACATCCAGCATCATTTAGCAGACCAAAAGTCACCTAAGCACCTAGAAGTCCCTCTACTAGATAGCCACTAGAGGAGGAGTTAGCCCTAACAGGTAATAATTGCAGTTTATTAAAAACTGCAATAATTACGTGCTCTGGGTTAAGGGTGATGGGACACTGCACCCAGACCACTTTAATGTATTTAATGCTTGAGGTGATTATATTTTTACTTACACACTTTTTGATGAGATAGACAGCTGTCTACATGGTTTCTGGTGAAAGTGATTGCTGCAGGCTGAAACCTACTGTTTGATGGCAGACAATCTGTAGATTGATCTCTTTAGGAGCTGGTTTATCTGAGATCCCAGCTTTTCAATTGCATGTGTTTGATTTTTGTTAGTTCTATCACAAATTACGTATTGCTATTAAAAATCTAATTTGTGCACTTCGGCTTGTAGGTCTCCAGCACACAGATGCCCCCTGTCCACAAGTGGCATCGAATTTATGTGCTCTACACTTTATATGTCTCCTCACTATAGCCAATATGCATAGTATTGGTTAATGATGCTCTGTAAATACTTTATTTGTCTTGGTTTTGTGTTTTCATCCTTGTGGGTTCATCCTTCTATTGCAAAGTATTGTTTTACATGCTTGGATGTATGCATGTGATATCTGCTCCAGTACACCCAGACATTAAGGCCTATTGTTACATGTTCTTTCACTATCTTGCTTTATGGCTGTCATGAAGCAGGGATTCTAAATGCATACATAATGTTGGGTCTCTTGGATTTTAGATGAAGGATTCGTCCTGAAGAGGTGCAGCTACACTTGTCACATTCCAGTATTGATTTATGCCTTGTGAACAGAGAGATGCTCCTCAAACTGGGTGACAAATTATTTCCCACTTATAACCTCCTTCATTGCTCACCAAGCCAAAGGGAGGTAAACTGGAGACGTAACAACGAAATTGAGCAAGTTAGTGGTTAACAGTAAAAACGTTTACTAAAGTAAAAAAAAAAAAAAAGCTTAAATAAAAAAATTAAAAAAAATGCTTATTACCACTACACTTCTTATAAACATGCCAAGGTTCAAAATATGCCTTTTGAAATACCATGGGGTGTCTTTAAAAAATGGCAGGACTTTGTGGGGTAGGTTGAATTAGAAAACTGCTAAAATGCTCCAAAATGGAACACTGACTCAACAGCATGTATGAAAATTTGAACTGGAAAATCTGAAATTGTCACGTCTCTTTTACAGCATTGTAACTTTACAAAATAATGTCTTACATTGGGTATATTGTTTTACTCAGAAAATGTAACAGAGCATAATTTGGGGAATTTTATCACAGTGGCACATATTAAATGTACAAAATACCCAACAAAAATGCAACTTGTATGTAACAGTGTCCAATTTTTTTTGACACAAATTGTTAAAAACAGATGGCAGAGAGTTAAGGCACAATATACACCTTATAAGATACCCTGAAATGTCAGTTTACTCAAATGGAAGGCCTTTGTGGGTTATTTGAACAATGAAACTGCTATAATGCCCCCAAAGTGAGATATAGGCCCATGAAATCCATCTATCACAATTCTAACCATAAAAACCAAAATAGCCTGGTCTCTTGCAGCATCACAGAATAGTGGTAAAGGTTAACAATAGGGGTATCATACTCAGCAGATGTTGCTGAACACAATATGGTGTTTTGTACAGGAATAGCACGTAATTTATTTTTTTACAAAATGCATATTAAAAAAAGTTTTAAGGAAGGCACTGCACATACATTTGATAAATCCTGGTCCGCCTGGATAGCCTTTGCTCATTCTAACCCATGAAAAGGTATGTCCGGACTACAATACCAGTTTTTACTGCTGACCATCCCCTTATTTGTATGACAAATGACATATGCCATGTCTGTACCTTTGCACAATTTGAGCTATATATTCATGTGCTTACTCCATAGCAGGGGCATACCTAGAACATTTGGCAATTGGGGCAGATCCTGTGTTTGCACCTCACCCCCACCAACACACACACTTTAAAATGCAAATAACACCCACAATATTTTTCATATATTTAAGAATATTTATTGCACAAATGTATAAACCTGTACAAAACCTCTTCCCCTTCAAAAAAATAAAAGGAGCACCCATCCTTTACAAAAAACCCTGGCCCCCACTTCTACAAAAACACCTGCACCCCTCTACAAAAACACTTTCCCTTCAAACTCCTGCACCACCCTTTACAAAAAAAACCCTGCACCTCCCTTCACAAAAAAAACCTGCATCTCTCTCCCTCCCCTTGTTCACAAAAAATCCCTGCCTGTAATATCTAATTTAAAAAAAAAAAAAAAAAAAAAACACGAACTTAGCAAGCATGCTGCTCCATGCTGCTGCTGCTCTGGCTGCTGCTGCTCCAGCCTCAAGGCTCTTCCACCATGGCACATAGCAGTAGACAGCAAAGCAGATCCTTCTGCTTCGGCTCGAGATAAAGTGGAGGGCAGACAGATGGAACAAGTCGACGTGGTGGCAGCATAGCATTACGAGCCAACAGCGTGCCTCCCCACTCCTCATAATTAAATAATGCTGCCCGGCCTACAATGGTGGATAGCAGTCATGTCACCCCCCAATGTGTGGCACAGAGGGCGAACTGCCCCTGCTACCTCCCTATTAGTACGTCACTGCTCCATAGTAACTGTATAAACCTCAAAAAAAAGGAGCTAAAGTAGTGAAGAACATATACTAAAAATAGGGATATACTTATGTAGTATGTAACAGGTATAGATAAGATAAATAACTGCATTTTATTTATTATAGGAACATAATTACATTGAGGGATCTAGAGTCATAATTCATGAGAATGAAGATTGAGTGCTTTATAAGTTTCTATAGAACCCTAAATATATATATTTTTAGGGTAAGTGTTTGTGTAGAGGTGAAAGGTACACCCCAAGCACCATACTTACTACAATACACGGTAGTGTTTACTGTGCCAGATGTGCCCTGGTACTCTTCAGTAAAAGAAGTCAAATGGACTACCAATGTTTGACAACTTACCTCGTGTTTACAGGAGTGCCAAAAGCTCCTTCGTGCAGCTTCAGTTGGTTCTCCTGACTTAAGTTTTGATGTAAATGGCAAACTCATTGGTTTAGAGCCAACCCATGGTACGTGTACCCCCAGGAGTACAATTCAGTGCCCCAGGGGGTACGGAAAATAATTTTGGTAATGGCGGCCTCACGGGGTGGGAATTCCCTGTTTGCCGTGATGGCCATAGGCCGACAGGGGAGATCACAGGATCTCCTTTGCCAGCCCTAGCTATCCAAGCGCTGGCTCTGCTGTGTGTGCCTTCATGGGCCAGTGGGGAGATCAAATATCTCCCACATAGGCCCACAGGTCTGGACAGGCGGCTTGCAGGAGAGGGAGGCAGAAGGTTTCTCGTGCAAGTTCGGCAATTACCACGGCAACACTCAGAAGATCTCGCTGGAGGACTAAACTCTGCCTGTAGCCAGAGGAGCTGCAGGCATAGCAGTTTTCCTGACACTATAGTGCCCTGAGGGTGCCCCCACCCTCAGGGTCCCCCTCCCATGGTGCTGAAGGGGTTAAAACCCATTCAGCAGCTTACCTTATTCCAGGGCCGGGCTCCCTTGGTGCGGTGATCTCTCTTCCCTCGCCGACGTCAGTGGAGCTGAATGTGCATGCGCGACAAGTGCCACGACCGCATTCAAATATTCATAATATGCCTCCAGCATCGCAGATGCACCTCTAGTGGCTGTCTTCCGGAAGACAGCCACTAGAGGCTGGCTTAACCTCAAATGTAAGCATAGCAGTTTCTCTGAATGATAGAAACATTTGAATACATAAAGGGAATCAACACAGTAAAGGAGGAGACTATATTTAAAAGAAGAAAAACTACCACAACAAGATGATATATAGTCAAATTAGAGGGGCAAAGGTTTAAAAATAATATCAGGAAGTATTACTTTACTGAGAGGGTAGTGGATGCCTTCCAGCTGGTAGGGGTTAACACAGTGAATGAGTTTAAGCATGCGCGGGATAGGCATAAGGCTATCCTAGATCTAAGATAAGGCCAGGGACTAATGAAAGTATTTAGAAAATTGGGTAGACTAGATGGGCCGAATAGTTCTTATATACTTTACTTCTATATTCCGACTTAGTGGTTATTTTGTTATGTATTGATGCCCTTTATTTCCCTTTTAATTGCTTCTAGCCCCTTAAATCTTTTTTTTTAATATTTTTAACTAGCTTGTTCAAGATTTAACCTTGCCTGCATCTATCCATTGCTCTTTGCTCAGGACTAGTATTAAACGAGACTCTGCAGTCTGCACGCCTCCATGCACAGTTTGATGTCAGTTTTACAGTTGATGCATTACTTTTCTTCACTTTTCTATGTCAGTTGTGTTGGCAATGCCAAAACAATTACAGACCTAATGAGGAATACCTTAAATTGTACATGGGCAGTTTAAAATCAATAGGTAATACACAAATAAAATGTTAAGTATCTGCAAAAAAAAACCTGAATTTCGGATTTCAGTACGTCCAGCTGCAGACATCTAATTTAATTCCAGCAAGAGGTTCTTTAGGTCCAGTTTAGTAGCTGGGGTCAGGACAATCGGTTCAGCAGAAATCGTATCGACTGTTTTGTGGGTCTGCATGGTCTCTGGAGGCAGATAGTGAGCTAGAGGAGCTATCATCATGCTCTGACATGGTCACCATTTTGCAGGCCGCTGTAGCAGTCCTAGATCTTTGGAGTCTTTGGACATGTTGGATTGCGTTTTTTGTGATTTTTGGCCCACAATCTTGAGTCCACTCTGGTATTCTCAGAGTACAAGCCTGTGTCCTCCTGTTTCAGCGCCGGAAGGTACGATGCGGCCTTCAGTGCTGATAGGGTGTGGTAGGCCCCAACTCTGCAACATACTTTCCTGCCCATTTGCAGGACTAAGAAGGGCATTTGGTCACCGCCTGTACTGCTAGGCTGGTGAGGGGAGTATTCTGGATAAAGTACAGCACTCTGCTTGCCAAGATTGTGATGGATTGATTATCAAGTTGCCTGAGTTAGGGAGAATGGAGTCCATTTAGCTCAGACATTAGGCCCCACCCCCTCCATGTGGAATAAATTTAGGCAAAGAGGTTACAGCGATGACATACTGCAGAGAGTATTAAAATAATGTAATTATACAAGACAAACTCAAATTAAGAGCGATAGATTGGTATTCCCAATCATGTTGACAAAATGACATTTTGACACCTGAAATTCAGAATATGATTAGAGTTGAGCAAACCCGGACTGTAAAGTTTGGGTTCGTACCGAAGATTAAGTTTTTGGGACCCCGGACCCGAACACGGACATATCACTGTATGTTCGGGTTGGAGTTCTGTGTTCGGCGATTTAATGGCGAGTTTTGAAAGGCTGCAGGACATCCAATCAACAAGCATTTGACTCGTGTGCCCTTAGAAGTCATTGCAGCCATGTCTACTAATGGCATGGCTGTGATTGGCCAGTGCAACATGTGACCCAGGCTCTATATATAAGCTGGAGTTGCGTAGCGCCGCACGCACATGAGGTCTTATTAGTGTAGGGAGAGGATGCTGCAGCTGTGAGGGACAGCTTAGGAAAGAATTCTGAAAACTAGTACATTAGTGGGGTGCACTTCATATGTGAGAGTCAAATAGAAGCGTCAAATACTGCTGTCACATTGCAGTTTTAAAACTTACATTTTTTTTGGTGCTAAACTGCTAAATAGTATTTTAGTGGGGTGCACTTAATATCTGAGAGTCAAACAGAAGGTTCAAATAGTGCGCTTACAGCACAATTGTAAACATTCTTATTTTCTGGGTGCTAATCTGTTAATAGTACATTAGTGGGGTGCACTTCATATCTGAGAGTCAAATAGAAGCATCAAATAGTGCACTTACAGCGCAGTTGTAAACATTCTAATTGTTTTGGTGCTAAAGTGCTAAATAGTACATTTGCAGCCTGTGGTGCATTTCTTGCAGTCCAATAAAGAAAAAAAAAAGAAAAGACATAAATAAAAATTATTGACTATTGGCGGTTACATTGTCGCCTGACATAAACCATCTGTTAATTTGTTCGGTGAACGCAAAGGCCCTGGTCGTGGTGCTGCTGGTGTTGGTGGAGCTCCTGTTGCAACGAGAGGACGTGGTCGATCTGTGCCAGCTACACGCACAAGTGAAACACCTTCCTCAGGTGCGAGTAGGCGACAGAACCTTCAGCGTTATTTGGTAGGCACGAATGCCGCTTTACGAATGGTGAGGCCAGAACAAGTACAGGCGATAGTAGATTGGAAGGCTGACAGTGCCTCCAGTTCCTGCACATTGTCTCCCACCCGGCCCCCTGCTGAAAGCTCAGAGTTGGCACTTGCAGCCCATGGCCATCTGTCTTTCACCTCAGCCCCTTGCAAATCAGCCAAGCAGTCTGAGCCACAAGTCATGCAGCAGTCTCTTATGCTTTTTGATGACTCTGCTGGCGGGGTTTCCATGGGCCATCCACCTAGCCCTGCCCTAGAAGTGGAAGAGATTGAGTGCACTGATGCACAACCACTTATGTTTCAGGATGTGGACATGCAAGGACCACCGCAGCACGTCTCTGATGATATCAAAACACAGGTGCCAACTACTGTGGCTTTCTGCAGTGTGCACACCAGCAAGGAGGGCAGGGTTGAGGAGTGGGTAGAAGATGAATGAAGGTCATGCGAGTGATGTGTGCAGTTTGGAGGAAGAGGCAGTGGTCGCATAGAGGCACCAGCCCAGCATAAGATGGAGCAGGGTGCAAAAGGGGAACGGCCGTCCCCTAGACGGTAAGCCTGCTACTGCCCACTGCACCGAGGGACTGAGCACACCAAAGCCATCTCCAAGGAGTTTCCTGGCGTGGCAGTTCTTCAGACAATGTGCTGACGACAAGACACGAATGGTTTGCACACTGTGCAATTAGAGCCTGAAGCGAGGCATAAACGTGCTAAACCTGAGCACAACCTGCATGACCAGGCATCTACATGCAAAGCACGAGCTGCAGTGGAGTAAGCACATCAAAAACCAAGGTCTCGGGTTCCTCCTGCTTCCTCTCCTGCTGCTGTCTCTGCCTCTTCCTCCACCTCTGGAGTGACAGTGACAGTGCCACCCAGCAAACAGAGGATGTGAAGCAACGCCACCACGTCCGCCACAGTCCCCAAGCATCTCCACACTGTCCTATGGAAGCAATCAGCTGTCCACCTCCCAATCACTGGAGAGAAAGCATGCCCCTACCCACCCTCAATCCCTGGCCCTGAATGCCAACATTTCAAAATTCCTGGCCTTTGAAATGCTTTCATTCCATCTGGTGGAGACGGACAGTTTTTAAAACCTGATTGTGGTCCCACAGTACGTGGTTCCCAGCCGCCACTACTTTTCCAGGCGAGCCATCCCTTCCCTGCACAACCAATTCGTGGACAAAATAAAGTGTGCATTGCGCAACTCCATCTGTGGCAAGGTCCACATAACCACAGATACGTGGACCAGTAAGCACGGGCAGGGATGTTAGATCTCCCTAACTGCACACTGGGCAAATGTAGTGGTGGCTGGGCCTGATGTGGATAGCAGTTTGGCGCATGTCCTTCCACCACCGAGGATTGCAGGGCATTTCTCTTTGCCTTCTGTTGCCGCCTCCTCCTCCTACTCCGCTTCCTCCTCCTCTACCACCACCTCATCTGGGCAGTGTAACACCTTCACCACCAACTCCAGCACAGCCACGGAGAAACGACAGCAGGCTGTTTTAAAACTCATATGTTTGAGGATAAAACCCCACACCGCGCAGGAGCTGTGGACGGGCATGGAACAACAGACCAATGAGTGGTTGTTGCCACTGAGCCTCAAGCCCGGCCTGCTGGTGTGCGAAATCTCGTAGCAGCTCTGGGCCTAGCTGGTTTGACGCACATCCCTTGCCTGGCGCATGTGCTGAATTTGGTGGTGCAGAAATTCCTGAAAAACTACCCAGATATATCAGAGCTGCTGCAGAAAGTGCGGGCCGTCTTTCGGCGTTCTCACCCTGCTGCTGCTCGCCTGTCTGTGCTGCAGCGTAAATTTGGCCTTCCCGCTCACCGCCTCAAATGCGACGTGCCCACAAGGTGGAACTCCACCTTGCACATGCTGGAGAGACTGTGAGAGCAGCAGCAAGCTATAGTGTAGTTTCAGATGCAGCAAGCACGGGTCAGTCGCTCTGCGGAACAGCACCACTTCACCACCAATGAGTGGGCCTCCATGCGAGACCTGTGTGTCATTTTACACTGTTTCGAGTACTCCACCAACATGGCCAGTGCCGATGACGCCATTCTCAGCCTTACTATCCCGCTTCTTTGTCTCCTTGAAAAAACTCTTTTGCAACCCTCTAGCCCAGTGTTTCCCAACCCAGTCCTCAAGGCACACCTACCAGTCCAGGATTTAGGGATTACCCAGTTGTGTCTAAGGTGTTTTTACAAAGAAGAAAAAAAACACCTTAGACACAACTGGGTAATCCCTAAATCCTGGACTGGTAGGTGTGCCTTGAGGACTGGGTTGGGAAACACTGCTCTAGCCCTTCCAGGACTTTTTTAGAGGCATTTTTGTGCCCAAAAGTTCGGGTCCCAATTGACTTCAATGAGGTTCAGGGTCAAGTTCGAGCACGAACCCAGACTTTTTTTCAAAGTTCGGCCGAACCCGCCGGACCGAACATCCTGGTGTCCACTCAACTCTAAATATGATCAATCAAAACTGGAGAGTCTTAGGGTATAATCCAATGCCATGGACAACAGAGGGAGAAGAAACATCCTGCACATACATGGAATTTTTGAGGCCACAAGATATTCCAGGTAACCAAGACTTACTTATTCAGTGATATTTTGGGAAGACCCACTGGCACTCTAGTAGTGTTTGACAGAGCCAACAGTACACTTAATTCTTTCGCAACAGATTAATTCACCACAAGAGACATGCTGCATAAATAATTACAACTTAAAACGGATTACATTAAAAAGGCCATTTTTCGAGATGCCTCAAATCAGGTATACAGATATATTTGAGAACACCTTTCAAGTTTGCAGAACCATAAAACATTGAAAACTATAGCAAACCGTTAACTTATTAAGGTAAACATAAACCATGGACAACGATTCATGGTCAATGACCCATATGACATCTCAAATTGACACTGGCCCAGGTCACCCAGAATAATTTTTTTATTAGGAAATGTGGCATAACTAAAGAACTGGGGGGTTAATTTCACTGGTTTTAGGTAGAAGAATCAGACATCCGTAGGCACAGTAGGAAAGGGCTGACAAGGTGTAAAATGTAGCATTCACAGGTAAGAAAGTATCACTGTTATTGAGAATTTCTGACTATACACATTTTGTTTGTTCATGCTCATCAGACCTTGGGCTCTTTTGATATCCTAAATAAGAGTCAGAACACAGGCTTCTGATAAGAGCCATAGACGCAAAACAATAATAATACAGATATTGTACAGAACTATGCCTTCTGCTACTAATATTCAGAATGAGGTGAGGAGGCCCTACAAAAGAATACTAAAAATGACTAGAGTAAATTATGTCATCTGAAGGAAGTAGGGAAGTTCACACGCAACTATGTTAGTATTATCGACTAACCCCTGATCAACCAGACTTTTGTTCAAATCACTTAACTATGACTGCCCGCTAAAATGTTTAGAATGACATCCAAACTGGCATGGAGGAAGGAGAACTAACTGAAGCTATTCTCCTTGATTTTGCCAAGGCCTTTAATATAGACCATGTCATTTTATTGCAAAAACGTAAAAACTCACATATTGGTGATTATCCTCTAACCTGGTTTCAGTCATATCTCAACTTGTCTTTCAAGGTAAAATACTTTATACATATGTAAAGAAGTCCACTATACTATGTAATGGACTAGCCTCGTAAAATGTGTATGAAATGGATAAATTGTGACCATTCCACAAAACAAAACTTTTTTGTCAGGCATACAGCTAAAAAGCATTTTTTCTTTAAACTCCTTAATAAGGATGGTTTTTGTGCAGTAAACATATCTCTGGCTGCATGGGTAGTTTATGCCTAGACACATTACAAATCAGTTGTTGGACATGTTTCCAAAATGTGGTTAAGATTTGACAAAGTCAGCAGATATGGTTTGGATTTGGGTTACTTGTTGGAAGTGTGGAGATAATATAGGCTCCATCAGTCATGTGCTGCTTCAACGTGATCTAACCAGTGTGTAGATGTTTTAGTAAACCTCATTGCAGAGTGCCACTGGTTTGGGGTTAGATTACATTTAAGCTCATCCTTCCAGCGTAGCATGAATGGATATTTCCATTAGCCTCTTATTGCAGACAGATGCTTGTAGTCACCACTCTGTTCCACACAGTTTTCCAAAATTAAAAAAAAAACTAAACAAAAAAAAAACCTTAGCCTTACCCATACTCGATATAGGTTTTAGTCTGATGTATATAAAAAAGCTTTGAATGTCTGAAATATGTCACATACAATCCTCTTTTAGCAACTACTTTTGTTAAAACCAACCATGTCCAGTGGTAAGTTAAACATACTGCAAAGCAAACTCCACAGAGGTGTATATGACAATGGATCTGGGCTAAAAAGGTTGGAAATCCATATATTCCACATCTGCAAAGAGTCGAGACTGGAGAAGTCATAATAAGTTGCATTTTCACTTGAAGCATTCATTGTGTTTAACTATTTCAGTTACTGTTTGATTTGTTCATTGCAAATAGCTAAAAGTATACATTTTTGACACAAACTTGATTTTCAATGGGGGTTGAATAATATTGATTACAACTGTATCTATGCGTGAGTACCTTGCATACGTATTTGAGTAAAAAGTATAGTCAAGAGTTACTGGGTATAACGATTACCATGTATCATATATCCCATGCTTGTGGAGAAGGTCACCAACTTTAGCACTCAAAGCATCTTTACTTTTTTTTTTTATTTAATCTTTGTTTTCCTATTAAATACATACAATGTTTAGACAAAAGAACACAAAATTCCAGTTCCAATAAAAATACGTTGGTGCTACCACAAGAAATGAAACCGACATTTAATTACAAATTCTCCATTGCCATGTGGAGGAGCAGTGACCTAACCTATACTATAATATTTATAACATTTGACGATACATACAACGCATATACATGCAAACAAATCGTTAACACTTCTTAATTCAGTCAAGTTTGTGTCTTACTTTTTACAACAGTCGGGATATTCCCCTGTGACGGGGATGGACCAGACAACGGAGGCATTCAGATTAAATCCATAATAGGAGGATCAAGAATCTTAATCCAGTTATCCCAAATTTTGTAACTATAAGGATTAATACAAAATTGAGAGGCAATGCCTCTTTCAATTTTACATTGGAATCTAACAGCCTCCTTAACCTGAAGCCAGGTATCTACTGTTCTCTCCAGTTTTTGGCTATAGATAGTTTAAAAGCCATCAATGCATGAATCAAAAAACATTTCTTCTATTTTGATATTTGGGGTAATTTTAGATGTAACAAATTGTTTCAAGTGTCCAATGGTGTGTAATACCCAGCACTGTGTTAATTTCGAGTACAATTCGGTCCCAAGTTCTCCTAATCAGGATGCAATTCCACTATATGTGCATCTCATCTGCCCCTTCTGATCCACACCTCCAACAGTATCAGAATCTGTCACGGCACTGCCGTCTACTCACCTGCCCTGGGCTCACGCGATGCCCTACTTGGCAGAGTTGCGGTACTCGTCGCTCATGGAGACCCCTCACCAGCCGTTCTGCACAAAGAGGAGGAGAGCTGTAGATCCATGAGGGAGGAACAGGTCAGGGACTATGGTATAAAGCAAGATGGCGCAGAGTCCCTGACCTCTTTATATAGATACCGTGTGCTCCACCTACTGGTGGGAGGTGGCTGGTCATGTGATCCCAGCCACCTATTTAAACCAAGCACACCTTCCAGTGCTTGGTTATTTTGCTTGTCTCTATATACCTGCCTATTGCCCTGATTTTCAGCCTATGTGCCTGGTTCCCGATCCTTGATTCTCCGGTTGATTATTCCTGCCTGCTTCCTGACCTGACTCCAGATTGATCGGCTACTTCTGTCTGCTGCCTGACTGCGGTTTTCTTTCTCAGATTGATCGGCTTCTTCTGTCTGCGGTTTTCTTTCTACATCCCCTGCTCCTGTTTCCTTGGGTTCTTCATTTGGCTTCTTCCCATTATAGGCCTCCACGCCACCACAGACCCTTTGGGACCCTGTCTCCACTTCCAGGAGCTCCTGAGGGTCGTGATAGTAAGGGAGTGCTGTTCTGTTGCAACTGGGTTCCATCATCTCTGCGAATTCCCCAGGTGTGTGTGACAGAATTAGAGAATTTACCTAATTTGACAGGGGTCACGTACCACCTATTCATCAATTTATAATGTGCCTCCATTATATTTAAACAGTGTACCACAGAGTATACGGATTGTAAGGCCACACACCACTCTTTCATATCCATTTTGATTTGTAAGTCCTTTTCCCATCTGCAATTAGCAAGTGGGAGAACAGGAATTTTAATCATTCTTATAATATTTACGCATTTAGTTAGTAACTTTATAGATTTATCATTTTTAATTAACCCATTTATTTTGAAGGCTAAAGATGTACCATTCAGATAATATATAGAGCTATATAAAAAAACTTTTTATTCTAATAAAGTTAAAGTTCTGTGTTGCAGAGATCCCAAATACATAATGTAAATCAGCAAAGGACATGATATTTGAATAAATATGAAATTGTCTTAATGCCCTGTCGTGTCCACTCCCTTATATCCAAATGGTAATGCCGGTAAGATTTTATCTTTTAAATTTACTTTTTTAAAGGGATTCCAGAATTTAATAAAAGGATTTAATATTAGATTGCCAATTTGACAGGTCTTACTTTTATTTAGAGTGTTTATTCTTGTTGACCAGAACAAATTAACCATGTTACATGACTTCTTAATATCATTAAATTCTATTTCATACCAATTTTGGATATTGTTTTCTTGCTTAATTGTGATAATCGGCATTAAAAGGGCTGCTTGATGGTAAAAATATTTAGAAAACGTATTCCTCCTTGTTTGTGTTTTAAATATAAAAGATTAATCCCTATTCTGGTTTTCTTATTGAGCCATGTATAATTTCTAAAGATTTTATTTATAAGAATCATCCATGATCATTCTTAATAGATTAATTTAGGAAAAATGTAAGCTTTTATAGAGTTGACTCTGCCCAACCATGATACTTCCTGTGAACTCCATTGCTTTAACCCCTTAAGGACACATGACATGTGTGACATGTCATGATTCCCTTTTATTCCAGAAGTTTGGTCCTTAAGGGGTTAAAAGGTGAGTAATTTCTCTTATTAATGGAATTAAACTGGCCTTCATTATATTAAGGGGGTCATATACAATGTTTATGCCAAGGTATTTAAAGCCCCTTTTTCCCCATTTAAAGGCATAATGTTTATTTAAAAAAAATATATAATCATTTTCTCTTATACACATAGATATTACCACCGTTATTTGAACATTGAGTTTGTAATTTGTTAGAAGACTGTATTGCTCTGTTATATTCATTACTTCTGTCACTGAAGAAATGGGGTTCACAAGAGTTAATAAAGTGTCATCCACATATTGGTTGATCTTAAATTCTTTATAATTTATTTGAAAGCCCTTTATTTTTGTATTGGAACGGATTTCATATGAAATGGTTCGGCTACTAGGATATAAAAGAATGGAGAAAGTGGACAACCTTGGCGGGTGCCGTTTGAGATATCGAACCAACCAGACCGGATTCCCCTTCCCACTATTCTACTTGATAGAGAGGAGTAGAGGGCTATAGTTTCCGAGAGGATCTGTCCCGAATAAACAAAAACCTCTAAAGTTGTTTTCATAAAGTCCCTACTAACTCTATCAAAAGCTCTCTCTCCATCAAGAGCCATAGTGAGAAAAGGGATTTTCGTAGCATCGACTTTTGCATATATGTTTAAAATTTTCCTAATCTGATTGGACGCTGTTCTCCCCGGAATGAAGCCTACTTGATCTTCTGAAATTAGAGTGGAAATTATATTTTTTATTATTTTAGATACGACCGAAGCATAGATTTTATCGTCTGTGTTCAGCAATTGGTTACTTCTTCTGGGTTTTTATTTTGTTTTATTATAGGAACAATATTCGTTGCAAGCATCTCTTTTGTCATCTCCCCCAAAAGCATAGCCGAATTAAAACAATCAGCAAGTCTCTGAAGGAGCAAATCCTTATATATTTTATAGATAGAAATCGACAAAGCCATCTGGCCCAGGAGCCTTATTTCTTTTCATTGCATTAATAACTTCTGTAAGTTCCTGAGGGTCTAGTCTTTCATTTAATTGCTCTAACTGATAATTATTTAAACATGGAAGATTTTTATCATTGAAATATCTATCTATAGAATTCTGAGAAGATGTTACAGGCAAATTATATGTATTACAATAATATTCTTTAAAAACAGTGCCAGTTTTTCTTGAAACTAATATTACTTCTTGACCATGTCTTATTTTATTTTATTTATTATTTTGTTGTGATTTAACTTTATTGGTGAGTAATTTGTCTGCTTTATTCTGCCTGTAGTAATAATTAGTTTTCATAAATTGCATGTTTCTATTTACTTTGAATATGAAGATGTCTTTTCTTTTATTTTCAAGAATATTTATTTGATTTGATACAGATCTGGAAGGAGACAATGTATTTAATTTATTACATTCATTAAGTCCAATATAAAAATCTGATAAAGACTTTTCCCTGGCTAACTTTACATGTGCTCCTAAACTGATATGACCTCTAATAACACTTTTAAAGGCACACATTTCATCATAGCGAAAAAATCATTGTCACTATTATCCAGCCAATAAAGATCCATTGCCTTTGCAATGTGTACTCTGTTAACTTTAGATATAATTAATTTATCTCCTAATTTACAGTCTGGATGATGTCTAAGAAATTTGGTTTTCAGTTGTAATTTAACCATATTGTGGTCTGACCATGTGATTAAAATAATGTTAGAAGATTTTACTCTCTCCAGTAAATTATGATCTATCAGAATTAGGTTGATTCTAGAATACGCACAGTGTGTTTTGCTAAAACAGGTGAAATCTGTTTTGGATGGGTGATACGTTCTGGCTTGATTAAATACAATTTTGGAAGGATTTTTGCCTTTCTCTGACCTTTTATCTAGTTTAGAGTCAAGTACACAATTACAATCTCCCCTTACTATCACTGATCCTTGTTTAAGTTTATCTTGTTTCAAAACCAATTTTGTATATATTGAATTTGAGAGGAATTTGAGACAAATATTAGCTATTGTGTACAATTTCTCTTCTATATTATAATCCATCTGCCCATTTTGTTGGTCCATCAATGTTTTATACAAACATTCAGCTTTGACAGATCCTTGTGACAGATCCATCTGTATGACTGGTGTGGCTTGTTCATCTAGTTTGCCTCCCTTTGCGGAATTGCCTGTCCATATGCCCCTATTCGTCTTTTTGGACTTATACCAAATGAAAACTACCGAATGGACGGCCACCCAGAAGAGAAGTGTGCTGCTGGTTAACCTCTTGGCCCCAATTAGAACGTTGTGGTTGACCGCAGACACCTCTTAATTATAACCGAATGCAGAGTGGTCGTCGTTCGTATGCCGACCATGAGGCGGCGGCCATTTTAAAACACGCAAAAGACCAGCGTTGTTCGGCACAGATTCTATGGAACTACAAACGGACACTTTTTCATCGAACATCGCTGAAACTACCGACCGCCCTTCTCATTCGTCGAGGCATGCGAACACAGGTCCGTTCAGCAGTTTGGATAATACGAATGGACTTAACCCAGATAGCCATCCCATGGAGTCAACCGCATACCGAAAGACCTGTAAAAAGACTTTGACTCCATGGCGATTGAACTGTGCGTATGGGATCTGAGCGCTATTCGGTAGGAATATGCACTCAGATCCAGGCTATCTGGGGATACATTGCACGAATATAATATGTTCGGTATTTGTACAGTTACTTATTTTTATGTATTTTTAATGTTTCATTTAAAATGGCGATTTGCCTCTGTCCTGGGAGATAATTAAATTACCTCTCAATTATCTCCAGGGCAGAGGGGAGGAAGCTAGGGTGCTTTGTGAGAATATTCTGTGACTGTATGTCCTAAACTGATACATGTCTGTCCGTGATTACAGTCTCCCATTTGGTACCCTAGGGGAGTGTCCACCAAGTGGGAGACCTGCATAAATACGGGCAGGTAGCCCACAGTAAAGCCAGTTCTTGTTTTACCCCCAATGCGGAGCTTGGTCTCGTTATTGGAGGGATTTAATACACACGGTTAGCGACTGATTGCTGGAGATGTAAGCCACTTGGAGATTATATTTGTTCGGCTGTTAGCCGTGATTCGTGGATTTACTGTTTGGGAGTTTGGAGGACTCGTACGGATACCGTTCGGGAGATTGGGGTATTCCCCTGGCTTCAATTCGTGCGTTTGAGGTCTATACGAATTGAGTCTGCATTACTGAAGAGAGGGAGCTCAACTAAATGGCGTTTTCACTCCTCTGTGCCAGGGGTGCCTTAACACTCCTCTTTTCTTTTTCTCCTTAAAAGATGAATGGAGAGAGGAAAATCATTAAACATATTTTTTTTATCTACTTGTCGCCAGTGAGTTTTTTGAATATGCGGTCAACTAAAATTCTCCTTTTTCGTGGCAAATTAAGCCCTTCAGCATTAATGGAAACAATATTTATCATTCAATTATCTGGTTTTGAAAACCTCATATCTAGACATACATAATTCTATCCATGTAATATCAACTAGTGTCCCATATTTGGGGCACAAGTACCTTCTGTTTGATATCAGAAGAAAAGAATAGAACCACCACAGGGGTTCTCAACTCAGTTATCTAACACACCACTTGTTGATTAAGTTTTACGTGAGGACAAAACAATAATACAAAGACAATAACATGTAAAAAAAAAAAAAGAAAACATCAAAAAAAACAACCCTAAAAGGAAGTCTGGAAGAATTCCCAATTGTTTGCCCCACTACATTGGGCCTTCCACCACGATCATATTTAATGATAAATCGTCATGCTATGTTGCCTCTATGGGAGAGAGTGTAACAATCACCAAGAACTCTAAAAGCTTGAATTTAAGAGAGAGCAAGGACAAAAAAAACATGCTTATCGTCCTACTTTAAGTTGCATAAAGTGATTGTGCTTGAGGTCAACTTTATCATCTTATGTGTCTTGTACAAGCATTACTTGACATATATTCATTTTTCTATAATTCTCTTAAACTCTCCCTATATTTGTTTTTTAAGACTATGTGATATTCGTGAGCCTGGAATTTTAAATCTAATTTACCCAACAAAGTAAGCAAAAAGTAAATAACCACCTGTAAAGTGTTTTTTAATTATTACATAATCATTCACATGAATTATCTAGCTTATCTTCCTACTATAAATTGCATACAGTGATTAGTGCTTAACATCATCGTTATCGTCTAATGTGACTTGTGTATGCAATACTTAACATGTTATCATTTATCTACAATTCTCTTAAATTCTCCCTATTTTTCTAAAACTATAATATTCGTGAGTTATACAATTATCCTAATATTTTAAATCTAGTATGTTAAATATAGAAAAATAAATAAAAATCTATAAAGTAAAGACTTGTGAAGCACGCGTAATTACATGAATTATCACTCATGCAAATTATCATACTTAACCTGGTTTAAGTTGCATAAAGTAATACATGTTTTAGATCACCTTTATCAACCTATGTAACTAATGTATATTGGATACACACCCTTGCGCTACTACCTCCCCAAGTAGTCACATCAGTTTCACTCCCTCAATGAAAAATGCATTTGAAAGGAAAAACAAAGTGCATAAAGCTTCTGTAAATCCTTGAACTAGCTCCTATATCACTATCCACAAAGGAAACAATCTAGAAAAGAACATTAAATCTATTTAACGATAAGAGTATTCATTTAAACATGCAGAAGAGTTATGTTTCAGTGCAGTAATTGTTTTGCAATTAAAAGAGGAATTTTCGGAATTTATTTGAAAAGTTATTTCTTTATAATACTTAAAGTAGTTTTTCATATTTTATGGTTTCATCTAATCTTCTGCAATAATAACATTTATTATCCTTTTCTGGGCAAATTTTTAATCCCCGGTGTTTGACCTTTTGTTGCACGTAACAGTTATTTAGACATTATTAGAGGAAGATAAAAGAGGTCAAGTTATAAATATCAAAAACGACCATTAACATAACACAGAAAGGAATACAATTATTTTGTCAAGGAAATAAAAATGATTTAAAGTGAATTACACACCGCCAGGAATACTAGGGGCACATTACCAAAAACGCTGGATAAAAGTTAAGATGATGAGCTTTCTGTTCATTTAATGAGCCATTGTCAAGTCAAGTGCACAGTGTAAGTGTGTGCCTGAAAGGGATACAGTTTTAAACTCTTGGGTGCCAACAAATTCTGCAGTGCAGGTTCTGCAAAGATATTGGGTTCACCAAAATTTAGCAGAAATTTCATCTGGGCCAATTGACTGTAAAATGTATCACTTGCATTTCAAATTATTATTTGTGTAAGTTTACTGAAACAATGACAAATGCTTTTTTGTCTGTTGTACATAATTTTATAAAGTATCTTATTTATAAAGTGATAATCTGCAGCACTGCACAATAGGTAAACACAATATTTACGCCAATGGAAAAAAAAAAAAAATATAATAACATTAAAAAAAATATCTAATCGAACCCAGCCTCTGGCTACCTTATCCCTCTATAATGGCATAAAGAGTCACTAATTTAACCTCTATATCCTATCAACTTCAGCCAAGAATGTTCAATAAGAGCATCTTGAGAGTACTTAAGTTGTTTTTCAGTTATACATACACACACCTATGTATATATGCTACATATATGCCAATACAATTAAAAGCTTGGCAATGTGATTACAACATCATATCTTAGGGTTTATGAGTTTTGTTACTAGAGCCCAAAGCCTGTCACTAAAATTAATATATTAATAACATAGGTCAGAATCATAGAAACATAGAATGTGACGGCAGATAAGAACCATTCGGCCCATCTAGTCTGCCCAATTTTCTAAATACTTTCATTAGTCCCTAGCCTTACCTTATAGTTAGGATAGCCTTATGCCTATCCCACGCATGCTTAAACTCCTTTACTGTGTTAACCTCTACCACTTCAGCTGGAAGGCTATTCCATGCATCCACTACCCTCTCAGTAAAGTAATACTTCCTGATATTATTTTTAAACCTTTGTCCCTCTAATTTAAGACTATGTCCTCTTGTCGTGGTAGTTTTTCTTCTTTTAAATATAGTCTCCTCCTTTACTGTGTTGATTCCCTTTATATATTTAAATGTTTCTATCATATCCCCCCTGTCTCGTCTTTCCTCCAAGCTATACATGTTAAGATCCTTTAACCTTTCCTGGTAAGTTTTATCCCGCAATCCATGAACCAGTTTAGTAGCCCTTCTCTGAACCCTCTCTAAGGTATCAATATCCTTCTGAAGATACGGTCTCCAGTACTGTGTACAATACTCCAAGTGAGGTTTCACCAGTGTTCTGTATAATGGCATGAGCCCTCTTTCTACTGCTAATACTTCTCCCTATACCACCAAGTATTCTGCTAGCATTTCCTGCTGCTCTATTACATTGCCTGCCTACCTTTAAGTCATCAGAAATAATCACCCCTAAATCCCTTTCCTCATATGTTGAGGTTAGAACTCTATCAAATATTCTGTACTCTCCCCTTGGGTTTTTACGTCCAAGATGCATTATCTTGCACTTATCCACATTAAATGTCAGTTGCCAGAATTCTGACCATTTTTCTAGTTTACCTAAATCATTTGTCATTTGGCTTATCCCTCCTGGAACATCAACCCTGTTACATATCTTAGTATCATCAGCAAAAAGACATACCTTACCATCAAGACCTTCTGCAATATCACTAATAAAAATATTAAAGAGAATGGGTCCAAGTACAGATCCCTGAGGTACCCCACTGGTGACAAGTCCAAGCTTCGAATATATTCCATTAACTACAACCCTCTGTTGCCTGTCACTCAGCCACTGCCTTACCCATTCAACAATATTGGAATCCAAACTTAAAGATTGCAGTTTATTGATAAGCCTTCTATGTGCAACAGTGTCAAAAGCCTTACTGAAATCTAGGTAAGCAATGTCTACTGCACCACCCTGATCTATAATTTTAGTTACCCAATCAAAAAAATCAATAAGATTAGTTTGGCATGATCTCCCTGAAGTAAACCCATGTTGTCTCTGATCTTGAAATCCATGTGTTTTTAGATGTTCATCAATCCTATCCTTTAACAAGGTTTCCATCACTTTCCCCACTACTGAAGTAAGGCTTACTGGCCTATAGTTGCCCGACTCCTCCCTATTACCTTTCTTGTAAATGGGCACAACATTCGCTAACTTCCAATCTTCTGGGACTACTCCTGTTAACAATGATTGGTTAAATAAATCTGTTAATGGTTTTGCTAGTACACCACTAAGCTCTTTTAATAGCTTTGGGTGTATTCCATCAGGTCCCATTGACTTATTTGTCTTTATTTTTGACAGTTGAAATAGAACCTCTTCCTCTGTAAACTCACGTGTAATAAATTACTCATTTATCCTTTTTCTCAACTGAGGTCCCTTTTCTTCATTTTCTTCTGTAAATACAGAACAAAAATATTCATTGAGGCAGTCAGCCTGACCTTTATCCTCTTCTACATACCTTCTTTTGTTTTTAATCTAACTAATCCTTGTTTTACTTATCAATTATAAAACCAAGACAGCATGCTTGCAAGGATGAACTGATGTGAGTACCACTAACTTGAAGGGAGAGTGAAAGAGAGGGATCAGTATTAGCAGGAGGAAACACAAGGAGCTCAGTTTTAGAGAGAGATTAAGTTTCAGAAAGCGGGAGGACATCCAGTCAAAGATGGAAGAAAGGTAAGCAGTGGCACATTGCAGGACAGCAGGGAGAGGTCCAGGGAGAAGAGATATATCTTGTTGTCTTAATCGTACAGGTGGTAGTGGAATCCAAATGAGGTGATAAGAGAGGCAGTGTAAAGAGAAAATCGAAGGGGACCAAGGACAGAGCTTTGGGGGACTCCAACCAAGACAGGATGAATGGAGGAGGTATCATTAGAAAAAGAGACACTAAATGAGCTTTGGAAGAGATAGGAGGAAAACCACAATAGGACAGCGTCACTGAGATCGAGTGATTGAAGAGTTTGAAGAAAGAGAACATGATCAACAGTGTCAAAGTCAGCAGAGAGGTCAAGAAGAATTAGTACGGAGTAGTGGCCTTTGGATTTAGCTGCGATTAGGTCGTTAGTAACTTTGATAAAAGCAGTCTCAGTAGAATGGAGGGGGCAGAAGCCAGACTAAAGGTGGTCATGGAGAGAGTTGGAATTGAAGAAATCAGCCAGACAGGTAAAGACAAGTACACACACACACACACACACACACACACACGTACATACACACAGACACACACACACACACACAGTAACCCCAATTCTAAAGAAGCCCAATCTTGACCCTAATTCTCCATTCGACTATGGTCCTATCTCGCTACTGCCTTTTGCATCGAAGATCCTTGAAAAAGTTGTGTATCCGAGATTGCCAGACTTCGAGTCCAACTCTCCGCTAGACCCGCTTCAGTCTGGTTTCTGCGCTAAGCACTCTGTGGAAACGGCACTGACCAAAGTATCCAATGATCTACTCGCTGCAAAATCTCGTGGTCACTACTCTATCCTAATTCTCCTTGACCTGTCTGTGGCTTTTGACACTGTTGATCATCAACAGCTTCTTCTCATCCTCCGCAATATCGGTCTACAAGATATTGCTCTCTCCTGGTGCTCCTCCTACCTCTCACAGCCCTCTTTCAGTGTTTCTTTCTCTGGCTCTGCTTCTTCTCCCCACCTCCTCTCTGTTGGTGTCCCCCAAGGTTCAGTCCTTGGTCCCCTACTGTTCTCCATCTATACTGCCTCCCTTGGAAAACTCATTAGCTCCTTTGGCTTCCACTATCATTTCTATGCAGATGACACGCAAATCTACCTGTCCTCTCCTGATCTCTCCCCATCCCTCTTGACTAGTGTCTCTGACTGCCTCTCTGCTGTTTCTAACTGGATGGTTGCCCACTTCCTTAAACTAAACTTGACCAAAACAGAAATTCTGGTCTTTCCTCCCTCAAGTGTTGTTACTCCTGTGTCTGTCTCCCTCCAAGTCAATGGTGCTACCATCAGCTCCACCACACAGGCTCCCTGTCTAGGTGTTCTCTTTGATTCTGACCTCTCCTTCAAGCCTCATGTTTAATTTATTGCCAAATCCTGTCATTTCCAGCTCAAAAACATTGTGCGCATCCGCCCCTACTTAACGCCAGATGCGACTAAGGTGTTGGTCCATTCCATTGTCCTTTCTCGCCTTGACTACTGTAATCCACTTCTCAGTGGTCTTACGTGATCCCAACTAGCACCGTTACAGTCCATAATGAATGCGGCGGCGATGCTCATCTTCCTGTCCGCCTGCACCTCCCATACCTCACCCTTTTGTCAGTCCCCACATTGGCTTCCTATAAAATATAGAGCTCAATTTAAAATTCTGGTTCTTGCTTTCAAATCTCTACATAATGCTGCTCCCACCTATCTATCCTCCCTTATACACAAGTATGTCCCGTCTAGGCTCTTACGACCTGCTGAAGACTTACGTCTATTTTCTGTCCGTACTCCCACCTCTGATGCTCGCCTTCAAGATTTCTCGAGGGCTGCACCGTTCCTGTGGAACTCGCTTCCCTCCTCCGTTAGATGCTCACCCAGTCTCCACTCCTTCAAAAAATCGTTAAAAACCCACTTCTTCATAAAAGCGTTTCAATTAAACTGTTAATATCTCCTGACTGATTCCTCTTCTGCAACTGTCACTAGTCTAATACTATCCTTACCTTTTTGTGTCATTTTACCCCACTCCCTCTTACATGTAAGCTCATTGAGCAGGGCCCTCAGCCCCCCTGTTCCTGTGTGTCCAACTTGTCTGGTTACAACTACATGGCTGTTCGTCCACCCATTGTAAAGCGCTGCGGAATTTGACGGGGCTCTATAAATATAATAATATAATAATAATATATATATACACACACACACATATATATACATATATGTAAAGGCTTTGGCTGGATTTGTGAGAGGGGCTTATGAACCTATATAAGGGACTCCCCCCCTTTCCTACCCTACCATTATTTGTCTGGCGATCTGTATGCTGCTACTTCCGGTGCATACAGACCGCCAATTTCGCCATTTACCACTCCTGTGTCCTGCCAGGTTCTGCCCAGCGTTTGCTCGTCTGACGACCACATGGCTGACTTGGAAGTTCTGGCTGACCTCCGACCCTGTGGACGCCGGCGCTCTCACTTGGCTTCATCACGGTTGATTCTAATTTTGTTTATGCTCATTTTGTATAAATTTCAATGTTCGGTTGTTTTCATGGGTTAGTCCATGCGAACGCTAAGCCTCCATTTAAAGCTTTCAGGCTTTCACCTGCATGGATACCAACCCGTTTGGCTCTTTCCATACAAATGGTTTGTTTACATACGAACACTGTCACATGTTTAATTCAGTAAAGTGGGCACGAAGGCTCTATGGCCATATAGAGCTTTCATGTCCATAATCTCATTCGTAGAGTCTGGGGGTTCGGCAAGGATTTTTTTTTTTTTTTACAAACAAATCCTTGAGAAAGGTCACAAGCTGAAACTGTATGCATACAATATGGTCGCACCTTTTTCCACGAACGCTCGTCATAGGAACTCTATTTGTTGAAATCCCTCTGGTTTCGCACATACAACCTAGTTAGATTTTGGCTTGTGGCCTTCTAGGATTCATTATAGGGTATTACATCTATGATAACTAGAAGTAGTACTTTTAATATTATTTGCAAGTATCAATCAACAGATTAGTTCAATATGGTGGGGATCAGCCTTTTTGGTTTGGTCCTTAATAAGGTTCCAATGATGCTTCAAACAGGTTTTCCTTCTGGTGGTATTGGAATAAGTTGCATCATTACAGATTTAGGTACACTGACCTTATTTTTATTTGCTTTTAATGTACGATCTATTCAAGATGACGAGGTGTGGCAATTGAAAGCAGCATTTGCTTGAATCCTATTCCAAAGAGTAAATAGTTTATAGTTTACATTCCCACTTAAGGGAATGGGTTTTGATGAACGGCCAGGTGAAATGGAGAAAACTTAGGTTACAAGGCCAGAGGAGTAAGTCTCGCATAGTTAGGGTTACTTTCTCATGCAGGGGGTCAAGGAGAGGGGAAAACAAACGGGATAAGGACAGCCCAGAGCTGGTTTAAATTAGCATAGCAGGGTCCATTCTGCTACAACAGTGGTACGTCCATTTATGATGAAGGTGTCTGCAGCTCTGGCCCAGTTCAATGTCAGAACAGATTGGAGCCAATTGGACAGAACGCTTTTGCAGAGACTTCGCTGGATGGCGCACACCAGCTTGTGCAATTTGCACATCCACCTCACATTCTGTCTGCCTGTCAGATTTCTGTCTGTCTGTCAAATTTCTGTCCTATTTCACCTGATATCTCATAACATGGCTATCCCGGGTACTAGATCAGAGAGTGACAAACCGGTCAACGACAAGCTTGGTCACCCTGTTGTGTGTATGTGTGGTTAAAGCGCGTGTTGATTGTTGCATGTTTGTTCTTACTGTTACAGAGCACATGCGACATCCATGTGCCCAAATACAATGCATTCCAAAACTTATTTGACCTCGGTAAATGTTGGTGCACTTGCTAGTTTTCTGTCCACACATCCTTCCACACACCTGTTTGAATTTTTAATAACAGGCTTTAAACATGTTTTCCATATGATATAGTAGAGTGCAACAACCTTCAATCAGCCATGGCTGATATCGAAGAGGTAGATATACTGTTACAAAAATTGGGCCAAGACTTATTAGGGCCTTTTAAGAAACCTCCATTTTCCAAACTCTACAAAACTGAGATTGATCATAGATCTCTCTGCACCACACTCCTCTGTAGTCCCTACTCTTAACTCCTTGATTCCCTTGGAAGAATTTTCACTCCAGTATACAACAGTTGACAATGCCATAGATGTGATCATTACAGCAGGCATAGGGGGCCTGGCTTAGCAAAATCGACATTGTTAATGCTTTTAAGTGGTTACCCATTTATCTGTCTTTAAGTCATCTGCATGGTATCAAATGGAATGGCCTGTACAATTTTTACACAAGGCTTACCTTTGGATAAAAAAAAAAAACACAGTCCTAAAATATTTGACACATTCGCCGAGATCTTGTGTTGACGCCTCTTGAATACATGCTGTTGCCATACAGTAATCCACTAGCTAGACGATTTTCTATTTATTGAAAGCAATTCTTCCCCCCCAAGCAATCTATGTAAAGCAATTAAACTATTAAACATTAGGGGTTCCAGTCTCTCCCCAAAAAATGGAAGGTCCTGACACCATAATTAATTTCCTGGGTATTCAAATTGATTCTGTGGCTATGGTAGCCAGCCTCCTGCAAGATAAAGTCAATACCATCCTTCAAAATATTGACTAATATATTTAAATCTGTTCCTGTAACTGCAAGGAGTTACAATCTCTGCTAGGCACCCTTAATTTTGCGATGAGAATCATCCCGCAAGGTAGAGCCTTCATTTCAAGACTACTCACAGAATTTTCAAACGACAGCAGTCATATATCCCCCAACTCTCAAGCTACTGCTGACTTTCTCATGTCGCGCAAATTTCTAATGCAATGGAATAGGAAGAGTATATTTCTCCCACAGTTATCTGTTCATTCCCCCATCATCTGGACAGATGCAGCAGCTACCACTGGGTTTGGAGTCATTTTCGGTAACAATTGGCTCTGGGGTAGTATGGGACATAGAAAGGTAACCGCCTTTTTTTGAAGTTTATGCTATAGTAGCTGCAGCAGTTGTTTGGGGCCCTTTGTGGGCCGGCTGTACAGTCCAGTGTTTTTCCGACAACCAAGCAATTTGCCATGTTATTAACAAAGGGCGTTCATCTTCATCTTACCTTACATAGTTACATAGCTGAAAAGAGACTTGCATCCATCAAGTTCAGCCTTCCTCACATTTGTTTTTGCGGTTGATCCAAAAGAAGGCAAAAAAAAACAAAACAGTTTGAAGCACTTCCAATTTTGCAACAAACTAGGGGAAATCTTTTTATATATATAAGGCAGGAAGTTGTGGGAGGGGCTTGGTTCCCCCTCTTAAGGAGCACCAGCCCTGCACTCACTACTGTCTCAGGTCTAGAGATTTGCATACCTTAACTTCCGGTCCGTGCAAATCACTATTTTCTATTCTGAAAACTCGTGGAAACACTTACCTGGTCCTGCAGCTCGTGGTCCACTCGCACGCTGGTTCCTGACTCCTCGGAGACTCAGTAGATCTTCCTTACCTCGCCAACCACGCCAATCTGAATCCAAACCGTAAGTCACAGCTGCCCATCGTGCCGCTGTCGCTTCATCCTGGGCTAGCCCTATCATTATTACATGCTTCTCCGCTGGTGATTTTGTTCATATGATTCATAGCATACGAACGCATAGGTTATTCATTCAGTCAGAATTACTCAGTTTGGCTGGCTTTCGGGAGCAGACGCACGAATGCTTTGTTTAAACACACGAACTAACTAGCCTTTCTAATGGGCCGTTCGTATATTTTACCGAACACTATTTTCTGGATTTTTAAGACTGCCGATTAGTTAACTTAATTTTGTATTTATGTCAGTTATACCAACCTCTGGTGGTCAGACTAGTTATTACTTATTGTATTATGTGAAAGCCTATTAAGGATAAGTGTTGTATTGGTATGGGTAGTTCAGGAATTTTTCTGCTTGGCTCATGATCTGATTTTCATGCTGTTACATATATGTTTCTGTTCTACGACACGTTCTGAATTTCAAAACTGCCTTCAATGACATACAGGTTCCACATTTTTGTCTCTAGTATATAGATATCTAAACATGTACGTTATATACACATACCATTTTTAAGTGTTCAAAATGTTATACATTATGTGAATGGGGCATAGATTAGATGTTAGGGTGATTTAAAGCCTATAAGTGATTATAGACCTCTTATGTTTCAGTCTCAAATGGCATCTACAGGGGGCTGCTACTCTACTGCATTTTTCATCTGGTATAGGTCAGTAATTTACGATTAATTTTCCACTTGGGGTCTTACATGGCCTGGGTACTTATGTGTAATTTCTACATTACTAGGTTTAGGCCATTCTTGCAACTTTTGATTTCTTTGGTTCCAGTCTTCTACATTCGGATAATTTACCGGTATCTTGTTAGCAGTGGGGAATTAAGGGTACATATCGATATAACCCTGCAAAAACTCACAATTAATCTCGTAGGTTACTACAGATAGCCTGTATCGCCTTATCCGGCTACTTACTTTACTCATCAGGTACGTCCTTTTTCACCCAATCTCCCTACCCCGTCGGGTTCAAAGTCTAGTTATACACTGGCATTGGAGCATAGGAGCCACTAGGTATGTTTTCTGGCCTTCTACGCCTTACGTTAGTGGTCCCGCAAGGCCATCTCCCATCCTCATTTCGGAGGTACGACATTCCCTCGGGCCAATTCATAGTTAGCCGCCTCACTTGGTTGCATACAGAGGGCCTCACCTGTCACTCCCATTCTGTCTTTTGCTACTACTTGTCATAGAGAGGCCAACACCCCGCCATAATGTCAATGGCCATATACCCCACTTGGGCCAATTCATAGGTAGTGCCTCTCACAGCCACTTGGCAACTAGCAGGGCCTCACCTGTCACGTAACTACCTAATTGTTTCACCGCTTGGCATAAGTTACATCAGCCAGTTGAGTATTACCCCAGGTAACCTATTTTGTTTTATTAGCATGTCACAGCTACCGGAAGGTGGGGAAGAACTGTCTATCCCTAGTACACCGGCTAGATCAGTCACTCCATCACGGGGTGGTGACAATGCGAGCCCTTCATCCCTTAGGTCCTGGACCATTCCTAGGATCACCGCCGAATTGAGGAAAAGGACCATCCCTGACCCAGCTATATATGAATTATATAGACTCATGAATACTCAAACTGATAACACCGGGCCGGATGAAGGGTCTAGTAGCGTTCAGTCTTCTGATCTGCAGGCAGTATTGTCCTTGGCCTTGACCTCCTTGGGTCGTATTACTGAGAAGCTTGACAAAATGGACATAGATAGCCAACAGCATTCGCTCACGGCTCTGGGTAATACTGACGCTACGGTTCTCCCCAGCCCTCTTCCTGGTAATATTCCAACTGGTCCTAAAGAACCTCATATTAACCCGGCACACATGGTGCCTGCTAATCTTAAAAAGGACATCTTGGAAGGGAAGGATGTCAATTAGATATCACTGCTCATTGCCTCCCAAGATGTCCTTGAAAATAAGACATATGCATATGGGGAATTGTCGGTGGTACTAAAAGCCAGAGACCCCAGGCTGAATCGTAAGCTATCCATCTCTGAATTCGTTTTGGCTTTCGGGATCTACAGGGACGTAGTATGCTCAGTGTATCCCTATAGGAGGGAAGAATTGGATCTCTACCTCCACAAGCTGATTGATTTGGGGCACAAGTATGGTGGTATGTCTTTTTAAGACTACCACCGTGCTTTCGCCACAAAGGCATCGGCGGCTCTATCCCAGTTTAATTATCAAGCTGACTGGAGTGTGCTGGATACGGAGCTTTTTTGTCGACACTTTGCGGTCCTAAAGACACCAGCTTGTGCCATTTGTGCCTCCAACTCTAACACGGCAAATCTGTGTCCTGATATCCCGGAGGTAAATACCTTCTGCCCTCCTCCCAACATGACGCCCACAGGGAGACCAGGCAAGGTCCTTAAGGATAAACTGGGCTGCGATATAGTGTTTCTGGGAAAGTCATAACTTTAATATGGGCACTTGCGATTACAGTGCCTGCAGGCTACTTCATGTCTGCTCCCAATGTTTCCGGGCTCACTCTAAAGTAATGTGTCCAAATAAATTATACCCCAAGCAGTACCTTTCATCTCTTAATGTCTCACTGCTGAAAGTTATTGTGTGGTCACCCATCTCAACATCTAGTGGAATTTTTGGTGACAGGTTTCACTTTGGGATTTCACACGGGTATTATCAATATGCCTACAGGGGTCTTAGAATATAAGAACTTACAGACAGCCCTGGCAGATCCTGACGCTATTGACCGACTACTCCAGAAAGAAATTGACCAAGGCTTTGTAATTGGCCCTTTCGATTCTCCACCTTTCGCGGTATAGAGAACTAAATCACCCAATAAGCAAAGGTTGATTCTTGGCCTCTCTGCTCCCCATGCATCACCTACCCCAAGTCTTAGCTCACTCATTCCGTCAGAAGAATTTTCTCTACAATACGCAACCATAGATAATGCCATCACGGCCATCCTCTCAGCGGGGGTGGGTGCATGGCTTAGCAAAACGGACATAGTGAATGCGTTTAAGCTACTTCCTATTCATCCATCCCTGTGGCATTTACATGGGGTTAAATGGCAAGGGGCATACTATTTTTTTCACGCGTCTCACATTTGGTTCCAAGAGCAGCCCAAGAATTTTTGATATGTTTGCAGAGACGTTGTGTTGGATACTGCTCAACACCTGTAGATGCCCCACCATTACCTGGATGATTTTCTTTCCATTGAAAGTAACCTTTTACCTCCCAGTAGCCTCCTTGCTACTACACGACTGTTCACACAACTAGAAGTACCTATTTCAACGACTAAGACTGAAGGTCCCAATACGGTCATGAACTTCTTGGGGGTTGTGCTGGATTCTGTACATATGCAGGCTAGCCTCCCCAGGGAGAAGACCGAACGCACCCTGTCTGCCATTGATCTTTACTTAGCAGGGCAGTCATGTAATAAGAAGGAGTTGCAATCCCTGTTGGATTCACTTAATTTCGCAATGAAAATTATACCCCAAGGGCAGGCTTTCATATCCCGGCTGCTTAGCTTATTTCCTCTTTTACAGACCAATTCCTCCCGCATAACGTTAGACGTACATGCCACCGCTGACTTACATAGAAACATAGAATGTGACGGCAGATAAGAACCATTCGGCCCATCTAGTCTGCCCAATTTTCTAAATACTTTCATTAGTCCCTGGCCTTATCTTATAGTTAGGATAGCCTTATGCCTATCCCACGCATGCTTAAACTCCTTTATTATGTTAACCTCTACCACTTCAGCTGGAAGACTATTCCATGCATCCACTATCCTCTCAGTAAAGTAATACTTCCTGATATTTTTAAACCTTTGTCCCTCTAATTTAAGACTATGTCCTCTTGTCGTGGTAGTTTTTCTTCTTTTAAATATAGTCTCCTCCTTTACTGTGTTGATTCCCTTTATATATTTAAATGTTTCTATCATATCCCCAATATCTAGTCTTTCCTCCAAGCTATACATGTTAAGATCCTTTAACCTTTCCTCGTAAGTTTTATCCTGCAATCCATGAACCAGTTTAGTAGCCCTTCTCTGAACCCTCTCTAAGGTATCAATATCCTTCTGAAGATACGGTCTCCAGTACTGTTACAATACTTCAAGTGAGGTCTCACCAGTGTTCTGTACAATGGCATAAGCACTTCCCTCTTTCTACTGCTAATACCTCTCCCTATACAACCAAGCATTCTGCTAGCATTTCCTGCTGCTCTATTACATTGTCTGCCTACCTTTAAGTTACATATGTGGAGGGAGTTCTTGCTGCACTGGAATAGAAAGTGCATTTTCTTACCAGTATTGACAGACAAGTCTGTATCTGGACAGATGCCGCGGCCACTTCCGGATTTGCCGCTAATTTTGGCAATGAATAGATGTGGGGCAACTGGCCAGAGGAAATTGCAGAGATCCCAGAGTTCAAGGACACATCCGCTTTTCTGAGCTTTACCCTATTGTAGCAGCAGCAGTTAAATGGGGAGCTTGCTGGTCGGGGAATACGGTGCGTTGCTTCTCTGACAACATGGCAACATGCCATATTGTTAACAAGGGACGTTCCTCTTCCCTCGCCATTATGCGATTTATAAGGAATCTCACGTGGCAAGCGGCAAGACACAGTTTTTTCCTAACTTGCATACATGTTCCTGGGGTTCTGAATATTGCCGCTGATCATTTATCCCGATCTCTTTTTCAGGAGTTCCGGGCGACGCTACCCACAGCTGCCCTAATACCAACTCCAGTACCGAGGTGGCAGGAGATGGTCTTGGATTAAACAGGCTACTCACTCACGGGCATCACCTCTCACTTACTAGGCCTTACTAGGTCTTTCTGTTAACACCAGAAAGGTTTATGGCAGGGCTTTTCATATTTTTAATAGATTTGTGCTTGAATACAAATACATATATATCACTGGTATTCAACACCATATCCTCACCACTTGGCCTAATAAACGTTTCCTGTCCTTTTACCAAGTAAAGGCCATGCTGAAAGGTATCAAGGACTCCCCCCCCTGCACCCACGCCACCCAGATAACCTAAACACGATCTCCTGTTCCAGTCACTGTCAAACCTTTTAGATACTTCACCATTTGAAACTCACACAAACCAGGTCATGAAAAGGCAATCTATTTGGCGTTTTATCGGTTCCTTCAGCCCAAAGAGTTTACCACCACTAATTACAACACCCCAAACTACCTCACAAGATCCAACCTGGTAAAAAAAAAACACACGATCACCATTTACTGTCCCTACATCATACAAAAACCAGTGTGAAGGGACAGACTGTCACTATTACCTATTACCCTACTGGTAATAAATGGTGCCCCTTGAAAGTCTTTGACCAATACCTTTCTTCCTTTTCAATAGCACCACATCAACCACTGCCAGCATTATACAGTAATACCCTCACTATCAGTAAGTTCATGCTCTATGTAAGAACGTTGTTAGTAAGGTTGGGACTAAATCCGGCCAAATATTCCGGTCACTCATTTCGAATCGGAGCGGCTACTACCGCTTCAAAGAGGAATATTCCTGCGCACATCGTTACAATATTGGGCCGGTGGAAGTCCACGGCTTACACCAGATACATACCCCAGCCAGTTCAGGAAGTACGCCTAGCATTCAAGAATATGATTGTGTGATAATCTTATGCTGTATTGTAGGCTGAATAAACTGGTTACATCTTTTTGCCCTTTTATTTCAGGCCTACAGCATCGTCAGTTCCGGCACACCACATCTGACTTTTCCCATGTTTTATGTTACTAACTCTACGACTTTATGCCTTGACCACAAATGGAAGGCAGGGCCTGAAGTTGTGGGAGGGGCTTAGTTCCCCCTCTTAAGGAGCACCAGCCCTGCACTCACTACCGTCTCAGGTCTAGAGATTTGTCCCACCCACCACTCCTTTCATAATCATTTCTTAAGGTAGGCCCTCTTATTTCAGGCCTACTGCATCATCAGTTTCGGCACACCACAACTGACTTTTTCTATCTCCTGTTTGTTTTATGTTACTAACTCTATGGCTTTATGCCTTGACCACAAATTATATATTTATATATATATTTATTTATTATTTTTTTAAATTGTATATATGAATACCAAAATCTAGTAAGAATTAAATTTTATACATATTACAGGGAGTGCAGAATTATTAGGCAAGTTGTATTTTTGAGGATTAATTTTATTATTGAACAACAACCATGTTCTCAATGAACCC
The DNA here is from genome assembly GCA_933207985.1 of Pelobates cultripes. Taxonomy (NCBI): domain Eukaryota; kingdom Metazoa; phylum Chordata; class Amphibia; order Anura; family Pelobatidae; genus Pelobates; species Pelobates cultripes. Next base: position 255,565,485 of record OW240913.1, read on the forward strand.
AAAAAACTCATTAATATCAAAGCTGAATATTTTTGGAAGTAGTTTTTAGTTTGTTTTTAGTTTTAGCTATGTTAGGGGATATCTGTGTGTGCAGGTGACTATTACTGTGCATAATTATTAGGCAACTTAACAAAAAACAAATATATACCCATTTCAATTATTTATTATTACCAGTGAAACCAATATAACATCTCAACATTCACAAATATACATTTCTGACATTCAAAAAACAAAACAAAAACAAATCAGTGACCAATATAGCCACCTTTCTTTGCAAGGACACTCAAAAGCCTGCCATCCATGGATTCTGTCAGTGTTTTGATCTGTTCACCATCAACATTGCGTGCAGCAGCAACCACAGCCTCCCAGACACTGTTCAGAGAGGTGTACTGTTTTCCCTCCTTGTAAATCTCACATTTTGATGATGGACCACAGGTTCTCAATGGGGTTCAGATCAGGTGAACAAGGAGGCCATGTCATTAGATTTTCTTCTTTTATACCCTTTCTTGCCAGCCACGCTGTGGAGTACTTGGACGCGTGTGATGGAGCATTGTCCTGCATGAAAATCATGTTTCTTGAAGGATGCAGACTTCTTCCTGTACCACTGCTTGAAGAAGGTGTCTTCCAGGAACTGGCAGTGGGACTGGGAGTTGAGCTTGACTCCATCCTCAACCCGAAAAGGCCCCACAAGCTCATCTTTGATGATACCAGCCCAAACCAGTACTCCACCTCCACCTTGCTGGCGTCTGAGTCGGACTGGAGCTCTCTGCCCTTTACCAATCCAGCCGCGGGCCCATCCATCTGGCCCATCAAGACTCACTCTCATTTCATCAGTCCATAAAACCTTAGAAAAATCAGTCTTGAGATATTTCTTGGCCCAGTCTTGACGTTTCAGCTTGTGTGTCTTGTTCAGTGGTTGTCGTCTTTCAGCCTTTCTTACCTTGGCCATGTCTCTGAGTATTGCACACCTTGTGCTTTTGGGCACTCCAGTGATGTTGCAGCTCTGAAATATGGCCAAACTGGTGGGAAGTGGCATCATGGCAGCTGCACGCTTGACTTTTCTCAGTTCATGGGCAGTTATTTTGCGCCTTGGTTTTTCCACACGCTTCTTGCGACCCTGTTGACTATTTTGAATGAAACGCTTGATTGTTCGATGATCACGCTTCAGAAGCTTTGCAATTTTAAGAGTGCTGCATCCCTCTGCAAGATATCTCACTATTTTTGACTTTTCTGAGCCTGTCAAGTCCTTCTTTTGACCCATTTTGCCAAAGGGAAGGAAGTTGCCTAATAATTATGCACACCTGATATAGGGTGTTGATGTCATTAGACCACACCCCTTCTCATTACAGAGATGCACATCACCTAATATGCTTAATTGGTAGTAGGCTTTCGAGCCTATACAGCTTGGAGTAAGACAACATGCATAAAGAGGATTATGTGGTCAAAATACTCATTTGCCTAATAATTCTGCACTCCCTGTATATATGTATCATATGCTAATCAGATGATTTAATTAAGTCATAATATATAAAATATTATACAAGTATAATACATGTATAATATATTATTTTAATGTGTTTTACTAACTTATGTTCTTTTTCAGACACTAGGGGAAGTGCCTGAACACTCAGACTGCTTTGCGGCCATGTGATTGCAATGTTCTGGAGGGCCTGGAAAGGAAGAAGGGGGACTGCCTGGCTCGTGAGGCAGTCACCCCTGGACCGGGATCTCTGGTCCTGGTAAGTAAATGGCTGTTGGGAAACAAACGATCATTAGGGCGAACTATGCTGCCCTAACAGCATTTAGATTCATGTAATCCGGGGCAGAAGGCACATTAAGGGGGTACATTTTTATTTTTAGGATTTATGGAAAAGTTTGTAAATTGACATCATTAACCTTGATATAAGGGGTATAGGTATTTATACATCAAAAATCATTGAGACATTACAACTAGCTTAGAAGTATGTGTATGCCCCTTATGGGCTCTATTCGCCAGAGCAGTCCAGTATCCATCTCATTATCTTTCTCTTCTGCTTGTCGGCGACTTTTGCTGGCTATTTACTGCACTTTAGAGAGTTTTTGCTCACCTCCTCTGTGTGCGGGGGGTCAGTCTTCTGCAACTGTCATTAGTCTAATACTATCCTTACCTTTTTGTGTCATTTTACCCCACTCCCTCTAGCATGTAAGCTCATCGAGCAGGGCCCTCAACCCCCCTGTTCCTGTGTGTCCAACTTGTCTGGTTACAACTACAAGTCTGTTCGTCCACCCATTGTAAAGCGCTGCGGAATTTAATAGCGCTCTATAAATATCATAATAATATTAATTAATAATTAGTGTGCCAGGTGTCTTGTCTGCGCCTATTATAATTCAAGTTCTCCGGTTCTACCGGCATGTCTTTTGGGAATGGCGTTTCTCGCTGTTGCAGTGTCGCCAGACCAGTAAGTTGTAGGAAGCCGTCGGGGTTGTCTGTTGAGGTGAGCGTGTGGCTTTCACCGTTGAAGTCTGTGGTGAGGTATCCCTCCATGCCCCAGCGGTACCTTATGTTTGCGTCTCTCAGTTGCTTGGCTATAGGTGCCAGTTTCCTTTTCTCCGCTAGGGCTGAAAACGGTGTGTCTGGATACACTGCCACCCTGTGTACTTTATGGAGTGCAGTGCCCAGTTCTCTGGAACGGGTCATGATTGCGGCCCTCACGGAGATGTCCCTGTTGACAATGATAACATCTCTGGGGGCTTCTTTGGGTGCCGCTGCTGATTTGCACACTATAAAGGCTGTGGTAATCTGTGCCTTGTCCGAAGCATTTTTGATGCCCATGGTTACCATGAAGTCGTTGGTGTAAGGTAGGAGCTGTGTGTTGTCTATGGTTTTGGGAACTCCTCTGAGGCGCAGGTTCTTTCGCCTGTGTCTTGCCTCCAAGGTGGTCACCGTGCGCCTCAGATCTTGTACCTGCGTTGACAGCTCCTGCAGGCCCTGTTCCACTTCACAAAGCTTTTTGTCCCTTGAGGTCTCCCGGGTTTCAATGTTGCGGACCGAATGGTGTACATTCACCACATCTGTTTGGACCTTCTGGAGGTCCTCTCTCCAGATTTGCCGCAATTCAACTAGGAGTTTTTTTTATATCACTCTTCGTGGCTCGGGTCTCATCCTCCCTGGAGTCCAGTGTATCAGATTGGGCTTTGGATCGAGGTGAGGGGAATGCTTCCCCCTCCTCTTCAGAGGCTTGTGATGCATAGCGGGCCTCAGATGCCATCTTGGGTCTCTGTGGGGGTTCGAAGGTTGTCTAGGCGTAGCTGAGCCCTGGTTCTTTTTATTCTTTTTCCCCCATTGTCTCTGCTTGGGGGTGTTATTTGGGTCTATAGGTTTTTCCTGTGGTTTTTGCCCGTTCTCTCTCTGGTTTCGAGCGAAGCTCTGCAAGGAGACGTCCGCTCGGTTCAGCTGCTGGCCACGCCCCCCCAAGGAGATACATTAACTACATTAAGGGGTATAACCACCTTTTAAAATTCTTACCCCCCCTTTTGTGTTTATCCCTTTTCATTTTCTTACCCGCTTTATGGTTATTTTATCTCTCATTTTCCCCCTTTGTGTTTCTTTCATCCATCATGTGTCTCAACCCCCCAATTCTTCCTCACCTGTGTTTCTCTTAAACCCCCTTTTTAATTTCTTGCCCTCTTGTGTGTTTATTTCATCTTTTTATTGTCTTACCAGCTTTATGGTTATCTTATCTCTCATTTTTCCCCTTTGTGTGTCTTTTACAATCCCAATTTGTGTATCTTACACTTTTTCCTAGCCCCTTTGTGTGTCTTTTTCCTCTTTTCCAGTTCCATTATCTTTCCTTAAGCCGCTTTTATGTGTCTTAGCCCCAGCCCTCTTTCTACCCTTTCCCAGCCTCTCTTCGCGTTTCTTGTTCCTCTTTCCCAGTCCCTCTGTCTTCCTCCAAACACCTCTTTCTCCCCCAATCACCTTTGTGTGTCTTATGTTGGGAAATACAACAGCATTTACTGCATAATTTGTACATACTTAGTACTTGAGCTGTAGATGGTGCTGCGCAGTTTATATCGGATAGGTTATATCATAACTTGTTACTCACAGGAAGGAAGTTCTTTTTTCACTTGCCCTATGTCTCTCTTCCTTTACCTTTCACACTGCTAACTGCTGTTTTAAGTAACCAATATGTTCTAAATGTTTGCTGTTCACCCACACATGTAATGACTAATATACTTTTTCACAATCTGCCATCTTTTTCATGCATAACAGGTTATGGGCCCAGACACTAAAGGAAAACCACAAATAAGTGTTACATCTATGACCCCAGTAAATACTGAGTGAGGAAATGAGGAAATCCAATTTACTGAAAGATGGCAAGTGGTTCAGGTGTGAAGTTTGCAATAGCAAAGCTCAACAAAACCAACTACCAGCTGTGGAAATTCAAGCTTGAAATGCTGTTATCCAACAATGATTTGTGGCAGGTACTGGATACAAACAGACCAACTGATAACCCTGAAGAATAGGAGGAAAAGAACAGGCAAGCAAAAGCAGTTATAAGCCTTTTAGTGGAGGATGATCAACCCATTCATATAAGAAAAGAAAACACAGCTATGGTATGAGAACTGCATTGCAAAAACTGCATGAACGTTCAAACGTAAACAGCAAACTATATCTGCTGCACAAACTGTATAAGATGAGGCTGGAAACAGGCCATGACATGCGCAGACATGTACATGCTATGCTAGAGATTGTGGAACAGCTATGTGCAATAGATGAAGACATGAAAGACAATCATGTAGTGGCATAATTACTATGCAGTCTTCCAGAGTCATATCGTGGAAGAATTCTCGAGTCAGAGATGTCACGTATTCATTCTCATCTTGTGGTGTTTGCAGTGGAAATTGCCTTCCTAGCAGTAATTGAAGTACCGCTCAACGGTCCTGCGCCAGTATGCCTGACTTCTGCAACATGTCTGTGGACGCCGGCTGCTTCAGATCCATGCCATATTGTAGCCGCCCATCCGCCCACGGTGTTGACAGCATCGACGTGCGTGTGACGTCACGCACAAGACGCGCACGTTTTGGGGTCAAAGGCCGGTTACGGCCAATCGAATCTGCAAGAGGGTTATTTAAACTCATTTCTTCTTTTACTTATTGCCCTTTCATGGTTTCCCTTTGCTGGTTATCCGAGAGAGAGTGTTCCTGATTGTATTATTTCTGGTATTTGACTTTGGCTACGTTTTGACGTCCCTGATTTCTGGTATCCTTGACTTTTGGCTTTCCCTCATAGTTGTGTCTCATTATGTATCCCTTGACAAGTATTCTGACTATTCTTAGATACATTAAGTCTGGCCATTCTAAGGTCCAGTTATATGTTATCCTAAGTCTTAAGTGCGATATTATTCTGCGTGCTGGATCAACTAGTAATCCTGACAAGAGATGATGCAGGGACACTACTAGTTGAGGAAATAGCTAAAATGACAATGAAGGGGGAAGTTATCAACATGGGTGACTTTAATCTTCCTAATGTAAATTGGAAAACAAAATTAGCTATTTGTGCCAGGAGCACACATATTCTAAACTCCCTACTGAGATTGTCTCTAAAACAAGTTGTTGAGGAGCCAACTTGTAAAGAGGCCATACTAGATTTAGTGTTAACAAATGGAGATTTGATATCAGATATTACTGTAGGTGAAAGTTTAGGATCCAGTGATCATCAGTCATTGTGGTTTAATATAAGAACAGTGACAGTCACACCACACAAAAACAAAAGTTTTAGACTTTAGAAAAGCAGACTTTTCTAAAATTAGAATATGGGTAGAGGAGTCATTATCAGACTGGAGCAATTTAAATGGAGTTCAAGAGAAATGGGATTATTTAAAAGTTGCACTATTGAAGGCAACAGAAAATTGCATTAGGCTTGTCAGTAAAAGCAAAAAATTCAAGAAACCACTGTGGTACTCCGCAGATGTGGCCAAAATAGTTAAAAACAAAAAGTTAGCATTTAGGAATTATAAAAAAAACCAGAGTGAGGAAGACAAAATGATCTATAAGATTAGGCAGAAAGAGGCTAAGCAAGTTATAAGAGCTTCCAAATCACACACAGAAGAGAAAATAGCACAGTCAGTAAAAAAGGGGGATAAAACATTTTTTAGATACATAAATGAGAAAAGAAAAGTAAAACAAGGATTAGTTAGATTAAAAACAAAAGAAGGAAGGTATGTAGAAGAGGATAAAGGTCTAGCTGACTGCCTCAATGAATATTTGTGTTCTGTATTTACAGAAGAAAATGAAGGAAAGGGACCTCAGTTGAGAAAAAGGATAAATGAGTCATTTATTACACGTGAGTTTACAGAGGAAGAGGGTCTATTTCAACTGTCAAAAGTAAAGACAAATAAGTCAATGGGACCTGATGGAATACACCCAAAGCTATTAAAAGAGCTTAGTAGTGGTGTACTAGCAAAACCATTAACAGATTTATTTAACCAATCATTGTTAACAGGAGTAGTCTCAGAAGATTGGAAGTTAGCGAATGTTGTGCCCATTTACAAGAAAGGTAATAGGGAGGAGTCGGGCAACTATAGGCCAGTAAGCCTTACTTCAGTAGTGGGAAAAGTGATGGAAACCATGTTAAAGGATAGGATTGATGAACATCTAAAAACACATGGATTTCAAGATCAGAGACAACATGGGTTTACTTCAGGGAGATCATGCCAAACTAATCTTATTGATTTTTTTGATTGGGTAACTAAAATTATAGATCAGGGTGGTGCAGTAGACATTGCTTACCTAGATTTCAGTAAGGCTTTTGACACTGTTGCACATAGAAGGCTTATCAATAAACTGCAATCTTTAAGTTTGGATTCCAATATTGTTTAATGGGTAAGGCAGTGGCTGAGTGACTGGCAACAGAGGGTTGTAGTTAATGGAATATATTCAAAGCTTGGACTTGTCACCAGTGGGGTACCTCAGGGATCTGTACTTGGACCCATTCTCTTTAATATTTTTATTAGTGATATTGCAGAAAGTCTTGATGGTAAGGTATATCTTTTTGCTGATGATACTAAGATATGTAACAGGGTTGATGTTCCAGGAAGGATAATTCAAATGACAAATGATTTAGGTAAACTAGAAAAATGGTCAGAATTGTGGCAACTGACATTTAATATGGATAAGTGCAAGATAATGCATCTTGGACGTAAAAACCCAAGGGCAGAGTACAGAATATTTGATAGAGTCCTAACCTCAACATATGAGGAAAGGGATTTAGGGGTGATTATTTCTGATGACTTAAAGGTAGGCAGACAATGTAATAGAGCAGCAGGAAATGCTAGCAGAATGCTTGGTTGTATAGGGAGAGGTATTAGCAGTAGAAAGAGGGAAGTGCTCATGCCATTGTACAGAACACTGGTGAGACCTCACTTGGAGTATTGTACACAGAAGAATATTGATACCTTAGAGAGGGTTCAGAGAAGGGCTACTAAACTGGTTCATGGATTACAGGATAAAACTTACGAGGAAAGGTTAAAGGATCTTAACATGTATAGCTTGGAGGAAAGACGAGACGGGGGGATACGATAGAAACATTTAAATATATAAAGGGAATCAACACAGTAAAGGAGGAGACCATATTTAAAAGAAGAAAAACTACCATAACAAGAGGACAGTCTTAAATTAGAGGCACAAAGGTTTAAAAATAATATCAGGATTACTTTACTGAGAGGGTAGTGGATGCATGGAATAGCCTTCCAGCTGAAGTGGTAGAGGTTAACACAGTAAAGGAGTTTAAGCATGCGTGGGATAGGCATAAGGCTATCCTAACTATAAGATAAGGCTAGGGACTAATGAAGGTATTTAGAAAATTGGGCAGACTAGATGGGCCGAATGGTTCTTATCTGCCGTCACATTCTATGTTTCACTCCAAACACTCAAGACACACGTCGTTGAAGAACAAAGGCTATTTATTGTTTTGCAGCTGCAAAGTCTCAGTCAGACAATAGTCTTGGAATACCCGACTGAGCACACATTTACAAGAGAATAAATAATATATACCACAAATGACGTATTCCATACGTATACAAAGAATACAAAAAATACACCCACATTACAATAGTTACATCCAATTATTAAACTAAAACGTATCTCTTACATATGTTATCTAATAGTGGGCGTTCCTGACATTCCACACATGCGCCCTGGTTAAAGATAGTTGCACAGTAATTTTAACCATTTGAGTACTGAATTATACTACAATATAAATGCTCTAGAAACCAGACCAGAGCAGGAATTAACACTAGAATATGCTAAAGGAAAATTAATTGACGAATACAACAGAAAAAAGGAAAATATGCATAATGAAGAGATTGAGAGATCAGAGGTAGCTCTAAAGGTGCATGAAGGCACAAGACAAAGCAAGGAAACCAGGGTATGTTTTTGGTGCAAAAAGGCCGGTCAACAATCTGGAAAGCTGAGCAACAAAGGAAAGAGCCACCCATGAAAAAGTGTTAAAACATCCACAAAGGAAACTGCAAGTGCATCATGGAGTGGTACCTTTAAAGTAACTCAGAATAGCACATCACACAGATGGTGCATCGACTCAGGGGCACCAAGTCACATGACAAGTGATGAAACGTTTACAGAAATTGATTACAGTGTAAAAGACAAAGTCTGCTTAGCAAATAGTGAAAGTATTACAGCGGAAGGTAATGGTCGAGGGTTCCTGAATTGCATCACACCGTCAGGGGGTAAGAAAATCATCCTTGTAAAGAATGTCCTGTATGTTCCAAGCCTAGAAGGGAGCCTCCTATCCGTTAAAATCCTTGCCAAAAATTTACTCACAGTTCAGCTCTGAGGCAATAAATATACAATTCAAAACAGAAAAAAATCATAGCAAAAGGAAGGTTGAATGAACACCTGTACAATCCCATCACTGCAAGTGAACAAACCAAAGCAACAACTCAATGTACATGACAAGTGTATCCACCTGTGGCACAGAAGATTGGGGCATCGAAACCCAGAAGCCATAAAGGATTTTCCAAAGAGAGGTCTAGCAGAAAGGAAAAACCGCACTCTCATAGAAATGGCCAGATGCATGCTTTTTCAGTCGCCAACTTAACAAACAAGTACTGGAGAGAAGCAATAATGACTGCAACATACCTACAGAACAGGCTACCATCAAAAAACATTTTAAGTACCCCATACCAAATGTGGAATGAATCAAAACCCAGTATAGGATATATCAGAGTGTTCAGCTGTAAAGCGTATGCCCATGTCCCAAGCGAGAAACGTTCAATGCATTCTGGTGGGCTACAGTAAACAAAGTCAGGTATATAGAATCCTTCACCTAAAGACCAACAGGGTCACAATAAGTCGCAGTGTTTATCTTGATGAAAGTGAAGTATTAAAAAAAAAAATTACCCTAGAAAGCTGTGAAGAGAATTTGCATAGCTGAAAAAAAAAATCAGAACAAGAAGTGGAACTTACAATGGACAAACCAGTAGAACTTACCGAAGAACCAGAAATCAGACAATCCCCTCGGGTGACAAAAGGGATACCACCCCGCAGGCGTTCATACACTGCTAAGATATATGGAATACAGGAACCAACATTCTGGGAATACATAGAAAAAATGCCAAAAAGGGAAGCCAATCAGTGGAGAGAGGTAGCTGAAGAAATAAAATTACTTCAGGAAAAAAAACCTGGTGCCTCACTAAGCTCCCCCCCGATCCCATAAATATTGGAAGCAAATGGACTTTCAAAGTGAAATACGATGCAGAAGAAAATATTCTCATATACAAAGCAAGATTAGTTGCCAAAGGATACTCCCAGAAATGTGGAGATGAAGAAACATTTGCTCCAGGGGCGTACCTAGAGCATTTGGCACCCGGGGCGGATCCTGTGCTTGGCACCCCCCCTACCCCCCTCCCCCCCCCAAAAAAAAAACCTGTAAAAAATGTTAAAAGTTTTATTTCTTTTATTTTTACAATTTGTAAAATTTGCAAAACCGCTGTCAGCCCCTCCTACAAAACCCTTGTCCTGCCCTGCCCCTCCTACAAAACCTCTGTCCTGTCCCTTCTACAAATCCTGTACTGCCTCGTCTACAAAACCCCCGCAACCCCCTTCCACAAATCCCCTGCTTATCCCCCCTTATAAAGACTCCTGTCCCAATACAAAGCCCCGCCCCTTCTACAAAATCCCTGCAGCCCCACACACACATTTACAGGCAGACAGTCACACACTCAGTTACAGACAGTCACACACTCAGTTACAGGCAGACAGTCACATACAATCACAGGCAGACAGTCACACATACACATTTCCTCCGTGCGGCCAGTTTATCAGCTGTTTGCTTGTGTGAGCTGTACTGGCCGCACGGCACCCTAACTACCATGGGACACTGTGCGGCCACAGCTCACACAGCCCCCTCCAGCCAGGGCCGGTGCAAGGATTTTTGCAGCCCTAGGCAAAAGTAAAGTTTGCCGCCCCCCCCCATGTGACATCACAATGCCCCACCCATATGATTTGCCATGTTAACTAACGCCAGTGCTGCAGTGCGCCGTGTTTACATTAAAAGGCCTGCAGGGACAGGCTATAGACACCAGAGCCATTACATTAAGCTGAAGTGGTTCTGGGGACTATAGTGTTTCTTTAATGTGAGGTAAATTAGAGCTTAGTGCCACGAATAATATACTAGATTGCCTACTTACAGCCAGATGAGGATGATGATGGGCTCTAGCTGCAGTCTGGCTCCACTGGTCTGGTGCAGAACAGGCTCTCTGGAGGTGGTTTGTAACTGTGGTCACAAAAATCAATGTTCTGGGAGAACGGGAATCAGCTCCATTTTTTGGGGTTCCTTTACACAGCTCAAGGTCTGGGTCCCAGGGTCCACCTTCATGTTCCACCTAATTTCTCTCCCCCCCTCCTAATTTCAATTTCTCTCCCCCCCTAATATCTCTCCCTCCTCCTAATATCTCTCCCTCCCTCCTAATTTCTCTTTCTCTTTCTCACCTCCTTTCTCACCCCCCCTTTCTCCTTTTTCACCCCCCTTTCTCCTCTCACCCACCCCCTTTCCTCTCTCCCCCCTTTCTCCTCTCTCACTCTTCTCCTCTCTCACCCCCCCTTTCTCCTCTCTCTCTCACCCCTCCTCTTTTCTCCTCTCTCACCCCCCCCTTTCTCCTCTCTCACCCCCCTTTCTGAGCGGTGGGTGGGGGCCCTAAAATTAACAATAAGGGGGGGACCTACTGTCCCCCCCGGCACCCACCCCTGAGCGGTGGGTGGGGGCCCTAAAATTAACAATAAGGGGGGGACCTACTGTCCCCTGAGGGCCCCCACCCACAGCTCTGGGGTGGGGGTCAGGGGGGACAGTAGGTCCCCCCCTTATTGTTATTTTTAGGGCCCCCACCCGCTGCACAGGGGTGGGGGCCAGTAGGTCCCCCCCTTGTTATTTTTAGGGCCCCCACCCACCGCTCAGGGGTGGGGGCCGGGGGGAGGACAATAGGTCCCCCCCTCATTATCTTTATGGCCCCCACCTGCCGCCCAGGGGTGGGGGAGGAGAGTAGGTCTCCTCCCCCCCCTTCAACCACTATTGTGGCCAAAAAGAGTCCCTGTGGGTTTTAAAATTCGCCTGCCTATTGAAGTCTATGGCGGTTTGCCGGGTTTGCGAACATTTGCGGAAGTTCGCGTTCGCAGTTCGCGAACCGAAAATTTTATGTTCGCGACATCACTAGTCTTTATTCAAAAAAATCAAGAAAACAAATAGATAAACATTCTAATATACATTAAAAACATAATTTGTTTTGAACAAGAAAGAGATTATGACCAAATAGTTCACAAATTGAAACAGAACTTTGAGATTAAAGAGCTAGGGAACAGTCACTATCTAGGTATTTAAATAGAGAGGGAATAAAATAGAAGCTATCTTCTTAACCAAAATAAAAAAATTACAGAAATATTATCACAGTTTTACATGCAAGATGCAAAAGAAATGAAAACACAAATGGAACTTTATTATCAGTAAAACAGTGGATCAGAAAATGTGTTACCCAACAATGTTAATTACTGCAAGGCCACTGGAAAAAATTGCTACGGTAACAAGACCAAACATTGCGGCAGCAGTTGGTATACTTTGCAGAAAAGTTGCAACACCTCATCAATGTGACTGCAATGCAGTAAAGAGAGCTATAGAGTACCTAAAGGGAACAATTCTAATGAAGATGCAAACCCAAACTTAATTGGATATGTAGATGCTGATTGGGCTGGAGACACCACTGACCAAAAATCTACAATTGGTTACATTTTGACTGTTGCACTATCTTCAACTGAAGCAGAATATGCAGCAGCAGCACAAGCATGTCAAGAAGCAATTTGGATTTGCCAACTTCAACTAGATATGGGACTGGACATGTCTACGCCCATACCCATCCTTCAAGAGAATCAGGGATGTATAAAATTAGCGCAATCGGAAAGGGTAAATCCCAAAAACAAAGCACATTGATGTAAAATATAATCTGCTCAGGGACACGCAAGGAGTTATTGACATTCAGTATTGTCTATCAGAAGAGATGACTGCAGATGCACTCACCAAACCGTTGCCAAAGGAGCGTCATTGTTTACTACAAAAGAAGCTGAATGTCATGTAATAATGCATATGCCGTTGAGAAGAGGTGTTGGGAGGTGTTGGGAAATACAACAGCATGTACTGCATAATATGTAACTACTTTGTACTTGAGTTGTGGTGCTGTGCAGTTCAGAGTACTGCTTATATCTGATATGTTATTTCATATAACTTGTTACTCACAGGAAGGAAGCTCTTTGTTTTTTCACTTGCTCTGTATCTCGCTTCCTTTACCTTTCATTCTGCTGGCTGATGTTTTAAGTTACTAATATGTTTGAAATGTTTGCTGTTTATCAACACAAGTAAAACATAATATGCTTCTTCACAATCTGCCAGTGTCTCTTTTTGATGCATAACCAATATCTCATGACCCCCCAGTCCCTCCATGTGTCTCATTCCTTTCCAGGCTCTCTAGATGCGTCTCATTCCTTTCCAGGCTCTCTAGACGCGTCTCATTCCTTCCCAGGCTCTCTAGACGCGTCTCATTCCTTCCCAGGCTCTCTAGACGCGTCTCATTCCTTCCCAGGCTCTCTAGACGCGTCTCATTCCTTCCCAGGCACTCTAGATGCGTCTCATTCCTTCCCAGGCTCTCTAGACGCGTCTCATTTCTTCCCAGGCTCTCTGTTTTACTCTCTACGGGTTTCATTCCTTCTTAGTCTCTCCATGTGTCTCATTTTCAACAATTACGACCCTCCTGGATCTTTATCAAGATACTAAAAGTGCAAAAACACACCAAGTTTATAAAAATACATAAATTAGTGACTTACCAAAGCTGTGTAGAGTGACCCTCGGACCGCCCGGACCTCTTGACTGACCGGCGTGATGTGCGCATGCATATTGGCGTAATGCCATAAAGGCATTCTTGTTCAGTCCTTTCGGATCAATAGTGTCCGAGTGGTGAATGCAGAATGTTTACTTTTGAAGTAACAGTGGGATCATATTAATGGCCATAAACTTAAGTGTTGGCAGTCCATGTAGAAACAGCAAAAAATGTATTGCTGCAGGTTTATCAATTCTGTCAACCTGAACGCAGTAATGATAGCAGACCTGTGGCATTTGCTTCTGTCCCTCAGTGTTAAACCGGTCATCCTCACATATAACTATCCACATTGGAATGAAATTAAATAAACCATATGATCAAACAGATAATAAATATAATGTGGGCAAACGTATCTCTTGCTCCTGTGGGTATGTGTAAAGGTGTTGCCTACCTGCCTACGTTCACAACTGACAGATCGGGAACATCTGTAACATTATTTTCTCTCCATCATTCTCGGGAATAGCATTTCCCATAGTACATCAATCTTCATTAATAAATCTTTTGGGTTGTTGTTTCTTTTATACGAGATTCTCGGTAGTGTGTAAAAGATAGAGCTGAGGGATTGATCCGTGGATAGTAAATCCCACTGCTTCTTGATGCTTTTAGTGATGCTTCACTGGCAGAATGGAATTTTATGGGAATGGGGATTTTAGATTTCTATTTATTTCGAGAGCTGTTGTCCTTGTAATTGATCTCTTGAGCATGTTACAATGCCTTCTATAGAACAGATTTGCAACATCCCCTTTCAAAGAAAACTGATCGCATAGTTTCCAATTGTTTGTCTTGATTCACTTTATCGAAATTATATCTGAGAAGTCGGAAAAATGGAGAAAGTTAGATACATTTTTGGCTGGCAGATGAAAACTATTGTCATAAAGTAATGTGTTGTGATCAGCAGGTTTCTTGAATTAAGTGCAACAAATTCCTCTGTCAGACCTATATACCTCCACATCCAAAAACTATATTTTGTCCTCATCATGGCCAAGACTGAGACTAATAGAGGTTTCCTCTGGATTCAATTGATCATCCCTGTAAACTCCACTAATGAATCAAATCATATGATGAATATATTGTTCACAAACGTAAAGCAGTTAGCATAAGATGGTGTTATGGATGATCCCATTGCAGTTCCAGCGTGTTTCATTATTGAACAACAAAAACACTATTAAGAACTCAATAGGTGGACCCTGGTACACATCACTTTCTTATAGCCATATTCACATAGCTTCAACCTGAGAAGCACATGGGATAATAGTAAAAAGATTCCATACATTCACCATAACTTCAAAGATCTAATTATAGATTAAAAAAAATCTGTGTATCGGTGTCTCTCTCAAGCCATGGGTATGGTTTCTATCCTTGATTTACAATGAAAATCAACAAATTTGGTGAAGGACAACAGGTCTCCTCAGGGGCTTGACGGGTCTTTAGCAACCTTCGGTTGGAATAAATCGGATTTGCATTCACTAGGTGAGCAGCAGTATGTCCATCCAGCCATCCTGCCTCTAAACATCAATGAACTAATATTTTGTGAAGATGGCTTGTTTGACATCATTGCACACGCACAACGTCTTTTACATCGTACACATGTGCACATCACGCCCATTAGTCACGGGATGCAGGCAGTTTGGGTTTCACTTCACACAGCTTTGGTAAGTCACGAATTATGTATTTTTATGAATTTGGTTTGTTTTTGCACTCTTATCTTGATCAAGACCAAGGAGTGTTGAAACAATGTCATTTGAATACACATTTGGAATTTCCAGCGAAATATATACAGGCACCAAATGTAGTGGTGTTATGGAGACAGGCTCAGGCACAGAGTTTGTGGAACCACCATATGTCAAAGTTGTGCCAGACTGCAGCCAATGAGAAAAAAGGATAAGGCATCATATAAAGCAGTTGTTGTTTGGGGATTCTAACATAAGAGGTGTGAAGCTAGACAATAGTGGTCTTGTGAGATGTCTTCCTGGAGCTACTGCTCATAGAGACAGGAGACCTATTTGTAATATTGTTAAGCTAGCAAAGCAGAAAGGGGTATTGGATGCAATTGTCCATCTAGGGACAAATGACTTGGCTTGCAATGAGGTTTCAGAAGTAAAAGAAGTTAGTGTTTTTGCCAATGATATATGTTAGGTTGCTTCTACACAGTCAATCTCTGAAGTTCTGTCTGTGCATAACACTCAGAATGACAGGTGAATGCTGTCACCCAAGGGTGCATAATTCATTGTTGCACAATAGAATATTGCCATTTAATGTAATTTGTGTAGTGAATATATGAATTGGCCACTTGTGTCAAGGTTTGCAACAGGTCAGATGAGAAACTTATGCCAGGGTTAACTTTATGTTCTTTATTTTGAACTTTAGACATTATTTGACAACAAAATAATACAAGTAGCAGAACTTAAGCAGAAAAGAAAACTATACAGACAAAAGTAGATAATCAATATTTAGGTTTAGGCAATATGCACTAAATAGGTTATCAGGGTATGGGTTGTAAGAGATAAATAGAAGTAGAACCTATAGAAAAAATTATAGGCGAGTATGAAGGAGAACCTATAAACGAAGTTATAGGTAATATAAGGAAAAACAACAGAAACGGGGGTTTAGGCAATATGCTCTAGACAGGTAAAAAGATAACAGAATAGCTTGTATGAAATATAGAAAAATAAAGAGAGGGAAACCTATAAGAGAAATTATAGGTTATTTACAGGAGAATTATATACAACTATTCTGAACTAAACAAAAAAAAATAAGGAATTATGTAATAGATAAGTTTGGTGGATCAGTCTATTTAGCTTGGAGCTTGTACAGCAGGGTTTTATATAGAAGAAACAGGGTTCTTAATAAGGAGTATTGGAAATATCCAGGTTAGTTCAGTAGTATAGAAATAAAGCAATAATAAATCAAAGTCCAGTATTTGAATAAAGCTTGTAGGAACAGAAGATCAGGATAACCAGTTTGATTACATAGTTACTGGTAAATTGTAGGAACGAAACAATAATGAAACAAAGTCCAGTATGGATGAAAAGCTAGTAGAAATAGAAGATAAAGTTTTCTTCAAGTGTATTGAAAAAGAAATAGTATCCAAGTGGGTAAAAGTAGTTTTCATAAGTGAGGCAAGTTGAAAGGATGAATTAGGATGGTTCAGAATATAGCAGGATCTCATTGTAGGAGCCAGGATCAGAAGTATTGTTCAATTCAGGGCACAAACTTCAATTAATGTAAAGGCACCCTTGAACTTGGTTTGGCCTCTTATAGTATATTTGGATGATCATGCTATTCAGATGAGAGTGTGTTTGGTTAGACTTGTGGCGGAAAACAGAAATTGCTGCTGGAACGGATTGACTGAAAGGTAAAAGTTTTGAATAAATATGTCAACTTTGTTGCAAGGTCAGAAGACAGAAGTAGTAATGTAAATAGCATAGGAATGTGAAAGGGGATGGTTTACAACATGGATTGATCCTTTGATTAATCAAAAGCTCTGCAGGGTGTGAGAGTTGTGATGCCTGGATGTCTAGTCCCACTGTAAACTATCTGGCTTCAGCCATATCTTCTAAGCGCTGACAATATCGATTAGCATTCAGCCATATTGCCTGTACCTTTTAATTGATGAGTTGATTTATTTGATATGTTAATGATCATTAGCTTTCAAGATAGAAAAGAAACAAACAAGCCTTGTGTTCCAGTATCATATCCAAAAGAAACAATACTTACTCACGGAATAATAAATGAGCCTCATTTGTGTTCTATTTGGAGTGGGACAAGCGCATTCTTCTAATCCATGCCAAACATGATTTGCGTAACTTAACCATAGGGGAAGGGATTGTGATGTCCGTTATATAGGGTCACAAGTAAGGAGTGTGACATATCTATGGATTGGAAAAATGGTAAATTGATAGATGCAATTATTATTTCTGTGGCAAGTACATAAGAGGAGATAGAACCAAATGTTTCCATTTGGATTGATGTTGGTCTGGAACACATGGGGGTGGTCACTTATAGTTACTATAGGTACCCCTTGTCTCCACCTCTGGCAAGACTTGTTAATCCACAGGGTATGTATCCAATGATACTGAGATGTGTATTTGTACTTGCTTGGGGATCAGAATCTAATTCTCAGAGAGTCACCACCTTTCTTACCAGAGACCCCCTGAGGCAGAAGTTTTACTTTGAAAACCTGAGTAAGTGATTAGGACTTCTGTTATTTTATCCCTTTTGTTTTTATCTGTTGTTAGTGTAACTAATTTGATTGTCATATTTTTGTATGCACTGTGACTATTATTTGCTCATAATAAAATATTCCTTTATTAAGTTTTTCCTTTGTCTGGTAAAGAATCACATTACCTAAAGAGACTAATTAGTGGTTTGCAATTGCTTAAGTATTGTGTCAAGTTATATTTGGTGAGTTTTTCTTATTAAGTTACCTGGGGGATCAAGGCACCCATTTATAAATTGTCTTGGTGGTGGCAGCGTTAAGATGGTAATATTTGTATTATTATGCTTAAGAATGGGTGGTGTTAAGGGGGATTTTTATCATTATTTCCGGTCTAGTGCAGACAATTAGTGAACTTTAACTCTTTCACCATCACAACTACGTCACGCACACTCTTGAAGTAGGGTGTGTTCGTGACCGTTGCGTATTAGGGATTTTATCTTGTGGCTTGGTGAATGGTGTCGGGAACAATGATTTAGTTTCATTTCTCATGCTAGCTCTATTTGGAATAGAAATTAACTGTACAAAAAGATGGTTCACATCTTTCTCAAAAGGAAACTAATGTTCTCAGTGAGCAGTTCAGAGGTTTTGCTAGGATGTTTTCAAACTAGGAGGGTGGCAGAAGGGTGATAAAAAATCAAATTTAATCTTCCTGATGTGAACTGGAAAACCAAAATAGCTGCTTGTGCCAGGAGCACACATATTCTAAACTCCCTACTGGGATTTGGTATTGGGTTATTACTGTAGGTGAAAGTTTAGGATCCAGTGATCACTAGTCAGTGTGGTTTAGTATAAAAGCATTGACTGAGTCAGACCACACAAAAACAAAAGATTTAGACAGCCTTTTCTAAAATTAGAATATGTGTAAATGAGTCATTATCAGACTGTTAAATGGAGTCCAAGGGAAATGGGATTATTTAAAAGTTGCACTACTGAAGACAACAGAAAGTTACATTGGGCTTGACAGTAAAAGCAAAAAAAATTAAAGAAACTACTGTGGTACTCCGCAGAAACGACCAAAATTGTAAAAAACTAAAAGTTGGCATTTAGTAATTATAAAAAAAAAAACAGTCAGTAAAAAAAAAAAGGGGGGGGACGACAAAAAGGGAAGGGGAGAAAAAGGGGAGAAAAAGGGAAGTAAAACAAGGATTAGTTAGATTAAAAACAAAATAAGGAAGATATGAAGAAGAGGATAAAGGTCTAGCTGACTGCCTCAATGAATATTTATGTTCAGTATTTGCAGATGAAAATGAAGGAAAGGCACCTTAGTCATGAAAGAGGACACATGAGTAACACATGAGTAATTTGTTACATGTGAATTTACAGAGGAAGAGCTTCTACTTCAACTGTCAAAAGTAAAGACAAATAACTCAATGGGGCATGATGGAATAAACCTAAAGTTATTTAGAAAAAAAAAAAAGCTTAGTGGTGTACTAGCAAAACCATTGACGGATTTAATTAACCAATCATTGATAAAAGGAGTAGTCCTAGAAGATTGTAAGTTAGCAAATTTTGTGCCGATTCACAAGAAAGGTAGTAGGGAGGAGTCGAGCAACTATAGGCCAGTAAGCCTTACTTCAGTAGTGGGGAAAGTAATGGAAACCATGTTAAAGGATAGGATTGATGAACATCTAAAAACACATTGATTTCAAGATCAGAGACAACATTGATTTACTTCAGGGAGATCGTGCCAAACTAATCTTATTGGGGTTTTTTTGATTGGGTAACTAAAATAATAGATCAGGGTGGTTCAGTAGACATTTCATACCTATACTTCAGTAAGGGTTTTGACACAGTTTCACATACAAGGCTGATCAATAAACTGCAATCTAAGTTTGAATTTCAATATTGTTGAATGGGTAAGGCAGTGGCTGAATGACAGGCAACAGAGGGTTGTAGTCAATGAAGTATATTCAGAGCATGGTCTTGTTACCAGTGGGGTACCTCAGGGATCTGTACTTGGACCCATTTTCTTTAATATTTGTATTAGTAATATTGCAGAAGGCCTTGATGGTAAGGTAAGTCTTTTTGCTGCTGATACTAAACTTTTTAACAGTGTTGATGTTCCAGAAGGGATGAGCCAAATGGCAAATGATTTAGGTAAATCAAAAAAATGGTCAGAGCTGTGGCAACTGTCATTTAATGTGGATAAGTGCAAGATAATGCATCTTGGACATAAAAACCCAAGTGCTGAGTATAGAATGTTTGATAGAGTCCTAACCTAACCATCTGAGGAAGGATATTTAGGGGTAATTATTTCAGATGACTTAAATGTAGGCAGATAATGTAATAGAGCAGCAGGAAATGCTAGCAGAATGCTTGGTTGCACAGGGAAAGGTATTCGGAGTAGAAAGAGGGAAGTGCTCATGCCTTTATACACAACACTGGTGAGTATTGTAGGCAGTACTGGAGACCGTGTCTCTAGTAGGATATTGCTACTTTAGAAAGAATTCAGAGAAGGGCTACTAAACTGGTTAATGGATTGCAGGATAAAACTTAAAAGGAAAGGTTAAAGGATCTAAACATGTATAGCTTGGAGGAAAGACAAGACTGGGGAGGGGGGGATATGATAGAAACATTTAAATACATAAAGGGAATCAACATAGTAAAGGAGGAGACTATATTTAAAAGAAGAAAAACTACAAAAACAAGAAGACATAACCTTAAATTTGAGGGGAAAAGATTAAAAAATATCAGGAAGTATAACTTTACTGAGAGGGTAGTGGATGCATGGAATAGTCTTCCAGCTGAAGTGGTAGAAGTAAACACAGTAAAGGAGTTTAAGCATGTGTGGGATAGGCATAAGGCTATCCTAGCTTTAAAGGACCACTCTAGGCACCCAGACCACTTCAGCTTAATGAAGTGGTCTGGGTGCCAGGTCCAGCTAGGGTTAACCCATTTTTTCATAAACATAGCAGTTTCAGAAGTAGGTCACACTTTGATTAATGTCTATGCCAGCAGAGAAACTGCTATGTTTATGAATGGGTTAAGCCTTTCCCTATTTCCTCTAGTGGCTGTCTCATTGACCGCCACTAGAGGCGCGTGCGTGCTTCTCACTGTGATTTTCACAGTGAGAGCACACCAGCGTTCATAGGAAAGCCTTATGAATGCTTTCCTATGTGACCGGCTGAATGTGCGCGCAGCTCTTGCCGCGCCTGCGCATTCAGCCGGCGGGGAGGAACGGAGGAGGATCGGAGGAGGAGAGCTCTCCGCCCAGCACTGGAAAAAGGTAAGTTTAAACCCCTTTCCTCTCCCCAGAGCCGGACGGGAGGGGGCACCCTCAGGGCACTATAGTGCCAGGAAAACAAGTATGTTTTCCTGGCACTATAGTGGTCCTTTAAGATTAAAAGGGACTAATTAAAGTGTTTAGGAAACTGGGCAGACTAGTTGGGCCGAATGGTTCTTATCTGCCGTCACATTCTATGTTTCTATACACAGATACAATATATGCCTGGAGCAAAGGAGGAGCGGGGGGTAGGGGGCAGAAGAAGCAGATGGAGCCTGGTACAGAGGGGAAGCTGGAGCAGCGAAAGCTAGGGCAGAAAAAAAGGGGAGAGGAGGCAGAGAAAAACAGATACATTTGAAAAAACAGCAATGTTATTAATTAGAAACATTTTGCTAATTTATGGAATAAAGATGCCAAAGGGTACACAAGTGAAAAAGGTTAAAATCATTGTTTTAACCTATATTAAAATGATATATGTTCAGTTTCTCAGCAGTGGAGCTCAAATAAAACCCATGGTACCCCTTGTGAATATGGGTCGACAAAAATAAACTGCAAACTGTTGTAGAACTACAATGATCATTATGATTTGCCAAAACAAATGGCTGTCTTAAAGCATCATGTGGGCTGTTAATCTACAGCTGTTATGAACTACATGAATCCACAACTGTTCTACAGCACCTGCTGTCCATTTTAAAGATATATGATATTGATTTAAACAAGATGTAAGAATAATCTAGTATTTCAGTTGGGAAATCACTTGAAAATCCTTTTTTGTTACCATGAAATATTCCAGCTTTTTGCAGTATTACATCAATCAAAAGTGGCAAGACACAGTACTTCACCCACAAGTAGTGAGGTTTCTCAGCTTTGCTCAGATTCTGCAACCTGTCAAACCACCCTTAGTCTTGGCAGCATGTCTGTGCTAAAACAATACTTCCTATCATTTGAATCCATTGCCCTATTTTATATGTTGAAATGTCCTTTGTGCAAGACATTTTTAGAAGTAGGTCACACTTTGATTAATGTCTATGCCAGCAAGGTCAGTTTAAATGTTATAGGCAGCTGATCACTGCCAACAAATTACAGAAAACATTACTTGAATCTTTGAGCATGAATCTGAAGGTGTGTAGAATATTTTATGCAGTTTAAAAAATATATATATAGATATTTCTCGAGGTTGCCTAATATCTTTTCCTCTATAGAAAATGTAAGAACATTAAAACAATAAATGAATAAGACGCACTTGCAATATCACCATTACAATAATGTAACAGTAACGTACAATCCATAAAAAAACAAAAAATAAAAAAACACTTTACACCTTATGCAGTCTAATCATGTATAAATCAACTGATGTTTCTTAATTTAAGTTGGAGTGAACTGCTTCACTACTAGTAAAGAGATCTCTATAAAGAAAATAACATTGCCTACATTACAGCTATTCACATGTCCCCCTTATCCTCTGACATAATATAATTTTTCTTTCTTGCCCATGACCCAACAAAGTGTTAAATTCAGCTGCATCTATTGGAAAAGGAGTTTCAGCCGACTCCAATAAAAGTCTATTTATTCTTTTTAATAATTAGTTTTCTGAATATTTTATGCATTTCATTTTAGAAATTTAATTAGGTGTTTGAGACACTTATTACAAATATTTATTCAGAAATGATTTTCTGTAGGTGAGAGCCATAAACCTTGTCTTCAAGTTGATATATTGTGAATTAGTTTAATTAGTGAATGAGCTGAATGCAAACTTTGTACATTGTTGGTAAGCTGTAGCATCTGCATATTATTTTCAATTAAAATGTGAACTTTAAAGTGAACATGTAATGAAAGGTTTCACCTTAAAAGAACACTATAGGGTGAGGAATACAAATGTGTATTCCTGACCCTTTAGTGTAAAAAACATCATTTAGGTTCCGGGCACCCATTACCCCATTAAATAGGCTAAAATTGTGCCTTTATTTCAGCACTGCGCAGGTTTGTTGTACAGGTCTGTTGGGAAAGCATTTGATCAATGCATCTCTGAGGAATGTTCAGTGTCTCAATGTAGAACAGTCCCTCTGGTGGCTGAGTGACTTCCACTCTAGGTTTCCCTTGGCAGCAATGTAAACAATTCCATTTCTCTGAAAATGTAGTGTTTACATGAAAATGCCTGAATTGACTGGATCTACTCACCAGAACAACTACATTAAGCTTTAACACAAAAGAGCTCCTATGTTATTTGTATAATACTTACCATCGTGATGAATTACATATCTGCACAGTTATATAGGCTGGAAAAAAAGACTTGCACCCATCAAGTCCAGCTTTTCCCTGTTCTGTCTTTGCTATTGATCCTAAAAGCAACAAACTAGTAAAATATTTCTCCTCAACTCTTAAATGTCAGTCAGATCTCGGGTTACCCAACAGATTGTAAATTATATCACTGAATGTTATGTTTTTGCAAGAATTCATCCAGTTGCTGTTGGCCCTCAAGGACCAAAGCAATTGTCCAAGGTATGAAACAAAACAAAACCTAGAATTTGAGGTATATGTTTGTTCAACCATATTATGTTAACACATATTATATATTATTTTGTTCAGGAGAAATAGAACTTTAATGTCACATAAAATATTAATAAAAAATATATTAAAATCTTTCAAAAAAAAAAGTGTGAGAATGTAAGATCTGGATTCTGGGGTTGCTGTATCCCTCGTGCAAATATGACATGCCATCATTTCCCTTCTGGACTGCAGTAATGGATGGGATTAGTCTGATGTGCAATAGTAAAATCTGTCTATGTAATGCCAGTGAGCAAATATTATATTGAGACCTGAGTGGGAATTTACTGAAGGGCAGGCTATGGAGTTTCCTTAAACTTTTGTCTGTTCTCAGAGTTCTCATCTACTCTGGCTTTTGAAGAAATTAAAAAATGTCATTCTCCAAATGATGAGCACTGAAACTGTTGGCACGTGGACAAATTTTCTTTTGTCAGTCTCTTGGAAAATGTTTTTCTTATTGTACATGTCAAAACGTAAATTTTGATTTTATTTTTTATTTTAAACACTTGCTTTTAACATTTTGGGACTCTGGAATAGTCATCTCACTGCCTCTCTCATCGCACTTACAAGACTCCGATTGCAACCAATTGGCTGCTGGCGGACTACCTAGGTTGCCAGAGGTCCCCCCCCCCAATAGAATCCGGGGAGGTGAGTATGCCGGCGAGGGGCTGCAGGGGTACAGATGTTCTGACATGTCATTACGTCCTTACATCGCTAAAACCTATGCCATGTCGAACAGTGGAAATGAATTGAAGATCTCTACAGACCACCTCTTTAGGACAAAACTCAAGATCCTTATTATTTTTACAATAATTAACCTTTTCCTTTGCTTTAGACTAAATCTCATTTTTACAGTCTAGATGAGTTACCACCTGTCCTATGTATAGTACTATTTGTGAATAAGCTTACAGACAATGGTTTGTATTGGCCCCAAATGCTCTCTGAGCTGCAGATTTTCTGCCATATTATCCTTCATTAGTACAGGAGCCCAAAACTACACAGCATATTCAAGGTGTCGTCTTACCATTTAAGTTAACTGCCCGGTCATGTGTTACATCCCACCATGTTACCGTTATGCCTTTTATATCATATTGCTTAGTGTAAGCTATTGCCTCTAGTTCCTCTGTTTCATTAGACTCCTTGCATTAGTAAGCACACATTTAATATGGTTATGAGCCACTTGCACTGCATGTAAATTTATATTACATACCTCCTGAGTTCTGATTGTGCCACTCCCCCCATCTTCACCCCCCCCCCCTGTGCCAAGCTAAATATTCTTCTTTCTGTGCTATCTTCATTTTGTATACTTCTATAATCCCTCCACTAATAGTTTAAAATCTCCCCCAACCTTCTAGACATCTTGTTCCCCAGCACAGCAACCTATTTTCCATTTAGGTGCAATCCATCACAGCTATAAAGATTGTAAACAAGGGCAAATCCAAGTCAGTGCTCTCAAAAGCCACAGAGAAAAAATAAAATAGAAAACATTAGAAAAGACCCAAAGAGGAAGGGGTAATATACCACAAAATAGCACAGTGTCCAAAATTGATATGCTCAAGTGGCTGAAATAAACCTTGCAGTTCCCTATCAAAAAATTTCTAAGCAAGAGTATGGGTAGCATCAGGGTATCTTGAGAACTCCCCCGTATAAACTACGTATTCCACAGGTACCGAACAGTCTTGTGCTGGGGGGATATGCTTCAGGTCGGATGGAAGCTGATAGCTCACGCTTGAGGCCAGATACAGGCTTCCCTGCAGCTTCTCTGGCTCTGTGTAGGTACCAGTCACAGCCTGCACCTGTGCCCGCTGCTGCACCTTCTTGTGTCTCTGTGATCTGCGCCACGTGCTCCGCCACCATTTTCATGTCCACTTCACAGCCAGGGCCAAGGACTCCTGGTGAGCTGCTAGAGGTGGTTGTAGAGGTGAGTGGGCCTGCGATGGTAGTGGGGACAGTGTGCGCAATTTGCTTTCCAGCTTCAGCCAAAAGTTTAGGAAGAGGTTATCAAGCCAGGACAGGATATCTGAGTGGTCAGTGGGAGAACATGCAGTCTTCACCATGCTGCCGGTGATGGTTCCCCACTAGGCTTGGTGGCCAGATTACACATTTCTGCTGAGCCATGGTCCAAGGGAGGGGGGGGGGGGCTGGGGCACTGGTGCAGGAGTAATCGCTTCTAGGCACCTCAGGGTCAGAGGATCATTAGCCTCTCCCTCCCGGTGTGCACTAGGCCTCATTTGTCATGGCCTCATTTGTCATGGTGGGTCTAGAAGGCATTGGAAGGATCACCGACCATTGCTTGAATTAGCAAATAGGTCTAGGCACTAAAACTCTGCTTAATTGAGCCATATTGAGCTTGGTGAAGTCCACAGGTGGTGGTTGTGCTTACAGCCCAACACCGTGCAGGATGTTTGGCAAATTCGCCACTGGGGCCCTGTGCTCTTCACAGATGAAAGCAGGTTCACACTGAGCACGTGACAGATGTGATAGTCTTGAGATGCCGTGGAGAACGTTCTGCTGCCTGCAACATCCTCCAGCATGACTGGTTTGGCAGTGGGTTAGTAATGGTGTGAGGTCGCATTTCTTTGGGGGGCCGCTCAGCCCTCCATGTGCTCGCCAGAGGTAGCCTGACTGCCATTAGGTACCGGGATGAGATCCTCAGACCCCTTGTGAGACCATATGCTGGTGCGGTTGGCCCTGGGTTCCTCCTAATGTAAGACAATGCTAGACCTCATGTGGCTGTAGTGTGTCAGCAGTTCCTGCAAGACAAAGGCATTGATGCTATGGACTGACTCGCCCGTTCCCCAGACCTGAGTCCAATTGAGCACATCAGGTCTCGCTCCATCCACTAATGTCACGTTGCACCACAGACTGTCCAGGAGTTGGCAGATGCCTTAGTCCAGGTCTGGGAGGAGATCCCTCAGGAGACCATCCGCCACCTCATCAAGAGCATGCACAGGCATTGTAGGGGGGGTCATACAGGCACGTGGAGGCCACACACACTACTGAGCCTCATTTTGACTTGTTTTAAGGACATTACATCAAAGTTGGATCAGCCTGTAGTGTGTTTTTCCACTTTAATTTTGAGTGTGACTCCAAATCCATACCTCCATGGGTTGAAAAATTTGATTTCCATTTTTTTATTTTTGTGTGATTTTGTTGTCCGCACATTAAACTAAATAAAGAACAAAGTATTTCAGAAGAATATTTAATTCGTTCAGATCTAGGAAGTGTTATTTTTGTGTGCCCTTTATTTTTTTAAACAGTGTACATTTGTACATGCAATATCATAGACACGGAGAGGAAAGAATGCACATAAGTCAGGGAAGTCATAAAAAAGGAGACATATATATTCAAATAAGGGCAAAATCGAAAAAGGCAAACTAAGTAGTTGTACCAAATAACAGAGCATATCCTTCTGTAAATATGAAGAAACTACCATGCAAACAAAGAGTCCAAGCCACCAATAGTAGATGGCCGTCCAGGAGCAGCGGGTGCAATTCCCCTATTGGCTTCCTGATGATTGTCGGGTTGTTCGGCAAGAGGAGGAATCCTCATAAGACAATTCCAATAGATCAGGGAACCAGGGCTGACTGCCATTGGGAAGTGAGAAGAGTCAGTAACACTGTTTGCCGATCTTGTCGAGAACTCGCACTATCATTGCAAACACTGAGAAGGCATAAGCTCCGTAGACTAGCAAAGATTAAAGGAAGGGGTCCAATGCAACGCTCTCTGGGTCCAGAACCCAACTGAAGAACTCTGGTGTCTAGGCGGGAGGAGGGGTGACCTTGTATGTGAAGGATAGCATAAAATCTAGCCTAATAAAAGTTAGTGAGGCAAACAGAGTCCGTTTGGGCTACGTTAGAATTTGGTAATCACACAGTAACTCGTGTAGGTGTGATTTATAGGCCCCCAGGACAAACTGAAGAGTTAGATTATCTACTAGTTGAAGATATATTTAATATAATAACAGTGACTGAGTCACACCACACAAAAAAGTGTTAGACTTTAGAAAAACAGACTTTTCTAAAATTAGAATGTGTGTAGAGGAGTCATTATCAGACTGGAGCAATTTAAATGGAGTCCCAGAGAAATGGGATTATTTAAAAGTTGCACTAGTGAAGGCAACAGAAAATTGCATTAGGCTTGTCAGTAAAAGCAAAAAATTCAAAAAACCACTGTGGTACTCCACAGATGTGGCCAAAATAGTTAAAAACAAAAAGTTAGCATTTAGGAATTATAAAAAAAAACCCAGAGTGAGGAAGACAAAATTATCTATAAGATTAGGCAGAAAGAGGCTAAGCAAGTTATAAGAGCTTCCAAATCACACACAGAAGAGAAAATAGCACAGTCAGTAAAAAAGGGGGACAAACATTTTTTAGATACATAAATGAGAAAAAAGTAAAACAAGGATTAGTTAGTTTAAAAACAAAAGAATGAAGGTATGTAGAAGAGGATAAAGGTCTAGCTGACAGCCTCAATGAATATTTTTGTTCTGTATTTACAGATGAAAATGAAGGAAAGGGACCTCAGTTGAGAAAAAGGATAAATGAGTCATTTATTACATGTGAGTTTACAGAGGAAAAGGTTCTATTTCAACTGTCAAAAGTAAAGACAAATAAGTCAATGGGACCTGATGGAAAACACCCAAAGCTATTAAAATAGCTTAGTGGTGTACTAGAAAAACCATTAACAGATTTATTTAACCAATCCTTGTTAACAGGAGTAGTCCCAGAAGATTGAAAGTTAGCGAATGTTGTGCCCATTTACAAGAAAGGTAATAGGGAGGAGTCGGGCAACTATAGGCCAGTAAGCCTTACCTCAGTAGTGATGAAAGTGATGGAAACCATGTTAAAGGATAGGATTGATGAACATCTAAAAACACATGGATTTCAAGATCAGAGACAACATGGGTTTACATCAGGGAGATCATGCCAAACTAATCTTATTGTTTTTTTTTAATTTGGTAGCTAAAATAATAGATCAGGGTGGTGCAGTAGACATTGCTTAACTAGATTTCAGTAAGGCTTTTGACACTGTTGCACATAGAAGGCTTATCAATAAACTGCAATCTTTAAGTTTGAATTCCAATATTGTTGAATGGGTAAGGCAGTGGCTGAGTGACAGGCAACAGAGGGTTGTAGTTAATGGAATATATTCGAAGCTTGGACTTGTCACCAGTGGGGCACCTCAGGGATCTGTACTTGGACCCATTCTCTTTAATATTTTTATTAGTGATATTGCAGAAGGTCTTGATAGTAAGGTATGTCTTTTTACTGATGATACTAAGATATGTAACAGGGCTGATGTTCCAGGAGGGATAAGCCAAATGACAAATGATTTAGGTAAACTAGAAAAATGGTCAGAATTGTGGCAACTGACATTTAATGTGGATAAGTGCAAGATAATGCATCTTGGACGTAAAAACCCAAGGTCAGAGTACAGAATATTTGATAGAGTCCTAACCTCAACATATGAGGAAAGGGATTTAGGGGTGATTATTTCTGATGACTTAAATGTAGGCAGACAATGTAATAGAGCAGCAGGAAATACTAGCATAATCCTTGGTTGTATAGGGAGAGGTATTAGCAGTAGAAAGAGGGAAGTGCTCATGCCATTGTACAAAACACTGGTGAGACCTCAGTTGGAGTATTGTACACAGTAATGGAGACCGTATCTTCAGAAGGATATTGATACCTTAGAGAGGGTTCAGAGAAGGGCTACTAAACTGGTTCATGGATTGCGGGATAAAACTTACCAGGAAAGGTTAAAAGGATCTTAACATGTATAGCTTGGAGGAAAGACGAGACAGGGGGGATATGATAGAAACATTTAAATATATAAAGGGAATCAACACAGTAAAGGAGGAGACTATATTTAAAAGAAGAAAAACTACCACAACAAGAGGACATAGTCTTAAATTAGAGGGACAAAGGTTTAAAAATAATATCAGGAAGTATTACTTTACTGAGAGGGTAGTGGATGCATGGAATAGCCTTCCAGCTGAAGTGGTAGAGGTTAACACAGTAAAGGAGTTTAAGCATGCGTGGGATAGGCATAAGACTATCCTAACTATAAGATAAGGCTAGGGACTAATGAAAGTATTTAGAAAATTGGGCAGACTAGATGGGCCGAATGGTTCTTATCTGCCGTCACATTCTATGTTTCTATGTTTCTGGGCGAAATGGGCCTCTCCGGTAATTCAATTCAATTGCCAATCGCTTCCATATTCCCACCAGTGGCAATAGAACCAATACGCTTTGTGTTCCACTATCAGAGCGATGTTGCAGGTTAGATAGTAGTCAAAGATATTTCATGAGATCCACCAGTGCCTGTGAGCGGTACCTCAGACATTGTCCATGCAAAGTAGGATGCAACAATAGGATTTCCATTTCACTAGGCTGCTTATTGCGAAAAAGCCTGCTAGAAGTTCCAGGCGGTTCATGTGTATGGAAAGTTCTTGAGAAAGCTACGGGCCTCCTTTGGTGGTTATGCCGTTTGTGGACCCCCAGCCTTGGAGGCTGGTGTCCAATTCCAAAATGAAATCTCGGCGATTGCCAAATATGGCTCGACCATTCCAAGCCTGCATGCAGTCCAACCACCACTTAAGTTCCGCACGAACCTCGTCCAATACCGGGACTGGCTGGTCGTATGGGAGGTTTTGCTGAACAAAATGTGCCTTGATACGGTGCAAAGCCAGATAGTGCAGAGGGCCTGGGAATATCGCTTGGATGGAGAAGGCCAGTAGACCTACTACCGATGCGAGTAACGTCAGAGGGATAGATGTCATCCGAAGCACTTTGCGGATCTCCTTGCGAATGACAGCAACCTTTGTAATTGGTAGGCGCATTGTACATGACTTGGAATCTACTTCAAAACCAAGGAACTGTACTGTCTGCGAGGGGTTCAGCGCTGATTTTGCCTGATAGATCATGAAGCCTAGCGACTCCTATAACCGAACGGTATAGGTGGTGTGACCCTTTAGCACAGGGGTTCTCAACTTTAGTCCTCAGGACCCCCTACCAGTCCAGGGTTTAGGGATTACCTGGGTGTGTCTAAGGTGTTTAGAAAAAGAAATAAAAAACACCTTAGAGTCTAAGGTGTTTTTTTCCCTTTTTCTAAACACCTGAGACACACCCAGGTAATCCCCAAATCCTGGACTGGTAGGGGGTCCTGAGGACTGGGTTGAGAACCCCTGCTTTATCATATCTCTGCTCATGTCAAAGAGTAGGATATTGTTCAAATATATGATGCAACGTATATCTGAACCCAAAGGTGTGCTACCACAGTTTTTTTTCCTGCTGAGCCCTCGGGACAGAAGAGACTTGTCCAGGGATGTTCCATTCTGGGAAATTGGAGTTCTGAGGGATTGAGGTGGCAGATACCGGTTTCTGAAGGGGTACATAGTACACCCTGGATTAAGTTTAAGGTCCTAAGGATTTCACAATTCAATATTTGGCACACAAGTGCAACAGGCCTTTACTATTACCAACGACAGATGCCGAAAAGGCCTTCAAAAGCAGATGAGGTTTGGGACAAGGTTATGAACAGGATATTATCACTGTGCATGAACTTGGCAAGAGTCAGGGTCAATGTCTCACTCGAGGAAGTGCAAATATGTAATGGGATGACAAGGTTGTCCACTTTCTTCATTGTTATTTGCTTTGACTCTCAAACTCTTTCTGGAGGCATTCAGAGAGGACCCAAACATCGCCAGGTTTAGGGAGGGAGATAATAAACAAAGTTGCTGCTCATGCAGATGATGTGCTCTTCTTGAGAACACTCACATTTCACTTCCCAACTGGATGGCAGCATTAGAAAAAAAAAAAATGGAGCACTTCCCAATTTGAAAATTAATTTTAACAAATGTGAGGTAGTTAATCTCATGGTCCTGAAAATATAACACAATTTCCAGTATTTTTAATATTTTTGATTTAATAAATAGTTTGCACTTTCCATGTGGAGTTTTAAATCATCTTGAGATCCATCTACAAGAAGAAGGTGCTGGATCTTTCCCAATGATCCACAAGCGCTAAACACCAGAGCCAAGTGCATCCTTTTGGCTCCCCTTTTGTGCGTGTTTCCTGTTATCTCCTTATTTATATTACTGAAATTGATCTGCACTATTTTCTTTTGTTTTAATTTTATAAAACATCAATCCTAGTATATACAGCTTACTACAAAATATAACTTCTTTTTAGTGTACATCACATATATGTATGCGTGTATATAATCTACTATTCAGAATTGTAGCTAACCACTATTTGTGTTAGTCTATGGGAATAACAGACATCTGGCATGAGGGCAAATCTTGACTTTAACATGACATCCTGTACCTGCCCAGGTGTCAGGGTTGCATGTATTTACCAGACTTTTCAGGTTATTTGTTACGGCACCCCCAGGCATAAAAGGGTTAAACGTCAGTTTAGTAGATCTTCCCTTCCAGAGACACAGGCACAGCTACTGTAGACACCAATCCACTGAACCAGAGAAGCATATGAATGCAGTAAACAGCTGGACTGGAACCATACGAATGCTGTAAACAGCCGAATAGGAAAAACCATACAAATAGGTTTACACTCCTAGCAGTCAAACTGGAACAGCATACAATAAATCCCCCCAAGAACGAGACAAGGCTCCGTTTTGAGGGACAAGCAGGAACAGTCAGAGCTGTGGGTTTATTGTTCTTATATACACATTAGTACCACCCACAAGGTTTTGGAACACAACCAATAGACACATACAATACACTCAGACACTCCCACACAAAATCCTCCCCTCTGCCTGTTTTACAATTACCTTACACAATGGTTAATGTAATTAACACCGGCAGAGAAATAAAGTTTTTCCACATTATTCATAACTTGAAAAGTATTGTAACGGACCGTTTCAGCACACAAGGGGTTAAAACCGTTTAGGCGATCGTCCCCTTTCAGAGATGCAGGCACAGCTACTATAGAACACCAAACTCATGAACCGCATATAAGGGAATGCTCCAAACTCCTGATCGGCATACAATATAACACTCCAAACTCACGAACTGGAACCATACGAATAGCTGCTAGCAGATGAATAGGAAAAGCATCCAAGCGGCTTACACTCCTAGCAATCAGTCTCTATCAGCATTCAGTAAATCCCCCCAAAGACGAGACAAAGCTCCGTGTTGAGGGTCAAGCAATGATCTGTTTAATAAGGGCTACCTGCCCAGTATTTATGCAGGTCTCCCACCTGGTGGACACTCCCCTAGGGGACCAAATGGGAGACTGTGACAAAAGACAGACAATCAGAAAAATAGGACACACAGTCACATTATATTCCCACAATGCATCCTGGCTTCCTCCCCTCTGCCCTGGAGATAATTGAGAAGTAATTCAATTATCTCCCAGGACAAAGGCAAATCGCCATTATGCACGTGGGGATACCAATACAGGAATTACTATTAAAATACACTATATGACACAAGTTACAATAAAACTATACATTTAACATATCCCCAGATAGCTCAGGTCTGAGCGCACATTATTAAGCAAATGGCGCTCAGACCACACGAATACAGTTTAATCGTCATGGAGCCAAAGTCTTCACAAAGTCAGTTCTCATACGAATGAGCTCCATGGGATTCCTATCTGGGGTATAGTGCAGTCAGGTCCGACTACCGAATACCGGGCCATTCGTGTACTTCCACCGAACAAGAAGGGAGGTCGGCGGCTTCAGCGATGTTCGAGCCAAACTGTGTCCGTTTTTAGTTCCATAAGTTAGGCCCCGAACACCACTGTGCGTTCGCGTGTTTAAAATGGCCGCCACCCAGTATTCGTCAATTAAGCTGCGGTTAACCGCAGCTTCTGGAAGGCTAATTGCCGGCACACTCCAGCTCCCAGGTGGTCTAGTCATTCGTGCAGTTGTTCGGTAGATTGAATCTACCGAACACCAGGCAGAAAAGCACAAATAAGTCTTTTCTGCAGGGGAAACAAAGTCTTTTAACATGGGGCCATAATCCAAAGGCAGCAGGTGAGCAATCAGGCTTCTCCAATGCAATGTGGCGAGATTGCTCTCGTCACAAGTATGCATAACATTCACATTTTCAGAATCCGCATACTCCAAATACAA
>OW240913.1:255606544-255635959 GCA_933207985.1 Pelobates cultripes
AACGATGTCTTCGCTGCATATTACTCCTCATTATACAACCTAAAAACACTCTACCTTAATCCAACCATCTAGGGAATCCATCGTACAATACCTAAATACCATTCACCTTCCATCCCTCTCCCAGGACCAAATCCACACTTTGCAAGCACCCATTACCAAGAAGGAAGTCTCAGATGCTATCAAGCAACTCCCTGCACATAAAGCCCCAGGGTCAGATGGCTTATCCAACCACTACTAAATGAAATTCTCTGCAAACCTCACACCACATCTAAAGAGACTACACAATTGCGCCTCCCTGACATCCACTTTACACAAAGAAATGTTATCCACACATATCACACTTCCCAAACCTGGTAAACCCCAACACGTAAAAAATATAGACCAATCTCCCTGCTCAACACGGACACTAAATTATACACCAAGATCCAGACCTTGAGACTAAACTCCATACTTCCGTCACTGGTACATAAAGACCAGGTCGGGTTCACTCTGGGTAGACAAGGGTTGGATAACATCCATAAGGTAGTAAGCCTTATGCACGGATTGCACATGGAAAAGGGGGCGGTATTGCTTCATGCCGAGAAGGCGTTTGATTGCCTGGATTGGACCTTCTTGACAGTGATCTTGGAAAAATATGGCTTCCCACCACAATTTATCAAGGCGGTGCAAGCACTTTACTCCAATCCTACGACAAAGGTTCTCAATTTGGGACTCGCCTCGTCGCCCCTGTCCATAACAAATGGTTCCAGACAGGGATGCCCCCTATCTCCTTTACTGTATGTGTTGGCGCTTGGGAATACATGCTTAATCTTTTTGCGGACGACCTACTAACCCTCACTCAACTGTTTATGTCCCTCCCTAACCTTATGCGCCTGATTACCGAATATGGAACCCATTCCTACTATAAACCAAACATCGCCAAAACTCAGGCTATGGGGATCAACATAATCTAATCTTCTGGAGAGAATCAGAAAGGCTTTCCCTCTGGACTGGCACTCGATTAATATAACATTCCTGGGTCTGAGACTCACCAAAAACATGGCACATATTTTCAAGGACAACTATGTCAGGCACATACACAAATTCAATGAGACGCTTAAGACATGGGAGGGGAGGTTTCGGTCCTGGGTGGGTCGGATAGCAGCAATAAAAATGGTGCTCTTTCCCAAAATCCAATACTTGTTCAGAACACTACAAATACCATTAACAAGACCATACCTAAAACATGTTCAAAACATGCTGACATTTCGGATCTGGACTGCCCGTATGTTTTGCTCTCCATAAGTTTAAAGGGTAATCCAGACGTGGACCCCTTGCTCACGGTGCCTAGAGAGATATTAGCTATGCCTCAATGATGATGCCTAACAAGGCTGAAACGATCGTCTGGGTTTGCTGTCTCTCTTGTGCAGAGGGATCTTGCTGGCATTTCGGATCTGGACTGCCTGTATGGGTGGGACCAGTCTGATATGTTTCAGAGATGTTCCCTCTGTAATGGCACAAGATGAGCTAAAACCAGCTTGGGAACTGAGCGGGAACCCACCGAAGGGCAGGCTATTTCAGCTGCTGCCTGTTCTCAGTATTCTCTTGCGCCCTGTGTTTTGCTTTCTAAAAATGTACAAAACATCTTTGTCCACTTTATTTGGGATAGTGGCAGACCTAGAGTGGCAACACAGCTACTCAATCAGTCAATAGAGGACGGGGGTCTAGGATTTCCCAACTTGGTGGCAAATCACAGAGCTGCCACGCTACACAGTATTGCACAACTCCATGCTGGAACAAACATGCCCCAATGGCCAAAACTGAGTCCTTATGGGTACCTTTAGGGGGAACTTAGGGCACTCCTATGGGCATCGAAACCAGTACACCCGCCCGTGCACAACATGCTCCCAACCACTAAACACATGCTACACATATGGAATCAAATCAGGGATCGGGTGACATCGAATCAACACCCCTTCACCCTACTTTTAAGTTACAAAAGTTGGGAGCATTCACTGTTACCGCAGGTATGGTCCGGTGGGGTTATGTTTATGTAACTGTAAATGTTACATGTGACTGAACTGACTTCTCTCATGATCTTTTCCTGCGAGAAACTCAAGTATCGTTGGAATGTACTGATTTTACCACTGTACAAAGCGAAGACTATTGCTTGTGATGTTGAATGCTTCCTATAAAAATAGTCAAATTAAAAAAAAGTATGAGAGCAGGACACAGGTCTTGATACAACATGTTGTCTGAATAATGCACAGTAAGGAAAAATTATACATTTTGTATTTAAAATATACTAAACTTAACTACAGAACATATAATATATAGTTTACTGTCAGCATATTATTTAATTACTCCCTTCTTTATAATACACTGCTCAAAAAAATAAAGGGAACACTTAAGCAACACAATGTAACTCCAAGTCAATCACACTTCTGTGAAATCAAACTGTCCACTTAGGAAGCACTGAGTGATAATCAATTTCACATGCTGTTGTGCAAATGGGATAGACAACAGGTGGAAATTATAAGACACCCCCAATAAAGGAGTGGTTCTGCAGGTGGTGACCACAGACCACTTCTCAGTTCCTATGCTTCCTGGCTGATGCTTTGGTCACTTTTAAATGCTGACCGTGCTTTCACTCTAGTGGTAGCATGAGACGGAGTCTACAACCCACACAAGTGGCTCAGGTAGTGAAGCTCATCCAGGATGGCACATCAGTGTGAGCTGTGGCAAGAAGGTTTGCTGTGTCTGTCAGCGTAGTGTCCAGAGCATGGAGGTGCTACAAGGAGACAGGCCAGTACATCAAGAGACGTGGAGGAAGCCGTAGGAGGGCAACAACCCAGCAGCAGGACCGCTACCTCCGCCTTTGTGCATGGAGGAACAGGAGGAGCACTGCCAGAGCCCTGCAAAATGACCTCCAGCAGGCCACAAATGTGCATGTGTCTGCTCAAACGGTCAGAAACCAACTCCATGAGGGTGGTATGAGGGCCCGACGTCCACAGGTAGGGGTTGTGCTTACAACCCAACACCGTGCAGGACGTTTGGCATTTGCCAGAGAACACCAAGATTGTCAAATTCGCCACTGGTGCCCTGTCCTCTTCACAGATTAAAGCAGGTTCACACTGAGCACATGTGACAGACATGACAGTCTAAAGAGACACCGTGGAGAACGTTCTGCTGCCTGCAAAATCCTCCAGCATGATCGGTTTGGCAGTGGGTCAGTAATGGTGTGGGGTGGCATTTCTTTGGGGGGCCGCACAGCCCTCCATGTGCTCGCCAGAGGTAGCCTGACTGCCATTAGGTACTGAGATGAGATACTCAGACCCCTTGTGAGACCATATGCTGGTGCGGTTGGCTCTGGGTTCCTCCTAATGCAAGACAATGCTAGACCTCATGTGGCTGGAGTGTGTCAGCAGTTCCTGCAGGACGAAGGCATTGATGCTATGGACTGGCCCGCCCGTTCCCCAGACCTGAATCCAATTAAGCACATCTGGGACATGTCTCTCTCCATCCACCAACGTCACATTGCACCACAGACTGTCCAGGAGTTGGCAAATGCCTTAGTCCAGGTCTGGGAGGAGATCCCTCAGGAGACCATCCGCCACCTCATCAGGAGCATGCACAGGCATTGTAGGGAGGTCATACAGGCACCTGGAGGCCACACACTACTGAGCCTCATTTTGACTTGTTTTAAGGACATTGCATCAAAGTTAGATCAGCCTGTAGTGTGTTTTTCCACTTTAATTTTGAGTGTGACTCCAAATCCAGACCTCCATGAGTTGAAAAATTTGATTTCCATTTTTTAATTTTTGTATGATTTTGTTGTCCGCACATTAAACTATGTAAAGAACAAAGTATTTCAGAAGAATATTTAATTCATTCAGATCTAGGAAGTGTGATTTTTGTGTTCCCTTTATTTTTTGTGTATATAGTTCATTTAAAACGCTAAACTGATACTTATTCTGTTTGGTGATGGTATTCTCTTAAATAATAAAGTCTCTGAGTAAGTCTTTCTTTTCTTCCTCCCCAAAAATGGAACATAATAAATAAAAATATATACCAAAGCTACTATTAAAATAATATAAAATAAAAAAATACAAAAAAGAATTCCACCCAAAAAAAATAAAAAAAATCTAAGTCAACATTCAGGGCTCAGCACCAGCTGAGATTTTCTGGCAGTAAAAGCCTTTTTATTTTATTTTTTGGTTGTGCATGGGTTAACTAAACATCTTACAATGCTACAACAGCATATGTAAGCACAGTATTATCACAGTGATTCACAGATATGGCATTGAAGTAGCGGCACATTTTTAAGGCGTAGGCTTTCTCAAGCTTGAAATGTCGATCAGAGCGCTCTTAGTCCCCTCACGTGACTTTTGTGAGAATATCACCAAACAAGAGCTGCCCATTCACTAGATTTAATAACTGTGAGCTTATGCTGGCATGTCCAACAATAAGGTATACGGGAGGGTTCTTACCACCCTTACAGTAATATGGAGGTTGTAGTGATGGCAAATAGGCTTTCCCCCCCTTTTTAAATGTGGCAGTTTGTTAGAAAGTGCTAGCCAACCACCACAGTACTTAACCTTCATGGCATAGGGTTTTTCAGAAGCCTTTGCCTTTTCTTTAGCTTTTATGGTTCTCCTCCTCTTGTATGAATAATAGCTCAATTTTGTATTTACCTATTGTCCCATTCCCATCATCATCTTGATCTTGTTACATTTTTCTGTTAAGTAGTTCTAAAGCCACATTCAAGTGCATTGCAAATAATAAGCTATCTGTTGCACTTTTACTCTAAAAGTAAGCTTGACCTTTTTCTTTTTTCACACATTAAACTTAGAATTTCAAGTATGTCATACTGACATACATATCTTATGTGTTGTAACTACTCAAAACATTTAGATTTTTTTTTTTTTTTAATACTGGCGCTTTTTTTTTTTTACGAATTTGTAATTTTATATACAAAACCTTTGAAATCGTATTTTTTAAAAACTCTCTGAAATTTTGCAGCATTTTTACCGAGTTGTGACAAATTACAGTAATATTAATAATCAGTTTCCACAAAATAAAACGTGGAAAGGTCACAAACTTAAGTCACTGTTAATTAAGAAAAAATGTAACATGGAAATAAAATGTGGCACTTTCATGGACTGATATTTGTCATTAACTCAATCATTACCAAGCACATTTTGATTGAAAATACATTAGCATAACATTTATTTGATGTATTATTATTGGCTTTTATATAGTGCCAACAAATTCCGTAGCACTTTGCGCTTTACAATATTATAGGAGGGGGAGATTTAACAATAAATGAGACAATTACAAAATCTTACAGGAACGATAGAATGAAGAGGACCCTGCTCGAAGGAGCTTACAGTTTAGAGGAGGTTGAGTACAAAACACAATCGGACAGGAGATGGCGATCAAAAACTTTAGGAGTGAAGCAGAGTTGGAGGAGAGAGTACAGTACTGCCCTTAGGAGAGAGCAAGGGACAGGTGTGTGAGGTAGAGGTCATAAGCTTTTCTGAAGAGATGGGTTTTAAAGCACTTTTTTAAACAATTCAAGACTAGGGGAAAGTTTGGTGGTAGGCAGGCTATTCCATAGGAAGGGAGTCACCTGGGAGAAGTCCTGCAAGCTTGAGTTGACCATACAGGTGCAAGTAGCAAGCAGAGAGAGAGACCGAGAAGGGGCATACTTGTGGATCAGTGAAGAGATATGAGTGGCTAGAATTTCTCATTGCTTTATAGGTATGGATTAGTACTGTGAATTGACTCATATAGGATACAGGAAACCAATGTAAAGAATGACAGAGGGGTGAGGTGTAAAGAGGAGAGACAGGAGAGGAAAATCAGTCTGGCAGCAGCATTCATTACAGACTGTAGCAGGGCAATGCGGCTTCTGGGAAGACCAATTAGGGGAGGGTTACAATAATCTATGCAAGAGATTACTAGGGCATGGACAAGCTCCTTAGTAGTAGTTTGCGTAAGAAAGGGGTGGTGGATGTAGGCAATGTTTTTAAGGTGGAATCAACTGGATTTGGTTACAGACTGGATGTGAGGCTCAAAGGTGATGCCAGAGTCAAGTATAATTCTAAGGCATTGTGCTTGCAAGGATTGTCTAATGTGTGTACCACTAACTTGAAAGGAGAGTAATAGAGGATCAGTATTAGGACAGAGGAGGGAAGACAAGAAACTCTGTTTTAGAGAGATTGAGTTTCAGAAAGTGGGAGGATATCTAGTCAGAAATGGAAGAAAGGCAAATTTTGACACGTTGTAGGACAGCAGGGGAGCGGTCATAGGAGGAGAGATATATCTGGGTGTCAACAGCGTAAAGGTGGTACTGGAATCCAAATGAATTAATGAGTTTGCCAAGACAGGCAGTATAGAGAGAGAGCAAAAGAGAACCAAGAACAGAGTGTTGAGGCACTCAGACTGAGACAGGATGTGGAGAAGAGGTGTCATAGGAAAAGGACACTGAATGAACGTTGAGAGAGAGAACCATGAGGGCTGTGTCACAGAAACAAATACATTGAAGAGTTTGGAGAAGGAGACCATGATACAACAGTGTCAAAGGCAGCAGGGAGATCGAGAAGAATTAGTATGGAGTAGTGGCCTTAGGATTTGTAGGTGTGAAAACACAGCTATATTCTGTATAGATTGCGGCGCAAACAAACTTTTAAATTCATGTAAATTTAAACAAATTTATTTTTCACTTATTCATTCATCCTTAAGAAGAAAAGATATTCAGAAAATGAAAAA
Organism: Pelobates cultripes; assembly: GCA_933207985.1. NCBI lineage: Eukaryota > Metazoa > Chordata > Amphibia > Anura > Pelobatidae > Pelobates > Pelobates cultripes. Next base: position 255,613,298 of record OW240913.1, read on the forward strand.
CTTTAGACTGTAGACTGTCTTTTATCTTGCAATATTTCACAAAGGATCTGAAATGTTCCTTATAAAAGCAAACATTTAATGTTTCTCACATACATTGGGTGTGGCAAAAATCTATAACTTGAAAATGGTCAAACACCTGCTTATACGTATTTGCAAGGACACTGAGGGTATTATTCTCCATTTTGGTAGGGAAGGGGTTAAATAGCCAAACACTGCCTTTTAACCCCTTCACATGGCCTTTTGTTTGTAGGTCACCTGTCATTAATTGGAAGCAATATATCATAATGTATTGTGAGATCATGACTGTTTTTTTGTACAACTTAATATTGTCAGTGTAATGCATTTTACTATATAGGGTTTGATGTGATCATCACTTGACAATCTTTTAGATTACATAGATTTAAAACTGGAAACTTTTAAGACTATTTTATTTCAACTGCATTGTGCATTTTGGCTGACTGTCAGTTTGCTGCTTCTTAATCTGCCAGTCATTTAGAAATAAAAAGAACATAAATTGGCTGCTTAGTTTATACATGGAATATTTAGTCTCGTGTTGGTCTAATTAATGTTGGGTTGTTGGTGTGCTCAGGTAGTAAATATTTGAATAAGCAAATTACATATCTGTTCAAAGCATTGAGCTTTGTAATAGTGTTTTGTTTAATTGAGTTGGTGACATAAATTACTGAAAGGTAGATGGGAGAAAATATATAAGCAGCACAAACATGCTGCTGATATCCAAAGAAACCAAGAAAGATTTCAGCCACAACTGCCAGAAGAATTGATCAGGATACAAAGAAAACCCCACAACAGGGTCATGGACCGAGGGCCTGAGGCAGTCAGGGGCCCGGCCGCACAGCCATGCTCCAGCTGGAGAGATCAGAGATCTCTCCAACTGGAACGAAAAAAAATAAAAAAATAATTTAATTGATAGGTTGTGGGGCCCCTGATTCAGCGCGGGGCCCCACAACCTACCGCTCTCTATATCCACCCCCTCCTCCCATGAGACCTGGCAGCTTCACCTCCTCTCCCTCTCTGCCAGGTCTCCTTCTCCCTGTCCCGCTGTGCTCTGTGTGATGGGAGAGGCGGGCCAGGAAGTGACATCACTTCCTGTTTACTCCTCTCACACAGAGCCCAGCGAAGGGAAGGAGAAGCACCCTGGGGAGACCACAAGGAGCAGAGAGACAGGTAGGCTCTAGTCACCCCTCCCCCCTCACTGTCACCAATCACCTCCCCCCACTGTCACTAATCACCCCCCCACTGTCACCAGTCACCCCCACTGTCACTAGTCCCTCCCCCACTGTCACTAGTCCCCTCCCCTGTCACTGTCACTAGTCACCCCACTGTCACTAGTCACCCTCACTGTCACTGGTCACCTCCCCTCACTGTCACTGGTCACCTCCCCTCACTGTCACTGGTCACCTCCCCTCACTGCCACTGGTCACTAGTCACCCCCTCACTGTCACTAGTCACCCCCTCACTGTCACTGGTCACCCCCTCACTGTCACTGGTCACCTCCCCTCACTGTCACTGGTCACCTCCCCTCACTATCACTAGTCACCCCCTTCACTGTCACTAGTCACCCCCTTCACTGTGTCACTAGTCACCCCCTTCACTGTGTCATTAGTAACCCCCTCCCTCACTCACCCTGTCACCTCTTCCCTCCCTCACTCTGTCACTAGAGTGAGTGGGTGACTAGTGACAGAGTGAGGGAGGGGATGACCAGTGACAGAGGGAGGGTGTGACTAGTGACAGAGTGAGGGAAGGGGTGACTAGTGACAGAGTTAGGGAGGGGATGATTAGTGACAGAGTTAGGGAGGGGATGACTAGTGACAGAGGGAAGGATGGGGTGACACAGTGACAGAGGGAGGAATGGGGTGACACAGTGACAGAGGGAGGAATGGGGTGACACAGTGACAGAGGGAGGAATGGGGTGACACAATGACAGAGTTAGGGAGGGAGTGACTAGTGACAGTCACCACCTCCCTCTCTGTCACCAGTCATCCCCTCACTCTGTCACTAGTCACCCCTTTCTTCCCTCACTCTGCCACTAGTCAACCCTTCCCTCACTCTGCCACTAGTCAACCCTTCCCTCACTCTGTCACTTGTCACCCCCTCACTCTGTCACTAGTTACCCCCTCACTCTAGTGACAGAGTGAGGGAGGGTGTGACTAGTGACAGAGAGAGGGAGGGGGTGATTAGTGACAGAGGGAGGGAGGGGGTGACTAGTGAGTCACCACCTCCTTCACTCTGTCACTGTGTCACCCCCTTCCTCACTCTGTCACTAGTCACCCCTTCCTTCCCTCACTCTGCCACTAGTCACCCCTTCCCTCACTCTGTCACCTGTCAACCCCTCACTCTGTCACTAGTCACCCCCTCACTCTAGTGACAGAGTGAGGGAGGGTGAGACTAGTGACAGTGAGGAAGGGGGTGACTAGTGACAGAGGGAGGAGTGACTAGGGACAAAGTGAGGGAGGTGGTGACAGTCACCACCTCCCTCACTCTGTCACCAGTCATCCCCTCACTCTGTCACCAGTCATCCCCTCACTCTGCCACTAGTCACGCCTTCCCTCACTCTGTCACCTGTCACCCCCTCACTCTAGTGACAGAGTGAGGGACGGAGGGGGTGACTAGTGACAGAGTGAGGGAGGTGGTGACTAGTGACAGTCACCACCTCCCTCACTCTGTCACTAGTCACCCCTTCCTTCCCTCACTCTGCCACTAGTCACCCCCTCACTCTAGTGACAGAGTGAGGGAGGGGGTGACTAGTGACAGAGTTAGGGAGGGTAGGGGGTGACTAGTGACAGAGGGAGGGGTGACTAGGGACAGAGTGAGGGAGGTGGTGACTAGTGACAGTCAACACCTCCCTCACTCTGTCACTGGTCACCCACTCCCTCCCTCCATCTGTCACTGGTCGCCCACTCCCTCCCTCACTCTGTCACCAGTCATCCCCTCACTCTGTCACTAGTAACCCCTTCCTTCCCTCACTCTGCCACTAGTCACCCCTTTCCTCACTCTGTCACCTGTCACCCCCTCACTCTGTCACTAGTCACCCCCTCACTCTAGTGACAGAGAGAGGGAGGGGGTTACTAGTGACAGAGTGAGGGAGGGGGTGACTAGTGACAGAGTGAGGAAGGGAGTGGGTGACTAGTGACAGAGTGAGGGATGGGGTGACTAGTGACAGTCACCACCTCCTTCTCTCTGTCACTGTGTCACCCCCTTCCTCACTCTCACTGTCACCCCTTTCCTCACTCTGTCACTAGTCACCCACTCCCTTCCTCACTCTGTCACTAGTCACCCACTCTCTCACTCTGTCACCAGTCATCCCTTCCTTCCCTCACTCTGCCACTAGTCATCCCTTCCCTCACTCTGTCACCAGTCATCCCCTCACTCTGTCACCAGTGACCCCTTCCTTCCTTCACAGTGACAGAGTTAGGGAGGGAGTGACTAGTGACAGAGTGAGGGAGGGGGTGACACAGTGACAGAGTTAGGGATGGAGTGACATAGAGAGGGATGGGGTGATTAGTGACAGAGTGAGGGAGGGGGTGACACAGTGACAGAGTTAGGGAGGGAGTGACTAGTGACAGAGAGAGGGATGGGGTGACTAGTGACAGTCACCCCCTCCCTCCCTCTGTCACTAGTCACTCCCTCCCTCTGTCACTAGTCACTCCCTCCCTCTGTCACTAGTCACCTCTTCCCTCCCTCACTTTGCCATTAGTCATCTCTTCCCTCCCTCCCCCACTAGTCAACCATTCCCTAACTCTGCCACTAGTCACCCACTCCCTCACTCTGTCACCAGTCACCCCCACTCACTGTCTCCCCCTCACTCTGCCACCACTCAACCCCTCCTTCCCTCACTCTGCCACCAGGTACCCCCTCACTCTGCCACCTGTCACAACCTCCCACACTCTTCCACCTGTCACCTTCTCCCTCATACACTCTGTCACCTGTCACATATGCATTCACACAGACACTATATACAAAAAGCACATGTAGTCATCCAGACATGCACAAGTGCATTCACACAGACTCAAATACAAACATGCATTGATACACAGGTCTTCACAATATACACATCCAAAGGAATGCCGTATTATGAGTTATATTTAACATTTATTTAATGCACGTATATTTGGCCTTCAAAGGGCCTGGAATCTATTTTTGCCCTGATAGTCCGCCCCTGCCCCACAGGTAACCTCAGGAGAAATACTGGCTTCTCTTGGTGTGGTTGTTTCACTGAGCACAATTCGACGATACTTGAACAAAAATGAACTGGAGAGGTAGTAGTACATATATTAGCAATTCTCCAAGGGTATGCAAACTTGTGTGTGTCTGTAACAAGGCTGGACATTTAAGAGTATATAACCTTTTGACCAGGGCCATTTGGGTGATTTCTGTTATGATTCAAAAAGGAGCCAAAATGTGATAAAAACCTTCATATGATCACTATCCTTCAATAAAATACTTATTTTTGCATGATTAGTCATATTTTTTAAATCAATAGCAAAATGTCACAGTTTCTGCCAGGCTATGCAAACTTTTGAGCACAACTGTGTGTGTATATATTGTAGCCATATTCAGGGCCGCCATCAGGGGGTGACAACCATGACGGTTGTCACAAACCCGGTGGCCCTAGGGGGGCCCGGCCGTAGTGGCGGAACTGCCGCCGGTGCAGTTGCGCCGGAGCCTGCACGCTGTTGGGGCCTATAGGGTGGCCCACGCACTTAGGGACACCCAATGGGCCCGGTTAGCGCTGCGGCCATGCAATAGTGCGACCAGGCCTCTGTAAAAAAAATTGCAGCCGCAACGCAAGTGCTGCTGGGAGGAAGTGGCAGTCACTTCCTCCAAGCTCCCTCCCCTTCACGTCGCGTGGGAGGGAAGAAAGCCAGGCCGCGGGAGCCACGCCGACTCCCATCAGCCACAGCCTATCTATGTTAGTATGTATGCATGTGTGTGTGTTAGTATGTGTGTGTGTGTGTGTCGGTAGGTGTGTGTGTGTGTGTCGGTAGGTGTGTGTGTGTCGGTAGGTGTGTGTGTGTGTGTATGTATCTGTCACGGGTGGCGGTACGGAACCCGGGACACAGACTCTGTCCGGGCAGCGGAGCATGCACCGGGACCCAGTATGCCTGGTAGAACATCATAGCACTTACCTGCAAGAAAGGGCAGAGACTTGAAACACTGCTGCAGGTCCAGGCTGAAACAAGAGTAATGATTTAAAACAAAAGGGTGTGGCAACATAAAACAAACATTTAAAGGAAACCTGGACACTGGGAATTCCAGGGACGGATTACAGGAATGAACCCAGAAAACCCAGCATAAGGAAAACCAGACATGGAATAGAAAACCAGAAAAACCAAGAAAAACTAAGCAAGAATTGTAAAAAGAGTGCTGGATACCTGAAACCAAAGTGAGACATCTCCGCAGAACATGGCATGATGTGACAAAACTCCCCGCTTAAGGAGCGACCTCCTGGTGTGACAAGCCGCTCTCAGGCAGAGACCAGGAAAGAAGCGAGCATCCAGCAACTAAGTCCTCAAGACTTATCAGAGGCAAGGATTCCCTGACACAGCAGGAAAGTAGTTTGCGGCTCACAATGCCATTCCGAGCTACTTTACTTCCTTTGGAAAGGTCTCCTGCAAAGGAACCACCAGCCAGGACCGAGATCCACTCCAGAATAGGAGCACTGCCACGAAACAAGAACCAAGCATCACAAGAAAACACCTGAAGTGACCACCGTACAGCTTAGCAGATCCACGACAAAAATAAGGAAGCCATATCCAGCAGACTGGTCCCGATACAGGAACTCTTGCAAGCAGAAGAACCAGGCATGATCTGACACAGATAGAACAGGAAAGCTGCAAAGTCCACTCCACAAACTCCAAGTGCCTACGGCCACCTGTCACGGGTGGCGGTACGGAACCCAGGACCAAGACTCTGTCCGGGCGGCGCTGTGTGGACCGGGACCCAGTATGCCTGATGAGAAGTGGGAGTCTTCAGCGTGGTAATGGACTATCAGGACCTGGTGCAGGGTAACCACATGCCCCCTTGTGTTGAGCACCAGCGTTTGTGCGGCCACATACCGGATCCCAGGAACTAGGAGCATGGAAATAAGCAGACCTACCAAGAGCTCAATAGGGAGGCTCTGCAGCAGACATGTATCCAGTATAGAAACAAGGCAAAGTTAGGATAGTCACCAAACATGAAAACAAGACAGAACTAATACAAGCCAGAACCAGAGCAGGACAGAACCCAGAACAGGTACACAATACATAAGGGAACATTAACTAAAACAGGGGCAGGACAGGACAGGACTGTACATGGACTGGGAATACAAACTAAAACAAGACAAGATATGATAGGCAAAACAAGAGGAGACATAACTAAGCACTATATATGAAAAGTATGGGGATTTAGTTACATTATATGATCATACATTGCATAAGCCTGCCACAACGCCAATGTACCCCATATTTGGTAGGTCCTACACTGCCTAATGTTCGCTAAAAGAACCATACTAAACCACAATAGCACTTACCTGCAAGAAAGGGCAGAGACTTGAAACACTGCTGCAGGTCCAGGCTGAAACAAAAGGAATGATGGAAAACAAACGGGTGAGGCAACATAAAACAAACATTTAAAGGAAACCTGGACACTGGGAATTCCAGGGATGGATTACAGGAATGAACCCAGAAAACCCAGCATGGAATAGAAAACCAGAAAAAACAAGAAAAACTAAGCAAGAATTGTAAAGAGTACTGGATACCAGAAACCAAAGCCAGACATCTCCGCAGAACATGGCATGATGTGACAGTATCTGTGTGTGTGTGTGCAGGGACGTTTTAGCCGCGAGGCAAACAAGGCATTTGTGTCTGTGTGTATATTCCTGTGGGCAGATTTGGAGGCGTACCCTGTGGGCGGGATTGGAGGTAATACCTTTTTGGACTTACAGAATTTTGTAATAACAAGCTTTTGGGAGAACCTCCCTTTCTCAAGTCTAAAGCATTGCTTTTGAGTTCTGGGAGTTACTAATGGATGCTGTTTTTTGGGGACCAGTCTGAAATATAAAGTCTGGGGTTAGAAAAATGCCATTATGGGTTGGAAGACATGGAGATATTGAGGTAATTAGAGGTAAAAACCCAAGGCCAGAGCATGGAATATTTTATAGAGTCCTAACCTCAACATCTGAACAGGGCCATTTTTCCAATGGGCACGCTGGGCAGTTGCCCGGGGGCCCCACAGGCATGGGGCCCCTCCGCTCAGCCTGTGCAGGCCAACAGGGGAGATACTTTGATATCTTGCCGTGGGCCCTCTCGGGCTGGTGTGGATCAGAGAGCAGGAAGATGGACCTGGGAGTCAGATCACTCCTCCCATGAGCAGGCTATGGCAACACTCCACACACTGCCTCACAGCGCTCGCAGTGGAGACAGTCTGTAGCCAGACAAGCTGCAGGCTATGTAGATCACCACCGGACCACCAGGGCTGGCAGTGTCTCCCCCCTTCCTTGCAGATTTTAATAATGTACATTTAATATTAAATAAAACAAAAGCATTTGCTCAATGCACCCCTCACACTCTGCCACACACACAGCAGTCTGTGTGTATGTGTATTCAGCTGTCTGTGTGTACTCCTGTGAAGCAACCTGTGATTTATCTTCATTGCTTCTAACCTGATTTATTACCAGCCCTGCTCAATACCAACCTGAATTGTTTACAACCTTGCTTTTTCCTCCCAACCTGGTTTACTTCCAACCCTGCTCCATACCAACCTGGATTGCTTACAACCTTACAACTCTGCTTTATCCTGCCTACCTGAATTATACAAACCTGCATAACCCCTATTTGGACATTGCTGCTTACTCTTATTTACAAGGTGTTATTTTCATGCCCTGAAACCTTATTGTTCTTTATACCGGTTTTATTATTCTACCTATACTTTTATCTCTCTTTATCTTCTTATTATTTGCAAACCTGTTTATTATCTATATAGGGCATATTGCCTTAACCTTTATTCCTCTTACTTTCCTTCTCCTTATTTCATTATATAAGTTAACCTGCTGTTATGTCAATACCTATCAATAAAACCTCTTTGGTAACTCTGGCCAAAGCTCCTATCTGACCTGAACAATATCATGACATTAGCAGTCTGTCTGTGTGTATTGAGTAGCCTGTGTATGCTGCAGTCTCTGTGTGTGTGTATTTAGCAGACTGTGTATGTATTTAGCAGTCTGTGTGTACTCTGTGTGAGTGTATTCAGCAGTCGGTGTTTGTGTGTTGCATTTGTTGGAGGTACCAATAAATATAAGTTTAATTTTATCGATAATTTACATTTTTATTCCTGTGAGTTGTGGTGTAGGCAGGGCTCCAGTGCACTGCTTTGCCCGGGGGGCATGATGCTGTTAAGATAGCACTGCATCTGAGGAAAGGGATTTAGGGATGATTAAAGGTAGGCGGACAATGCAACTGAGCAGCAGGAAATGCTAGCAGAATGCTTGGTTGTATAGGGAGTGGTATTAGCAGTAGAAAGAGGGAAGTGCTCATTCCATTGCACTGAACACTAGTAAGACCTCACATGGAGTATTGTATTCAGTACTGAAGACTGTATCTCCAGAGCGATATTGATACTTAGGAGAGAGTTCAGAGAAGGGCTACTAAACTGGTTCATGGATTACAGGATACAACTTACAGGGAAAGGGTAAAGGATCTTAACATGTATAGCTTGGAGGAAAGACGAGTCAGAGGGGATATGATAAAAACATTTAAATACATAAAGGGGATCAACACAGTAAAGGAGGGGACTATATTTAAAAGAAAAACTACCACAGCAAGAGGACGTAGTCTTAAATTAGAGGGACAAAGGTTTAAAAATATAGGGAAGTATTACTTTACTGCGAGGGTAGTGGATGCATGGAATAGCCTTCCAGCTGAAGTGGTAGAGGTTAACACAGTAAAGGAGTTTAACCCCTTAAGGACCAAACTTCTGGAATAAAAGGGAATCATGACATGTCACACATGTTGTGTGTCCTTAAGGGGTTAAGCATGCGTGGGAGAGGCATACATCTATCCTAGCTATAGGATAAGGCCAAGGACTGATGAAAGTATTTGGAAAATTGGGCAGACTAGATGGGCCAACTGGTTCTTATCTGCCTTCATGTTCTATGTTTGTATGTATTTTATATATATGTGTGTGTGTGTATATATAAAAACTAATTGAAATTTTATTTGAGATGTTGTTGAATAAAACCAAATAAACTGATATTACAGTGGTCTCTCTTTTATATTTTTCACCTTCTCTACACACTCTAAGACAACCAGAAACCCCACAAACCTCATCACAATACCCTGCTCTTTACCCTCACTTACCAAAATTCATTGTGCACTCTGGAATGCCCGCTCCATCTGCAGTAATTTAAAATCAACAACCATACACAACTTTTTCATCTCAAACTCACTCACACTGCTTGCACTTACAGACCTGGCTGTCCCCATCTGATAGCACTACTCCTGCCTCTTTATGTTTTGGTGGGCTACAATTCTCTCACACTCCCAGACTCAACTGTAATTGTAGGCATCCTTCTCTCCCCTCAATGTACCTTTCAACCAATCATAACTCCCCCTGCCCTATCCTTTTCTTCTTTTGAAGTTCACACTGTCCGCCTATGTAAACCCACTCCTTTAAGAATTGCTATCATCTAACGCCCTCTCCCCCCTGGTTATCCTAGACTATTCATTGAGCACTTTTCTTCCCGGCTTCCCCACTTCCTCTCATCTGGCACTCCTTCCCTTACACTTGGGGATTTCAATATCCCAATCAACAACCCCAATTGCACTGATGCTTTTAGTCTGCTCTCTGTAACCTCCTCCTTTGGCATTACGCAATGGTCCAATTTAGCAACCCATACAGCGGGAAACACTCTTGATCTTGCCTTCACCAACCTCTGTAGTGCCTCTAATCTCTCCAATATTCCTTTTCCTCTGACCACCATCTGCTGACTTTTGACATTGGCATACCTAAGACACATTTGACACCACCTAGAGCATTTCTCCACTAATCTCCAAACTCTTCTTTTACCTATCTCAAACCTCACCTGTCCTAGTTCTGCAACCTCCTTCTACAATTCCACCCTTTCCTCTCAACTATAAAGTATGGCACCTTGTACATTTAAACACCGCAGGCGCCTCCAACAACAACCTTGGCACACCAAGCTCACTCGATACCTCCAAAAATGCTCCAGAACTGCTGAAAGCTGTTGGAGAAAGTCTCACTGTGCATCTGACTTTCTCCACTATAAATTTATGCTGAGCTCATACAGCTTGGCTCTTTCCTCTGCAAAAGTTAATTACTTCAATACCCTCATAACCACACTCTCCTGCGAACCCAAACGACTATTTCACACATTTAACTCTCTTCTTCGCCCTGCTGTTCGTCCTCCACCTACTAACTTGACCACCTCAGACTTTGCAACTCACTTCACAGATAAGATCTCTACAATCAGAGAAGATATCTCTCATCTTTCTTCTTCCCCTTACAATACTTCCCCTAACTTCACTCCCTCTGCTGTTCTATGTTCATTCGCACCCGCTACATTGGAAGAGGTTTCTGCTCTGCTCCGGTCCTCCCGCCCCACCACCTGCTCCCTACATCTAATTCCCTCGCATCTCATCCGTACTGTCTTCTCTTTCTCCACCTCTCACTAAAATTCTCAATCTGTCTCTCTCCTCTGGTATATTTCCATCGCCCTTCAAACATGCAACTGTAACCCCAATTCTAAAGAAGCCCAACCTTGACCCTAATTCCCCATCCAACGATCGCCCTATCTCGCAACTGCCTTTTGTATCCAATATCCTTGAAAGAATTGTGTATGCGAGATTGACAGACTTCCTCGAGTCCAACTCTCAGCTAAACCCGCTTCAGTCTGGTTTCCGCGCTAAGCACTCTGTGGAAACGGCACTGACCAAAGTACTCAATGATCTACTCGCTGCAAAATCTCGTGGTCACTACTCTATCCTAATTCTCCTTGACCTGTCTGTGGCTTTTGACACTGATGATCATCAACAGCTTCTTCTTGTCCTCCGCAATATCGGTCTACAAGATATTGCTCTCTCCTGGTGCTCCTCCTACCTCTCCCAGCGCTCTTTCAGTGTTTCTTTCGCTGGCTCTGCTTCTTCTCCCCAACTCCTCTCTGTTGGTGTCCCCAAGGTTCAGTCCTTGGTCCCCTACTGTTCTCCATCTATACTGCCTCCCTTGGTCCCTCTTGACTAGTGTATCTGACTGCCTCTCTGCTATTTCTAACTGGGTGGCTGCCCACTTCCTTAAACTAAACTTGACCAAAACTGAAATTCTGGTCTTTCCTCCCTCAAGTTACTCCTGTGTCTGTCTCCCTCCAAGTCAACTGTGCTACTATCAGCTCCACCATGCAGGCTCGCTGCCTAGGTGATCTCTTTGACTCCGACCTCTTCTTCAAGCCTCATGTTCAAGCTATCGCCAAATCCTGTCATTTCCATCTCAAAAACGTTGCACGCATCCGCCCCTACTTAACGCCAGATGCGACTAAGGTGTTGGTCCATTCCACTGTCCTTTCTCTCCTTGACTACTGTAATCCGCTTCTCAGTGGTCTTACATGCTCCCAACTTGCGCCATTACAGTCCATAATGAATGCGGTAGCGAGCCTCATCTTCCTGTCCGCCCGCACCTCCCATGCCTCACCCTTCTGTCAGTCCCTACATTGGCTTCCTATAAAATATAGAGCTCAATTTAAAATTCTAGTTCTTGCTTTCAAATCTCTACATAATGCTGTTCCCACCTATCTATCGTCCCTTATACACAAGTATGTCCCATCTAGGCCCTTACACTCTGCTGAATACTTACTTCTATCTTCTGTCCATACTCCCACCTTTGATGCTCGCCTTCAAGATTTCTTGAGGGCTGCACCGTTCCTGTGGAACTCTCTTCCCTCCTCCGTTAGATGCTTACTGTGACAGATTCATCTGTATTGCTGGTTCGTCTGTTTCCCTTTGTTCGCTGGATTGCCTGTTCCTATACCCCCGTTCGTGTAATTTGCAAACTACCGATTGAAACTACCGAACGAACGACCACCCAGGAGAGGAGTGTGCTGCTGGTTAACCTCTTGGCCCCAATTAGAACATTGTGGTTAACCGCAGACACCTCTCCATTCCATTCGTACGGGTGGTCGTCGTTCGCATGTCGACCACGAGGCAGCGGCCATTTTGGGACATACGAACGCATAGCGGTGTTCGGTACAAACTGTATGGAACTAAAAACGGACACTTAAACTACCGAACACCGCTGGAAGCTGCTGCCTACCTTCCATTTCGACAAGGCATGCGAACGTCGGTCGTTCGGGAGTTTTATTCATTCGTATGGACTTTTACCCAGACAGCCGTCCCATGGAGTCATTCGTATACCGAAGGACTGGTGAAAGACTTTGACTCCATGGCGATTCGACTAGATACATCGGATCTGAGCGCTATTCGGTGAAAACATGCACTCAGATCCAGGCTGTCTGGGGATACGTTACACGAACTATATGCATTCGGTATTTCTTCAGTTATGTATTTTAATGTATTTTTATTACTGTAAGTTAAAATGGCGATTGTCTCTACCTTGGGAGATAATTAGGTTTCTTCCTAATTATCTCCGGGGTAGAGAAGACGGATTTATGGGTAAGATGGGAAGGGCTATTATTGAAGCCACTGCGATTGGCTACTGTCCAATATGTTTTACAGTCTTCCACAAGGTCCCCTCGGGGAGTGTCCACCTTGTGGAGACCTGCATAAATACCGGGCAGGTAGCCCCCATTAAACAGATCTTCATTTGACCCTCAAGACGGAGCTTGGTCTCGTTTGTGGGGGGAATTATTACTGGGACAGCGCTTTCGTTATTTTTAGCTGTTTGAAGGCGTTCGACTGTTTTGCTGATTGGGAGTTGCCGTGTTCGTGGACTTCGTTCGGGAGTTTGGCGGTCGGCTGGATTTAAACTGCATTTCTGGAGAAGGGGATTATTTACTAAACGGCGGCTTCATCTACCCGACGGTACGTGTCGTAACAATTGGTGGCAAGCGACGGGATGAATCCTACCGCCCAGAAGGCCAGCTACACATCCCAGGTTGGAAATGCAGTATGAAGAGTTAAGGCGTGCTACCCTTAAAGATATATTGGAACGCAGAGGACGATCTCAAGAAAAGAGAGATTATTGCCATATTATTGGAAATGGATGCAGCACAGGGAACGGGAAGAGCTGATGTGCCTGGCATACTGGAGTTAACACCCGAGGAGATACAATTTAACCGGGCAGTTCAGATCAGGCTGGCACATTTTGGCCCCAACCCCGCAGCAGATATTGTGGTTCAAGTGCAAGCAGCAGTAGCAGCACAACAGGCGCTTCAGGGAAGAGGCGCTGCAGCAGCTGAGGTACCGTATAATAACAATGGAAGGAGAAAAGTACCTTTTGCTGCATTTCGAAATTTTGTAGAAGCCGAAGGAGAAATTGATGGGTTCCTGGCTGATTTTGAAAGGCAATGTGCCTTACACCAGGTACCCGCAGGGGAATGGGTCACCATCCTCTCTGGGAAGTTATCCGGCCGGGCCAGTGAGGCGTTTCGGGCCATCCCAGAGGAGGAAATTACCAGCTACAGGGCAGTGAAAGATGCCCTTTTGGCCAGATACGCTGTGACCCCTGAGGCATACCGGCGGCGATTCCGGGACACTAACAAGCAGGCTGGTGATTCTTATGTTGAGTGGGCATGCCGAGTACACCGCACAGCAGCCCACTGGATGGCAGGGTGCCAAGCGGTAACTCGGGAAGAAGTGCTGCAAGTATTTTTGTTGGAGCACTGTTTTGACCACTTACCTGCAGGAGTCAGAGAATGGGTCAGGGACCGTAAACCCGCTACCTTACCCGAAGCTGCTCGTCTGGCTGATGAGTACACTGATGCCAGGAAACTGGACCAGACAGCAGCCAAGGTCCCTACCCGAGTGGAGTACAAACCAGCAGCCCCTCCAACCACTGCAGTGTACCAACACCCAGCGCAACACGCCCCCGCCATGCCAACAGCGAACAATTATATTCAGCCAGCCCGGTTCAACGCCCGGGATTACTCACAGCCTATCCGGTGCTATGGGTGTAAGCAGTTGGGGCACAAGCGACCCGAGTGCCTATTAAACAATTCCAGCCAAGCCCAGTCGTGGAGAAGACCAGCCGGCGGAAACCATCAGCCACCCCAACCTTCCGCTCACTGTCTTGAGCAGGAGGAATTTTGGGGTATACTACATGAGGCGAATCCAGTACAAGCAGCGCAGCAGGATAACCGTCAACAGCACAGGCAGACCGTTAAACTAAATGGCAAAGCAGTAACTGGTCTGAGAGACACCGGAGCAACTATGACTTTGCTCCAAAAGAACCTTGTTTCAGAACACCAACACACTGGAAATACTGTGGCAGTGAGGGTGGCGGGAGGTGCAGTGTTCCGTTTACCGGTTGCCCGGGTTCACTTGGATTGGGGGGTGGGCTCTGGACACGTGAATGTGGGGGTCATGAAAGACTTGCCTGCTGATGTTTTGCTTGGGAATGACTTGGCCCCTTTGGTGTCCGCTTATGTGCCAATGGGACCTGCCGATATCAACCCAGTGACTACCCGTGCTGCTGGAACCAGCCCACCTGCTGCTGAGACCCAGGTAAGAACCGAGTCCCCGACTGGTACCCTAGAACAGACTTTTATTAGCTGGGATTCCCCAGAGGAGTTTGGGAGGGAAACTCAGACAGATTCGACACACCAGAAGTATAGGGACAGAGCAGATACTGGAGAGGAAGGATTAGATGGGGAACGGTATGAGTGGGTGGGGGACAGGTTGTATAGGATCCCCAAGCTTTCCCCGAAGAGTGTTGCCCCTCTGCCGAATCGACAGCTGGTGGTGCCCGCAAAATACCGGCAGGAGATTCTGCGGATAGGGCATGATGTTCCCCTAGCTGGACATCTAGGTTCCCGCCGCACAGCCTATAGGATCATGCAGAACTTCTTTTGGCCAAACTTTAATCAGGCTGTTCGGACATACTGCAGTACGTGTGACACATGTCAACGGATAGGAAAGCGGGGGGACCACCCAAGAGCTAGGCTTATGTCTATGCCTATCATTGGGGAGCCCTTTGCCCGCATAGCCGTTGACATTGTGGGTCCACTGGCCAGGGCTAGTCCATCCGGTAAGAAATATATTCTCACCGTGGTGGATTATGCCACTCGCTATCCAGAGGCAGTAGCGCTGTCTAATATAGAGGCAGAGACAGTTGCTGATGCCCTGGTTAGGATTTTTACCAGTGTCGGGTTCCCTCAAGAGATTCCCTCTGACCAGGGAACCCAATTCACCGCTGTGCTCACCCAGCAACTGTGGAAGGTGTGCGGCATTAAACCGCTGCTTAGCTCACCTTACCATCCACAGACTAACGGTCTCTGCTAGCGATTTAACGGTACCTCAAACAGATGCTGAGGACCTTTTCTGACACTTGCAGAGACTGGGAGCGATTCCTGCCTCATCTGTTGTTTTCCTACAGAGAGGTGCCTCAGGAATCTACTGGGTTCTCCCCCTTTGAGTTGCTATATGGGAGAAGGGTCCGCGGACCCCTAGATCTCATTAGAGGCCACTGGGAGGGGGAGACAGAGCAGGAAGGGACCCCCATAGTACCGTATGTTCTGGAACTCCGGGACCGCATGGAGAAACTGTCCCTAATGGTAAGGGAGAATCTCCAGGTGGCTCAGGGGAGACAGAAGAGGTGGTACGATCGGGGTGCCCGACAGCGAGTCTTCCAGGTTGGGCAGAAAGTGTTAGTACTCAAACCTGCGAAGTCAAACAAGATGCAGGCATCTTGGCAGGGCCCGTATAAGGTGTTAGCACAGATATGTGATACTACCTACCTTATAGCCAGCTGTTCAGATGAAAGGATCCAGCGATCCTTCCATGTTAACATGCTAAAGGAGTATCAGGAGAGACCAGAGAATGTCGCTGCAGTATGTGCCCCTGCTGCAGATGATACAGAAAGTTTACCCTTACCAGATCTGTTAGAGAGGGACCCCCAGACAGATCTTACTAACCTGGTACAGCTAGGGGACAGATTGAGCTATACCGAGAAGGGCCAGGCAAGACAGCTTCTGTGGGAAAAGCAGGCGACCTTCTCCCAAGAACCTGGTTACACTACCCTAGCTGTACACAAGGTAGAAACCCCTGGACAGAACCCTCTGCGACAACCCCCTTACCGTATCCCTGAAGCAGTCCGGGAAGGAATGCGGAAGGAGATACAGGAGATGACCCAGCTGGGGGTCATCGAACACTCCGATAGCCCTTGGGCCTCGCCTGTAGTCCTGGTGCCCAAGAAGGATGGGACCACCCGGTTCTGTGTGGACTACAGGCGTCTCAATGAGCGGACCACCACTGACGCCTACCCGATGCCCCGGGTAGATGAATTGTTAGATCGCATTGCCAGGGGACGCTATCTGACCACCATAGACCTGTGCAAAGGCTACTGGCAGATTCCCCTGGCCGAGGATGCTATCCCCAAGTTGGCCTTTGTCACCCCATTTGGCCTGTACCAATTTAAGGTCATGCCATTTGGGATGAAGAATGCACCGGCTACCTTCCAGCGTATGGTGGATAGACTTCTTGATGGATTCCAGGAATTTGCTTGTGCATACCTGGACGACATTGCGATCTACAGTGAGTCCTGGGAAGAACACCTAGTACATGTAGTGGTAGTACTGGACAAGATTCGGGCCGCTGGCCTGACATTGAAGCCAGAGAAGTGCCATTTAGGCATGGCTGAAGTGCAGTACCTGGGTCACAGAGTAGGGTGTGGGAGCCAGAGACCAGAGCCAGCCAAGATAGAGGCAGTAGCTAACTGGCCCACACCTATCACCAAGACCCAGGTGTTAGCCTTCCTAGGGACAGCAGGGTACTATAGACGCTTTGTCCCCGACTACAGCACTATTGCTAAACCCCTGACTGACCTGACAAAGAAAAATCTCCCTAAACAGGTCCTGTGGTCTCCAGCTTGTGAAGCTGCGTTTCAAGCACTCAAACAAGCTCTTGTGAATGCCCCTGTCCTGGCTGCCCCAGTCCCTAACAAACATTTTCTCGTTCATACAGATGCTTCCATGTATGGACTGGGGGCTGTGCTGAGCCAGGTCGGGGAAGATGGAGGAGAGCACCCTGTCGCATATCTCAGTAGAAAGCTGTTACCCAGAGAAGTGAGTTATGCGGCAGTGGAGAAGGAGTGTTTGGCCCTGGTGTGGGCATTGAAAAAGTTAAGCCCGTATTTATATGGACAGGAATTTTCCCTGGTGACGGACCACAATCCCCTTGTCTGGCTTAACCGGGTCTCAGGAGACAATGGCAGACTGCTGAGGTGGAGTTTAGCCCTTCAACCCTATAACTTCACCATCAGTTATCGACCCGGTAAGCAGAATGGGAATGCAGATGGATTGTCCAGGCAAACCGACATCCTCACCCCATCTTAGTCCGGTCATCCCCACGTTGACCCGCCAAAGGGTCAAGCCGGGTCTGCCGGAGTGTCCCACAAGGGGGGAGCCGTGTGACAGATTCATCTGTATTGCTGGTTCGTCTGTTTCCCTTTGTTCGCTGGATTGCCTGTTCCTATACCCCCGTTCGTGTAATTTGCAAACTACCGATTGAAACTACCGAACGAACGACCACCCAGGAGAGGAGTGTGCTGCTGGTTAACCTCTTGGCCCCAATTAGAACGTTGTGGTTAACCGCAGACACCTCTCCATTCCATTCGTACGGGTGGTCGTCGTTCGCATGTCGACCACGAGGCAGCGGCCATTTTGGGACATACGAACGCATAGCGGTGTTCGGTACAAACTGTATGGAACTAAAAACGGACACTTAAACTACCGAACACCGCTGGAAGCTGCTGCCTACCTTCCATTTCGACAAGGCATGCGAACGTCGGTCGTTCGGGAGTTTTTATTCATTCGTATGGACTTTTACCCAGACAGCCGTCCCATGGAGTCATTCGTATACCGAAGGACTGGTGAAAGACTTTGACTCCATGGCGATTCGACTAGATACATCGGATCTGAGCGCTATTCGGTGAAAACATGCACTCAGATCCAGGCTGTCTGGGGATACGTTACACGAACTATATGCATTCGGTATTTCTTCAGTTATGTATTTTAATGTATTTTTATTACTGTAAGTTAA
The DNA here is from genome assembly GCA_933207985.1 of Pelobates cultripes. NCBI lineage: Eukaryota > Metazoa > Chordata > Amphibia > Anura > Pelobatidae > Pelobates > Pelobates cultripes. The sequence goes on from OW240913.1 coordinate 255,631,519, forward strand.
AATGGCGATTGTCTCTACCTTGGGAGATAATTAGGTTTCTTCCTAATTATCTCCGGGGTAGAGAAGACGGATTTGTGGGTAAGATGGGAAGGGCTATTATTGAAGCCACTGCGATTGGCTACTGTCCAATATGTTTTACAGTCTTCCACAAGGTCCCCTCGGGGAGTGTCCACCTTGTGGAGACCTGCATAAATACCGGGCAGGTAGCCCCCATTAAACAGATCTTCATTTGACCCTCAAGACGGAGCTTGGTCTCGTTTGTGGGGGGAATTATTACTGGGACAGCGCTTTCGTTATTTTTAGCTGTTTGAAGGCGTTCGACTGTTTTGCTGATCGGGAGTTGCCGTGTTCGTGGACTTCGTTCGGGAGTTTGGCGGTCGGCTGGATTTAAACTGCATTTCTGGAGAAGGGGATTATTTACTAAACGGCGGCTTCATCTACCCGACGGTACGTGTCGTAACACTTACTGTAGCGGAGATACAATATTCCACAGATCATCTCCGCTTAAGATCCCAGTGAGGCTCAGGAACAAGTAATTATAAATCCACAGGCAAGGTTTCCAGCAGGTAAAATAATCCAACAGTATCCCCACAGCAATCCCAATAACTGGACGACACACAGCATCAGGAGCAGAACTGAAAACCTTTATTCCACAGTGGCCATTAGAACAGTACCCAATCCGACAATAGTAACCTCCCACCTATCTCCTCCCCTCAGCCTGACTCCCCTTCTACTGTACACAAATTCCCCCAGTTTCTGGATGTACCCCTAAACCTTTAAATGGCACATCCCCTGGTAGCCCTGATCTGGGTGAACAACATATCCAAAAATCACCCAGATCGGACCAGGGGTTCGGGAAATTTATGGAAGTACTAAAAAGACCGACCGCGCTGGAGAGAACAGCCGAATTGGGTTCCATGCGATGGGGCCCTGCGGTCGGTCCCAGTATAAGGGAATAAATTACACGAAAGGCTAAGGCTACAGAGATCAGGTAGGGTTAGCATGAATCCCCTCGTTCGGTTGTTTCTGTCTACTGAACGAGGGGCCGTTCGGTAGTTTGGAACCGAACGGACCGGGCTTGTGAAGGTCTCAGCGGTGTTCGTCTAGTCGAGTGTCTGATTTGCGGTCCAGACACTCGACGGAAAAACACTGCTGTTCGGGAGTTTTAAAATGGCCACCACCACGTGTTCGTTTCCCGAATGGCGGCCACCCCACGAACAAAGGACCTACTGCATAGCTTGTTAATTACCCGTTCGCAACATTGTTGCAATAAAAGCGTATCAATTTAACTGTTAATAGCTCCTGACTGATTCCTCTTCTGCAACTGTCACTAGTCTAATACTATCCTTACCTTTTTGTGTCATTTTACCCCACTCTCTCTAGCCTGTAAGCTCATTGAGCAGGGCCCTCAACCCCTCTGTTCCTGTGTGTCAAACTTGTCTGGTTACAACTACATGTCTGTTTGTCCAACCATTGTAAAGCGCTGCGGAATTTTATGGCGCTATATAAATATCATAATAATAATAATAATATAATTTCTTGTTTTCCTTGAGGTACTTTCTTCATGGAATTTTCTGCAGGTAACTTTATATACAATTCCAACTTCATGAGTTAAAAATGATCATTTGTCAAACTTGAAATATCTGCTAGTCTTATGACGCAGGAGGAACATTTCATAGAACAGCGTTGCTTCTTATCTACAATTTTCTATGTGACTTTATTATTCCTCGTGTATCCTTTTAAACAATTTAGTTTCCCATATGTGCCATTTATTTTTTAGTATATTTTCTGAAGATCTTTCAAACCAGTGATCTAGACTGTTGGCAGGGTACCCAAAGCAATTAACATAATAAATTATTTAAATTCCGTCATACTTGAAAAAAAATGTTTTGATAGGTGAGTGCCATTAACCAAAAATACTCATTGACAAAATAACAAAATCTAAGGATATACATGGATTAAACCTTTATTTAAAAAAAAACAACAAAGGAATATTATACATCCATCTATAGACATGTCCTTGCTATGTCATGACTGATGTCTTGGAACAACTGCAGACAGTGTGAAAAGTGGTGTCAGAGACCTCCTCTAGAATTCCCAGTCTTAAAACAACTTTGAAAAAAACAAAGATGTGCTTTCTGCATATAATGAAGGAACCTCGGCTTCCTTTATCTATTAAATTTATACTCCAATTCCCAAGGTTCAATTCCTGTCTCTCAGCTGACAAAGTAGAATCTTTATGAACTAGGAAATTCAATATCTATCTTTTGCTTAAATTGGTACAGACAGGCAACCTTCAGGCTAAAAATAAAGTATAGTGTAGTTTAAAGTGTGTTCAATGTCTTGTTTAATGTCAAATATTATTTAAATTTGTAGGAGTCAATAAAGACTTTTTGAGGGAAATTATATTTCAACCAATATTTCAATATTAAAAAAACTAAACTTTGCAGTTTATATATGGATAATGGTTTTGTTCTCCATTTGCCGTTTTTTTTTAAATTTTATTTAATTGCACTGTACCTTACATCCTTACATTAGCATTATTTAAATTACTTGCTATCACCTTTTAGCCTATGACAACTTAATCAGGCAATTATTGGACATCTCTATTTTACTATGGTAAATCACTATAGTCATCTTCAGCAATCCATTACTTTAATGCTTTTGGCTAATCCTTAAATACTGAGTTTGATAAAATTGTTTGAATTAAGATGATTTAAGATTAATGCTCAGTATAATTTATCTTTACTGAAAGCATGTTGCTATTGTGGTCAAGAAAATCTGAGAAGGCATGTTATAAGGAATTAAAGAAAGAGCACAAGCTTGTCCCACACGCATCTATGAGTAACCAGTCTCCAACCCTTTTCTAACTCTTCTCTCCATTCATCTGATGGACTATGCCTCCTGCTCAAATAGGCCTCTCCCATTCAATATACCTCAGTCAATCCCTAGATTCCTATGTCTCAGTCTCCCTGTTCTCACCCACCCCTGCAGTTCCCCCTTGTCTGGACATTTACATATCCATGGTACCCATTGTTAAGTGTGCTTGAGTGCACTATGTTGCAAGAAGGCAACCATAATCTGCCGCGCTAATCTCCTCAACCTGTTCCAACCAATGTTGTCTAGTGGCTATCTCCTGCGGTTTCTAGAGGGCAGGCCCCAATGACTTAGCAGCATTTAGCAAATGTCTAACTATATAGATTTTGTTTGAGGATATGGGCACATTGGTGCTGTGAAGTTTGTAGCTCCTCTGGAATGTAAATCTTGGTGGAGTATTGCAACACTTCACCATAGTGTCCCTCACCATCCGCCAAAATGGCTGTATACTTGGAAGTCCCTCCGCAAGTGTAAGATACTGTCTGTGTCTCTCTTGCATCTCCAACAACTCATGGCAACAGAGAAGATAGAGTGAAAAAATTCTGGTGTATGATACCATTGTGATAGTAGTTTATAATTAACTTCTTGTTAGTTAGTGCTTACTGAGCTCTTGTGTTGCAATATTAGAATATTAGTCCATTGGCCATTCATGAATATGGCATCTAGAGTATTTTCCTATACCCTTTTAAATTGCATACAACTATCAACCCCATCATAGGGGACTGGTAGAGGCTCAAAACGTTCCTGTCAAGCCAGACATCCCCCACTCACAGACCTTCAAACCAAGTCATTTCTTTATGCAGTGCCTACCTACCTGGCATGTTGCAGTAATAGTGTTGAATTAGCATGTATTTATATTTCTCAAGCACACATGGCATACGCCTCTCCACTACCTTATTAAGGTGGGAAATTTTGTCTGAAGTTCATATCAGTGAATCTGTAGATAATGGTCGTGACCAAAGACAAAGTTGTTAGACCACCTGCTAAAGCAGTGTTATAAGCAGTGGTCGGAGTGCCCGAGAAAACTGAGAGGCTCTCTGAACCACAAACCACACTTTCAAAGTGCTGCAGTAATCCAAACCAAGGAGGGGAACGATACTCCAGGATACGCCATATTCAAAACTGGCCACAGTCACACAGAAGATGCAGCATGCCACTCCATAATTCTTTAGAGCACTGTAGTTAAATAATGTGACGAGACCAATCTCGCCATTGTGCATTGGAGGAGCCTGGTTGCCCGCCTGCTGCCTTTAGACTATGGCCCCATGTTGCAATGCTTGATTTTCCCCTGCGAAGACATGAAAGCCGGGTCATTCGGTGCTGGCCCTATTTGAGCGGTGATACCCCAGATAGCTATGCCACGGAGCCCATTCGTATAATGAAAGACTATGGGAAAGACTTTGGCTCCATGGCAATTGAACTGTATGTGTGTGCTCTGAGCGCCATTCAGTAATAATGTGCGCTCAGATCTGAGCTATCTGGGGATGTGTTGAATGTACCTGTTTTGTGCAATGGCTGCACAGTTATATATTTGTATGTGTTTTATTGTCTTTTGCTGCCATGT
>OW240913.1:255636336-255751336 GCA_933207985.1 Pelobates cultripes
GTCATTAGAAATAGGTAGTTCCACAATAAAGTCCATAGACAAATGAGACCATTCAATATTGGGTATAGGAAGCGGTTGTAATAGCCCACAAGATAGTTTATGGGGAACCTTAGAAACCTACACAAATAGTACATGCCTCCACATAATCCCTGATGTCATTTCTAAGAGATGGCCACCAAAATGACCTAGAGACAGCGGACACAGTTTTATTAATACCTAGATGACCAGCTGTCACATTATCGTGAAACACTCATAGTACCTCCTCTCTTTCCAGTAACAGAATAAACAATCTTAAAGTTTATCGTTAGGTGCCTGAGTCTGAGCTGCCATTATAGCACAAAGAAGAGGAGACCAGGAAAGAACCATAGAGGCAATGATACATTCAGGTGGTATGATGGGAGAGGTTTTGTGTTCTTGTTCCGCCTCAAGGTCAAATTGCCTAGAACGCCTTAACGTTCTTAGGACCAGGCCTGTATGGGATGATAAAGTTAAAGCAAGACAAAAACAATGACCATCTAGCTTGTCTAGAAGACAGCCTTTTAGCATCTCCAATGTATGCCAAGTTTTTGTGGTCAGTTATGATCACAGAAGGGTCCTTGGAACCTTCTAAAAGGTTTCAGAGCTAGGATAATGGCTAAAAATTCCCTGTTACCAATATAAAAGTTGCGTTCCGCTGGTGACAACTTTCTACAAAAGAACCCACAAGAATGCAAAGGGGTATCCTGACTCGCCTCTGAGAAAGGACAGCCGGACCCCTGTCTCAGAGGCATCAACCTCTAGTATGAAGGGTTTGCTAGTGTCAGGGTGTATGAATATGTCAGCAGAAGCAAATAATTTCTTAAGTAGCTCAAAAGTTTCTTTAGACCATATATTACAGTCAACCGCTTTTCGCGTCATATTGGTGATGTGTGCTATTACGAACACGAAATTTTTGGTTTGCGAATGGCGAACGCAAACTTCCGCAAATGTTCGTGAACCGGGCGAACCGCCATAGACTTCAATGGGCAGGCGAATTTTAAAACACACAGGGACTCTTTCTGGCCACAATAGTGATGGAAAAGTTGTTTCAAGGGGACTATCACCTGGACTGTGGCATGCCGGAGGGGGATCCATGGCAAAACTCCCATGGAAAATTACACAGTTGATGCAGAGTCTGGTCTTACTCCATAAAGGGCATAGATCACCTAACATTCCTAAATCACAATGGATATGGATTGACACCTGACATATGACATATTGACACCTTGACATATGGATTCACACCTGTCCTCAGAGACCCTGATACACACTGACACAGAGCAGAATAGAGACTGTTCCCCCTACATAGGGTCACTTGGCAGATATGGATTGACACCTGTCCTCAGGATCCCTGATACACACTGACAGAGAGCAGAATAGGGAATATTCACTAAATGCCAAACATTGTTATACAGGGGAATATTCAGTAAATAAGGATAAGGGGGACCTACTGTCCTCCCCCCCGGCCCCCACCCCTGCACGGTGGGTGGGGGCCATAAATCTCAATGGGGGGGGACCTACTGTCCTCCCGCCCGCCCCCACCCGTGAGCGGTGGGTGGGGGCCATAAAAATAATGAGGGGGGGACCTACTGTATGATGTTGTATCGATCAGGTAGTGTAAGGGTTACGCCCGCTTCACAGTGACAGACCAAACTCCCCGTTTAATGCACCGCAAACAGTCCATTTGCACAACCGCAAACTCCCCATTTGCACAAGGTTGGATACCAAGCTAGCCATGTCCCGTTTCTTGTCCTCACTGATGCCAGCCACGTACAACACCAAGGGTCCCCGAAAGGTGACAAGCAGCCCCCTGGGACGCCTGCTGTGTTTGGTCTTCCACCACCTCAAAGCCACCTTCCTCCTCTGACTCCTCTTCTTCAGACTCCTCTCTCTGCGTTGCCTCTCTCTGCGTTATTATAAGGTGTGTTAAGTTGTATTATTCTTATCAGTTTAATCCCGGTCATGTGCCTTTTTTTTGGTTTGGTTTTTGAAACCACAGTGCAGCACCAGAGGCCTGAAAAATTAGGTATGTACACATGCCTGAAAAATTAGGTATTGTTGCAGCCTCTGCTGTAGCAGCAGCCAGAAGAATTGAGGTTTGTTTCCCAGGCAGAAAGTGCCCTAAAACAGTGTTCCCCAATCCCCGTGCCGCGGACCGGTACATGGATCAAACGGTACGGGCCGCCCGAGGAACTTTAATTTCACTGTGGCAGCCGAGGCACAGAACATTGCGCCCTCCTGAGCCCACCCATTGTGTGACAATAGCGAATGAAAATTCCCTATTGTTACACTGATCCTCCTCCTGGGTCCTCCGGCTTCCTGATTGGCCGTAAGGCAAACCCCACGCCATTGGCCGAACTCAATCTGGGCCTTCAGGGGAAAATGACAACTGTTTTCAAGTTGTCAGACAAAGTAGCTGCATTTAAAGCCAAACTGGAGTTGTGGGGACGGCGCGTGAACAGAGGCATTTTGGACATGTTTCAGACATTAGCGGGGATTTTAGGCGAGACTGAGCTTGAACATTCACTCTGCCAGTTGGTGCACGATCACCTGTCTTTGCTTTTAAAAGAGTTTGAGCGCTACTTCCCAACCACAAAAGACCCACGAACTGGTAAGGAATGGATCCGTAACCCATTTGCCAACAAATCAGGCAAATCTAGCATGTCTATGCAAGAAGAAGAACAACTGCTGGAGATTGCAAATGACCGTGGCCTTAAAACTATGTGCGAGACAACAACTCTGCCGGTGTTCTGTATTAAAGACATGGCGGAATACCCTGAGATTGCCACCACAGCACTTAAATCCCTATTGCCATTTCCAACAACATATCTGTGTGAAGCGGGGTTTTCTGCAGTGACAGCAACCAAAACAAAACAGCGGAATAAACTGGACATAAGCAACACACTTCGGGTGTCATTGTCTCCTATTACCCCCAGATGGAACCGTCTCGTTGCGAAGAAACAAGCTCAGGGTTCTCATTGATTTGGCATTCTAGTGAGTTAAATAAAATAAATCACTTTATATTCATTTTTTGGTGTAGCTGTATTTTATTTTGAAGGCATGTTTAAATACAATTAAATTAAAATTATTAAATCAAAACAAGCGGGCCACGGAAAAATTATCAAACGTTTACCGGTCCGCGGTGATAAAAAGGTTGGGGAGCACTGCCCTAAAACATTGCGGCTTGAACCCTAGTTGGTGGCGGATAAGTCACGCAAGTCAACCGGCATTCAGAGCTAAAATACAGCAGCGTGTGGACCATTTTTAGCCCAAGGCAGCTCATCTTATCAGGCCTTTTTTAGTCGGATGATCTCAATGAAGGTATGTTCTTCCCCCCAGCCACGTACAACACCACGGGTACCAGATAGGTGACAATGAGCATCCTGGGATGCCTGTTGTGGTTGGTCCTCCTCCTCCTCAAAGCCACATTCCTCCTCTGACTCCTCTTCCTCACAATCCTCTTCCAGCGTTGCCGCAGGTTCAGCAAGCAATGCTGATAAGGCTGGTTCTGGTGGTGATGGTGACCACAACTCTTCCTCTTCCTCTTCACGCTCATCTACGGCCTGATCCAGCACTCTTCGCAGGGCATGCTCCAGGAAGAAAACAACTGGTATGATGTCGCTGATGGTGCCTTCGGTGCGACTGAGTAGGTTTGTCACCTCCTCAAAAGGACGCATGAGCCTACAGGCATTGCGCATGAGCGTCCAGTAACGTGGCAAAAAAATTCCCAGCTCCCCAGAGGCTGTCCTAGCACCCTGGTCATACAAATATTCATTAACGGCTTTTTCTTGTTGGAGCAGGTGGTCGAACATTAGGAGTGTTGAATTCCAACGTGTCGGGCTGTCGCAAATCAAGCGCCTCACTGGCATGTTGTTTCGCCGCTGGATATCGGCAAAGTGAGCCATGGCCGTGTAGGAACGCCTGAAATGGCCACACACCTTCCTGGCCTGCTTCAGGACGTCCTGTAAGCCTATGTACTTATGCACAAAGCGTTGTACGATCAGATTACACACGTGCCATGCACGGCACATGTGACAACTTGCCCAACTTCAATGCCGCTAACAAATTTATTCCGTTGTCACAAACCACTTTGCCGATATCCAGTCGCTGCGGAGTCAGCCACTTTTCCACCTGTGCATTCAGGGCGGACAAGAGTGCTTGTGCAGTGTGACGCTCTGCTTTCAAACAAGTCAAACCCAAGACGGCGTGACACTGCAGTATCCAGGATGTGGAATAGTACCTGGGGAGCTGGGCGGGTGCCGTTGATGTGGAGCAAGATGCAGCAGCAGAAGAGGATTCAGCCGAGGAGGTTATGGAAGAGGATGGAGTAGGAGGAGTAGAGGAGGTGGCAGCAGGCCTGCCTGCAAGTCGTGGCGGTGTCACCAACTCCTCTGCAGAGCCACGCATTCCATGCTTGGCAGCCGTCAGCAGGTTTGCCCAATGCGCAGTGTAGGTGATATACCTGCCCTGACCATGCTTTGCAGACCAGGTATCAGTGGTCAGATGGACCCTTGCCCCAACACTGTGTGCCAGACATGCCATTACTTCCTTTTGCACACTCGAGTACAGGTTGGGGATTGCCTTTTGTGAAAAGAAATTTCATCTGGGTACCTTCCACTGCGGTGTTCCAATAGCTACAAATGTTTTGAATGCCTCAGACTCCACCAGCTTGTATGGTAAAAGCTGGTGGGCTAATAGTACAGACAAGCCAGCTGTCAGACGCCGGGCAAGGGGGTGACTTTCTGACATTGGCTTCTTACTCTCAAACATGTCCTTGACAGACACCTGACTGTGGGCAGATGAGCAGGAACTGCTCAAGGCGAGAGACGGAGTGGCGGTCCGTGGGGAAGGACCCAGGTGATGCTTCAAAATGGTACTCAATCTGATTAAGGAATCCCCAACATTCTTGAGTATTACCTTCAAAATATGGGGGTGAAGATAGGTAGATAGTAGGTGCCTTATATACTATAAGTGTAGGTACGGTAGGCAGGGGTGTACTTGTCAGAGGAACTTCAGGCTGCAAATGAGCCGTACGTAATAAGAGTGTATTGAAAGCCTAGGCAAATTGATCCATACGGTGATCTTTTTCTCCTAGCTTTCTCTCGCAAGCTACTATGTGCTGACACAAATCTGCAGGATCTATGGCCATGTCATAATGTCAGGATTATATTGATCCAGCACCCACAATAGTATCACACCTAGGACTAAGGATAATGTCTAACCGGACCTTAGAATGGCCGGACTTAATGAACCAGAGAATAGTAAAAATACTTGCTGAGGACAGGGACACAAAGGAACACAACTATGAGGAAAGCCAGAAGTCATGGAAATTAGGGAAGTGAAAACAAAGTCAAATACCATAAAAATGCAATCAGGAACACACTCTTGGATAACCAGCAAGTGGAAACCACGACAGGGCACTGACAGAAAGGTAATTTGGGTTTAAATAACCCTCCTTATGCTGTAATTGGCTGTCTCTGACCCCAAAACATGCGTGCGCGTCTATTACGCGACGTCGCATGCACGTTGGCGCCATCTTTGATGTGGGAGGAGGGAAGTTTCCTATTAAAACCAGAACTGCAGCGGCCAGCATCTCTAGGAACGCCGTACTAGCTGGGGACCGGAATAGGAGGAGGTCAGGCAGCGGTTTGCCATGACCAAAGTAAGTATGAGATTTTTATGTAGGCGTGGCCGCTATGTGTCAGTGTGGCCATGCTGGCCGAATCGCAGGGAGCCGTGACACATCTAGCCTCCCTGGGGTCCAGTGTGGGGCAGCTCCTCAATCAAGCATGCTGGTAATTTAATTAATTTATTATGCAGGGGCCAGAATGACGTCATATTCTGCCTCCTGATATCACAGAATGCGTGCGATGGAGGGGTGGGGAGCTGCAAGGAATCCTCCCTCGTCACCCACACTGCCGTCGCCTGCCTCCTTTCCTCCAGCATTCATTGGCAGAGCAGGCACCTACCATCAGGGTAAGCAGGTGCCTGCTCTGCCATACTGAAGGACAGCTTCGGGGGTGCCCTGAGGTGGCCTAATGGCCACCTCCTTGGCCCCCTGTGACAGAGCTCCTCTAGGCACCTGGAGGATCGGCCCCTTCACTGAGGAGCTCACCCAGCACTGCAGCTCAGGACGGGGGATCCCACCAGGAAATATCCCAGTGGGCGCTCCCAGCAGGCCGGCGCCCTAGGCGAATGCTTAGTTGCACTGGCCCTGGCTATGATACTTAGAAAGTTCTTTAAAAAAAAAAAAACAACTAACATTTGCCACAACATTTCACATTTATTCACAGGAAAGAGGCTTAGAAATGCTGGAAATTATGGAGATACTCCTAAAGTAGAATATTATGGTCACTGGACAGACATGGACTGGCACTCTAATCTACTATGAATGTTCTATCACACAGGTCAAGTCTGCCTTTGAATTTTAGAATACATTTATAAAGTAATGTTCCTAATCATTTTGACAGCCAAACTAATTATGCACTTATATGTCTGAGATTCTGCAGAAATATTCTTGACCCTTGGTCCATTAGGATCATGCATTAAAATAAAACCTGTGCTTTAGAAACAGTAACATTGCTTAAAGAAACTGTAGAAATATGGTTTAAAATCCTAAAGATTAATTCTGGTTTTACTTATTTAAATATTAAGCAAAGAATGTTCGGAGAATTGTGGAAACAACTGCATCTAACTAGACTTATTCCACGGTTTATCTTTGATTTATAGCAAAGATATACAACATCAAATTTCAGGGGGCATGTCCAGGAGCCGCAGAAGATGACTGCATAACTTTTCAGCTCAACACCCGCAAAAAAACGCTCAAAAAAGCACACTCATCGATATACCTAAACATGGGGCACAGCAAACAACCTTCAGAACCCTCTGGTACCACCAAACCGTCAGGGACTGGGGTGGAGCAGTCTATCTGCACCTTCCTCACTACACAGCAGGTCCTCACGTCCCAACCCAAGATTGAGGCGCTTAGCATGCAAGTTTCTCACCGGCCTCGTCAAACTCCTTGGAGACTCCGTTGGCACTGGATGGGTAGCTCAAGGCAATGCTCCGAACCTGCTCACCAAGGTAGACTTTGATGCCCTCTCTGACTGGTTAAGCCAGGTGGTCCAGGAGGAAATAGCCCAGCTGCGAGCAGACATGTCAAACATGGATGCCAGAATTACAACCAATGAGGCAGACACCAGAGCGCTTGGCAAAGACATAGAAACTAGCAACTAAATGGTGGCTTGATGCAAGTCAGGTCTGGCACACATCACAACGTGGGTGGACGACTTGGATAATAGAGGCCGCAGGCTGAACCTCACACACTGTGTCCACCACCCGCCCTAGGACACTAACCTAGAGCTATTTGCTGCTTAGAGAGCTTCACACTAAAAGACATACTGCGCACCACACACCGCATGGACTCAATCCGCCTAGAAGGCCAAAACAATCTACCGGGACTTATCCCGATGCACCCTGCAGGAATACCCCTTTTCATTGACGACCCATCGGGGCCCTGACGCCATCATGATCAAGACCCACGCAGATGTCGGTGGATTCCAGCATTCCCTGGGGCTCCCGCCTGCGCGAGCATCAAACTGTCTGGCAAGCCAATTCATCCAACAAGCCATAGGTCCTCCACAAGGCCGCATCCAGAGCCACGACCGACCCCAGCGGGCCCGACTCCCTGGTCCAACAAGGCCGGAGAAGTAATGCCACGCCTAAACAACAAACCACACTCTGGAGAAGACCACACGTCCACGAGACCCTGAGAGCTCAGTGAGTAATATTTACACATGGGGACATAGAGCTACACACACACAAACAACTCTGGGATGGGGGGGATCGGGGCCTTTTCTGTGACCAGGAATTTCGAGGGGATTAAAACGCTGACTCACATGACATAGCACGCACAACAACGCTAGAGAGCATTGCCTCTCCACATGGGTACACAGGCTATTTGCAACACAAAAGCGAACAACGCTGTTGGAGGGACCCACATTTATTGAGGAGGGGGGATCTGGAGACATATGACCCTGACGAGAGGCGGGATTTCCAGTATGCTATAAACTGCAGCCATGAGACGCACATCAGGACTCTAACCAATGCACCACACCTTTGCACACAAATGGACGGGGTGGGAGGGAGAAGGGAGAGACGCATTGATGGGACACACATATGCGGGGGAGGGGGATGTGACATACCGAGCAATCATGAGGGGAGAGGGGGTTACACACAAGAAAAAACTGTTAGGAAAGCAGTAGGGAGAAATACACATGAGAGGGGGACAGGGGGACACCACTCACACAATGCCAGCAAAACAATGTAGATACAAAAAAAAAAACAACAACGGACAAGGGGGTGGGATAGGAACTATGAGGAAAAGAGTATAACGCTACAAAGACCCATACATCTCAGAGGACCAGGGGCAGTGGGGGAATCAGGTCAGCACAGAGGGGAGGGGGGTGTACAAACAAAGGAACAGCAGGGCATGAGCTTCTACTGTCACACACCACATGTATACAGCTACCAGCCATGCTGAATAGCACACCAGACAGTGCCGACGACCCCACCTGCAGAGGTGCCTTATGAGGATACGCCAACATTAGACCTGTTACATGGGGCGAACGGGAGGGGGGAAGCCGGGACATGTTAGACCTGTCACTGTGCTGTAAGGTGACTACTACAGAGGGAGCACCCGGCCCAAAGGAACTGGACTTTAGTACCACAAACCCCTAAGAACCGCATACGAGATTAAATAACCATGCCCGTACCCCAGGCATGGCATGAATACACAACCACACTAACAGACACACCACTCCACACTCAACAAATCTCAAAATTATCTTTGTAACGCAGACGAATCTCCGGAGGTGGGCACAGCTAAACCGCAGGCACACAACCAGAACCTCCAAACACACCAGTTAACAAACCAGACCCAGATATGACATAACAGCCATACCAAGAGGTGCTGCAACACCCAAGCACAAAGGCTATCACGACGACGGACCACCACACACTGAACCAACCTGTACTGACAAAGAATACGGCCATTGACCAACCCACAGAGGCGAATCTTCCATCGGGACGTAGACACCCCCCCATAGGAACAGGACATAGTGCACCCCTCAAGCAAGGCACTAACCCCTCACTACAGACACACAAAAACACTTCAACCACTCCACCACCACCAATTTATGGCCTGAGATTATACCTTCTACTCCCAGACTCACGCCGCTTACTCAAGGCTAGACTATTTCCAGATGCCGCAAAAACCACCTCACTCTCCTCGTAGAATCAGAAATACTACCCATGATGTGGTCAGACCATAACCCCCGTCCACCGATGACTCAAGTCACCACGGTTTTGGCCCCTCCAAACATCGTGGAGCTTAAAAAGAGTCCATTCTATCTGACCCAGCCATAGTAGAAACCGCCAGGAAAACCATTTCAGGACTATTTCGCCACTAAGGAGACAGGGGGCACAACACCCCTAACCTGTTGGGAAGCCCACAAAGAGGGGATCCAAGGTAATTTCATCCCCATATACGCACGGGCAATTACAGATCTGAGCAGTGAAATTGCAATACTGAAGCGTCAACACAAATGAACCCAGGACGCCACCACATACAGGGACCTTCTCCTTAAACGCACCCAACTCATCATGCACCTTAACCGTTCAACGATCCTTCAAACATTTCCAACACATGATCTATGAACACAGGAATAAATGCAGAAGACTGCCTGCCAGCCTACTCAAGCATAGCAAAACCCAGTTAAACACCCTTAAATTACAGGACTCGGCCCAAAGAGTCCACTACCTCCCAGAACAAATTTCAGCCACATTACTCCAATACAACAGAGGACTGTACCATATTTGCTGGTACGAGCAGGACGGCGAAACGAACCACAGATGCAACGATATACTGAACAACCTGGAAACATCATGACTACACCGGTTAGCAGACAGCGAGCGGGAAATGCTGGAGGTACCCATCACGACAGAAGAACTAAGTCTCCTGATCAAGAAAGCAAAGAAGAGCAAATCGCAGGGACCGGATGGCCTACCACTCCTATTACAAAACCTTCTTACCGAACCTACTCCTGAAGCTATAAATGGCACTTAACTCTGTCCTAGAAGGGGCGGCACCATCCACACAATTCACATCAGCAAGCACCACACTACTTCCAAAGGAAGGCAAGGATTTAACACTGTGTCAAAGCTACCGCCCGATCTTTGTCCTCAAAGTTGATCTTAAACTACTGGCTAGTGTTCTGGCCCCGCTGCTCCCAGGCATAATACACCTGGATCAAACTGGATTCATCCCAGGCCGGGAGGGTCGAGACAATACCATCCAGGCATTGAACCTGATTTCAGAGGACCAAAAGACCAAACACCCGACCTTAATCCTGTCGACAGATGCCAAGGCTTTTGACAGAGTGGATTGGGGGTACATGTTTGAAACACTATGGAGCCTGGGCACAGGACCAAAATATATTGCATGGGTCGAGGCATTATATAAATGCCCAACAGCAAGACTGCGAATTAACGGAGCCCTCTTAGACCGTTCCAAATACACAATGGGACGAGTCAAGGCTACCCATTATCACATCTGCTGCCTCCCCTCTGTCAGTATTACAAGTTGATCCAGCATGCAGTACTGTGTCACACCTAGGACTAAGGATAACGTATAATCAGACCTTAGAATGGCCGGACACACAATGGTCAGGGACTCAGAATCAGACACAAAGATAAGGGAAAGCCAAAAGTCAAGGATACCAGATATCCAGGAAGTCAAAACAAAGCCAAAAGTCAAATACCAGAAAACCAAGATCAGATACGCACTCTCGGATAACCATAGGCATGAAACCACGACGTGAAACAAACAAATTTTACGGCCAACATGAATATCAGAATCCAAAACCCAAGAACGGTCAAGCAGGCCCATACCCTCTCCAATCAATCAAATACTGTTTAAATTGTACTGGTACAGTTCTGCACTTTTGAGATGACCTTTCCGATGCAGTTCATGAAAACTCAAATCAGATACGCAACGGCACAAACACCGCTGAACTTTACCTTCTCCAGACTTTAACTCTTTGATTGGCGTCGAACGCTGTTCGACAATTCGAACAGCACTTTAACATTGACGTTTGCACGAACGGTTGCCGTTCATCTATTTGAGCTGAATTTAACATTGGAAATAGACCGGCCGCACAGCCTAATTCTCTGGAACTGTTTTGGGCATGAAAATGTGCGTGCGGTCATTTAAAAAAATAAAAATGGAAATAAGTTTGATTTTGCTTTTTAACCAAATATCACTCCCAAGCTAGGGAGATTCAAAATATAATTAACCGTCATTGGCATATATTAAAAAAGGATAATTTTCTGAATAATATTTTACCAAATAAACCAATTATAATTTATAAGAAAGCAGATAATTTAAAGAACAAATTGGCCCCAAGCATACTTCCTACAGATAAAACTATTCCGACACAACCTACACACATTTTTTCTAATAAAGTATTACAAGGTTTTTTCCGATGTGGAAAATGTTCCATGTGTACTTTCCAAAAAAAAAATACTAATACATTCACGGCACATATACACAACGAACATATATCAAAAAATATCAAAAAATTCATTCAATGTTCCACCACCCATGAAGTTTATTTATTACAATGTGGTTGTGGAGCACAATACATCAGTCGGACTATCCAAAAACTCCATGTCAGATTATTAGAACATTTCCAAAATATAAGAAATAAAAACCTAGACCGTAATGTATCTAAACATTGCACTCATTGTCCGCTATTTCAATGGAATACATTTCTAGCAATTGGGATAGATAAAATAGAAAAACATTGGAGAGGAGGAAACATTGAGACTTTGTTAAATACCAAAGAGGCCAAGTGGATCTTTAATTTAAAGACTTTGAAATATGGTTTAAATCAAGAAATAGATCTAGCTGGACTTATTTGATCTTTCGTTGGTTTTAGCTTTTCTCCTCTTTTATATTTATTTTTATTCATTCTTTATGTTTTTTTCATGTTTATATTTATTATTTATATTTATTTTTAATATCTGAATCTATACCTTTGATAAAAAGGAAGGACAATGACCGCAGGACTGGAGACAATCCACTCCTGGAGTCAAAGAAGGACTAAATGGGCGACATAGAAGGGGTTAACCCAACAAAAAACACTAATAGAGAAGTACCCAAAGATAAGGGTGTATGGAGGGAAGAACCAACGTCTATCTCTCACAATACACTCAACTAAGGGTATGCCCACTAAGAGGGTATATATAACATCCCCTGGTTAAGCAAAGGTAAATAAAATAAAAAATGAAAATAAAAAAAACTTTATTGAAAAATGAGATTAGATAAAATACAATGCATGGGGTCCGGGATGGGGGGATGGACCATAATTCGTGAGATTATAATGGTACAGAAAGGAGGCAGCCAGGCAGATATGAATCACTCTAAGGCGATACTACTAGATATGGTTCTTCCCTCCATACACCCTTATCTTTGGGTACTTCTCTATTAGAATCTATACCTTTAATTCCAATATTTTCTTTTGTATTACAGACCTTTCTGTGTGTACCTTTAAACGAAACATAAAAAAAAAAATACACAACATAGTGTAATCTGTATAATGCAAAATAAAAGATTTTGAACAAATGCCAAGTGGCCACTTACACTTTCCTGAGCTAACAAATTTAGCTCAGATTCTTGCGCTTTGAGGTCCGTTAAGGCGACCCTCTCCCTTCTTTGTTATCCAGTGGTCCAGTTCTACATAGGTATAGAAGGGTGCATATAGTGTAATATAGTCTAAATTATGAACAATAATTAGATATAGCGAAATATTACTCACAAACCCAGAGCCTGAACTTAGGCTCACTTCACTTCGTATATGTGGTTAAGGACCAAATTCCTTCTTTCAATAAGCAGGAAAAAGGCCGTAAGTGTATATAAAATATATTTATTAGCTCTGTAAAAAATTATGTAATCAAAAAATCTATAAAATATAACACTTATCCGGCTAAAGTCCAAAATAGAAAGTCTCTGTATTCACTGCTTTTCTCCAGTATGCGTTTCGCCAAAGGGCTTCATCAGCTGGCAAAGAATTTTCAAGTTGTTCCTCTGGATCTTCTTCCTGCTTTAAATATCCTTATAATTAGGGGAATCAGCTGTTCAGGCTTGCAAATTTGCAGGTGTTTTCCATGGGAACGGAGGTACCCTGCGTTCCAAGCCTCTTTTTGCTCGTTTCATTTCCGCCTAATGTAGCGATTCGTCACTTCTGGTTTTGGCTGTGCGTTCCATAGTGCGTTCCACTGTGGATTCCAGCTCTCATATAGTTCATAGTTTTATTGCACAATCATTTTTCGTTGTGTGGAATAGGAGAACATCGTAATAGTCTATTAGTCATCTCATTAAGACTTAAAATAGATTTCATCAAAGTTTTACAATTAACACATTTAAATGAATAAAAACTTATGTATAACATAATGTCTTAGTGATTTATTCTTGTAATTTAATAAATTATTTACACATTATATTGGAATTTGGAAAATTGAATACTATACATCTAAAACCCGTATTAGTGACATATATGGTAATCATTAAAAATATACTGAATTGTAAAAAGGTGTTAATACATAATTAAAAGGTATTAATACATAATTAATGAAAAAGAATGATATATTTTAACCCCTTAAGGACCGAGGACGGTTCAGGACCGTCATCGGCATTTTTGCCTTGAGGACCGATGACGGTCCTGAACCGTCCTAACGGTCAGAGCTACTTACCTGATCGCCGTCGTTCCCCCGGCGGCGATCAGCGTGGCTCCGGTTGTGGGGAGACTGCCTGCAGCCCAGACAGTCTCCCCACGGCAGATTAGGACCCCTGTGGCCATGTGATCGCTTAACACAGCGATCACATGGTCACAATAGGTGTCCATGTGTCTGCCTGCAGGGGGACTGTCTGTGCTGACAGGCAGTCTCCCTGCATGTGTAAAATCAAAAAATAAAAATAAAGTTAGTGTTAATAAAAAAAAATAATTATATATGTGTATATATGATATATAGACATATATTATATCTATATAATATATGTCTATATATCATATATATAATGCCATACTAAGTGTATTTTTATATTAATATGTACTTATATTAATATAAAAATACACTTATAATTAAATTACACACGTATATATATAATATATATAATAACTATATATATTGTATATATATATTATTATAAAATATAAATAATAAGTAATTTAAATTAAATAATTTTTTTTAAATAATAATAAAAAATTTAAAAAATTATATAGCTATATGAAATTTTATTCTAACTGTATTTTAAAATTAATATATATATTTTATATCAAAATACACTTAGAATGAATTTGTATATATATCTATGTATATAAAAATAAATAAAAATAATAAGAAATATACATACGTCCATATACAAAATTACATAAATAATTATATAAATATACACGTAGACTTCAAATATATAAATATGCATATATATTTAAATTCTACGTGCGTATTTATGTAATATTTTTACATAATTCAGTAATTTTATTGATTGCAATTTGAGGGACCTGCCTGCCAACCCAGGCCGAAATTCCAGAGAATTTAATTTGCTAGCACTGTATTTTACCCTGTAACGTTCTACGACACCCTAAAACCTGTACATGGGGGGTACTGTTTTACTCGGGAGACTTCGCTGAACACAAATATTAGTGATTCAAAACAGTAAAACATATCACAGCGATGATATTGTCAGTGAAAGTGACTTTTTTGCATTTTTCACACACAAACAGCACTTTTACTGATGATATAATTGTTGTGATACGTTTTCCAGTTTTTAAACACTAATATTTGTGTTCAGCGATGTCTCCCGAGTAAAACAGTACCCCCCATGTACAGGTTTTATAGCATTTTTGAAAGTTACAAGGTCAAATATATGGGTCAAATATTTTTACATTGAAAATGGCCAGGTTGGTTACGTTGCCTTTGAGAGCGTATGGTAGCCCAGGAATGAGAATTACCCCCATGATGGCATACCATTTGCAAAAGAAGACAACCCAAGGTATTGCAAATGGGGTATGTCCAGTCTTTTTTAGTAACCACTTGGTCACAAACACTGGCCAAAATTAGCGTTCAATTTAGTTTTTTTACTTTTTTCACACACAAACAAATATGAATGCTTACTTTGGCCAGTGTTTTCGACTAAGTGGCTACTAAAAAAGACTGGACATACCCCATATTGAATACCCTGGGTTGTCTACTTTAAAAAAAATATGTACATGTGGCGTGTTATTCAGAGATTTATGACAGATAATAGTGTTACAATGTCACTATTGATAAATTTTAAAAATTTATGTTTTGAAACCGCAATATCCTACTTGTACCTATAGCCCTATAACATGCAAAAAAAAGCAAAAAAGCACGTAAACACTGGGTATTTTTAAACTCAGGACAAAATTTTGAATCTATTTAGCAGTTTTTTTCATTCGCTTTTGTAGATGAGAAAGATTTTTCAAGTAAAAGTCAAAAAACATGTATTTTTTTCAATTTTTCATCAGATTTTTGTATTTTTTTTAAATTAAAATACATGAGATTATATAAATAATGGTATGTAAAGAAAGCCCCTTTTGTCCTGAAAAAAACAATATATAATTTGTATGGGAACAGTAAATGAGAAAGCGGAAAATTACAGCCAAACACAAACACCACAAAAGTGTAAAAATATGCCTGGTCGCAAATGTACAACATCGCAAAAACAGTCCAGTCCTTAAGGGGTTAAAGTCAATTAAAATCAATTATGTCTTGGTTATTTCAATAAGGGTCTATACACAAAGCTTTGCTGTGGGACCTATATTAAAATAATTTCATTAAAAATATACTGCATATTAAAAAATATTTATTAAGATATTTAGCATTAGGAAAAATTTATATGAGGAAATGGCACATTTCGAAGTCTGAATTAAGACCATTTGGGATAAGGCAATTTAATTTAAATATCCATTCCATTTCTGTTCTACTTAATTTTAAATTAAAATTGCCTCCTCTCCAATCTTTCTTTACTTTGCTAATTCCTAAAAAAGTGGTGCCTTTTGGATCACAGTTGTGATGAGTTTTATAGTGTAATGATACACTATGGTTTTCAAAACCTTTACTTATATTCCTACTATGCTCTTCTATTCTCATATGAAGAGGTCTAGTCATTTTTCCTATATATTTTAGCCCACAAGGACATTGTATAAGATAAATAAGGTTGAGTGGCAAGTAATAAATTCTTTAATTTCGTATTCTGTGTCTTCATTTATATCAAACTTTTTTACAAGTCTATTTTTGTTATCAGTTTTTTTGCATGCTAGGCATTGCCCGCATCCAAAAAAAATCTTTTTCTATATTCAGGAAGGTAAGGTTTGTCATCTTAGGTTTCTCCTTTATGTAACTTGAAGTTAATGCGTATTTATTTTTTACTCCTCTATGTATAAAGTTGGGTTTGTCCGGTAAAAAATTATTTACCAATGAAATTAGTAAACTCTCTTAACTGTAATTTTAGTTCAGACAATTACCAAGTGAGGAAAATTGTGTCAAAATATTGGCCTATTCTTTTACAAGATCCTACCTTAAATAATGTTTTACCTGACAAACCCAACTTTATACATAGAGGAGTAAAAAATTTAAAATACGCATTAACTTCAAGTTACATAAAGGAGAATCCTAAGACAAAAAGGTCTTTAATACAAAAGAAAATATTGGAATTAAAGGTATAGATTCAGATATTCCACACCTATTCTATTCATATAAGCGCTGCACCGATACTTTTTCTTGTTCTATTTTTCCTATAAAGATACTGCGGTGATATAGCAGCTACTTAAACCTGGTGAATATAATTTCTATATTAAAATAAGCACTCAAATAGCGCTAATACTTTCCCTACATTCTTTATTATTAGTTTCATTTTTATTTTAATATTTATTTTGATTTTCATATTTATTTTCATTTTTATTTTTATTTGAATATATCCAGATATAAATATATAATGGATGCAACTAATACTTGTTTTCTAATTACAAACAGATCACTCAGTACATTCTAGAATACCGATGTATAATAAAGGAATTTGTTTATTGTTGATCTGTATACACTTGTGATTTTATGTAAAGGTGTTGAGCATAACAACAACAATTAATTAATTCCCTAATATTAAGGGAGATACGCCTGAATTCATCTCAAGCTTGTGAGTTCTCTACTACCACCACCCTCCATATGTGTTAATGGTATTACTTGTATAACAATTTATTTAAACTTTTTATTTTACAAAAGTCTGAAAAAATTTATTTTACCATTTGTAACAAAAAAAAAAAAAAAAAGAGAGACATGAAAAAGGATATACAGAGCTCAAAGACAGACAATTTGCAGGACTGTTTAGGCCCCAGGAAGGTTTATATGTACAATAGTGTTCACATTTTACCAAGGAAAACAAACAAAAAAACAGAAACAACCAAGTATAATCTTATCTATCACTTGTACATAAAATATGCCTCTAAATCAGGAATCTCAAACTCTGGACACACACATGCTGATGGCCTACAACTTCCAGAATTCTTTGAATGCAACAGATGGGCAGTGAACCATAGGAGTTACAGTTAAGTAACATGGGGTACTGTGAATGTACTGTGAATGTACCTATAACTAACTGCAAAAGTACCTGTCAAATACATGTGATTGTACCTACCAAGTGGGCGGGAATCAGCAAACCGTCGTGGGGACACGGAGAGCGAGAGATGGAAGAAATTATTAGGCTTTCCCATAGGGATACGCTTATTGTATGACCACAACACACTGTCCCATAGAGGAAGCAGAACGTACTGCTTTCTAGGTATAGAGTGTGTACGTCTTATGTATATATTGTATATAATTTATATATTGTATATATTTTAATTGCCAGTTGTATAACAGTGGATATAGTGCATTGATGGAATCTATTTTTACCTCCCCACCCCAACCCTCCCCTTCTTTTCTGTACCCCCTCCCGCTCGAAAACAATACAAATTGTCAAATTTAAAATAAGGACTAATATGTACATGTGAAAGAATTAAATAGATATTCAACCTCAAAACTTGCATGTACAAAAATCTCGGACATCCTATCAATGTATTTTTGAACTTCTAGGGGACAATATAGCTCAGTGGGTTAAAATTCAGCTACAAAGTTTAAGACCTCTGGTGGTTTAATTCCCATCCAGGTGAAAATAAAAGTAGGAAAAAAACAAAAAAAAAAACCTAGCCATATAGAATGAACAATGTACCCTAAGTAAACTGTCAATTCACCAAAACAAACTAAACAAAAAAAGGGGGAATTTACACACTATTCAAACATAGTCTGACGAACTTCAACACTTAACTTGAAGATGTTCATAGAACACAATTAACACTACACTGCAGTCATATACGGACTAGTATGTGGACTCAAATCTACTATAAAAAAAAAAATGTTATGGTCCCTTCTGAAGCATATGAATACTAGCCAAAGTGGACTATACCATAAAGGATCTGAATATTTTTTTCTCTATTTTTAAATTCTGCCTGCAATCAAGTTTTTGTTGTGTACACACAGATATGTTTCTTCTTGCAGTATCAGAATGGTATTATCTTTGCCTCCTGTATAACTTGACTGGTGGCTGAAATTGTCCAACAATCAAGAGGAGAAAGGAGGAAGGTGTAAGCACTGAAATCTGATTAACATTCTGCCCTAGGTAGTACTGAAAGGAAGAAAGAAAGTGAAACAGAAAACATTAAAAAAAAAAAAAAACCAAACACAAAGAACAAAAAAATTATAATTCCACCAGAATTAGAATATTGCTGTACAAAAAAATACCATCATTCAGCACAATTTTTCACTGTTAAAAACAGCCCATTTTGGATCGGTTCACCATATGCCAAAAACAAGAAACCAAATACTTAACCGTAACCTTTGCTGTATATTACAGTGTGTATGATACACACAATAAGTAATCCTGATACATTTTTACTTTTTTTGCAACATTTAACATAAATGTGCATATATAACAAAGTATTATTTTAATTAAACCTCTTCATCCAAAGAGACCCTTTTTTTCCACCATTTTTACTTTCTTGGTCGCATTAGACTGTGCAGCTTTTTCTTTATTTGCTTCAAACCATTCAGGTAGTTTCCTCTTAGGAGTCGTTCCACTATTCTCTATCTGTGATTCTGAGAATAGCTCCTCTGTATCTGCATCCAGTAAGGGTTGATTCCACGATGCCAACTTGATGGGAACCAGATTCTGTGCTTTAGGTGCCTCTTGTCTTACGGGTTCTGTCTCTTGTATACTAGGTTTACTTGCTTCTGCTGGCTTCTTTTTTTCTATCCACGCAGGGCTGGGCAAGGATGTTCTATGCTGTGTGTTCTCAGATGGTGCACCTTGCTGTGATGTAGGATGTGGGATAGTTGTGTTGGAGACAATGTTCTCATTATAGCCCTCCTTTTCTAAAAGTGCTATCACCATCCTGATTAGGTAGATGTCAATGTGGGGTGGGACCAGATCATGAATAGCTTTAAAACTAGACAGATCTGAGTTAATTGGAGGTTTTTTAATAATATCCATAATGGTCTTCTGTATAGTGGGAGTCAGGCCAGCTCGTTGCACATTGACAGGGTAGCCAGCTTTCAGTGCCTGGCACAGATGCATGCCAACAGCGGCCATGCTCAAACTGCGGGGGTCTGCGATAGTCCGCATAGATAAATGTTGTTCCTGGAAAAGTGAATAAGTTATACGCTGAGAATCTGGTAGCAACATAGGCACAGGACCTTTCTGTATTACCACATTTGCCTCTAAATTAGTCTTGTAACTGGCAAATGTATCTGTCTGCAAACTATTCGCTAGGCAAAACTCTTTGACAACTGCAAAAAGGGGAGCCAACATGGAAGCCTTTGCCTCCAACACACCATCAAGCTTTTTCATGTTTTCAACTGTGGTTGGTCTCATTTTAGCCATGTCCACAAGAACTTTGTTAGTATCCAAGACAGCAGGTGGTATGTCCTTCTCACTGGCAAGCTTCTGCCTGGCTGAGACCAGCTTGCCGTATAAGGAAGTCTGCAGCTCCAATTCCCGGGGTGATACAGGAGGTTCTTCAGGCTTCGAGGGTGTGACTGGAGACTGCAACCTCAAACTGCACTTGGAGACTTCAGGAGTTCTGGGAAGTTTGTCTGCTTCTTGATAGGAATATTTACCCTTCAACGTTTTCTGGATATCTGCTGCAGGTTTATCTGATCTTGCATCTTGAGAAGGCTGCCTTACTGAAGGTGAACGTGATGGAAGATTGCTAGAAACAGTGAGTCGTGGAGGACACAATTCTTCACTAGGCTGTAGGAGCAAGCTTGGACAGGATTGGTTTGCAGCTTTGCTAACCCAGTTTCTGCCCTTCATAGTAAGGTCACACAAGGTTGCAAACTTATGTCCAGAAGATTCTTGAAGGAATCCCTCGTTGATAAGCTGTCTTGCCAAAGCTTTCCAGAACACCTCGGTTTGGTCTTTGCCCTTTCCATAAAGAGGATTACAGCGATATCTATCTGGCAAACGCTGGGAGTTCGATCCACGTAGAAACAGGACTGGTACACCAGTTCCAAATTTCCCACCCAAAGCATCTACTGCTGATATCAACTTGTAAGCCAGCAGTCCGAAGTCTTGTAGGTTGTCCTCTGTTTCATTGAATGAAAGATTCAATTTTAACCTGGTCTTGCAGTTATCACAGCATTTTTCTGTTCCCATGATGCCTGAGGTGACCTTGCGGAGTTGTTTGTCTTCAAAATGAGACAAGATGATTTTGCGCCTGCAGCTGTTTGAATTTAGGTATTTTTCCATCTTCCCCAACATTTTCAATTTGTACTGCTGAAAATGCTGGTTTTGTATCTCATTCAACATGTGTGTTAAAATTCATATCTGATGGAGCCCACAGTGCATGACAGCACCTAGGAAGCCCATCTCTTCCAGCTCGACCGATTTCCTGGTAGTATGACTCCATTTCTTTAGGGGCCCCATAGTGGATCACTTTGCGAATGTCTGCCTTGTTTATGCCCATGCCAAAAGCAACTGTAGCCACAACACACTGGCGTTCATCCCTCATGAACCAATGATGTATTTCCCTCCTTGCTTTGATCCCCATGCCGGCATGGTAAGTGCCACATTTAATGCTCAGTTTAAGCAGCTCTGCTGTAACTTGCTCAGATGTCTTCCGGGAAGGGCAGTAAACAATTGTAGCTCCTTCAAACTCCCAGCCAGACCCTTTTTTTTTTTTTAACAATAAATTGTTGCAGATCCTTGCTGATATTAGAGGTTTTACGTCCTACATCAAGGTATAGGTTTGGCCGATCAAAACTAGTGCAGGTTATCTGTGGATTGCGCAAATTGAGGGACCTCGTTATGTCATCACGGATTGAGGGGCTTGCCGTTGCTGTCAAAGCTACAATGGGCACCGAGGGCAGTGTTCTTTTAAGAGATCCCAAATTTCGATATGCACTTCTGAAATCATGGCCCCATTCAGAAATGCAGTGCGCTTCATCTATTGCGATCAATGTGATACCATATTTGAAATATATCAGATCCTCAAGAAGGGACAATCCACTGGAGCAGAACTCGGGAGTCATATAAATGACTTTAAACTTGCCTGCCTTGATGTCATGCATAACATTTTTCGACTGTGCAGACCCAACAAAACAAGAACGAATGTTTGACATCTCAAGCTGCAACACCTGGTCTTCCATCAGAGAAATAAGGGGACAAATCACAATGCCAATGCCACAAGTATAAACAGGGGCAAACTGGTAACACAAACTGTTTCCATAGCCAGTTGCCATGACTACAAGGTTGCCTCTTCTTTCTTTTAAAACGGAATGAATGACTTTCCACTGAACTGGCTTAAAACTTGAATGGCCAAAATAAGTCTTTAAGCACGAAATTTGGTCCAGAGTTGGTTCAGGCACAGACTGATCCCAATCATCTTCATCCTCCTCTTCAATGCCTTCATCGTCGTCATCATCTAAAGCGTTGATCACTTCTTTGTCAAATGTCTGATCTTCCTGCAGATACTTTATATCATCCTCGATTATTTCCTCACTCTTGTCCAGCATATCTAAGGTCTCAAGCATCTCATTTTCCAGCTCTTGGTCACTATCAATTACAAAGGATGGGTCCATTTCTTCATCAGTTTCAATAAACTCAGTCACGGCATGTTCCACAACAGCCTCTTCCTTTTGGATGCAGTCTTCTAATGGACTGTTTTCTTCTCTGGAGGAATCCAGCATTATGTTTCTTAGTTCATCGACTCTCTCCGAAAGATCACCCAGAAAATCCATACCTCTTTGAGCATCTTTACAGTTTCCAAAACTGCTTGGGACCTTGTCTACCAGATCAAGAAATTGCTGCGACAGACTTCTCAGCTGCTGTTTAACTTCCATGGGCTCAACATTAGTCCCTTTGAGTATACAAAGAGCTGCCTTCTCTTGGTCATCCATCCTTTCTAATTTCTCGTATATTTGAAGTCCAGCATAAGCATCAGAGGCAGCATATAGTCTCTGCTCCTCAGTGAGAGGATACGCATCCCATCTGCTGCAGCGTACAGATTTGTCCTTCAGTAGTTGTTTTTTGAACAGGTGCTTCACCAAGCCATTGAGACTCCACTTTTCTTTGCATTTAAGCTTTTCATTGGCCAAGTCTGTAAGTTCAATGAATCCCTTCAGTTTTAGGTCACAATCACTCATTAACTTCCACTGATCGCCTTCGATTCCTACTCCAACTTTACTTATTGATGTATCTTCCAGCAGTCTTTTCAGCCCTTTTGGGAAGCCTGCCATTGCGGAAACATGAAACAAGTAGCATTTTCTTTCTGACACGCACACCTGAACAAGGGCCACTTTGCCATTTTTTCCCTTCGTATATATAGCAGGCCATTCAATGTCAAAACCAAGTACGGCCTGTTCGGACAGCTCAGATCTGATAAGCTCTGACAACAGGGAGCAGTCATTTGATTCATAGCTATAGACTATTGCACCATTAAACTCAAAGAACGGGAGGTCATCTTCCAAGATATTCTTCTTAAAGAAAGCCTTTGTACCATCACTTGTGCTTTCTCTGTCTTTGGCAGACATCCACTGTGGCAGCTTCCGTTGCTCACTGGTCATCCTGTGTTAAGTAATAGGATGATATTCCAAAAAGAAACCCCAGGAGCCCGCTTTCGCGCCACTTCCTTTACGACGTCACGAGCTGTCACCGCGTCCTCCTGTTAATGGTATTACACTATATATTTTATATTTCACTATATCTAAGGCAGAATACACCTACGTTATCCAGTTTGCATTATTTTTTATTATCACTTTGTGGTTAACAACACAGCTTTTCCCTTTGGTTTTTTTCTTTTCTGATTTACGTATATGGCCTTTACTTAAAGATTCCTTGTTGTACTCATCCATGATTTTACTTTCTTGTGGGGATAGGGTATATAGCGCTCCTTTAGGAGGCATAGCCCTGGGCGACAGATCAATGTAACAATCATAAGATCTATGTGGAGGAAGAGCATTAGTCTGTCTTTTACTAAACACCTCTCTAACCTCCCAATACTGTATGGGAATTTCGGGAGTCAGAGAAGTAGCAGTGGGTAAAGCAATGATGCCTACTTTTTTAGAAATGGGTAACATGCAGCTTTCCTGACAGTGTCTACCCCATTCCAGCATTTCCCCTCTAGTCCAGTCAATATGAGGGTTATGCTTGATCAGCCAAGGGAACCAGAATACGATGGGACAAGAAGGGGTAGTGATTATCTGGAAAGTAATGTCTTCCTTATGCAAAGCTCCTATGCAAATAGGCAAGGTCTCATGGGTAATAAGAGATTGAGATAGGGGTCTCCCATCAATTGCCTCAACCGCTAGAGGTGATGATCTCACCTTGACTGGTATAGTGTGTTTTTAATACAAATTAATAAAGTTACCAGCTGCACCTGAGTCAACCAGGGCTTTGCATGAAAAGTTCTCCTCATTCAAAAAGGCAGAAATGTCAAGGAGAAATCTGCTTCGGGAATTACTAGAGGACGTATCCATTACACCTAAAACCTGTTTTTTAAGGTTCTTAGTTGCGGAAGTTTTCCGGACGTATAGGAAAAGCATCTCTCATATGCCCTTTCTTGCCACAAAATAAGCACAGACCCACTCTTCTATTATAATGTTTCTCTGCCTTAGACAGTCCTGTAACCTCTAACTGCATAGGTTTGGGTTCAGTGTTGAGAGGTCAGGGACAACAGGTTTGGAGAATCAGGGTGCTAGTGACAGTCAAACGTCTAGTTCTGTTTCTAGTAATTTCCCTGGTCCTGAGTCTATTATCGTTCTGCATCACATAGGTAATAAAGTAATTTAACCCCTTAGGTAAGTCTTTGGCAGCAATTTCATTAAGTATAACTTCAGATAATCCTTTTTTAAAGCAGCAGTTAATCGTTGTTAGTCCAGTCTACCTCAGATGTCAAGGTATGAAATTCTATGGCATAATCTGAGATAGACCGGTTCCCTTGTTTGATATGCATCAGGGCAGTGGAGGAGTCTTCCTCTCTTTCTAATGGTTCAAACGTCAGTAACAATGAGTGATACTCCTATTACTTTAACATTAGCCCAGGTTAAGGCCTTACCTTTAAGTTTGTTCATCAGATACCCAATCTTAGCTCTATCTAAAGGAAATTAACCAGGTGAGGCCTCAAAGTGGTACTCAATCTGTTTGAGAAGTCCCCTACATTCCTGGATATTACCAGAAAAATGCAGGGGAGGAGATAAGGAGATCGTAGGTGCCTTTATACTATAGGTGGAGGTACATTAGGCAGTGGTGACATAATTGGACAACTCTCAGGTTGTAAATGAGTCGTCCTAGTAAGGAGCGTGCTAAAAGCCTGGGCAAATTGATCCATACGGTGATCATTCTCCTCTAGCTTTCTCTCACAAGCTGCTATGTGCTGACACAATTCTGCAGGATCTATGGCAATGTCTTAAAGTCGATCAAGCACATAGTACTGTGTCACAATTAGGACTAAGAATAGTCAAAATACTAGCTGAGGTCAGGGACACAGAATCAGACACAAAGAGGAGGGAAAGCCAAAAGTCAAGGATACCAGATATCAGGGAAGTCAAAACAAAGCCAAAGTCAAATACCAGAAAATCAAGATCAGTAACGCACTCTTGGATAACCATAGGCATGAAACCACAACAGGGCAATGAGCAAGAGGAGAATTGGGTTTAAATACCCCTCCTATGGATCCGATTGGCTGTAACCGTCCTTTGACCCCAAAGGCAATTACCATGTTTCCATGTGCATGATTGCTGCTTGGCACAACTTTTCCTGTCAGGACGGTAATGTTGCTCGGCACAACTTTTCCTGTCAGGACAGTGAATGCCATTAATCACATTTTATGTGCAGATGAAAATGTGACCCACTCACACTGGAGCCTTTCCTGAACAAAATTTGGACCAACGAGAACATCTGCGGAGTGGAAATAGGCCAAACTGATCATAAAATCCTTGCCTATGCGACCTATTTAAGGGACCCAGTCGCTTCCTTGCAAGTTATCACAACAGAAATCCAACAATGCGGATGTATCTCTAACCTACAAATTAATTACTCCATATCCGAAATCCTGGCCATGCACAGCGATGGACATTGCAGCTTCAACATCCCTTCCACTGGTGCACAAAACAGATGCGATACCTAGGGGTATTGCTCACCCCGGACTGTGCAGACTTATACACACATAACTTTGTGCCTATCCTTAAAGCGGTAGTAGGAGAAAAGCACACATGGAACTCATACTACATCTCATGGCTGGGAAGTGTGAATGCAGCGAAGATGACCTTACTCCCGAAACTTCTCTTCCAGACCATTCCAATATCAGCCCTGAAGACCTTCTTCACCACACTAAATGTGCAGGTTCGCAAATTCATATGGAAATGTAAATCTCCCCGCATAGTTCACTCACAACTGACGCTGCCCAAACTCAAAGGTGGGCTAGCCCTCCCAAACTTCAAAAAATACTCAATTGCAACACATTATACAAGAATCATGAGCTGGACCATGGAATCGAAGGACAAACCATCGGTTAAACTAGAAGCGGACAGCACCAACTGCGATCTACGGACCCAACCATGGATCACAAGGGAAGCAAGCAGACAATACCAACTCACAAACCAATTTTTGAAAGTAACACTCTGAACTTCGCATCAACATGGCACCAAGTACTACCTCATGACAGACCCTGGCACCTTGATCCCCTTGAAAGGTAATCCAGATTTTCCTCCCACACCTGTCGAAAAACACAAACCACTACTTCACATAAACATGATGGTCAAACCGTTCGCAGTCCGCCCGATTGCTGACCTCTTTCCAGAACAACACACATTCCTACATACAATGGCGAGAGAACAAATATCGCGCTATGCCAAATCAATACCACAAAAACCCAACCTACTTCGAGACCGAACCGATTTCAAATTTGTCTGCCTACAAGAACGATGCCTTCAAAAGCCTCACTAGTGAGAAATTGTTACCTCTTAGCAACCCCCTGCATAAGACAATGGGAAGAAGACCTTGATGAAATGCGCACAGAGGTGGAATGGGACAAAATCATTACCCATGTCCAAATAAACCCCCCAAAAAAACAGGATCTACGCGACTGCAGGAGAACGCATATAAAGTCTTCACAAGATGATACTTTACCCCCTTAATCCCAAGAGATCCCCGACTGGCCACAGACGTCACCCAACTCACCACTAGAAACATACACAAACAACCATACCATGCCAATACAACAGACAGTTGCGCTTTCCGTCAGCACTGGAGCAACGTCAGAAACATACACACCTGCTTAACACAAATACCGCCGGGTTAGATGATCACCCGCTTAATATTTGACCACACTGACACAAACACAACAAATGTTTTTCACACACCATGCTTTAGGAGACGGAGGTTAAGGGCGGTCATCACATCATATGAGCATGTGCCCAGCCATACGGCACTTAACTACACACATTCTTGCATTATATGTACATCTATACAAATTAAGAGACTCTTTGCTTAATATTATGGACTAACATGCCTCTGCATAGGTGATCACAAGCATTGTTTGTCACTTAGCAATATGTTTGCATTTACTTGCTCATCAAAAAAAACTAAAAAAACTACTTACCTGCCACAAATAATGATCGTTGTTTGCACATCACTCCCTGCATGGGAAAACTGCTTAATAAGTCGCTTTCACAAAACAATACAAGAATGTAATTGTTCTGCCACATGGAATGTATTGTGGGGAATTTGTTTTATAAGGTTGACCTCAATAAAACAGATTTAATACAAATTTTGGGATATATCATTTATACACACATAGAAGATACTTAATAGTGAAGAATGTATTATAAAACTCATTAAACTCATTAGCTCCTTTGGCTTTCAATATCATTTCTATGCAGATGACACGCAAATCTACCTGTCCTCTCCTCGTCCCTCTTGACTAGTGTCTCTGACTGCCTCTCTGCTATTTCTAACTGGATGGCTGCCCACTTCCTTAAACTAAACGTGACCAATACTGAAATTCTGGTCTTTCCTCCCTCAAGTGTTGTTACTCATGTGTCTCCCTCCAAGTAAACGGTGCTACTATCAGCTCCACCATGCAGGGTCGCTGCCTAGGTGTTCTCTGACTCCGACCTCTCCTTCAAGCCTCATGTTCAAACTATCACCAAATCCTGTCATTTCCATCTCAAAAACATTGCGCACATCCGCCCCTACGTAACGCCAGATGCGACTAAGGTGTTGGTCCATTCCACTGTCCTTTCTCGCCTTGACTACTGTAATTCGCTTCTCAGTGGTTTTACGTGCTCCCAACATGCGCTGTTACAGTCCATAATGAATGCGGCAGCGCCGCTCATCTTCCTGTCCGCCAGCACCTCCCATGCCTCACCCTTCTGTCAGTCCCTACATTGGCTTCCTATAAAATATAGAGCTCAATTTAAAATTCTGTTTTTTGCTTTCAAATCGCTACATAATGCTGCTCCCACCTATCCTTCCTTATACACAAGTATGTCCCGTCTAGGCCCCTACGATCTGCTGAAGACTATCTTCGGTCCGTACTCCCACCTCTGATGCTCGCCTTCAAGATTTCTCGAGGGCTGCACCGTTCCTGTGGAACTCGCTTCCCTTCTCCGTTAGTCAGGTCCCAATACAAACACATTTATAGAGCACACTCTGAGGACTTTTAAATAGTTTTTAATTCTTACTGCTTAATGGTGCAGTGTACAAGAAAATTGTGATATTTCAGTTATAAGTGGACTTTTAAAAAGACACATACAAAAAATTAAAAAAAAGAACTTGCTCTTCTACTCAAAATGTTATCACCCGGTGTTCGGTTGTACTGAATTGTATATAGAACAGGAAAATCAGCACTCCCTGGTTATTCACAAAAACTATTGCCAACGTCTCAGTTCCACATGGGAACTTTCATCAGGACAAATTTTCCTGATAAAAATTCTCATGTGGAACTGAAACGTTTGCATTTTTTGACATGTTTTCAAGTAAACAATAGTTTTTGTGAATAACCTGGTAGAGCTGATTTTCCGGATATATATATATATATTGTGACAGAGTGTTGGGGATGGTGGTGAAGGGTGTATATCTGGCACCTAGGCTTTTGCGCAGCCACTATCCTGACATGTGGTTAAGCACATGCAGCCCCAGGGAAAGTTAAGGTTAAATGTAGGTTTTTTCTCTGTTATTTGGGTCCCTGGGGTGGAGTATTCGGAAGAGCAGGGTGGGCCAATTCTCCACCTACTGTCAGAGTGGCTGTACATGAGTCCAGCCCAGGCTTTCTAAGGAGTTCTGGCTCACTACCTAACGAGGTCATTAGGCTCACCCGTAGGGGCTGTGAGCAGCTTTATAGCTGCAGTTAAAGCAAGGTGGGGTGAGGGAAGTGTTTTGAGGAGAAACAAGGTTTGTTGATTGTTGTATCCTGTTGTATCCTGTTACATCTTACCAACAGAAAAAGTTGCCAAAAGATCATGGAAAAACACACACAGGGAAGTAAGTTTGTCACATATGGTGGAGAATGTGGGCACCGCACTGAAGAAGCCTGTTGTGGGTATTAACTGGAAGCCAAACAAGCCTGGAGGAATATGGAGGAAGTTGTGAAAGTTTTGTTGCAAACTACAGTGGCACAGCAAAAGGCTACAGCCGTACAGCAGGAGGCCACAACCGCACAACAGGAAAATATTGCAGCCCTACAGCAACTGGTAATCACTCAAAAGGCCAACACAGATGCCATGATCCAGCAGGTTGTGGCAGCCCAAGCTGAGGCAAACCACCTGCTCAGGGAGGAGCAACATCAGGCCTCCAGCATGATACAGAAGGAGATACAGGCTTTGACCAAGGGACTAACCAGAGTTTCGGATGGGACACAGTCAGAGGTAAAGATGATCAGAGCCAGCCGTTACCTGCAGAAAATGACACCTACAGATGATGTGGAAGCACACCTTCCAGCTTTTGAGAGGACAGCTGAGAGAGAAGAGTGGCCAGTGAGTGAGTGGGCAAGCATATTGGCACCTTTTCTTATTGGAGAACCCCAGAAGGCTTTCTATGACCTGTAACCTGCACAGGCAGGGGTCTACTCCAAACTGAAGGCTAAGATCCTTGCAAGACTTGGTGCCCAAAGATTTCATGCCTGGACTTCCGACCAAGAGAAACCTATGCGCTCCCAGATATTTGACCTGATACATCTTGCTAGAAAGTGGTTACAACCAGAAATAAATACGGCAAGCCACATCATGGAACTTGTGATGGACAGATTACTGCGGGGCTTACCTGCTTCACTGTGTCAATGGGTCAGTCAGAGTGATCCACAATCAGCCGATGAGTTAATTAGTTTGGTGGAAAGATATGTTGCTGCGGAAGACAGACAGTGGCTTAACAAAATATAGTCTATGCAGAGAGTTAAGACTCCAGCTGTTGAAAGACCTGGTAAGATTTTTCAAGGTTTCAGAGACACAGAGGAACAAGAGACATATTCTCAGAGACCCCATACGCTTATGCCTAGAAATGTTAATCCTGGAAAAGGGTCTAGATGGGGGACAAATTATAATATTAAATGTTTCTGGTGTAATGAACTTGGACATAAAGCTAGAGACTGTCCATTGATTAATGAACCTATGCAAAGCAATATGATTAATCAGGATGTACAATTGTCTTGTCTGCTGAATTATATGGAATCTGCTGTTGCCAACTGTAGTCACAATCCCCAGATATGTTCCATAAAGGTGAATAGGAAAGAGATTAGAGCTCTATTAGACTCCGGAAGTATGGCTACATTGATAAAATGCCTTGTATCTGAAGCCGATGTTGATGCATTTCAGAAAATTGGTATAATTTGTGTTCCTGGTGACAAATGTGAATATCCTACAGTTTTGCTGAAATTTGAAAGCCTTTTTGGTACTGTGAATCATACAGTGGGGGTGGTGGATAAAATGGCTTATGACGTAGTGTTGGGAAGGGATTTTCCCCAATTTTTAGACTTGTGGGGGTCTCCAGGAAAATTAGCCCCTGACGGTATAGCAAATGATGATGATTCTGGAAATGTGTTTCCTTTTTCTGACATAGAACGGGAAGGACTAGGCATAAGAACAGAGAAGGCTGAAGCCTTATGTCACATGCCAGCTTTAATAGGAGATGACCCAGGCCACAATAGTCAGGAGTCCGATAACGATCATGATCAAGGCATTAACTTTCATGAATTAGAAGTCAGCCCTGTTAACTTCAGAAAAGCACAATGGGAAGACCCCACTCTTGCAGAGGCCCGTAAAAATATCCAGGTTTCTAATGATGATCCAGTTCAACTAGATAGAGCTCATTCTTATCCTTACCTTGAGGTACATAATGATTTGATTTATAGAGTGGAGAAAAAGGGGATGGATGTTGTAAAGCAACTATTTGTTCCTAAGCCCTTCAGACATAAAGTCCTAAATCTTGCACGCAGCCATATACTGGGGGGACATTTAGGCACAGAAAAGACAAAAGAGAGTCTTACAGAGGTTTTATTGGCCTGGGGTATTTGCTTCAGTTGCAAATTACTGTTCTTGTCCTGAATGTCAGCAAACCACCCCTTTTTAAGGCATACCGCAGTCCTCTTGTACCATTGCCTATAATAGAAATATCTTTTGAGAGGATTGCAATGGACCTGGTAGGTCCTCTGGTAAAGTCTGCAAGGGGGCATCAGTATATATTGGTGGTTTTGGATTATGCTACCAAGTACCCGGAAGAAGTGCCCCTACGTAACATGTCTGCGAAGACAATAGTGAAAGAACTCATGCTCATGTTTAGCCAGGTGGGCATACCAAAAGAAATGTTGACAGATCAGGGTACACCATTTATGTCTAAAGTTACGAAGGAGTTATGCAAACTACTTCAAATCAAACATCTTAGGACTTCTGTTTATGATCCCCAGACAGATGGACTGGTAGAACGGTTCAACGAGACCTTAAAAAGTATGTTAAGGAAAGTAATTGACAAGGATGGCAAGAATTGGGATTGCTTACTACCCTATCTAATGTTCTCCATAAGGGAGGTGCCACAAGCTTCTACGGGCTTCTCTCCTTTTGAACTTCTATATGCCCATCACCCCAGAGGTCTGCTAGATATAGCAAAAGAAACCTGTGAACACGAATCCAATCCGTACCGTAGTGTAATTGAGCACATAGCTCAAATGCAAGATAGGATGGCGGCAGTCATGTCAATAGTTAAAGAACATATGCAGAAAGCCCAAGAGGCACAGAAAAACAGTTATAATAGAAATGCCAGACAGAGTTTTTCATAAAATAGGCTTTAGACTCATTAAAATATCTGCTGGGCAGAAAATTTAGGTTGGTCACAGGCCATGCTCCCTTAACCTGGATGAGTCAAAATAAAGATGATAATGCCAGGGTGGTTCCTCAGTTTGCAACCATTTCATTTTACAGTTGAACATAACACCTGGACTGTGGCATGCCGGAGAGGGACACATTATCTTTATAACTGCAGGCCTGGTTCTAAACATGGAAATGCTGACATTTTGTCACGATTGAATTTATTATCTGTGGACGCTCACCCCACTAGATCTGAGTTGGGGGGGAGGATATGTGACAGAGTGTTGGGGATGGTGGTGAAGGGTGTATATCTTGCACCCAGACTTTTGCGCAGCCACTATCCTGACATGTGGTTAAACACATGCAGCCCCAGGGAAAGTTAAGGTTAAATGTAGGGGTTTTTTTTCTCTGTTATTTGGGTCCCTGGGGTGGACTATTCGGAAGAGCAGGGTGGGACTGTCAGAGTGGCTGTGCATGAATCAAGCCCAGGTTTTCTAAGGAGTTCTGGCCCACTACATAACGAGGTCATTAGCCTCACCCGTAGGGGCTGTGAGCAGCTTTATAACTGCAGTTAAAGCAGGGTGGGGTGAGGGAAGTGTTTTGAGGAGAAACAAGGTTTGTTGATTGTTGTATCCTGTTACTTCTTACCAACAGAAAATAAACAGGCCAGAGGCCTTTGATACTGGACTTTGTCTTGACCTGGCTTCCTTACCCTAGAGGGCTGTGCAGTTGCTAAAAGATCCTCGACAAACACACAAAGGGAAGTAAGTTTGCCACAATATATATAAAAAATTCCCCCCACACACATATACACAAATATATAAAACACACAGTTGAACTATTACAATAGATTACAACAGCATTTAAAAAAAATAAAAAAAATTAAATAAAAAAAGGACCTAGGAAATATTATATTCTTTATATACTACAAAGCCTTACTTGTATGCTGTTATTTTCCTTTAGTTTTTTCCTCCTCCTACTCTTGGCACATCCATACTCATAATGAGTAGTGATGTCGCAAACACAAAATTTTCGGTTCGCGAACAGCGAACGCGAACTTCCGCAAATGTTCGCGAACCGGCGAACCGGCGAACCGGGCGAACCGCCATAGACTTCAATGGGCAGGCCAGGCGAATTTTGAAACACAGGGACTCTTTCTGGCCACAATAGTGATGGAAACGTTGTTTCAAGGGGACTAACACCTGGACTGTGGCATGCCGGAGAGGGATTCATGGCAAAACTCTCATGGAAAATTACACAGTTGATGCAGAGTCTGGTCTTAATCCATAAAGGGCAGAAATCACCTAACATTCCTAAATCACAATGGATATGGATTGATACCTTACATATGACATATTGACACAGAGCAGAATAGGGACTGTTCCTCCTACATAGGGTCACTTGGCAGGTATGGATTGACACCTGTCCTCAGAGATCATGATACACACTGACAGAGCAGAATAGAGACTGTTCCCCCTACATAGGGTCACTTGGCAGATATGGATTGACACCTGTCCTCAGAGACCCCTGATACACACTGACACAGAGCAGAATAGAGACTGTTCCTCCTACATAGGGTCACTTGGCAGATATGGATTGACACCTGTCCTCAGAGACCATGATACACATTGACACAGAGCAGAATTGAGACTGTTCTCCTACATAGGGTCACTTGGCAGATATGGATTGACACCTGTCCTCAGGGACCATGATACACACTGACACAGAGCAGAATAGAGACTGTGCCCCCTACATAGGGTCACTTTGCAGATATGGATTGACATCTGTCCTAAGGATCCCTGATACACACTGACACAGAGCAGAATAGGGAATATTCACTAAATGCCAAACATTGTTATACAGGGGAATATTCAGTAAATAAGGATAAGGGGGGACCTACTGTCCTCCCCCCCGGCCCCCACCCCTGCACTGTGGGTGGGGGCCATAAATCTCAATGGGGGGACCTACTGTCCTCCCGCCCGCCCCCACCCGTGAGCGGTGGGTGGGGGCCATAAAAATAATGAGGGGGGACCTACTGTATGATGTTGTATCGATCAGGTAGTGTAAGGGTTACGCCCGCTTCACAGTGACAGACCAAACTCCCCGTTTAACGCACCGCAAACAACCGCAAACAGTCCATTTGCACAACCGCAAACTCCCCATTTGCACAAGGTTGGATACCAAGCTAGCCATGTCCAGTTCCTTGTCCTCACTGATGTCATTGAAGGTCTCTTCTTCCACCCAGCCACGTACAACACCAAGGGTCCCCGAAAGGTGACAACAAGCCCCCTGGGACGCCTGCTGTGTTTGGTCTTCCACCTCCTCAAAGCCACCTCCTCCTCTGACTCCTCTTCTTCAGACTCCTCTCTCTGCATTATTATAAGGTGTGTTAAGTAGTATTATTCCTATCAGTTTAATCCCGGTTACGTCCCCTATCAGGGGACGTGTATATGGCATCGATTTTAGGAATCGGGAGATGAAAAAAGATGCTTGGTCGGTCCTCCTACTTCAAATTTGGGGCACTGCGCGTGCAATCTAATGTGCCACCAGATAGGAGTGGTGTGTTAAGTAGTACTATTCTTATCAGTTTAATCCCTGTTACGTCCCCTATCCGTTGATGTGGAGCAAGACGCAGCAGCAGCAGAGGACTCAGCCGAGGAGGTTATGGGAGAGGATGGAGTAGGAGGAGTAGAGGAGGTGGCAGCAGGCCTGCCTGCAAGTCGTGGTGGTGTCACCAATTCCTCTGCAGAGCCACGCATTCCATGCTTGGCAGCCGTCAGCAGGTTTACCAAATGCGCAGTGTAGGGGTGGCCTGCCTCTGCCTGTCATTTTTTTTCGATTAGTGGTACTATGCGTGCAAGCTACTGTGACACCAGATATGAGTGGCACTGTGAACTGGCAGAGGTTGGCAGAGTACATGCTGTAGGGCTGACACACCCGCTTTGAGACAACTGCTATTCAATTTATAACAGTGAAAAAAGTTTTTTGGTTTTTAAATGCATGCTATTGTGACACCAGTGAGTGAGTGGTGGCACTGGGCAAGTGGGCACAGTATACGCTGCGAGCCTGACACACAGACGCTTGCAGACAACTAACTGCTATTCAATCTATAACAGTGAAAAAAGTTTTTTGTTTTTAAATGCAAGCTATTGAGACACCAGTGAGTGAGTGGTGGCACTGGGCACAGTATCCACTGTGAGCCTGACACACCCGCTTTGAGACAACTAACTGCTATTCAATCTATAACAGTGAAAAAAGTTTTTTGTTTTTAAATGCAAGCTATTGTGACACCAGTGAGTGAGTGGTGGCACTGGGCACATTATCCACTGTGAGCCTGACACACCAGCTTTGAGACAACTAACTGCTATTCAATCTATAACAGTGAAAAAAGTTTTTTGTTTTTAAATGCAAGCTATTGTGACACCAGTGAGTGAGTGGTGGCACTGGGCACAGTATCCACTGTGAGCCTGACACAGAAGCTGGCAGACAACTAACTGCAATTACATTACACAGAAAAAAAAAAAGCAGACTGATGTTCTAGCCCTAAAAAGGGCTTTTTGAGGTGCTGTCCTTACAGCAGAGATCAGATGAGTCCTTCAGGACTGTAGTGGACACTGTATACCCTAACCTAGCTATGCATTTCCCTATCTAATCAACAGCAGC
Source organism: Pelobates cultripes (assembly GCA_933207985.1). NCBI lineage: Eukaryota > Metazoa > Chordata > Amphibia > Anura > Pelobatidae > Pelobates > Pelobates cultripes. Next base: position 255,671,980 of record OW240913.1, read on the forward strand.
TACACTTTCCCTCCTCTCACTAAGCATGCAACTTGAGAATGAATGTAAAATGGATGCCTTCCAGTAGGTGGGAGGGTCTGCTAGGGAGGGTGTGCTGCTAATTGGCTGGAATGTGTCTGCTGACTGTGAGGTACAGGGTCAAAGTTTACTCAATGATGACGAATACGGGGCGGATCGAACCGCGCATTTGTTCGCCCGCTGTGGCGAACGCGAACATGCTATGTTCACTGGGAACTATTCGCCAGCGAACCGTTCAGTGCATCACTATTTAAGAGCTGTGCTTTACTGAGTAGTAAACAGTGTTCCTTTCATTAAACAGCTAAACCTGTAGACTGTTTCCTATGTGCAGCCATAAGTAAGCTATTGGATAGTCCAGTCACAAATATTCAAGAATGAAGAGGAAATTAGGGAATGGTGTCATTTTCCATTACACGAATTTAACAAGAAATTACTGCCAAATACAGTTTCACTTAGTTTTAATACAACAGGAACCATTCATTTTCCATAGTTCGATGTGAAGTTTAATTAGAAATAGTAAATGGTCTATGTGCTATATTTCAGGAAACATTAAAAAAATATTATTTGGTATGTTTGGAAGATCTTATGAAATTTACTAAATTAAACTTTATAATTATGTATTAAATTATAAATTTGCCATCACTGGATGCTAGGACCATAGAAAAAAAAGTTTTGGCTTCTCTGTAGAAATCAATTGTATCAGTTTTGCAAAGAAATACAGGTGATACTCAAAAAATTTGAATATTGTGCAAAACTTATTTCAGTAATGCAACGTAAAAGGGGAAACTAATATATGAGATAGACGCATTACATGCAAAGCAAGATAGTTCAAGCCGTGATTTGTCATAAGTGCGATTATTATGGCTTACAGCTCATGAAAACCCCAAATCCACAATCTCAGTAAATTAGAATATTGTGAAAAGGTGCAATATTCTAGACTCACAGTGTCCCAATCTAATCAGTTAACTAAGCCATAACACCTTCAAAAGGTTTCTGAGCCTTTAAATGGTCTGAGTCAATAGGAATCATAATCATGGGGTCAGACTGCTTACCTGACAGTCGTGCAGAAAACCATCATTGACACCCATGGAGGGAAAGCCTCAAAAGGTAATTGCGAAGGAAGTTGGATGTTTCCAAAGTCCTGTATCAAAGCACATTAATATTAAGTTATGTGGAAGGAAAAAGTGTGGAAGAAAAAGGTGCACAAGCAGCGGCTTGACTCTGGGTCCTTGGTTTCCAAATGAGATGCAAAAGTTGCTCTCATCAGAAAAGAGGACCACTGAGCAACAGACCAGGTCTGTTTTTCTTTAGCCCATGTAAGATGCTTCTGACATTGTTTGTTTGTTCAGGAGTGGCTTGACAAGAGTAATATGACATCTAAAGGCCATGTCCAGGATCTGTCTGTGTGTGGTGGCTCTTGATGCACTGACTCCAGCCTCAGTCCACTCCTTGTGAAAGTCCCCACACATTTGAATGGCCTTTTCCTGACAATCCTCTCCAGGCCGCAGTCCGGCCCATATTCTGTGCAGATGTTTCAGAACACAATCCTAGAAACTTGGTTGTGCCTCTCAATGTATGCTGTCACCTAGCTACTATTTCTGGATTGTCTTAGAAACCCTTATTTCTATTGCTCGGGTGTCTGTACCTTTGGAGTTAGGATTAGTGCCTCATTGCTTTCTGGAAGTACCTGTATATTGCTATGCTACTTCTCTCTTCAAGGTTTACATGTGTTTGTGGTATCCCCAGGTACTAGTAGCAGATCTCTGCATATGCCATTTTGGTCTGCTGACATTTCAACTCCTTCAACCTTGACCATTTTCTCTATATAGTGTACACACTCTCTCTCTCTCTCTCTCTCCCCCCACCCCCCATATTTACTGGGATCCAAGGAGGGACCCACCAGGAGGTAGAATATAGAGGAACTGAGAGCTCAGACTTCAGTATGGCAAAAAAGCTGAATCTAAAACAAGTAAATGGCTAGTGCTGGTAATGCCTTGAATGGACAGTAGAATCCAAAGAACAGAACTACCAGAGCCAAGAGAGAGTTCATTTGCTTAACCCCTTTAGACCAGAGGGCGTACTATTACGCCCTCTAATAGGCGGCTCTAAACGCCGCCGGGCGTAATAGTACGCCCTCCGGTCTTTCGGTACTTACCCGGTCGCCGGCGGCCCCACGCCGGCGATCGCGGTGGGGGGGACTCCCAGGGAGCCCCCCGCGGCACGTCCGTCCTCCAGGAAGCCCCCCGGCCGTGTGAGAGTGGGGTCCTAGCGAGGACCCCACAATCACATGGCCGGGGATAGCTGGCTGCTGCATTGCCAGCAGGCAGGCTGCCTGTAATGAAAGGTGGTCCCCCTGCTGCCTGAAAATAAAATGAAAACAAATAAATGGTGTAAAAAAAAAATTATATATACTTAGATCATATATATATGATCTAAGTATATATATATACACATATACATACACACGTACACCGTCTAGGTGTATTTTACTATTAATATATATATAATTATATATATTAATATCAAATTACACGTAGACTGATACTGATTAAATATATATATAATTATTGTTATATATATATACTTATATATATATTATAAAAAAAATTAAAATGTAAATACGTTAAAAAAATTTTTTTTAAAAATTTAAAATAAATAATTACAAAATATATAGATGTGTGTTATTTCGTTCTAACTGTATTGTGAAATTAATATATATATATATCAAAATACACGTAGAACAAAATATATATATATCTATATACATAAATAAATACGTATATATCACTATATATATACCTATATATAAATAAAAATATATTTTTAAAAATTACATAGATATATACATATATGTATATATATATATACACGTATGTGTATATATTAATTCTACATATATATTTATGTATTATTTTTACATAATTAGGTATCTTAATTAATTACAATTAGCAGGACTTGCCTGACAACCCATGCCATGGAATTTATTTTGCAAGCACTATATTTAACCCTATAACTTTCCGAGACACCATAAAACCTGTACATGGGGGGTACTGTTCTACTCGGGAGACTTCGCTGAATACAAATATTAGTGTTTCAAAACAGTAAAATGTATTACAACGATGATATCGCCAGTAAAAGTGACATTTTTTGCATTTTTCACGCACAAACAGCATTACACAGACAATATTATTGCTGTGATACTTTTTACTGTTTTGAAACACAAATATTTGTGTTCCGCGAAGTCTCCCGAGTACAACAGTACCCCTCATGTACAGGTTTTATGGTGTTTTCAAAACTTACAGCGTCAAATACAAGGCTTGCGTTTCATTTTTTTCCCATTAAAATTCGCCAGATTGGTTACATTGCCTTTGAGACCCTATGGTAGCCCAAGAACGAAAATGACCCCTATGATGGCATACCATTTGCAATAGTAGACAACCCAAGGTATTGCAAACAGGGTATGTCCAGTCTTTTTTAGTAGCCACTTAGTCACAAACACTGGCCAAAATTGGTGTTTTTTGCATTTTTCACACACAAACAAATACTAACGCTAACTTTGGCCAGTGTTTGTGACCAAATGGCTACTAAAAAAGACTGGACATACCCCATTTGCAATACCTTGGGTTGTCTACTATTGCAAATGGTATGCCATTATGGGTGTAAATTTCATTCCCGGGCTACTATACAGTCTCAAAGGCAACGTAACCAATCTGGCGAATTTCAATGTCAAATGTAATGTGCTATATTTGACCCTGTAACTTCCCAAAACGCCATAAAACCTGTACATAGGGGTACTGTCTTACACGTGAGACTTTACTGAATACAAATATGTGTATTTTATTGGAGAAAAGCAAACAGTATTATGACACTGACCGTTAAAATCTCATGTAGAACTAAAAAAATTAAAAAAAAATCGTATTTTCTCCCATTTTTTTCATATTAAATTATGTTTCATAGCTAAATATTTGATATTAAATGAAAGCCCTGTTTCCCATGAATAAAATGATATATAATAAGGGTGGGTGCATTTACTATGAAAGAGGTGTATTACGGTTGGACAGACATGTAGCGCAAATGCCAGGTTTTGTTTACATTTTGTTTTGTTAACAACGTGTATATTTGGCTCCGTCCTTAAGGGGTTAATCTAGTAAGAGTGACCTTACATGGACCTGCTTAGCTCAGTGAAGGTCATCAGATCCTTTCCAGAGAAACCTAGGTAAGCAATGAAGAGTTCTAAAAATGGCTTGACTGCTTACAATGTGTGGAACAGGGTTGGTGCTAGAGTGCACTTTAGTGGTTAAGGTGCTGTATGTGAAGGGGTTAATCTAATAACTGCTGATAAATGTTTGCTGATTGTATAACCAAGGGTGCTTTGACACTATATCACGCTGACCTAAAGGGAAACTTGGAACTCAGAATATGCCCTGTTATTGTCAGATGTTCTTGAGTCAATAGTATCAGGAATGTGTATATGTGCTTCTAACCATGTAACTGTATCTTTTAAAATTTGCATAAAAGCTCTGCCTACTGATATTAAAATCGAACTTGTTTGGAACTCTCCGTGTGTGTGTTTCCCTACTTGTTCCCGGAGCACTCTGCTGGGAATCAGGTTCAGGTTTTCCCCTACAGGTACTAGGAATGAATCAGGCCTCATTCAAAGCTTTTAATGTTGTACATAAAAAAAAAAAAATATATATATATAGAACGGTTAGATTAAAAACCACGTACAAATATAGGTGCTCCGTTACCTTGACTGTTCACCATAACATGTACACAATACATTTTTGTTATTTATTTAAAATTGACAACCGCCCCCAGTTGAAATGTTTGCTTACTTTATCGTGAATTTGGCTGAATATTAATTGTGGGGAGAGACAATGTATTAAGTGCTACAGATCATAAAAAGGTCTAGGATCTTTTGGTGCCTAATATAGATATTTAATGACGGCTTAAATAGTTGCATACATTAAAACAAACCGTAAATAAGAATATTGATTTGTTTAATCAATAAAATTATAATGTAAGAATTATCGTTTTCCTTAACCAACATAGAAACCAAGTATGGAGAAAACCTGGAATTTATATCCTAAAAGTCATTCAAGTTATCAGTATATTTTCAGTCCATGACTGACTACAATAAAGTCTGCACTAGGAAATCTGTGGTACTGTCTGTAAATTTACTTATTTGGAATTATTTTGGGGAAAAAATTAAGTGTATATAACGTTAGTATATATGTAGCACCATCGTATTCCGCAGTGCTTTATTATTATAGAAAGAGATAAAGAAAGCCCTGCCCAACCAAGTTACAATCTATGAGGATATGTAGGTATATATATATATATATATATATATATATATATATATATATATATATATATATATATATATATATATATATATATATATATATATATATTTAGGAGACTTAGCCAAGCACACTTACTGGTAAGGTGGTCTGACAGGTATTCAAACTTTGTTCTCATATGAAATTATATCCCCCCCCCCCAATTACCTCCATTCCAGAGCCAAAGCCAAGTTCTCCTGGCAGCCTAACCAGACTGCAGCAACATCACTCACCCTTGTCAAGTAATAGGGATGTCAGGATTAAAGTGGCAGATGACAGAATTTTAGAAGCACGGAAGAGGGTTATGCTGCCATTGATTACTTGTCACTAGTATGCTGACAACAAATGTCCAATATCCACAGAATTTATGTTTGCTTGCCTGGAACTCTTGTTCTTGGCTGGCTAAGGATGCTCAGGTGATGCTGCTGGAAGTGGACTGAAAACAAACTGAAAGCAGCAAAGGACTTTATCTCTGTATGTGCAGCATTTCACAGTGAAACGTTGCACATACAGACTTTAAGAACCATGACTACTTGAAACTAATAAAGTGGTCATGGTGGTTGGAATAACCCTTTAACTTTTCAATTGGTAGCATATTTTTCTCTCTCTATAAAATATTGTTGATTTTGCAGTGTCTGTCTATGAGAATGTGAGGAGGCCTGCCAATGCTGCTTTTTTTTGTCAATAATGATGAATTAGTCTGGGCGGGTGAAAGAAAAACAAACAAGTACCATAAACACTACAGCCAGCTGTAGTGGTTATGGTGCCAGGGGTGTCTTTTCACCTGCCCAGAGTAATTTGTCTAACTGTTTGACAGCTAACCTGTGTCCTCCATGCACATGCAATGCATGAGACTTCTCTCGCAGGAAAAGCCAGATTTCCCCTGAGCAAAGCACAATCTGATACAAAACCACATTAATTGTCTGAGAGCAGATGCTCTCAACCCAATGAGAGTTAGATTGAATGGGGGTTTAGCTCAGTGGAGATAACTAGATTCTGATTGTAGTGAGAAGTGAGCTTGTAGGATGTTGTGGTGTTTGGAGTGTTCCTTTAAATACCGGCTGCAGGTCATGTTACTTTAGTGCAATGCCTTGAATTTAGCTTGAATTCAACATTAATTTAAAGACAAGTTAATACAGAAAATGACTCATCTGTACTTAAGTCAAACTATATTTCGGCTATAGAGTTAAATTAATAAAACATATTGAACAAGTTTATTGCATCTACACAATATGTGATATTCTGACACTAGTCTAAAGACGATCTGTTTAAACAATGTTATCCTTAACATTACAGTGCTTTGTTTTTGTGTCATCATTTAGCTTTATTATTCTAAGAGGATGTGCAACAAAACAATTAAAGCTGAAGGAAAATGGACACATCAACTGTTAATCTCTGTAATTATAGTCCATATGAAAATAATAGCTACTTATAATTTTATGAATCCAGCTTCTGGCTCTATTAGTGTGTGCATGTTTTGATTTTAATGATTGTGGTATAGGAAAAATAAAAACAGATTGAATATAAAGACATGAAAGAGTAGATCATATTGTGCTGGCTCGTTTAAACTTCTAGCATCTGTAATTTCCTTTCATGCTCTTTGTTAATGACTGTATTAAATTCTAGATTCATCAACAGGTGCCAGGAAACAAAACAAAACTAAAAATGCCAGTAAAATGTTGTAAAATAATAATAAAACAAAAAAAATGGTACGTCATAAAAACTGTAATCATTTCTTTCAGTGGGCCCCATCTGGAGGAAGGCAACCCTTTTCAAATTGGCCTCCTGTATATAAAATCTCATTTAAATTTAAACACACAGATTCATCATCTGAATATTTTAACCCAGCTGCTCCAAATTATATATCTACACACACACATATATATATATATATATATATATATACATACACACACACACATATATATATATACATACATACATACACACACACATATATATATACATATACACAAATGGCAAATGAAGAGTAATTATTTGAGACAACAAAAGAGATCATTTAGACATTATATCATATGAAGTTCACATCTTCTGGGTCTCATCTGTCCTTTGAGAACACTTATTTATAAGAAAGCTAAATAGTTTTTGTATGTAATGCACTTTGGGGTTTCAAAGCTAATCATATTCAAATAATTAGATTTCAAACAAATAAAATCATGCCCAACAGTAAGTTAATGATGTATTTAAAGAATCAGAATATTAAAATAATAAAAAGTTATGGTGGAATGCCCTGGGAGACAGAGAATGGATGCACACAACTTGCCTACATTCATCCATCAACTGAAATTCCAGTCACTGCAAACCAGAACACTGCTCAGAGATCATGTACAGCTGGACCAGTGCCTTATGCAATGTAGATAATGGACGACACTATCAACCCTTAATACTGGACACTATCATTTAATTGTATTTTAACTACTTGTGTATTTTTTAAACAATATATCTTTAACTACTATTTCTTTGTCATTGTAACATACCTGGGTGTGCTTGTTCTTTACTATGAGTGTGTATACAGGCCTTTTTTGACCCTATCCTCTGTCTTCCACAGTCTGAGTTTTAAAAGCTCCCTACTGCAAACCAGAACACTGCTCAGAGGCCCGCCCACCCCAAGCTCCTTACTACATTTATAGATAGACTCTCACACACATTAGATGATTAGACATTGCCAGTAATCCGCACACTCCTTCATTCCCTTAACCCCTAACACTCAGTCATCACTCTCCTTACTTCTGCTCATTCTGCTTTCCTCAAAGGAGCAATGCTCTATGTTCTCTTCTCCTTTTCGCTCATCTCCCTCAGCATCAAAATATCTCCTTACACCCATTTGCCTCAACAACAGAATTACATTAACATTAATTCCTCTGTTTCACTCCCCCTTCTCTCATCTCAAGTCCTGCACTAATTTCTCTATTCTCTCTCTAACTCAATTTCATCCTAGACCCTGCTAATATAAAACCCATTCACACCACCTGTCACTATCTCTCCTCCTACTTATAGCAGCTGGTGATGTCTCACCCAACCCAGGGCCCTTCACCTTGTCTGCTCACATAAAACAACTAGAAACCACACAAACCTCATCCAAATACCCTGCAGTTTATCCTCCTTTACCAACATATAGTGTGCACTCTGGAATCCCCTTTCAATCTGTAGTAATATTAAATCAACAGCCATACACGACCTGGTCATCTCTAACTCACTCACAATACTGGCACTCACTGAGACCTGGCTGTCCCCCTCTGATACTGCTACTCCCGCTTCTTTGTGTTTTGGTTCTAGAATTCTCCCACACTCGCAGACTCAACTGTAAAGGAGGCAGTGTAGGTATCCTTCTCTCCCCTCAATGTACCTTTCAACCATCCTCCCTGCCCCTGCTCTTTCCTTTACTTCCTTTGAAGTTCACGCTCTCTGCCTTTTTAAGCCCACTCCTTTAAGAATTGCCATAATTTATAGCCCCTCCTCCCCCAGTCATCCTAGGCTATTCATTTAACACATTTCTTCCTGGCTACCCCGCATTCTCTCCTCTAGCACTCCCTCCCTCATACCTGGGGACTTTAACATCCCAATCAACATCCTCAACTGCCCTGATGCCTCCCATCTGCTCCTTTGTATGACCACCATCTGCGAACAGACATCAGCATACCCCGTACCCAAATTTCATCACCCTCAACTCTCCAATCTCGCAGATCTCGCTGCCTTGATCTCCAGCATTTCTCCACCAAACTGCAAACTCTTTTACCCATCTCAAATCTAACGTGCCCTAACGCTGCAACCTCACTCTACAACTCAACTCTCCTCGCAACTCGACATCATGGCACCTCCTATAATTAAACACAGCAAGCGCCTCCAGTTTCAAACCTGGCACACCAAGCTGACCCGTTATCTCCAAAAATGTTCTAGAACTGCTGAACGCTGCTGGAGAAAGTCTCACTTTGCATCTGACTTACTCCACTGTAAATTAAGTCTGTGCTCCTACAGCCTGGCTCTTTCTGCTGCAAAAGTAAATTACTTCAACACATAAGTACATAGTCCCATCAACCCAAACACCTATTTCACACTTTTGATGCTCTTCTTCGCCCTTTTACTCCCCCCCTCCTTCTACCACCTTGTCCGCTATAAACTTTGTATCTCACTTCACTGAGAAGATCTCTACAATCAGAGAAGAGATCACTAATTTCTCTACTTCCCCTAATACATTACCCAACCCCACTCCCTCCACCATTCTACACTCATTCATACCTACTACAGTAGAAGAGGTTTCTGCTCTGCTCTGGTTCTCCTGCCCCACCACCTGTTCCCTCCTCATATCTCATCCGCATTTTGTCTCCCTCTCTTTCACTTCCTCTCACTAAAATTCTCAATCTCTCCCTTTCCTATGGCACATTTCCCTAAACCTTCAAACATGCAACTATAACCCCAATTCTGAAAAAGCCCAGCCTTGACCCCAACTCCCCATCCAACTACCGCCCTATATCGCTACTGCCATTTGCCTCCAAGATTCTCTCGAGAGAGTTGTGTACACCAGACTGACTGACTTTCTCTAATCCAACTCTCTGCTTGACCCCATTAAGTCTGAATCCCGCGCTGGTCTTTCTGTCGAAACGGCTGTGACCAAAGTATCCAATTTAATTGCTGCTAAATCTTGCGGCCATTACTCTATGCTAATCAAGGTATTGATCTTTCCGCTGCCTTTGACACTGTTGATCATCAACAGCTTCTTTGCATTCTCCGTAATTTTGGTCTACGGGATACTGCTCTCTCCTGGTGCTCCTCCTACCTCTCCCAGCACTCTTTCAGTGTTTCTTTCTCTGATTCTGCCTCTTCCCCCCTACCACTTTCTGTCAGCATCCCCCAAGGTTCTGTCCCTGGTCCCCTACTGTTCTCTATCCATCTATACTGACTTGCTTGGTAAACTCATCAGCTCCTTTGGCTTCCAATATCATTTCTATGCTTATGGCAAATCTACCTGCCCTCTCCTGATCTCTCTCCGCCCATCTTGACTCGTGTCTCGGACTGTCTCTCTTCGATTTCCAACTGGATGGCTTCTCACTTCCTTAAACTCAACCTGTCCAAAACAGAACTTCTGGTCTTTCCTCCCTCAAGTGTTGCTACTCCCATGTCTGTCTCCCTCCAAGTCAATGGCGCTACCATCACCTCTACCTCGCAGGCTCACTGCCTGGGTGTTCTTTTTGACTCCACCCCTCATGTCCAATCAATCACCAAATCCTGTTGCTTCCATCTTAAAAACATCCGCCCCTATTTAACCCCCTATGCGACTATGGTGCTGGTCCATGCTCTTGTTCTCTCTCACCTTGACTACTGCAATAATCTTCTCAGTGGTCTTACATGTTCCCAGATTGCACTGCTGCAATCTATAGTGAATGCGGTGGCGAGGCTCATTTTCCTGTCCGCTCGCACCTCCCACACTTCCCCGCTCTGTCAGTCCCTGCATTGCCTTCCAGTTAGATATGGGGCTCAATTTAAAATTCTGGTGCTTGCTTACAAGTCCCTACATAATGCTGCTCCAACCTACCTATCCTCCCTAATACACAAGTATGTCCCGTCGAGGCCCCTACGCTCTACCGAAGACCTACGTATATCCTCTGTTCGTACTTCCACCTCTAATGGAACTCCCTTCCCTTCTCTGTAAGACTCTCACCCAGTCTCCATTCATTCAAAAAATCATTGAAAACGTATTTCTTCAAGAAAGCATATCAATTAAACTGTTGGCAGGTTTTTATCCCCTACCCCCCTTAACTCCACTCCTGCATCTGTCACAAATTATCTACCAAGCCCTCAGTGAATACTTTTATAACAACCTACTTCGTACCCCTACTTTTACCCTTTGTGTCACTATACTCCACTCCCTCTAGAATGTAAGCTCATTGAGCAGGGTCCTCCACCTCTCTATTTCTGTATGTCCAGTTGTCTGGTTACAATTACATGTATGTTAGTCCAGGGCTACGGAATCTGATGGAGCTATATAAATAAAATAATAAATAATAATAAATCTTCCTTGGCTATTGCACCAAATGACAAGCTTATGAAAGTGAGCTTTTATGCTTAAAATAAGTGTTTTTTAATAGATAGAACTTGTTCTCCTTTCAAAGCGCACACACACATTTCTATCTATATATTGCTCTGGCAGTTGTGCAAGTAAATGTATAGTTTGAGAGAAACACCTAGTTAAAAATAGGTCTTTCTTCCACCCATCAGTCAAGGCTGGACTCACAGAGGAAAGCAGAAAAGACCTCCCATATAAGTTCCCTCTGCTCTCAACAGATAGTAACCACAGGACATGTACTGCTGTTGCTATGGTAACTTCATAAGGGATGTTGCTAGTGCTGGCTATGTAGTATAGAAGCAGAATGACTAAAGTCCCTCCATTTAGACATCTTTACATAAATTCCATACTTACAACAAGATAGACTACTTTTTGTGGATATGAAATTAACCTAAATTGCGGATTTTTTTTATTATTATTATTATTATTTTTTTTAAGTAAGATCTATCACATGGATGGGACATACATTCATCACCCTAAAGAATGCTATCTCCTCTCTGGTAAAGGAACCCAAGCTTACCCTAGCAAACCATAGCTAACAACCCTAACTAACCTTAAAGGTTTATAAGTTTATTTTTAAACACTTTAGTAGATATACCCCATATGGAAACATTTAAGTGTGCATTTTTTCATTGGCGATATATCTAAACACAGCTTGCAAAAGTTGTAGATCTTGTCTGCAGCCTTTGCAAGTCATGCCCCTTTTCCTCAGGCCAGATTTTCTGTAGCTGTTCAATTCAATTCAGCTCAGTGAGTCACCTTTGCAAGGCTGGTGATCTTTGCAATTGCTGCCTCTTGAGATTAGCTCCACTGAGCTAAAAAACAAAAATCAAAACAGGAAGTAACAAGATCTGCTGTTTTATTGACAGCTGGAAGTGTAACAAAAGTACACTTGTAAAAGTGCCAATATCTCTGGCACTTTTATCGTCATTTTATAAAAGAGGACACACTCAAAACGCAAAGTACTTCAGCAAGCTAAAATGCTTTAGGCGCTGGATTAATACTTTAATCCCTACAATGCACTTTAGTTTGTTGTGATTATCACACAGCCTTGAAATCACATTACCTAGCTCTAAGGTTGATCAAACCATTTAGGGGCTGATCAACCAGTACAGTGGTCACGTAAGCATAACAAACATGGTGTGTACTTGGCATAGACACTGCCTGCAGCCATGTAGCATAAATTAACCCCTTCAGGACGGGTGACGGACGAGGTCCGTCACAGAGGGGAGACCCTTAACGACGGGTGACGGACCTCGTCCGTCACGCGGTAAAATTAACCCCGGATCGCTGCTATCGCGGCGATCGCGGGGTTAATGGTGCTCCCGGTATGCCTCTGCATTAGAGGCATACCGGGAGCACCCGGTCAAGCTGCCCAGCACATGTGCTCGCTCTGACCGCAAGTCTGAGCGAGCACATGTGCTCTCTATACTCACCTACCGGCTCCCTGCACTTCCGGGTTCTGTGTGAAGTGCAGGGAGCCGGATCAGTGCTGATCCTGCCCCCTGCTGTAAAAAAAAAATAAAGTTTCTTATAAAATATTACCCATTTTAATAAAAAATTAACCCCTTCCCTGCCAATTGATCACTGACTACAGTGATCAATTGGCAGGGATTACATTTTACTATGATCTGATTTTTTTTTTAACCCCTGAGGGTTAATTCTTTTTTTTTTTAACCCTCAGGGGTTAAATTAATTAAATTAATTAAATTATTTTTTAATTATATATTTTGCTAGCTGGGGTCGGTGGAAGTTAGTGGGGAATTGGGGGATTTGGCGTTAGGCTAACTAGGGGTTAACGTTAAAAAAAGTTTTAAAAGAAACTTTAAAAAGTTAAAAATTAAGCTTAAAAAAATGTTTTAATAATATATTTAAGTAAAAAAAACAAAAAAAACACACTTTACCTAGTCCAAATAAAAATTAACCCCTTCCCTGCCAGTCGATCACTGCCTACAGCGATCAAATAGAGATCACAGTATTATACTGTGATCTAATTTTTTTTAACCCCTGAGGATTAACTTTTATTTATTTTTTTAACCCTCAGGGGTTCAATTTATTTAATTAATTTAAATATTTTATAACTATATATTTTTTGCTAGCTGGGGTGGGTGGGAGTTATGGGAAAATGGGGAATTTACTGTTACTGCTGCGTACTGCTAGTTAGGGGTTAACGGTAAAAAAAAAAAAAGCTTAGAAAAATGTTAAATCTGTAAAAAAGTTTTAAGAAAGTTTAGGAAAGTTTAAAAAAAATTTATAAGCAAAACAAAAGTTTAAAAACTAGTATTTAAAAGTAAAAAAGTTATAAAAAGTAAAAAAATACATTTTAAAAACGCTCATTACCACTACACCTGGAGCAAACTAGAGAAAAAATTATCCCACGCCAAGGTTCAAAATATGCTTTTTGAATTACCCCAGGGTGTATTCTTTAATAAATAGTATGTGTTTGTGGGGAAGTTTCAATAACCAACCGTGTAAACTACTCCAAATTGGAACATGGACACAGCGTAAAACTTCAAAGTTAGAAAAAAACTGAATGGCTGCGTCTCAAATGCGCCCCTTCAACATCCACATATACCTGGCAAAGGTACATACGGGGGTATTGCTGTACTCAGCGACATAGCTGAGCAACATATGAAGTATTATACAGTCATAGCACACATAAGGTTTGCAAAATATGCTGCGCAAACTCACTTTGTATGTCAAAAAGGCAGAAAAAATGCTTATTACCACTACACTTGGTACAAGCTAGCAGAAAAATGATCCCACGCTAAGGTTCAAAATATGCCTTTTGAAATACCCTGGGATGTCTTCTTTTAGAAATGGTATGGCTTTATGGGGAATTTGGATTATATAGCCTGGTAAAATACTCTAAAATGGGACATAGGCACAGCATAAAAATTCAAAGTTTGAAAAAACTGGAATGGCTGTGTCCCAAATGTGCCCCTCCGATGTCCACACATACCTGGCAAAGGTACATACGGGGGTATTGCTGTACTCAGCCGACATAGCTGAGCAACATATGAAGTATTATACAGTCGTAGCACACATAAGGTTTGCAAAATATACTGTGTCTGTCTGTGTCACCAAACCCCCCAACGTTTCGGCACCAACTGGCTGCCTTTATCAAGGGTACCCTTCTGGTACCAATCAATCTGGTACCCTTGATAAAGGCAGCCAGTTGGTGCCGAAACGTTGGGGGGTTTGGTGACTCGTGTTTCTGTCTGGAGGCTTGTAAGAATTTTTGTGGTAATTTACTATTGTTTTATTGTGTTTGCCCTTGCTTCTGTCACTTTGTTTATCTTTTCTTATATGTTTTCACTCTGGTACTTTTTTGTACATAATAAAGCAAAGTTTTTTTTTTTTTGAGATTGCTATAGTGTGCATTCTATATTCTATATACATTTGAATATTTAAAGCACTTGAGGGAGTGTTTATATGGTTTGCACCTGGCTGTTCTTATACTATTTTGTCTCTCCATGTGCTGCTTTTTTGAGAATATCTTGTATGACAAGCATGTCAAACTCAAAGTCTGGATCATGCCACATAAACAAGGTTTAAGTTTATGTGGGCCACAAAAAAAAAAATACCTTACATTTTCATAGAGACGTAGGTTTATTTTAAAAAGTACTGGATAAAAAAAAAAACCAGCATCCCCCTCTACTAAACCACAGCACCCTTCTCTACCTCCCCATGCCAAATCACAGACAGACACACACACACTCACAGACAGACACACACACTCACAGACAGACACACACACTCACAGGCAAACACACACACTCACAGGCAGACACACACACTCACAGGCAGACACACAGGCACAGACAGACAGGCACAGACAGACAGGCACAGACAGACAGGCACAGACAGACAGGCACAGACAGACAGGCACAGACAGACAGGCACAGACAGAGGCACAGACAGAGGCACAGACAGAGGCACAGACAGAGGCACAGACAGACACAGACAGAGGCACAGACAGACACAGACAGACACAGACAGACACAGACAGACACAGACACACATTCTTTCACACACATTATTTTATTTATTGCTCCTTACCTTATGGAGCCGATCTGGGGCATCTCCCTGGGGTCCTTCCTGCTCCTCACTGCTTCCTCGCACGGTTTAGTGATGCTGGGTGCCGGAATATGACGTCATATTCTGGCGCCCGGCTTCACTTCAGTCAGTGTGCACGAAGGAGCAGTGAGGAGCAGGAACACTGAGCTCCCTCGCTGCATCCTCCATCCCTTCCTCTCCGGCTAGGTAAGTGTTAGCAGAGTAGGCACCTGCAACGTGGGGAAAGCAGGTGCCTACTCGGCTATAACACCAGCATGTTCTTTGCGGCTCACTGGGCCACAAAGATGGTCCTTGTGGGCCGCATGCGGCCCGTGAGTTTGACATGCTTGTTGTATGGCACCTATCATAGTGAGGTCATAAAAAATAAATACTGGTGTTAAGTTAGAAAGTGTAAGATTCAAAGAATCATATTGAGCCTGTTTTATATAAATGTGTTTAAAATAAAAACACTGACATATTTCAATAAATAGGAGTAGGTTAAGGAACTCACTTACTGCTTACATTTAGAGAAATCAAGAACGTAGTTGCAGGAAGTCAAAAACAAAAATCATTTAAAATAAGTGCTTTAGCCTGATTTGTGGTTTTTCCATCAAGAATAAAAAAAATAATAAAAAACTGGTTGGAAATATTTAGTTCATGCTACTATGCAGCGCAAAATAATTTGTTACGCTAACATATTCAGGGAGGGTCTACAATATGACCTAACATAATGGCTACACAATATCGTGTATTTTATGATGCCACTGTTGCTTTGCCAAAATTAGATTATAGATCTGGATAAAAAATAAATAAAAAAATACAGGAAGTAAAAGAACTGTTTTATAATGATTGTGATCTTTTTTTCTTTTGCGATCTGTATTATGAAAAATGTGGAGCAGTAGTTATTTTTTATTTTACATTGAAAATGAGGCATTTATCCAAAAATCTAAGGAAAAAGTGAAATGACAATTGACCACCCACACGCATCCCTTCACCATGACCAGAAGAAAACTTTCCTACATATTCAGTATGCAGCATCAGTGCCCGTTTAGCTTCTCCGAACTGTGGCTGCAGTGGTAGCAGGCACTGCAAGACTCAGCCAGGGAGAGCAAAACCACGATAATGAAAAGCATTTGAAAACAGGGGTGTCACTAGCCCATATTAAACATGCCTGCTATAAAATGCAGTTGTCTAGCTTGAAGGCAAGAAGGAAGATCAAACAATGAAAAAAATTATATTTTAAAGAAATATATAGAAACTGTAGACTTCTAGAAACAATGAGAGCAAAGGCATGCATTTTTAAATTGCATGTTTCATCTTAATAAGTTCAGTTTATATATTTAACATGAAAAGTAATTTAATTTTTGCCATGTAGCACACCTGCATCATGAGCCACCGGTAACAGAATTCACTAAATATAAAGCCTTATTATAATGAATTTTAACTACTGAGATATTCAAGAAATAAAACACAGGAAATATCAAAATAGCACAAGGGCAATAATGTATTACTAGCAAAAAAAATACACACAAAAAAGCAAAGCAAAAACATAAAAGCACTATGCAGAGAAACTCATAAGTCGGTTTAGCAGACTTGAAAGCAGTACTGTGTTTTGTTATTTATTTGAACTATTTATTGAAAATTGATGTGGTGAGACTTTTTCCCTTTTCACTTTCATACCTGGATAGTGCCAGACTTGATGTTTGTTATAATCCACAGGCAGCATCTTGTCATCCGTCTCATTCTCTGGACCAAAACCACTTAAATTTGCAATGTCTGAACTGCTATTGTTCTCTGAACAAAATGAGAGAAAGAAAAATTACATTTATCTTATCCAATAAATAAAAAAAAAGCATCTCCCCATCCTACCCCAGCAAAATAAATAAAAAGTAAAGCAAACAACTGTTAGTCTAATGTAAAAAAAAAAAAAAAAATCTTTAGCTAACTCCGTTTTATATAATATGGATACAGAGTGGACATGGGAGGCTAGAGACGTACAATAGAATATCTGCTGCCATAGATTAAAAGATAGACATAACATGGAAACCTAATAATCTGCAAAATACCATCTGCATAATAAACATCTGCAAATTACCCATTTTAAATCATGATATTTTGTCTATTTTTGTCTTTTTTTCCCTGTGTTTTTGCACATACTACACTTCTTATGTAAATATACACACACATTGTATATTGTAGGCATGCAAACATGTAGCCAGAGCACTCATGACTTACTACAACTAGCAAATTCAAATTACAAACTATTTAAACAATTTAATCAATATCTGGAAAGTTTTTAAAAGATACAATCAATGTAGAAACAAATTATGAATTTAAACAGCATTGAAAGAAACAGTCACATCAAGAGGATATGTCCAGTTCCTTTTTTTTTCTTCGCTCAATTCTCAAAATAAGTACAGAAAAAATGGTTGCACTGGTATCTAAAAGTCATTTGAGGGATTTAAAAATATATACACAAGAACACTGCAGTAGACATGAACTATCTCAAGACTTGGCAGTTTCTAGGGGGAATGGTTGAACCGGAACAGAATGGACCAGTGCTTTTGTGTCCCGAGCCCTGGCCTTGGATGCATAGTCCATTCCTTTCCTAATATGATGTGCAATGTGGCAACACCATTAATGGATTTATTTAACCAATCATTGTTAACAGGAGTAGTCCCAGAAGCAAATGTTGTGCCCATTAGCAAGAAAGGTGGTAGGGATGACTCAGGCAACTATAGGTCAGTAAGCCTTAATTCAGTAGTGAGGGAAAGCAATAAAAACTATGTTAAAGGATAGGATTGTTGAACATCTAAAATCACATGGACAAGATCAGACACAACATGGATTTACTTCAGGGAGATTATGCCAAACTAATCTTACTGATTTTTTTGATTGGGTAACTAAAATAATAGATCAGGATGGTGCAGTAGACATTGCTTACCTAGATTTCAGTAAGGCTTTTGACACTGTTGCATGTAGAATGCTAATCAATAAACTGCAATCTTTAAGTTTGGATTACAATATTGTTGAGTGACCAGCAAAGTGTTGTAGTCAATGAAGTATATTCAAAGCATGGTCTTGTTACCAGTGGGGAACTTCAGTGATCCATACTTTTACCCATTCTCTTTAATATTTTTATTAGTGATATTGCAGAAGGTCTTTATGGTAAGGAATGTATTTTTGCTGATGATGCTATGATTTGCAACAGGATGAATAAGCCACTGACATTGGCAACTAACATTTAATGTGGATAAGTGCAATATAATGAATTGTGGTTGAAAAAACCCAAGGGCAGAGTATATAATATTTGGTACACTATTAACTTCAATATCTGGGGAAAGGTGTTTAGGAGTAATACTTTCAGATGACAAAGGTAGGCAGACAATGTAATAGAGCAGCAGGAAATGCTAGCATAATGCTTGTATAGGGAGAGGTATTAGCAGTAGAAAGAGGGAAGTTCTCATGCCATTGTACAGAACACTGGTGAGACCTCACTTGCAGTATTGTACGCAGTACAATAGTACAATATCTCCAGAAGGATATTGATACTTTGGAAAGAGTTCAAAGAAAGGCTAATAAACTGGTTCATGGATTGCAGAATAAAACTCCAAGGTAAGGTTAAAGGATCTTAACATGTGTAGCTTGGAGGAAAGACGAGACAGGTGGGATATGATAGAAACATTTAAATACATAAAGGGAATCAACACAGTTAAGGAGGAAACTATATTTAAAAGAAGAAAAACCACAAGAGGACAGTCTTAAATTAGAGGGGCAAAGGTTTAAAAATAAAGATTGTGGCAATCCACTGGGGTAACCTGTGAGAAATATTGAGCAGGGATTAAAAGATACTTCAGAAATAAACAAAAAAATAAAGAGGTTGCGCCTCAAGAATACAATAAAATGCTGTTGTCAGTAATCAAATGAAATAGTCAAGAATAAAGAGAAATACCTCTTTTTAAATGCAATATAAGTTTTTTGGTAGATGTTAGCGGTAGATGGTAGATTCTTCTACTGGAAAATAGGTTCCTTGGTAAGATCCATATAGATATGTAAAAAGAAAGAGCAGGAAATCCAATAGTGCAATAAATCAATATAAGCGTGGTGTGTATAATAAGACAGCGGTATCTTACATTTAATGAAGCCATGACCAGCTCCAGTTGTAGTAGCATACAGTGGTATAATCCCCACTTACAGGATAAGTAGTTTTGTTAAATCCAAAATGACACTATAAAAAGGCAGAGAATAGTGTTCTTTGTTGCAATGAAAAATGCAAAAATAATAATTCTAGTGAATACTCACAAATACAGGGCAGGCAAACTGCTCTTTGGATAAGGTACTGGTGGTATGATCCCCACCTAGGATTTCTTTGGAGTAGTCAGGAAGCCAGAAAGTAAATGGGATAAAAGCCATACTGTTTTTGCCAAAACCGGACGTTACAGTTAAGGACCGAGGACATACTATGTACATCTGACAAAAAAACCCGGCAAATATGAGTCCCGGATACGACTGATGTCGAGGCATCCTCCAATACCTCTGACAGCCCCACCTCAGCAAATTAAGCCCCCGCAGGCCATTTAATCGCTCTAAAAGCGATCACATGGCGCAATAGGTGTCTATAGTGCTGCCTGCATATATATATATATATATATTTTTTTAAAGGGTTAATAAATTATAAAAATAAAATATATATATATATATATATATATATATATACACATATACACACACACACACACAAACACACCTATATATGTATATTATAAATATCATATATGTATATAATTTCATATATCAAAATAAACTTAGAATGAATATGTATATATATATATATATATCCATACATAAATAATTTCATAAATATACATGTAAACTTCAAATCTATAAATATTAAAAATATTTTTAGAATATACATGCATATTTCTGTAATATTTTTACATAATTAAGTAATTTTATTGATTGCAATTTGAGGGACCTGCCTGACATCAAGGCCAAAAGTCCTGAAAATGTAATTTCCTAGCACTCACTGCATTTAACCCTGTAACTTTCCATAACACCCTAAAACCTGCACATGGGGGATACTGTTTTTCTCGGGAGACTTTGCTGAACACATATATTCTTGTTTCAAAACAGTAAAACATATCACAGTGATGAGATGGTCAGTGAAAGTGATTTTTTTTGCATTTTTCACACACAAACTGCACTTTCACTGATGATATCATTGTTGCATTGTTGTGATACATTTTACGGTTTTGAAACACTATTTGTTTTCAGCGAAGTCTCCAGAGTATAACAGTACCCCCTATGTACAGGTTTTATAGTGTTTTGAAAGTTACAGGGTCAGTTTTTTCACATTGAAATTTGCCAGATTAATTATGTTGTCTTTGAGAGCGTATGGTAGCCCGGGAATGAGAATTACCCCCATGATGGCATACCATTTGCAAAAGAATACAACCCAAGGTATTGCAACTGGGGTATGTTCAGTCTTTTTTACTAGCCACTTAGTCACAAACACTGGCCAATGTTGGCGTTCATAATTGCTATTTGCATTTTTTTTTTTTTTTAAATCTTTATTTTTGCGTTGACATAAAAATTAGTAATTGAAGTACACCAAGGCTTGCGCAGAAGCCTAGATTAAGCAGGGTATCACACAGAAGATAGTACAAAATAGATTATACATAACAGTCCTGCAGTGTTATTTGTGTGGTATTGCTTACATGTATGCAATCAACATTTTATATCTTATATAACCAGTGAAAGAAAAAAAAAGTTTAATTAATTTTACAGTAACCATAAAAACCATTGGCTCTGCATGTTCAGAGGGTTGGTGGTATTGCTTGTAATAAGGTGAATGGGTAAGCTTCTTTGTAAGGAAGGGTGCCTTTGTTTTCTTGTATGCCCAGTGTCTCAAGTTTAGTTGTCATATTGTTCCCATAGCTCCCAGGTCTTGTTAAAAGTGGAGGTGGTGTTACGCACCTGCGCTGTGAGCTTGACCATGAGGTAATTGTCCCTTATTTTAGTGAGTACTACAGATGTGTGAGTTCCGTGCTTGCCCACTTTTGTGCTAGTGCTCGTCTTGCCATTAAATATAACATGTTTAGTAGTTTTTGCTCATGTCGAGTGAGCCCCTCTGTAGGTTTCGAAAGGAGACAGCTCCAAGTGTCTAGATCTAGAGGTCTCTGAAGTACCCGAGCACTAATACCTATGACTTTCTCAGAGTATTCTTTGACTTTTGGACATTGCCACCACATGTGTATGAAGCTCTCTTTGTCACCACAAACATGCCAACATGTATCGCTGGGGCTCAATGGCATGGGATATTGTTTTATCAGTGTCGTGTACCACCTAAAGAGTGTCTTATAGCTCTGTTGTTGGAGCGTAACACACTGACATTTTAGAGCATGCCTCCCAATCAATCCCCTCTAGTGTCTCTCCCATGTCGGTTTCCCATTGCACCGTATAAGTGAGTGGTCCCCATTCCCCTGATTCTGAGCTAATATGTTGGTACAGTAATGTGATTAGTTTGGTCTAGGTCGGCTCCTCAAAGAAGGTCAATGTTTGTTTTGCTGCTGTTCGTATCTCTGCAGTCCGGGCGAAGTCTATGATTTGGAGGTAGCGGAAGTAGTCCCTTGACTGTAGTGGGGCGTGAGTTTTTAAGTGGTCGTATGTGACTAGGTCATTCAGGACGTATAAGTGTTTATATCTTTGCAGCCCTGTGGCTTCTATGCCCTTAATGTCTATGGCTCTAAGTCTTGGGGGGAATACCCTATTTCTGAAGAACAGGGGTCATCAGCGATGAGTCATTTCCCAGGGCGTATTTGTTTTACTTGGTCCCATATTTTAAGGGCGTTCAGGACAGCCAGGCATGTCGTTCATATGATGGGCCTTTTTTTGGGACCCGGAGGTAGGATTGGGGCAGATCCTCTCCTGTCATTAGAGACTCAATGTCTACCCATCTTCTGCACTCTGTGAGCGAGTGCCAGTGTATGATTTGGGCTAATTGGACAGCGTGGTAGTAGTGGTGTAGGTTGGTCATCCCAATCCCCCCCTGTTTTTAGGCCGGTATAATAAGTTGAGGGCCAGTCAAGGTCATTTTTTGTTCGATATGAAGGAATCTATTGCTTGTTGGATTGGCGTCAGATCATTTTTATTTATCTGTATGGGCAGAGACTGGAACAGAAATAGCAATACATTTATTTTGACCATGTGCAGACGTCGCATGCACGAAATAGGCTTATTGGACCATCTCTCCAGGTCTCCTGCTGGAGTTTGAAATAGTGGAGTGGAGTTTTTTTTGGTATAGGGAGGCAGGGTCTGCCGTCAGTGTAACACCCAGGTATTTAAATTCCCGTGTCTCTAGTCTATAGTGATAGGTTTGCCTAATGGCAGTAATGTCTTGGGTTGCCAGGTGAAAGGGCATTGTTAATGTTTTAGAGGGGTTTATTTTGTAGCCTGAGACGTCCCCATAGTTGGCTAGGAGGGTCTAGAGACTGGGCAAGCTCCTCATTGGGTCTATAAGGGTTAGCAGGACATCGTCCGCATACTCCAATACTTTAAATTGCTGGTGTGCTATCTCTACTCCACGGATCTCTGGGTCTGATCTGATTGCTATTAATAGGGGTTCAAGTGTCAGTGCAAACAGTATTGGTGAGAATGGGCATCCCTGCATAATTGCGATTTGCATTTTTAACACACAAACAAACATAAATGCTAACTTTGGCCAGTGTTTGTGACTAAGTGGTTACTAAAAACAAATACCATGGTTGTCTACTTTAATAAAATATGTACATGTGAGGCGTGATTCAGAGATTTTAAAAATATATTTTTAAAAAGCAATGTCCTACTTGTAAGAACATGTTAACATTGGATATTTCTAAACTCAGGACAAAATTTAGAAACTATTTAGCACATGTGTTTTTTGGTGGTTGTAGATGTTGTTAAAAATGTTTTCATCAAATTTTACTTTTTTATAATAAATTATATGCTATGATGAAAATAATCTTTAGA
The DNA here is from genome assembly GCA_933207985.1 of Pelobates cultripes. NCBI lineage: Eukaryota > Metazoa > Chordata > Amphibia > Anura > Pelobatidae > Pelobates > Pelobates cultripes. Next base: position 255,695,491 of record OW240913.1, read on the forward strand.
AAAAAACATTTAATGGCGAGAAAAACTGTACATAATATGTGTGGGTACTGTAAATAAGCAAGAAAAAATACAGCTAAACACAGAAATGTAAAAACAGCCCTGGTCCTCAACGGTAAGAAAATTAAAAATGGTCTGGTCACCGATTAATTTTACATGAATTACTTTGTTTTTTTAATTTATGAATATTGATAATTGGTATCAAAGTTTTTTTGATGGTGACGTCTGTTTTGTTTAAAACATGTTTTAACAATTATTGTATTTACTGATTGGACTGTGATGTAATTTTTTGGTGCCAATTTTAAAATTTGCAGTCCCTATATAAACCTCATGTACCCAGGATAATTGTATTGCTTCCATTTGATAAAGCCCTACGCAGTGAAATGCGTTATGGAAATTATTACTTGCGCAGTTTTATCTAATAAAGGATTTTTTGGTCACTTGTGTACTGTGTCAAATTACCTTTTGTTTTTGTCAGAATTATAGTTGATCCAGCACACAGAATAGTATCACACCTAGGACTAAGGATAACAGGACCTTAGAATGGCCAGACAACTACCTGAGAATAGTCAAAATACTTGCCGAGGTCAGGGACACAGGAAGACACAATGATGAGGAAAGTCAGAAGTCAAGGATACCAAGTCAAGGATAAAGTCAAATATGAGAAAAAATGCAATCAGGAGCACACTCTCAGATAACCAGCTAGTGGAAACAACAGGGCACTGACAAAAAGTTACTTTGGGTTTAAATAACCCTCCTTAGGCTTTAATTCGCTGTCTCTGACTTCTGACCCCAAAACACATGGGGGCGTCTATGATGTCGTACACCCATTGGCGCCATCTTTGATGTGGGCGGAGGTAAGCCTCCTATTAAAACCGGAACCGCAGGGATGCTGTACTTGCTGGGGACCATAATAGAAGGATGTCGGGCAGCAGTTTGCCATGACCAAGGTAAGAGCCGTGACAGTTTAAGGAATATTTTTTTTTTTTATTAAATTTTTTTTATTGTTTTTCAAATATAAACACACCTCAATACAATGTGGATATAACAACGGTAGAGAGACATACAAATACGGTGATACAAGCATAGTTAAAGAACATGGCTCCCAAAGATACAATGGTTAACAATGTCATGACTTTTGTTTGCATAGAATGGGACTGTCCCAACTGTATGATAAACTAGAATATTATTTGTGCGAGAAGGGGACATAGTGTTGAGGGTTACAGTTAGTTTCGTGGGACACTTAGTCACAAAATGGTTACCTTGTCTATAGAGATATCCCTAAAGCTGCGTTGTAATAGGAATAATACGATTACAGTTACATCATTTGGTCTGTGTTTGCCGTCTTATGTATTTTTTTGAGTCACAGTTAGTGGTTAGATTGCGTGATACACATAGTCGTCACTTAAGTCTAAGTCTTTGTCCGTTTTGTTTCGTTGGCATGTCGGGGCTACCGTTTAACTTCTACTTCGCTGGTCCCTGTTTCCGGTTGCTTTGTTGACCATTCCGAGTCTTCCCCCCCCATCTGTGACGATCGGACCTGCCAGTCAGGGGGGCCCTACTTTTAGTGAATGTGTTCCAGAGGTTCCAAACCTCGTGTTTCAAGTGGTTTCCTAGCTTAGTCTGTGTTATAACTTCCATTAGTCTCGTATCTTCCACCCTCTGTATCCACTCCCTAATTGATGGAGGTTTGGGTTGTTTCCAGTTTTTGGGTATTAACTGGGATGCTGCTGTAGTTAGGTGTGTGAAGAGAATAGCATCTTTTTTCAAGAAGCCATGTGGGGGTATATGGAATAGGTAGTTGTTTGGAGCTAATGTGAACGTGGTCTGGAATATGATTTGGATGAGCGTGTGGATTCTGTAACAGTACTTCGCGATTTGCGGACATTGCCACCAGATATGTGCATGGTGAGCCCCCGCTTGGTTGCATCTCCAGCATTGGTCCGTGGGAGTGGTGTGTAACAGATGTAGTTTCGCAGGTGTGTAGTGCCATCTGGTGACTCTTTTAAAGTTACTCTCTTGGGTTGAGAGTGAGATAGATGAGACATGTACCTTTTTTAGGATGATTTGCCATTGTTGAGGCAAGAGATTAATTTTGAGTTCTTCCGTCCATTTCGTCGTGTACCTTAGGAGAGACTGTGAATGTGAGTCTATAATCAGGGAGTACATAGTGGAGAGTACTTTTTTAGTGACCGAATGTGCAGAGCAAAGTTGCTCGATTTTGGTCAGGGGTCTATCCCCGCTAGGTAACAGGTTATGAGTTCTAATGAAGTTCGTCAGTTGGTGGTGTCGCATTTGTTGGACTACCGTGTGGGCTAGGTTCGGCATTATTTGGGATAGAGATTTAATCCCACCCTCGTGAACTATATCCCTTAATTGCAAAGTGGAGCCTACATGATACGTATGGAATGATTGTCCTGCGTCCCCTTGCTGAAAGAGGGGGTTGTTGGTGATCGGGTACAGTGGTGACGGGTGAGGCGAGATTCCCGAGCGGTGTCTGAGTTTGTGCCAAACTCTCAGAGTTGGGTCTATTGTTGGATGTGTTTTAAGTGAGTTCGTTCGGAATTGTGGGCGAGCGTATGGCAACCAACAAATGGTGCGTAAGGTATGCTTGGACATCGCATTTTCAACATGCGTCCATGGCATGGTGTGTGTGAGCCTAGTCCATTCATAAATCCGTTGTAAGTGAGTCGCTTGGTGGTATTGCTCGATGTCCGGGAGGTTTACCCCTCCTTGTTCTTTACTTTTGGTCAGTGTGGAGTAAGCTAGCCTGGGGGTTGCGTGTGCCCAGATAAATTTAGTGAAGATGGCTCTGATTTTTAGAAAGAAGGTACGGGGAATGGCAATAGGGAGCGTTTGGAGAAGATAGAGCACCCGAGGGAGGAGGTTCATTTTTATTATGTTAATTCTGCTAAACCACCCAAAGCTTGGTTTGTGCCACGCTAGTAAGTCTTTGGCGATGGTTTCTATCAATGGAAGGAAGTTTAATTTATAGGTACATTCCAATTTGTTTGGGATGTGAACTCCTAAGTATTTGATGGATTTGGGTGCCCAGGTAAATTTATATTTAGTTCATAGTATAGTACTAAGTGAGGCTGTTGTGTGTATTGGTAGTAGTTCACATTTGGAAAGATTCGCTTGGAAATTGGAAAGTCTCCCATAGTTTTCCATTTCAGTAATTATGTGGGAAGTTGTCACTGACGGGTTTGCCATAGTGAATAAGAGGTCGTCCGCAAAAGCCGTGACCTTATATTCCTGCGTGTCTATGCAAATGCCTCGTATGTGTGTGTTGTCCCTTATCCCCTGCAGAAAAGGTTCTAGCACCAGTATGAAAAGGAGAGGAGAAAGTGGGCAGCCTTGTCTTGTTCCATTTGTGATGGCCACTGGTTGTGTCAGTTGGCCATTTATTCGCAGTCTAGCTGTCGGCTGTGAGTAGATAGCGTCTATCCATTCCCGCCAGCGAGAGCCGAAACCCAGTAGTCGGATCGTTTGTTTCAACAGTGCCCAACTGACCCTGTCAAAGGCTTTTTCAGCATCGATGGCCAGAAGGGCACTGTCGATTTTGTGTATTTGCGCCCAGTGGATAAGATTAATGATTTTTGTGGTGTTATTTTTTGCTTCCCGGTGCGGGACAAAGCCAGCCTGGTCATGGTGAAGGAGACCGGTGAGTAGTGGTTTCAGTCTAGTGGCCATAATTTTCGTAAGGATTTTCATGTCGAGATTTATCAATGATATGGGCCTGTAGCTGCCACATGAGGTCAGATCCTTTCCCGGTTTCGGTATTAAGGTAATGGTGGCTTCTAATGCAGTTTGTGGAATGCAGGCCGAGAGGTTTCGTGCATTCAATGCGTCAGTAAAGGGTTGTGCTAGAATTGGCGCCAGCAGTTTATAGTATTTCCCGGTGTAACCGTCTGGGCCCGGGCTTTTGCCTATGGGGATGGTCTTGGTAATGTGGAGGAATTCGTCCACTGTGATAGAGTTGTCTAGGAACGCCATGTCATTGGTAGGGAGGGTGCGCTTGATTCTGGGTGTTAGGAAATCTATTATGTCTTGGGGCGTGGGGGGAGCCGACTTCAGGTTGTATAAGTCGGTGTAGAATTTGTGGAATGCTCCCATTATGTCTGGCATGTGGCTGTTTATCCTGCCTGTTGCAGTTCTAATTTCGGAGATGAAGGTAGATTGTCGTTCTTTCTGTAACGACTGTGCTAAGAGCTTCCCTGCCTTGCCTCCCTGCATATAGTAGGTGCTTTTTGTAAGTGACATTTTCCTTTTGGCATGGAGGGTCAGTATCATATTTAGTTCAGTCCGTTTGGCTAGTAGCGAGGAATAGTCCTCCAGCGTGGATGTGTCATGGTGTTTGCATTCTAGAGTTTTGATTTCCCTAGTGAGTCGGGTGATAGACCTTTCCCTCTTGCGTTTCAAATTGGATACTATTCGGATTAGTTCCCCAGTGAGGACTGCTTTGTGGGCTTCCCATGTCATTATGGGGGTAGTGTCCGAGTTTGTGTTTTCCCTAAAGTAGTTGGTGGCCGTCTTCCTTATTTGTGCAAGGGTGTCGGGGGGGATTTAGGATCAGGTCATTTAGTTTCCATTGTGCAGAAGGGTTGGGTAGTGATGGTATGGTCAATGTGAGCGTAAGTGGAGCGTGGTCAGACCACGTGATGGGTCCATAGGAGGACATCTGTATCAGGGGCAGGTATCTATGTTGTAGGAAGAAAGAGTCTATCCGGGAATAAGTTCCCGTAGGGGGTGAGAAGAAAGAGTAATCCTTCTTCGTAGGGTGGATTGCTCTCCAACCGTCATACAGTTGAGCGTCGTGAAGAATATTTTTCATCTGCAGTCTTGTTTGGGATTGGTATTTGTGAGCGGTAGTAGTAGAATCTAGGGCTCAGTCTAGAGAGGTGTTAATATCTCCACCCAGGACAACCATCCCTTCGTGAAATAGTGAAAGTTTACTTAAGATTTTTTTGAGGGTTTGGGCCTGTTTCTTATTGGGTAAGTAGATGTTGGCCAGCGTGATTTGGGTGTTCCCTAACTTTCCTTTTACAAAAAGGAACCTGCCTGAATCATCTAGTTGTTGGTCTTGGAAAGTGAATTGAGTGTGGCGATTAATAAGTATGGCGACCCCTCGTGCTTTTGCTTCTGAGTAATGGCTGAAGTATCCTCTTGGGAAGTCCCTGTTTTGCAGTTTAGGAGGTGTATTTTTGCGGAAGTGGGTTTCTTGCACAAAAACGATATGTGCTTTGTGTCTACTAAAGTCCGTTAGGGCCATAGATCTCTTCTCTGGGGTATTAAGGCCCCTGGCATTTTGCGTGAGGAGTGTTATGGTGGCCATCGCGAGAAAATTAGTAGAGATGATGTCTGGGGGCGGAAATTCGATAGAGAATGTGCGTGTCGTACCGTGTCGAGTGTGGCCCCTGGGTGTATTGTACCTTATTCAGTATCTCAGCACTTATGTAGAGTGTCAGTGGATCGGTGTATGTCTTGTGCAGGGTTAAATTACCTTGTCTCGGGTTTAGCCTGTGTGTGGTGAGGAGGGAAGGAGGAAAAGGTCTGCCTGGATAATTCAGGGAGGCCTATCCCGCTGCAGGAGCCCCCGTCTGGGAGGAGTTATGGGAGAGGTGGCTGGAAGCTCACTAGCTTATAGTCGTGCGAGGTGGGTGAGTCTTGGTCGGTATAGTCTGAACCTTGGAAGAAACAGTATAAAACACAAAATATTTACAGTTAGGAGGCTAAGACAGTAGACAATAACAATCGTTATAAGACAATGACAAAACACTCTTGGCCACTCGGAGGGGCACCCTCCTAGTGGCTCTTGCGTGACTAGGTTTGTGTGGCTCAAGGGCTAACGACTCTCTGTGACCCTGCTTCTCCACCTGCCTCGTTTTAAATTTGAGTAAGATACCATTTCATTATACATCACGTTTATATTGATTTATTGCACAATTTGATTTCCTGTTCTTTCGGTTTTACATATCTATATGGATCTTATCAAGGAGCCTACTTTCCAGTAGAAGAATCAACCATCTACCCAGGAATTTATATTGCATTTAAAGGGGTATTCCTTTTTATTCTGGATGATTTCATTTGATTACTGACAACAGTATTGTATTGTATTCTTGTGGTGTAACCTCTGTTTTTGATTATTTTTGTTGATTCTGAAAAGGGTTGGAGGGATCCCCTTTTTTGGTTTGCTTCCCTGCCTTACCTGGTTTATTAGCGCTAAACCTGCTCTATCTTTTGTATTAAAAGATTCTGGCAACTATCCCTAGATGATGGCCCTTTAACTCCAAACTCCAGTACATCTTGAATTAAAAATGGCTTTCTAGCAACACAGAGACGGGTACAAAACAGCTTATTCCACCATTCCCAGGTCACTATGAAAGGTTGCTCGAGTCAGTATTTGGAACACACAATTCCAGCCTGTCCTTGAGCCGAGATTAAAGCCTAAGAAGAATCCACTAGGCTTATCCATCACGGGTTAAGAACCCACCTAGGTTTTGGAGGTTTAACCCCAGAGGCATGTGGCCTAGGTAAGTGGCTGCAGGGACATGTCTAGAGTGCCCGAGTAGAGGTTTTCAGTGACTCAGAGCTCTCCACCTTTCACTGGTTCAGATTATTTGCAGAATCTGTGCATTGTTGCATCCTGTTCAAAAGCACATATCATCAAATGCTTCCATTGAGAGTTACTCTTTTATGCTTTTACATTTTATTTTCAATAAAAAGTTTTTTTTTTTAAATAAACTTATTTTGGACGTTCCGGATTTCAACCAGAAGACTGCACCCTCAAATTCCTTGGTGGGGATTGAACACATTATGTGCTGAACAAAACCACTTTTGAGCTCCACCTGTGAGTACATTTCCTTTTATCACTTTTACCTGTTTTAACAGTGAGCATTATATTTTTATTTGTTTTATTTATATATCTCCAGTGAGAATCTGCTGCTGTGTAGACCAAATGAGTGGTAACCCCAGTATACCCAAGTGTGTGAACTACCCAATTCCATTCACATTACTGAGAGCCAATAGTGGGCACAATAAAATGTGAGTGTACATCATACTATACTATATACTGGTTCTTTCTGTGTATGTTCTATACTATCCAGAGTTCCCCCCTTGGATCAAGATACAAAGTATATACACAGGTGGGAATTGTACCATCCAGGTGCATACCTTTGGAGCAAATTAATTTTTAGGTGCATTAACTTATTTAAATCTCCTGAACGTCAACATACTATACTATATTTTACACTTTATCCTGCTTTCTTTTACATATTCACCTATCTGAATTTGAAATGGAGGACATCCCTTAGGTGCTGCTTCCCTCCCCCTTTTTTCTCTAAGTATTGAGCCAAAACCAGTAAGTAGAGACTAATACTGTAAGCCAGCACTAGAAACATCCCCCTGTGGATGGTTTTAATATCCCATCAGACTCTTAAAAAGAACCTTAAAAGGCGAGAAAACCATCTGGATTAATATGCTAGTGAGAAGCTCTATCACAGCATATCTGTCCAGCTTGACAGCCAGACCCTGCCCCAAGGGATTCCACTCAATGACCAATTTCAATAAGATTAAATTGTTCTAGTCTCTAAAGGATTGTAATGCCTAAAGTTATCTTCATCTTTGCTCCAATGTCTTTTCCAATGATTTTTTAATTGTAATAAACACTGCAGCATGAAGCATTACGGCCAGAGTGGTTCCCCATGATGATCTCTACAGACTACAAATGCAAACTCTTATTCTGCTCAACTGCACTATAATATATATATATATATATATATATAGAGAGAGAGAGAGATAAACCTTGGCACTCACCCTATATTGAAAATGTCAAATGAATAAAGCCTGGGTGCAAAATTATATAATCATCCCTAAATTCCCACGCCTCTTACCGGTCACATCTACACAGATCCCACGACAATGGATAACCGGGGGAGACGGAATAACCTGAGAATTAAGGGGTTACCAGAGCATGACCAGGAAGACCTAATCGCCTCCCTCACCTACTTGTTTTATCTCATCCTGGGTAAGCCTCCCGACACACAGGTTTGGATGGACAGAACTCTATGATCACAAGGGGTAACTACTGAAGCACCCTGTGACGTGATCTGCAGACTACACTATTTCACATACAAGGAGAAGGTCATGCATGCCCTGCGCCAGACCTCCCAACCTCTGCTGTTTCCCCAACTCACTGGTGCAAGTTTTCCCGGAGTTAGCCTAGATGACCCTGCAAGCCAGATGAGCTTTGCAGCCCATCACAAAACAACTCTGCATTAGGAAACTGAAATAACGATGGGGATTTCCCTTTGCCCTCATCACCTCCTACACTCTTACTTTGGCCCAAGATGTAGCCTCATATATGTTACAGTACCTCCAGTAATGAAATATACAAACCGCCGTTTAGCGAGTATTCCCCGTTCGCAATAATGTGGTCTGGTAGCGGGTATAATAAAAACCATGCGAACCGCCAGCCAGGGAACACTCCAAACTCCCGAACGGTACCTGTACGGCTGATTCCCTTCTCGAGCTTCAAATCCACGAACGGGAAATAGTAACCGAACATCAATATCTCCCAAGCGGCAAATAATCCAAATAAGCAGTCTCTAGTCGCTGGTAACCAAATCCCCCCAATAACGAGACCAAGCTCCGCTTTGAGGGTAAAACACGAACTGATTTACTGTGGGCTACCTGCCCGGTATTTATGCAGGTCTCCCACTTGGTGGACACTCCCCTAGGGGACCAAATGGGAGACTGGAATTACAGAAAGACATGTGGACATTTTGGACATACATCCCCACAATATTCCCAGCATGCAGTACAGTTCCCTCCCCTCTGCTCGGGGGCTAATTGGGAAGTAATTCAATTATCTCCCCGAGCAGAGGCAATCGCCATTTTAGATACAAGTCACAAAAACAGATGAAAATCTATAACTTCATAACTGCCGAACATATTGCATTCGTATTACATATCCCCAGATAGCCTGGATCTGAGTGCATATTATTGGCGAATAGCGCTCAGATCCCATTCGCACAGTTCAATCGCCATGGAGTCAAAGTCTATTTCAGTTCTTCGGTATGCGATTGACTCCATGGGGCGGCTATCTGGGTTACGTCCATTCGTGTGGTTGAATCTCCCGAACGGCTGGCATTCGTATACTTTTGTCGATTGAGAAGGGGAGGTCGACGGCTTCAGCGGTGTTCGGCTGAAAAAGTGTCCGTTTTCAGATCCATGAAATAATCGAACACCGCTGGTCGTTCGCATGGATAAAATGGCCGCCGCCTCGTGGTCGACATACGAACGACGACCACCCGGCATTCGGTTTTAATTGAGAAGTGTCTGTGGTTAACCTGCAACGTTCTAATTGGGATCAATAGGTTAACCAGCAGCACACTTCTCTTCTGGGTGGTAGTCCGTTCGGTAGTTTTGTTCGACAAAAAACGACATTCCCTTGAATAAAGCATACGAATGGGGAAATTCATGTAACAGGCAAAACAGGCGAACAAAGCATTTGTAATCCAGACAGATGGGTCTGTCACAATATACATGACTTACCCGACATTCACAACCTGGATTGGTATGGACCAGGATTGGCCATCTCCAACACCCAACACCCTAAGAGGCAAAGGTAGTAATCACCCTCCAAAAGACCCAAGCGGGATCAAGGTGAACCATCTGCACTCCCAAGACCTCCTAGGAACCCACACACGCCCCCAGATTTACCAGATACCAGACCTAGTGGGCAACATCAGCCGAAACAAAGAATGCACTCACCTAGGATTACTCACTAAAAGCCACAAGGACAACACTTATTCTAACACTTATTACCGAGAGCTACAAATCTTCCTACAGCTCAACTCACTACTAGACTCCGCTCAACCAGTAGTGAGACGAATCAACTCACTACTAGACTCATCACAACTGTTTGACTACTGGCACATCTCCCATCCTCAGTCTAGAGACTACTCTTATTTATCACATATAGCAGGGACATATTCCAGAATCAACATGTTCTTTCTCCGTTACAGATTCTTGCATTTGATACACACCTATGGACCTATTACCTGGTCCGACCATGCATCCCTGTTTCTTGCCATCCAAATCCCTTCCTAAGTCATGCTACCGAAGCCCTTACTCACTACTTCTCAGAAAAACTCAATACCTTCCACATCCCTTACAATAAGATGGTAAGCACACAAACCAGTCATTAGAGATCATCTTATTGCCTTAGCCTCTAAGGCTAAAAAGCAACGAGAATCCAAAGAAAATTCCCTACTCCACGCAATTTGAGGGTGATCGCAAACTTTCCAATTCCCTTGAGACATACAAACAATTGACTAACAAATGATCCGAACTGCAACTACTACTTAATATCCAGACCAAACGAAAATTACTCTTAATCAAACATAGGTTTTATTTACAAGGTGGGAAATGTGGCCGCCAATTGGCTAGTATGCTCCAGGATTCAAGACAGAACACCTTAATCCCCTGAATAAAACAATCCTCAGGTGAAAACTCCATTAAACTCCCAAATATACTTGCAGCCTTCCATGAATTTTATTCCAATCTGTATAACCTGAGACAAGAACCTCCTGCTAAAGAGGAAATAGCTAAATTTCTTTCCACAATAATTCACCAGACAACCCCTCCTATAGATCTAGTGAATTTGGAAGATCCCATCTCAAAGGAAGAATTCCAAAATGTAGTACACCATCTCCCACCAAGAAAGATCCCTGGACCGGATGGTTTCTCTGCCAAATACTGAAGTGAATATCCACAGATATTCACCCAGACTCTCACTACACCCTTCATTTTGGCCTTCAAATCTCTTACTTCATCCATGTCCGTACCAAACTCGTCCCTAGAGGCTCACATCACACTCATCCCCAAAGTGGGCAAAGACCCAATCAGCTATGGTAGTTACCGTCCAATCTCCCTGATCAATACTAATCTAATTTACACTAAAAACTTAGCGAATATAGTGTGTCCCTAATTAAGCTGTAAAATACGTGTTAACCGCAGACTAAGAGGTGGTTTATGGATGTATCTGGGTGGCCGCCATTCAGCATGCAAACACATGGCGACGGCCATCTTTCGCACGAAAGACTCAGCGGTGTTTGGTCGTTGAGTGTCTGGAACTCAAATCGGACACTATTACCCGAACACTGCTCACACCTCCAGAGCTCCATAACTCACGAACAGGAAGACGAATCAGCCCCCCGTTCGGTGAGTTTGGAGTACCGAACAAGAGCATTCATGCGAATGCCAGTTTAATGGTGGATGGCATGTATTTCACCTCCCGGAGACCGACCGCAGGGCCAAAACGCATGGAACCCTTTTCGGATACCACCTCGTCTGCAGTCGGTCAAATTTCACACCCTCCACCTAACTCCCGAACCCCTGGTCTGATCTGGGTGAATTTTGGATATGTTCGTCACCCAGATCAGGGCTACCAGGGGGTACCCTAAGTATTGATGTACCTGCTAATCTTGGGGTACATCCAGAACTTGGGGAAAACTGTAACCTGTATGATGGGATTAGGTGTGGGAGGTAACTGCTATTTCATTGTGTACTGTACTAATGAAGGTGAATCCCTCCCTTGCATGGGAGAAATGCTTAAAAGGAGGTTGTGTGTAATAAAAGTCAGTTCTGCTCCTAATGCTGTGTGTCGTCCAGTCATTGGGATCTGTATGGGGATATTCGTGGATTACCTTGCTTGTTGGAATTATTACTTCATGGGATTTTTCATCACTTGTTCCTGAGCCTCACTGGGATCTTAGTGGAGTTAACCTGTGAAATACCAGGCCTCCGCTACAGACTGATCTCTGCTCAGAGTTCCTGCTTGTCGCATGGAAGTCTGTGCCGACCAATGGGAGAGGGAGCGCCAATTCAAACTGGGTTCCCGCTACTCTCCAAGTTGGCTGACACATATAAAGTGCTGATTGGTTGCCACAGGGAGCGAGTGACCAATCCAAGAAGGAGCGCTTGTTCAAACAGGATTTCGCACCCTTCCATCTGATTGGGCGGTGTATCTCCTCCCTTCCCTGGGCGCTGATGGGCGCGAATAGGTTTTGCGCCTTTAGGCAGATTGGTGACATCGGGTTTCGCACACTATCTTCTGATTGGGCCGCGAAATCCCTTTCTTCCTCACGCACGGATTGGTGCAGCAGAGTTTCGTGCTCTTTCTTCGGATTGGCGGCGAAACTCCTTCCTCCCCCTAACGCTAATTGGTGTGATTTGGTTCATGCCATTTCGGCTGATTGGTCATTGATTGGTGTGATAAAAAATGAAAGCCCTGTTTCTTCTGAACAAAATTATATATAATAAGTGTGGGTGCAGTTACGTACATACCGGTATGTATGCCAGTGTGGCCAGCCTCTTCTCCTGAGGGGCCCAGGAGCCGGCCACCTCAGGGCCCTCCGAGGCTGGCCCAGGTGTCACCGGGCGGCCGGTCCTGCGCACGCGAGGGAGCATTTGCTCACTGCAAATTCCAGGTTCTGTTTTGATCAAAACGTGTACAATTGCCTCCATCCTTAAGGGGTTAAATAAATAGTTAAAATGCAGAGAGTACTTCTACAAAAGTATCCACTAAAATTCTTTGTCTACCAGAGGCATATTTTTAAAGGAAATGTATAGGTCAAACAACGCATATCCTAATGTCTAGTGAACATCTGACAGATTAAAAACTAGAACTATCATTTCACTTTATGCATTATTCCCTTAAATTTAAAAGGCTTTAATATGAGAAATATATGGATTCATATATAGTAATCCATGAACATGTATGAAAAAAATGAATTATGTTTTTAAAAAGTACAAACTGCAAATGCATTGATGGCGGTTTTATTTCATACTGCCAAATCTATTTGTATTTTACTGTGATACAGTGATGTATAAGAATAGACCTTGTAAAATTATATGGATGCATAAGAATAGGTTATAGTCCCTGTGACACCCCCGCACCCCCCAAAAAAAACAAACAAAAAAAAATAAATATGGTCAATAAATATCTCTGCAGACAGTGAATATATACAAAGTAAATAAAATGTAAGAATACATAACTACAAATATGTCAAAAAAAAAAAATCACCATGCCATTATTTAGTGCATCAGGAAATATAATGCAAAACAAGACCTGTAGAGCTTCAAATGTGCAGTATGGGTTTTAGCATCTAATTTCATGTTAAGATAACTCTTTGGAACTTCATCTTTCTACAGATAATTTGTTAACTGAAGCAGAAAATATATGGCATTGCAATATTTCAGCAATTTCACGCTACTAACTTCACAAATGGATGCTGCAAGTAGTAGTGATTAGATAGAAGGCTATATGCAAATTTGAATGGCTAGAGTTACGTATCGAAATGTTGGTGCATCTAGACGGAGATGTTGGGTCAAGTGTTGCCTGTTCTGCTTCTTAATTAGCAGATATATGATGGAATTCACCGTGAAAGTCTGACAATATATCTTAATGACTTTTCAGTGACACTATGTTTAAAAGTACAGTAGAACTGCATATGCAATAAGTAGAAACATTACAATTAACAGTGCATTTTTTGGAAATCGTGTCTGAAGATAATGGATTATGAACAGAAGACAATCAAAAGCAACCTATTTAATTTTTTTTTCTCACTTAATTTAGGTGACTTTTTGTCTTGTCTTTGGCTTGCAGGAGTAAGCCTAGAGGAAGTCATAATGGGTTATTAAATGGACACTACTGCCCAAATGTAAATAAAAGTAAAAACAAAATAAATTCACTGTATGGTAGTTATACACAAATGACAACATGCATTTAAGGATGGAGGCAATTGTACAAGTTTTGATATAAAAAATTTTTTTACAACATTTTAGAAAATTAAACAAAACTTTTAATCTGCGCTATATGTCTGTTCAACCCTAATTCACCTCTTTCATATTAAATGCACCCACACTTATTATAGAAACAGGGCTTTCATGGCACATCACATATTTATATATGAAACTATGTAATATGAAAATAATCTAAAAGACAAAGTTTGAGAACTTGAGAATATTAGTTTTTACACATTGAAATTGGTCAGATTGGTGATGTTGCCGATGAGACCGTATGGCAGTCCAGTAATGAGAACTATCCCCATCATGGCATACCATTTGCAAAAGCAGACAAAAGAAGTGATTCAAAATGGGGTATGTCCAGTCTTTTTTAGTAGCTACTAATACAGAACTAGTGTAGCCAGGGAGAGTGTGTCAGGTTGCTTTAATGAAGTGGGGTTAACCCCTAATTTAATAGAAATTTTAGAAAGCAGAGGGAAGAGGGATCAGAGGTAGATACATATCAATATCTCACAATCCTGACCTTCCCAAGGCTAGAAACCAACCCAAAGATAAGTAATTAATAAAACATAACCTTTAATAAAAATAAAATAAAATTGATTATACAGTATACAACTCTTAATTAATCATAAAATGCTAGCCTACACCAGGTTAACAACACTAGCAAATAATGTGAAAAATAGAAACCAAATGATAAGTCAAATTAATAAAAAAAAAATTTTAAAAAAATGACCAAGCAAGCCGAAGCAGAAATTAAAAGTGTACTGCTTCGGTAGGCAAACTGAAGTAAATGAAAAATAAACACTAACAACTAGTGGAAACAAATGTAACAGATGTGGTAACAAATTAAGTATCTACAAGGGTGGAGACACCTAAGAAATAGAGCACATCGAGGGGAGAAAGGTAAATCATAATGTAGGGAAGGGATAACCTAGCTCCAAGTAATTCCCTAACATGCCTTTGTGGGCACCCCTTAAAAAATTCTAAACCCTACCCCGCTCCCCAGCTAGGGACTAGAAGCGCCTATAATAATGAATTAAGTCAATGTAGAGTCAGAGTACCCTCACCACATCCTCATGGTTGTCTGACAGTAAAAGAACAATATAAAAGTAAATAAGGTGAAGGCATAGTAAAACCAGAGTGGTGGCTTGTCTAGTCTCGCTCCTCATTGCCTTCCAGGATGTTCTTGAGAATAGGACATTTGCAAATGGTGACATTTCTGTGGTACTGAAGGCAAGAGATCCTAGGCTAAACAAGAAACTATCCATACCTGAATTTGTCTTGGGTTTGGGGATTTATAGGGATGTATATGTAGCGTTACTTACCTTAACCGGGGGCCGGTCGCGGTCCTCTCTTCAAGCCGCGCGCGGTCCTGCGGCTGCACGAGCCGCGCGCGGCTCATCCGACTGCTTTAGATGGAAGGCGGGCAGTGACCGCGTGAAGCGGTCACGTGTCCCGCCTGAAACTAAGAGCGCGCCGCGAGTCTCGGGCGCGCTCTTAAAGAGACAGTGGGAGCCTAATTGCCAAAAGGCTCCCATTGGCTCCTGTCATACCACACTCCCTATACAATTACCTTTTGGGGGTGTGGAAGTGACAGGAGCCAATCACTTTCATTTAAAAGCTATTTAAACTTACCTTTTTCCCTTAGCTCATTGCCCTATCGTGGTTTCTGTTTCAGTTCCCTTTAGCGCTTGTGGTGTTCGGTTGTGTTTTCTCGTATTGACTTTGGCTTCGTATTCTGACTTCGTTTTCGCTTTATCCTTATCTGTACTGTTTGCCGGCTTGCTGTTTTCCGTGTACCAGACCCCGGCTTGTCCTAGTTTACGCTGTCTCTCTGTGCCCTTGACCTCGGTTTGTTCCTGACTCTGGTTCTCTTGTTTGGTTCCTGTTACTCTGTACCTGCGTTCCAGTGATTCCTGTCTATTCCGGCTTCTGACCTTGGCTTTCCTCCTGGACTACTCTGACCTCTGGCTTCCCTGATTTTTGGCTTCCCTTGACCACGCTTCTGCTTATCCCTGCTGTACTGAGTCTTGGAGCACTTTTCCTGGAAAGCCCCCGTGCACAGACTCACAGGCCAGGTGGCGTCTTACCTGGTCACCCTGGTCTGTGTCTACTTTGCAAGGGTGAGCGTATAACTCTGCGGTAAGACTCCGTTACAGTATATTGCTCAGTATATCCTGAGAAAAGAGAAGAATTAGATGTCTATATGCACAAGCTGGTGGATCTGGGGCACAAGTACGGTGGTACAGCCTTTTATGTCTACCACTGTTCCTTCTCTGCAAAAGTGGCTGCAGTTCTGACTCAGTTCAATTACAGCATAAATTGGAGTAAGCTTGATATGGAGTTTTTCTGCAGACATTTTGCAGGCCTCAGGCTTGTGCAGTTTGTGCATCTACAACGCACAGTACAAATGTTTGCCCTAATACGGCAAAAGTTGAGCAGGGCCACTCTGGCCCAAACTCAGCAAGACCAACCAGAATCTTGAAGGATAAGCTGGGTAGAGACATTCCTGGGCAAATCACAAATTTGCAACAATTTTAATGCAGGCACTTGTGGTTTTAGTTCATGTAGATTGTTACATGTATGTACTCATTGTTTCCGAGCTCATGCTAAATCCACGTGTCTGAATAAAGTTTTTCCTAAACCATACCACACTTGCATCAACGTCACGTTATTGGCTGTGCTGTTACACCACCACCCCTCACATTACTTGGTTAAATTTCTCACCGAAGGTTATCATACACTTGCCACCTGGAAACCGGAATGTAACAATTTACAAACCACTTTAACAGACCCAGAGTTAATGAGTGCTCTCATAAGGATTGAGTTAGAACAGGGTTTTTTGTTGTTTGACGAATTTTCCTTCCAATATGCCACTATCGACAATGCCATTTGTGCCATATTGGCAGCTGGGATAGGAGCATAGCTCAGTAAAACGGACATTGTCAACGCTTTTAAACTAGTTCCCATACACCTTTCACTGTGATATCTGCACGGCATTAAGTGGCAGGGGCTATATTATTTTTCTCCCGGCTCACTTTCGGCTCCAAGAACAGCCACAAAATATTTGATATTTTTATGGAAACTTTGTGTTGGTTATTGCTTAATGTGTGCAGATGTCCATCCATAATTCACTATTTAGATGATTTTCTAAGGATCGGGAAAAAAAACAAACAAACACACACTACCCCCTAGCAGCCATAAACACATGTTGGATCTCTGAGTCCCTAACTATACCAGTCTCCCCTCAAAAGACCTTAGGTCCTGATATGATTATGCAGTTTCTGGGGATTCAACTAGACTCGATTCACATGCAAGCTAGCCTTCCCCAGGATAAGATTGAGCACACCCTATCAAGCATCGAGCAGTACTTACAGCTATGTTCTTGCAACCGCAAGGAACTGCAATCGCTGCTGGGGTCGCTCAATTTTGCCATGTGGATCATTCTACAGGGCAGATCACTACATTTCCCGTTTACTTTCTTTATTCCCGAAACTCCCTTCAGATGAATCATGTTAGACACTCATGCAACCGCAGACTTATTTATGTAGCACATTTTTCTCACATCTTGGAATGGGTGAGTCACATTCATCCCCCCTCTCTCTTGTAATTCACCCACACTTTGGACAGATGCTCTGGCAAATACTGATTTTGCAGCCATCTGTGGGAATCAATGGCTTTGGGGTTCATGTCCCTGCCTAGCTTCTCCTCTACATCGACCTTGTTCGAATTATATCCAATAGTGGCAGCTGCCATTGCCTGGGGACCGGGCAGGGCTGGTCACTCATGTTTTTCAGACAACCTAGCCACTTGTCACATAGTGAATAAAGGCCGATCATCATTTTTGGTGATGATGAGAATTTTAAGGAAACTCATATGGGTAGCGGCCACTTGCCAATTTTTTATCACCTGCATTCACGTTCCCGGTTTCGCAAATATATCAGCTGATCACTTGTCTGTTTCATTTTCAGGCTTTCCTCCAGACTCTGCCCAACTCTTCCCAGCTGGCTACCCCTGCCCCACCATTCCAAAACATGCTCATGGATTAAATGTCTTATTGACTCATGCACGACACATTTCCAACCTTACACTTTCAGTTAACTCTAGGAAAACATACAATAGGGATTTTCACATCTTCACCAACTTCACAGTGGAATTTCAAGTTCAGGACATGTTTGCTTTAAAAACTATATCTGGGTTCACTTCTTTTTGCCACCTTAACTTAAAATTATCTTTTAACGAAATCAAACTTTATCTTATGGGCATTCAACACCACATACTTCTACAACACCCTACGTCCAAAGGAATACACCACAAGTAATGTAACAGCCAAAGAATACATTAAACAGTTGATATCCACAAGACCTTAGATCATTATGTAATCTCACTTCATCATTCTAAAACTAGCCCAATGGGACATACGGTCAATGTACCTCTTTTCCCTACTCATATTAAATGGTGCCCCGTACAGGTTCTGGACACTTATTTTAACACTTTCCAAAAACAACCACACCAAGCTATGGGATGCTGGAAATCTTCCGCTTATACTCTTTACATACCAAACCCAGATAAAGAGTTACAACAAGCTTTTTGTGATTTGTCCAGCTAAGTGATGTTTGTCATATTAATACATTTTGTATGGTACATCTCTTTTTGTCCTCTTATTACAGGCCTACTGCATTGTCGGTTCCAGCACACCACAACCGACTGGTGTTATTTTAACTATGTTTATTGGTTATGAATTATGTTATCTTATCTTATCACAGCAATATTGCCCTGACTACAAATGTATGGCTGGGCCTGTAGTTGTGGGAGAGGAGTAAATCCCCTTTAAAAGGGCTGCCAATCCTCTCCCACTTTACTGTTGTTGGTCTGGCGAGTCACTCCTCCCACCACTCCCTCTATTCACATCACCTTCTAAGGTGGGCCCTCTTATTACAGGCCTACTGCATTGTCTGGATAGAGACAGAGACAGAGACAGACACACACACACTCTGCCTGGTGTGTCAGGCAGTCTTCTGAATGCTGGAAAAAAGTTTAAAAAAATTATATCAAATGTTTAATAAATTTAATTGAATATATATTATATATTAATATATTCTATTTAATTTATTAAACATTTGATCCATCCATGTAAGATATATATAAGTGTTATTGTAAATTCTGAACTGAAAGAATATTTCAGATGGGAACTGAACAAAACAAGTCTGATGAAGGAAACCCATACAGAAGGAATCAACCAAGAACATCTATTAAAACATATTGCCCTTTGATAGAAGGACAGTCTACATCAATAATGAAAACAAGGAAAATTGAGATTAAATTGAAAAAAAGAGATAGGAGACCAGAAATGGAAGCAATAAAAAGAGCTTGAAATAATTTAAAATAAATATGAGTGTGCTTAATGTAAATCTTTAAAAAAAATGTAGACATGCAAGTAAAATCTTGCATGTAATAACTTAGAGGCACGTAATCCATGATGTAACAAGATAAGGTGTAATCTTGAAGATTTGCTTTGGACCAAACTGCAATAATGATTGATTTTGGGCTGACTGTGTGATCAAAAGAAATTCCCAATACATTTGTTATGGCTACCCAGGTAGTAAGGGGGTATCTGCCGTTGCAGACGTCCTTTTCCTGGCAAGCTGCTGTGTAGTAATGGAGTTCTTATTCCCATCCACGAGATCCAAGGGTAGAGTCAGGCATACTGTAAAATGGAGTAGAGTAACTGTACAATAAATCCCCTTTCAAGAACGAGACGAGGCTACGTTTTGAAGGGTCAAGCAGAACTGATGTTTATTGACAAGGGTCTCCTTTTATGCAATGCTGCCCTGGAAAGGGCTACACCTTCATAATTAAGACAATACCCAATCACAAACATGGTACAACCCCCACGTCTCCTCCCCTCAGATAAACATTTAACATAATTATAACACACAATTTTACCCAAGTTCTGGATGTACCCCAAAACCAGGGGGTACACCCTTAAATCCATATCTTGTTATGGGGAACTTATCAAAAATCCAGCCCATTCGGTTAAAGCGTTCGGGAGTTATGGGTGTTTGATGTTTTGACCGACCGCACAGACTTTCTAGCCGAAAATAGTTCCACAAGTTTTGGCCTTGCGGTCGGTCTCCGTTCGTGCATTGAAAACACACGAAAATCTTGCCATCCACAGCTATCTTGGCGTTCGCCGGAATCCACAGTCATGGTTTAATCTTTCTACCGAATGGCCGGCTGTTCGGTAGTTTCAGCAAGAATCTACGTAGTCACGGAGGTCTCAGCTGTGTTCGCCTGTTTGCGTATCCATTTTTAGTTCCACACAATTGATGGCAAAACACCACTGTTCGTGCGTAAGATGGCCGCGAACACGTGCAAAGTCCCGAAATGAAGGCCACGTATACTTTACACAAAGGATTCGTGCTGAACCATGCAAACGGCTGTGCCGGTCTGGGAGGTAAAATATCACTTAACTTCACTTCAGGGTGGTCCGATGTTCGGTAGTTTGTATTCGTTTTTGGGCAATAGTGGTTCGCATAAAACAGGCAAGTCGGTTCTTTTGTATATCCAGGTTATGTATTGTTAAAGGAGTCCAGGCAGAAATTGTAGTCCTGTTACACTGCTCCCCTTTTGTGGAACACTCCGGCAGACCCGGATTGATCCTTATCGGGTCAACTTGGGACTTTCCGGTCGCCTGTCAGAGTAAAAGTTCTGTTTGCCTGGACAGTCCATCTGCATTTCCATTGAACTTGCCAGGGCGGTATTGGATGGAGAAATTGTATGATTGCAGGGCTAAGCTCCATCTCAGCAAGCATCCATTGTCCTCAGCTACTCGGTTCAGCCATACTAGGGGGTTATGGTCCGTGATCAGGGTGAATTCCTGGCCATACAGATATGTTGTAAGTTTCTTTAGAGCCCAGACCAGGGCCAAACACTCTTTTTCCACTGCCGCGTAGCTCACTTCTCTGGGCAATAACTTTCTACTCAGGTATGCGACGGGGTGTTCCCCTCCATCTTCCCCGACCTAGCTTAGAACTGCCCCCAGTACGTACATGGACGCATCTGTATGGACGACAAATCTTTTGTTAGGGACGGGGGCAAATAAAACAGGTGCGTTGATAAAACAGGTGCAGACCACAGGACTATCCTAGGCAAATTCTTCTTGGTTAAATCTGTCCGAGGTTTAGCGATGGCACTATAGTCAGGGACAAATTTCCTGTAATACCCGGCTGTCCTTAAGAACGCTAATACCTGGGTCTTGGTGTGGGGTGTGGGCCAGTTGGCTACAGCTTCAACCTTAGCGGGTTCTGGTCACTGTTTCCCACACCCCACCCTGTGTCCCAAGTACTGGACTTCAGCCATTCCAAAATGGCACTTCGCTGGTTTCAGGGTTAGGCCCGCGGCCCTAATATGATCCAGTACAGCCTCTATATGCCTCAGGTGCCCCCCCCCCCAAGTTTCACTATAGATCACAATGTCATCCAGGTACGCGCAAGCGAAGTCCTGGAAGCCATCAATGAGTCGATCCACCAAGCGCTGGAATGTAGCTGGGGCGTTTTTCATCCCGAATGGCATGACCTTGAACTGGTACAGGCCAAACGGGGTGACAAACGCCGACTTAGGGATAGCTTCCTTGGCCAGGGGAATCTGCCAATACCCTTTACACAGATCGATGGTGGTCAGATAGCGTCCCCTGGCAATGCGATCTAATAGTTCGTCCACTCTGGGCATGGGATATGCATCTGTCACTGTACGGTCATTGAGGCGCCGATAATCGACAGAACCGGGTGGTTCCGTCCCTTTTGGGGACTAGGACAACTGGTGAGGCCCAGGGGCTATTGGACGGCTCTATGACCCCTAGTCTTAACATCTCCTGGATCTCTTTCCTCATCCCCTCCTTCACTGCTTCAGGGATTCTGTAAGGAGTCTGTCTGAGAGGGTTTTGCCCTGGGGTCTCTACGTAGTGCGTTGCTGAGGGGGTATATCCTGGCTCCTGGGAAAACGTCAACCCTTTCTCAGTCAATAATTGTCGAATCTGCCCTTTTTCTGCGGGAGTTAACCGCTCCCCTAGCTGCACCGTATTGAGCAGATTTTTGGGTTCTGTGCTGGCTAACAGATCTGGAATAGGTAGGCTGTCAGGATCTTCAGCGGCCGGGATACATATGGCCGCCACATCCTCTGGCCTTTCCTGATACTCCTTTAGTAGGTTTACATGAAAAGATTTCTGGATCCTTTCTTCTTTGCTGCTGGCAATTACATAAGTAGTATCGCAGACCTGCGCTACTACCTTTTAAGGGCCCTGCCAGGAGGTCTGGAGCTTATTCCCTTTGACAGGTCTAAGCACCAGAACCTTCTTTCCCACCTGAAACGTTCTCTGACGGGCGCCCCGATCGTACCAATGTTTCTGACGGCCCTGGGCCGCCTGGAGATGTTCTCGCGCCATCCGGGCTAAGTGCCCCATGCGGTCCCTCATCTCCAGCACATATGGTACAATGGGAACGCCCTCATGCTCTCTCTCTCCCTCCCAGTGCTCTTGGATGAGGTCGAGGGGGCCTTGCACTCTCCATCCATAGAACAGCTCGAATGGAGCGAACCCTGTGGATTCCTGCGGTACCTCTCGGTATGCAAACAAGAGGTGCGACAAGAATCGCTCCCAGTCTCTGTATTCCGCTGTAAAGGTCTGCAGCAACTGCTTTAGGGTACCATTAAAGCGTTCACAGAGACAGTTAGTCTGAGGGTGGTAGGGTGAACCAGACATGGTCTTAATACCGCAGACCTTCCATAACTGTTGGGTTAGGTCTGCGGTAAACTGGGTCCCTCTATCGGATAGGATTTCCTGAGGAAATCCCACTCTGGTGAATATCCCGATGAGAGCACTGGCGACAGTGTCAGCCTGGATATTCGTCAGAGCGACTGCTTCCGGGTAGTGGGTAGCATAGTCCACTACTGTAAGAATATATTTCTTACCAGAGGGGCTGGGGTTAGGTAGGGGTCCTACTAGGTCGACTGCCACTCGGCTAAACAGTTCCTCGATCACAGGCATAGGTGACAGTCGAGCCTTAGGGTGATCCCCTCTCTTCCCTACTCGTTGGCATACGTCACAGGTGCTGCAGTAACGCTGCACGTCCTTCGAGATCCCCGGCCAAAAGAAGGTCTGGGTAATCCTTTGGTGGTGCGGTTACCCCCTAGATGTCCTGCCAACGGAATGTCGTGGCCGATTCGGAGAAGTTTCAACGGGTACTAGTTGGCGCTTCTGCGAAGGGACACAGCCTCTCTTTCTGCCTTCGGTCAATCTATATAACCTGTCACCATCCCATATAAAACGTTCCCGCTCATCCCCTCCACTGTCTGTTAATTCTCGTTACTTTTGGAGGGTGGGGTCCTCTCTAGTTTCCCTCCCAAACTCCTCTGGGGTGTCCCAAGCTATGGGTCTCCCTGTCGTAGTGGGGCTAAGTGTCGGTTCTTGGCTTACCTGGGTCTCCCGGCCTGTTGTAGGATCATCTGCGATACGGGTCTGTGAGCGGGTGGTCACGGGACAAGCCGCAGCAGGAGTAGGTAAATAAGCCGAAGCCAGAGGGCCAATGTCGTTGCCCAACACGACTTCGGCAGGTAGGTTGTCCATGATGCCTACTGTGGTCTTTCCCGACCCAACTCCCAAATCTAAGTGTACCCGGGTGGTGGGTAAGCTAAATACAGCCCCCCCTGCGACTCGGACAGCAACTGTGTGAGGGGACACAAGTTCTGGCTTTACAAGAGGTTTCTGAATCAAGGTGATGGTAGCCTTGTGCTACCTGTCCATTCACACGCACCTCCTGGCGGTGATGCTGGCGGTTATCTGGGGAGGCACCTTGTATTGGATCTGCCTCATACAAGATTCCCAGACATTCCTAAGGGCCCACCTCGGTCTCCAGGCAGTGGGTAGCAGAGGGACGTGATGTAGTGGCCTCTGTGTTGGGTGTTGTGCATCTCCAGTTGTTATTTGTAGATCCCAAAGGGCAATAATGAGCAATATGTCCTGTGTTGCTGCAGCGAGGGCACGTCACCCTAGACGAATCCCGGGGGTAGTTGTTAGACCCCTGAGGACGTGGCGGTCCTGGGGGTACTGGAGTCTGGAACTCTGGGCGTAAGTTGAAGGCTGGGGCGCGGTTCTACCTTATGAGACAGTCGTGTAGTACCCTGGCTCACTTTTCTCATTTCCGCGTACTCATCCACTAGCCGAGCCGCCTCGTTTAAGTTAGCGGGTCGGCGGTCTTGTACTAAGTCTTGTATATATATATATAAGACAGCGAGCTGCAAGGATGGTCTGATGTGGGTACCATCAACTTGAAAGAAAAGCGAAAGAGGAGAATCAGTAATATGAGGAAGAAAAACAAGGAGCTCAGTTTTAGAGAAATTGAATTTCAGAAAACGGGAGGACCTCCAGTCAGAAGTGGAAGAAGGGCAAGTTGTGACACGTTGCAGGATGGCGGGGGAGAGATCCATGGAGGAGAGGTATATCTCTGTCTTATTTGTATACAGATGGTAGCAGAATCCAAATGAGGCAATAAGTTTGCTAAGAGAGGCAGTATAAAGCCTTGGGGGACTCCAAATGAAACCAGACGAATGGAGGATGTATCATTAGAAAAGGAGACACTGAACGAGTGTTGGAAGAGATAGGTGGAAAACCACAGTGTCACAGAGTTCGAGAAGGAGAAGGAGAAAATGATCAACAGTGACAAAGACAGCAGGGAGATCAAGAAGAATTAGTATGGAGTAGTGGCCTTTGGATTCAACTACCATTAGGAGCAGTATTGGTAAAATGGATGGGGCAGAAGCCAGACATAAAAGGTTCATCAACAGAATGATGCAGATGGGTACTAGCCCACAATACCATACAGTACACCCCCAAGGTTGAAAAGTAACGGGAGGGCCCTGTAAGGACCAGCATGGACACCTGCAAGGGGTGACCGAAATTATATGCACAGAGTAACAATGCTACAGGAGGTAGGGGAATAATCTGATGCCTCTGGGATAGTCTTATTAATGAGACCAAGGCCAGCCAGAAGAGGGATTGGTTCAGGTCCCCCCCCCCCCCACAAGTTGGGCTAGACCACAGTGTTTCAACACTGTACAGTAATTGAAAGATAACTGATGGGTAGCCTGTCAGAAGTTATGATGTGGTTCATATGTTACTGTATATACATTCTTTTGAAATGTATGTTATGTTGTAAAGTTCGAGGCAGGATAATGAGATCCAAGGATATACGGGTCACTAAAAAGGGGACAAAGAGGGATAGCGAGGGACGAATGGTTCACAGCAACACCCATAGCAATGGGAAAGATCACACGCTCACCATAGATACCCATAAATGAGTGCCCTCTCAATACTCACTTAGCGTTAATGGCCTAAACACCTCACACAAAAGTAGGATAATGCTGAACTACCTTAAATCCAAAAAAGTGGCAGTTGCATGCCTACAGGAGACATACCTCTCAACCTATGACACAACAACATTGACCTCTAGGGACTACCCACAAGCGTGTCACACACAAGCACCCAATAAAACTAGGGGAGTCCGCATACTCTTCCACAAAGATTGGGACTTTAAATGCGACACAGAATATTCAGATAAGGAGGGGAGAACTATTATTCTGGTAGGATCCTTGAACGAAACCCCTATCACATTGCAAATCTGTATGTCCCAAATTCTAATCAAATTGCTTTTGTTAGGGGGATAGGATGGCTAGAAGGTTTGAGGAGATTTTAAACTAGTAGTAGGGGGGGAGGGTCATAGCAATCTACAAAATGGAGATAGGACAGAAAGGAAATGGGCTTTAACACAGTATAAGGGGGGTGGAGATGGGGGGAGGGGCAAGCTCAGAACAGAGAAGCTATGTAATGTTGATAAGTCACAAAATATACAAGTGACGCATAATATTAAATGTATGCTTACTAATGCAAGGAGCCTGAATAACAAAATGGGGGAATTAGAGGCATTAGCATACACTAAACAATATGATATAATAGGCAAAACTGAAACATGGTGGGATGAGACACAAGACTGGGCAGCTAACTTAAATGGGTACATGTTATTTAGGAAGGATAGGAAAAACAAGAAGGGTGGTGGGGTATGTTTGTATGTCAACCATGATTTAAAAGCCAAATCTTAAGCAAATGGAATGCGATGAGGAAATGTGGAAGCTTTATAGGTAAATATCTGCTTGGGGGAAAATAAAGTACACCAACTATTGGTTGGGATATGTTATAAACCACCTAATGTTAATATTGACGAGGAACAGCTGTTTGAGCAAATTGAAAAAGCTGCAAATCTGGGTAACACTTTAATTATTGGAGATTTGAATTACCTGGACATAAATTGGGACAGAGGGACTAGTAGCTCAGCAAAGGGAATTAGGTTTTTATACTTGTTAAATGACACCTTCATGTCACAACTTGTACAAGCACCAACTAGAATGGATGCTTGGCTGGACCTGGTTTTAACAAACAACGTTGATCTTCTGACCAACATTCAAGTAGGTGAGAACTTGGGAAATAGTGATCACAATATAGTGTCATTTGAAATAAACTCAAAAAAACAAAAGCACATGGGGTATACTAAAACATATCATTTTAAAAAGGACCATTTCAATAAGTTAAAGGAAGCTTTACAATATATTGACTGGCATAAACTCGTAAGTGAAAAGAACACTGATACATGGATCATCTTCCAACAAATATTAGAAAGGTACATTTCTCAGTATGTACCTGTGACGAGAGCAATCTCGCCACATTACATTGGAGAAGCCTAGTTGCTCGCCTGATGCCTTTGGACTATGGCCCCCTGTTAAAAGACATCTCTTTCCTTGCAGAAAAGACTTATTCGTGCTTTTCTGCCCGGTGTTCGGTAGATTCAATCTACCTTACAACCGCACGAATGACTAGACCACCTGGGAGCTGGAGTTTGCCGGCAATTAGCCTCCCTGAAGCTGCGGTTAACCACAGCTTAATTGACGAATACTGGGTGGCCACCATTCGTATCACAAACACGAGGTCGCGGCCATTTTAAACATGCGAACGCACAGCAGTGTTCACCGCTTAATTCATGGAACTAAAATCGGACACAGTTTTGTGCGAACACCGCTGAAGCCGCCGACCTCCCTTCTTGTTCGGTGAAAGTGCACGAACGGCCCAGTGTTCATAGTTTTACTTGAATATGTTATACCCCAGATAGGAATCCCATGGAGCCCATTCGCATGAGAACTGACTGTGTAAAGACTTTGACTCCATGGCGATTACACTGTAATGGTGTGGTTTGAGCTCCATTCGCTTAATAATGTGCGCACGGACCGGAGCTATCTGGGGACATGTTAAATGTATTGTTTTAATGTAATGTGTCTCACATGGTGTATTTTAACAGTAATTCATGTTTTAGTATCCCCATGTGCATAATGGCGATTTGCCTTTGTCTTGGGAGATAATTGAATTACTTCTCAATTATCTCCAAGGCAGAGGGGAGGAAGCCAGGATGCATTGTGGGAATATAATGTGACTGTGTGTCCTATTTTTCTGATTGTCTGTCTTTTGTCACAGTCTCCCATTTGGTCCCCTAGGGGAGTGTCCACCAGGTGGGAGACCTGCATAAATACTGGGCAGGTAGCCCTCATTAAACAGACCACTGCTTGACCCCCAACACGGAGCCTTGTCTCGTCTTTGGGGGGGGATTTACTGAATGCTGATAGAGACTGATTGCTAGGAGTGTAAGCCGCTTGGATGCTTTTCCTATTCGTCTGCTAGCAGCGATTCGTATGGTTCCAGTTCTTGAGTTTGGAGCATTCCCTTATTTGCGGTTCGGGAGTTTACAAATATATTCGGGGCCAATACAAACCATTGTGTGGAAATCTATTCACAAACTGGACTTTACATAGGACTTTACATAGGACACAAGGTCATGCGTTTAGACTGGAAGAGAGAAGATTTCGTCTAAGGCAAAGGAAAGCTTTTTTTACTGTAAGAGCAATAAGGATGTGGAAATCTCTGCCTGAAAAAGTGGTTTTATCAGAGTCCATACAGCTACTAGATGCATACTTGTAAAAACAGAATATTCAAGGATATAATATTTCAATGTAGGGTAATAACTAAGGATAACTCTTACTGCCATTCTGGGGTCAAGAAGGAATTTTTTTTCCCCTAGCTTGTTGCAAAATTGGAAGTGTTTCAAACTGGGGTTTTTTTGCCTTCTTTTGGATCAACAGCAAAAAACAAATGTGAGGAAAGCTGAACTTGATGGACGCAAGTCTCTTTTCAGCTATGTAACTATATTACAAAAAAGCTCCATAAGATCCTCAATTAGAAAAATGGGCAACTTTACATATGTGGGGACTTTAACTGCACCCTAGACCCCATGCTAGATACCAACATGGGGTGGCCACCTCAGGCAAGAACACAATTAATAGGTACACAATTCAGCAACTTGCTTTCCAAATATGACTTGTTTGATACACGGCGAACCTTATACCCCACAACCAAAGACTACACATACTTTTCACACATGCACACCTCGTACTCTAGAATTGACCTCTGCCTGATTGACAGAACCAGCCTACACAACCTAGAAATGGTGTCCATAGACCCGATCACCTGATCTGACCACGCCCCAGTCACAACCCATAAACACACCTTATACCCGGCGAGAGGCAGAGGAATATGGCGATTGAATGATTCGCTTGTGTATAATGAGCCCGATGCCCACAAACTTAGCACCGACTTGACAAATTACTTCACAAACAACTCAAACCACACCATTCCAGTAGCCACCACATGGGTAGCGCACAAGGCAGTCATAAGGGGGCTTCTAATACAAATGGGAGTGAATAAAAAGAAAAAACGACTCAGAAATTAAAAGACTGACACAGAGCTTAGAGGAGTTTGAAGCTCAAAACAAGAATACCCCATCAAAGAAGCTAGACAAACAACGACTGAACGACATATGCTGAAACTTAAACAGCAACAGTACCTACGGAGAAATAAAGCAGGCAAAATGCTAGCAGCCAAATTGAAACAAAATTACTACCAAACTAAAATCTCCTCAATTGTTAACCAACAGGGAGAAAAAATATTGAACCCATCCAGTACATTGGACGCATTTGCAGACTATTACAAACGACTTTACAACCGGAGGACGGAGCGGTTCAGAAACCCTCTCCTACTGAAATTACAGTTTCTAGATCTGGTGGAGTTACCGCACCTGTCCCAGGGGTAAAACTTGGATGCCCCCTTTAATCAAGATGAGGTACGCAAGACAATCATGTCCCTTCCGAAGCACAAGGCGCCAGGGCCAGACGGCTTTACCAACATGTACTACTAAGTGTTCGCAGACATATTGACCCCTCAACTTACAGACCTCTTCAATGACATTATGAGAACGGGAGCTATGCCCACTGAAATGTTGGAGGCAAATATAATAACTCCCAATAAATGTGAAAATTCCCGCCCAATCTCCCTACTCAACGCTGACACAAAACTATTTGCCAAAACCATTGCCAACCGTATAAAACCATTGTTAACAGAATTGGTTTCCCGTGAACAGGCGGGGGTTTGTACCAGGCCGGGGATAATACACACTGATTTCTAGACCTGGTAGAAATAATTTAAAGGGAAAAGAGGTTGGGGCTTTTGCTGGCACTAGATGCCGAAAAGGCCTTTAACAGACTACACTGGGGATACATGACAGAGGTCCTTAAGAAAATGGGTTTCCCAGCTAACATTTTAAGAGCAATAATGGCGCTATACACAACAGACAAAAGCAGCTAACTAGGGGCATAGACCAGCTTGAGGCAACATATAAAGTATGGAGGAGGTGGTATATGACCCCATAGAGGCTCTCCCACACCTACGCTAATTTGACTACCAGATGTTGAAGATGTGGCAAAGGGAAAGGTACAATTAGCCACATGTTCTGGTCCTGCAAAACACTCCAGCCTTTCTGGACACAAATCAAAGAAGTGATACATACCATGACAGGGTAGGACATATCGCTTCACATTGCACCCTACATACTACACATATTCCCGAAGCTGTACAAGAAAGCAGATAGAGCAGCAATTCATGTATTGATTGTGGCAAAGATCAGCATAGAATCTCTGTGGAAAAACACACAGCCACCAACACTAAATGTAGTACTGGAAAAACTTAAGACCAGAGTGTATGAAGAAATGTCCCACAGAATAAACAGCACAAAATCGAGTATACGAAAAAATGTGGGCAGAATGGGAAGCAGTCTGGTAATCACATGGGGACATGGAAACAGGGGACAGGGAATAAAGATGATTCTCCAATATGGCTCACGGGAGGTACAGGCCCTGAGGAGGGGGCGGTGTGATGGTGGGTGTAACGAGTCTCTGATACAATGTTGACAATGTATTGATGTTGTGAATTATTACTGTTGGACCTAATGGATAGAAGTAACGCTTGTTGAAAAACCTAATAAAAATATGATACAATGGAAAAAAAAATGCACAAGCAATCTACACCCTAAATTGTAGTGAATCAGGGATATCACACGAGAAAGATTTGTGAAGTGTTATAGACAACAATGTAGGCAACAATATGCAATGTCAATCAGTATTGGCCAAGGCCAGTAAGATATTGGTATGTCTAAAATGGGGCATTAATTCTCGAGATGAGAATATCATTTTGCCTGTTTATAAATCACTGACAAGACCACACCTTTAATATGCTGTGCAATTTATGGCACCTGTTCTTAAGAAGGATATTAGGGCACTAGAAAAAGTGCAGAGGTGGGCTACAAAATGAATAAGAGGAATGGAACATTTGATCTGTTAAAAAAGGTCAACAAGTTTAAATCACTCGTTGACAGTTTAGAAAAATGGCGCCGCAGAGGAGATATGATAGCATTATACAAATATATCCAGGGCCAATACAAACAATTGTCTGAAAATCTATTCACAAATAGGACTACACAAAGGACGCGAGGTCATGCGCTTAGACTGGAAGAAAGAAGATTTAGTCTAAGTCAAAAGAAAAGGTTTTTTAACCGTAAGATCAATAAGGATGTGGAATTCTTCTCTGCCTTAAAAAGTATTTTTTTTAAGAGTCTGTACTGTTTAAACAGCAACTAGATGCATGCTTGCAAAACAATAATATTCAATGATCTAGTCAGTAAGGGAGAAGAGAAGGTAGGGATGGATGAGAGTTTAGAATGGGCAGCAGCTGAGAGCTGCTGGCAGTTAATAGTTCTCTTGCATTGAGGGGAGTTAGGCTGAGGTCGTTAGGTGAGGAGGCTCTCAAGAGCCAACGATAAGAGGTGGTGATCTGAGAGAGCTAATGGATTGTTGTAGAGATTTGAGACAGTGCATGCATGAGGAAAAAAAAGATCGATGAAATTGCCAGTGACACAGCCCACTGTGATAGCCCATGCAAGAAAGTAATTGAAAGTAGCTTTAAAACTACTGAGGTTAAGGGTTTGAAAATGGGAATGTTGAAGTCCCCAAGAACTAGGTATGGAATATTAGAGGAGATGAAGTAGGGAAGCAAGGCGTCAAAGTGGTCAAGGAAGAGGAGAGGGGAACCAGAGGGTGATAAAGGCAATTTTAGCAGAGGTGGGTTTGGAAAGGCTAATCAAATGAATTTCAAATGAGGAAAAAGAATTAAGGGAATGTGGGTAGAGGTTTGAAGGAGCATTGAAACAGCTCAATATAATGAATGCTTCAAGTGATTTTCCCAAATTCAACTGAAAATGCAGTTTATAACTACTTCTCCAGTCTCAAAATTATTCAACTCCTTCATGGCAATCATCTTCTAGCAATGTTCTCAAGGGATCTTATCCAATTGCTCACAAGCAATGGCCTCCAGTTCAGTAATATTTTTGGGTTTGTGTCCTGCAACCGTCTTTAAATCCCACCAGAGATATTATATGGAGTTCACTGTCGAATTTTCCAGGATTTGTTCTGAAACCATGCTTTGATGCAATTTGAGGTATTCTTGGGAATATTGTCTTGTTGGAAGGTCCAATGATGCCCAAGCTTCAGCATCCTGACAGACAGCATGAGGATCTCCTCGTATTTCTGAGTACTTGAATGAATCCATCTTGACTTGCATGCACTGCAGGTTTCCAGTGCCAGATGATGCAAAGCAGCCCCAGAAATTCACAAAGTTACCACCATGCTTATAAGGAAGATTATTCTTTTCAGCATATGCTTCATTCTTCTTCTTCTAGACGTACTGCTGATACATCGGGCTTAAAAAAGTACTAATTTAAAGAGTTATACATTTTTGGTGCCCAATTCCATGAGAAGTAACTAAGAGTGTAGAAGAATCTACTGTAATATCATCAGAGCCACACTTATTGAGGAAGGGGATATAGGGAAGCAGCGCTTAACAATTAAAGTCCTTGTGTAGAATCCAATGGAGCCAATATAAGGGAGAAAACAAAATGGGACATAAATACTAATATAGTATAGTATGTCTATAACAGCAGAGGAAAAATATAAGGAAAAAATATATTGCACTCACACTTTTCTGGAGCTCAAGATCAGCTCCAGATCACAGCTTATGGACAATACAATCCCCATCTGTGGATGTTAGGATGGTCCTGATTTCCTCTGGCATCGTATTTTATTTGTTTTATTAATACAGATAACACTATTGCTGTTCTTTTATATCATATATACATATCACTGGAGCATCATCTGGAAAACACCACGTGGATTATTGGCACAGGGATACAATACCAGAGGAAATCAGGACCTTCCTAACATCCACAGATGGGGATTGTACCTTCCATATGCTGTGATCTGGAGCTGATCTTGAGCTCCAGAAAAGTGTGAGTGCAATATATTTTTTCCTTATATTTTGCCTCTGCTGTTATAGACATACTACACTATATTAGTATTCCAGTCCTATTTTGTTTTCTCCCTTATATTGGCTCCATTGGATTCCACACAAGGACTTTAATTGTTAAGCGCTGCTTCCCTACATCCCTCGCTTTTGCTTGTATCAACAACCAGAAAGAAGAGACTCTGGTTTGGGGAAGTTTTAGCTGCTGTACACATAAGGAACAGGTGCCAGAAATCTCACTTGCTGCTATATCTGACACTTTAGTGAGGACCTACAGCGAAGTACCAAGGTAGTGCCCCAATGAGGGTAGACAGCAGGTCCACTGTTGCAGTATATGATTCTGTGCAATTGTCACAACCTATCAACAGTGCAATCTCCTACAGCTACCACCACCAGCCCTTAGGCAGTACAGGGGATGGTGGTAAGGATAGTGCCAATAGTATACAGGCAGGTTGGACAGAAACAGTTGAATCCTCTCATCTGGTGAACTAAGAAGGAAAAATAAAAATTCCCCTTGGCCAACTGCTATTACAAAGGCCACTTACATACATTTTGATTCACAGATTTATTTTTTTATATTGTTCTCTGCCACTTTTTGTACTTTAGTAATTGTAAGCTTCTTTCCTCCGCTATATGCACAGCTTGTTGCTGCAGTGTACTACACAAGTACACCTAGCCTACAATGAGGGGAGGGAGAATAAGAAAGAGGAAGAAAATGAAAAAAGGGTTATTTTAAAATGTGGTGGTGGTCATCCACTTAGTCACCCACATAATTAAAACTAAATTACTCCTGCTGCTTCCCTTATTTCCCCAAATTAATTTCATTGTGGTTTTGCCCTAACACTGATAAATAAGTGACCGTCCTTTAGAAATGAAAAAAAAAAAAAAAAAAGTTCCCCAAAGTAAAAGCGTGCAAGCATGACCCACTCACCCTTTGCACCCAGAGAAGCCTGCTTCCCCATACATCCAGTCTGTTGCTTGATCATCTTTCAGTGTGGAGGGAAAAATAACCCAACAGCTTCTACCAACTCTTTCTGTGGAGATAGCAGGCACCTCAAGACTCATCCAAGTAGGGCAAAACAACTACATTGAAAGGCATTTAAAGAAGAGGAAGAAGGAGTAATAATTGAAAAACATGGGAATTTTTAAAAAAATGGAAAATCAGAGTGACTGCTGATGGTGCTGAAAAAATGGTAAGTATCATGTATATTTTAGACATTATTGAAGTAGCATCATTAATGCCATAACATACATTAGATACAAAAGCCTCATTTTATTAAGACATCACATATTTTGTTTGTTTGTTTTTTTTTAAACTGTAGAAAAGTCACTGACACCACAGACAGAATGTGTGTGAGAGCTGCTCTTGTCAGGCTGGAATGGGGCGAGTGGGTGATCAAATGCCCATTGAATTATTTTTTCATTTTTTAATAAAAAAGAAAAAGGGAAAAACATTCAACAATCATTTCTTTCACTTCCTTTTTTTAATGCAGATATATAATCAAATTTTGGCAACTAAGAATTGGCATGGCAAAAATAGCATATATTGTGTAGCCATTAGGCCAAGTATTGTTGTAGCTATATTTGTATGTTAGCACAGACATAGTCCACTTTTGCCTTGCTGTTTTGGCTGTCCATGTGGCCTTCCAAAAAAGTACCAAAGCTTGGACAAGCAAAACAGCTGGATTTACTAAATTCTACTGACCTTAATTTATTTATTTGTTTTCTGCAGAATTGGGGGTAGAAAGTTTAATTGATTATTACACTGCAGTTTCTAGAAATTACCTTTCTTTGAGAATTAAAATAATAAAAAAAATAAAGTCTATTTATGGAAATCCTAATTTAAGAAACTAAAAGATAAAATATATAACTAATAACTTTATTTTATTCCCCAGATACTACACATTCCTGTAAGCTCACTAGGAGAAAAGGATATTATTCAACCCCTCAAAATACTTTGAAATTTGAAACTCTTGGGTCACGCAGAATATATATAGATATATTCTCTGTTTTGACCAGGGCTGTCTGCGGTTTTGAACTAAGACTAGAAATCACAAATAGATACACTACAGTAACCAAGATAAATTGTTTGTATAAGTACATGCAGAGAAAATCTAATCTTTGCTTAAAATGTTCTTCATTCATTGTCTCTAAACCATTGTTTGTCACTGATGAAATGGCATTGTCATTGTTTCTTTCCAGAACATTCAATGTAATCAACTTTACACACAAGTTGCATCAAAAAATCTCATTTAGAAACCTATGCACTCAAGCGAATAATTGAAAACATAAGATTTATTCTTGAACTAGCTCTGAGAAAAGAAAAGAAAAAAAATATGATGCTCCAAAAAACATGTTCAAGCCCCAAAACAGAATAAGAAGTTTTCATTTAATGCCAGATACAGTACTGTAACATTTGTATAGTTTTGTGGGAAAATGAACAAGATGCACCAGCTGTACTAAGTTTAAACTGCATTTAATCTCTAAAAAAAAAAAAAAAAAAATCTATGAACTTTCAACAGAGATTTAAAATATTTAGCTTGGTGATATTGAAATGTGCTTTATTGTCTCTAGTATTAATGACTATTCTGATCAAGTAAATACCAATTGGGCAGGGATGTTCAAAGTCAGAGGTGCTGCAATGGAGCACAGGTTTTAACTTTGGGGCACCCCTGCAGGAAGGAGTAAAATCTAAACTCCCCAGGCCAGTACTCTGATCTTGGGGCCAGACTGCCCTACTGGAAAACCAAGAAATTTAAAGGAGGATGGCTCTAATCTGTGGTCATGTGTGGCTTCTTTGGGAGCATGGGGCCACTTGTGGAGTTAAGAAAACTCCACAACTAACACAGGCAGATGATTTGATGTAATGTGAGGTCACAATTACGTTCTCTTGCACGATGGCTACCAGTTATATGTAGTTGAAGTATTAAAGGGACACTATAATCACCCAGACCACACACCCGCTACAGTGAAAGAGGTTTTCTGCTCGAGTCCTCCCGCCCCACTACCTGCTCCCTTGATCCGATTCCCTCGCATTTCATCCGTACGCAGTCGTCTTCTCTTTATTCTACCTCTCACTAAAATTCTCAATTTCTCTCTCCCCTCTGGCATATTTCCATCACCCTTCAAACATGCAACTATAACCCTAATTCTTAAGAAGCCCAACCTTGACCAACTACCGTCCTATCTCGCTACTGCTTTTTGCATCCATGATCCTTGAAAGATTTGTGTATGCGAGACTGACAGACTTCCTCGAGTCCAACTCTCTGCTAGACCTGTTTCAGTCTGGTTTCCATGCTAAGCACTCTGTGGAAACTGCACTGACCAAAGTATCCAGTGATCTACTCACTTCAAAATCACGTGGTTACGACTCTATCCTAATTCTCCTTGACCTTTCTGAGGCTTTTGACACTGTTGATCATCAACAGCTTCTTCTCATCGTCCGCAATATCGGTCTACAAGATATTGCTCTCTTCTGGTGCTCCTCCTACCTCTCCCAGCGCTCTTTTAGGGTTTCTTTCTCTGGCTTGGCTTCTTCTCCCCAACTCTGTTGTTTCCCCCAAGGTTCAGTCCCTGGTCCCCTACTGTTCTCTTTCAATACCACCTCCCTTGGTAAACTCTTTAGCTCCTTTGGCTTAGAAATATTTTGCGGATGACACGTAAATCTGTCCTCTCCTGATCTCACCCCGTTCCACTTGACTAGTTTCTCTGGCTGCCTCTTTTCTATTTCTAACTGGATGGCTGCCCACTTCCTTAAAATCAACTTGACCAAAACTGAAATTCTGGTCTTTCCTCCCTCAAGTGTTGCTACTCCTGTGTCTGTCTCCCCCCAAGTCAACGGTGCTACCTTCACTTCCACCATGCAGGCCTGCTGCCTAAGTATTCTCTTTGACTCCGACCTAAACTTCACGCCTCATGTTCAGTCTATCGCCAAATCCTGCTGCTTTAATCTCAAAAACATTGCGCGCATCTGACCCTACTTAACGCCAGATGTGACTAAGGTCCATTCCACTGTCCTTACTCGCCTTGACTGCAGTGATCCATTTCTCAGTGGTCTTGAGTGTTCCCAACTTGCGCCGTTACAGTCCATAAGCGAGGCTCATCTTCCTGTCCGCCTGCAACTCCCACGCCTCACCCTTCTGTCAGTCCCTACATTGGCTTCCTATAAAATATAGAGCTCAATTTTAAATTCTAGTTCTTGCTTTCAAATCTCTACATAATGCTGTTCCCACCTATCTCTCCTCCCTAATACACAAGTATGTCCCGTCTGGGCCCTTACGTCTATCTTCTGTCCATACTCCCACCTCTGATGCTTGCCTTTAAGACTTCTTGAGGGCTTCTTCATAAAAGCGTATCAATTAAACGGTTAATAGCTCCTGACTGTTTCCTCTTCTGCAACTGTCATTAGTCTAATACTATCCTTACCTTTTGTGTCACTTTACCCCACTCCCTCCAGCATGTAAGCTCATTGACCAGGGCCCTCAACTCCTCTGTTCCTGTGTGTCAAACTTGTCTGGTTACTACTACATGTTTGTTCGTCTACCCATTGTACAGCGCTGCGGAATTTGTTGGCGCTATATAAATAACATAAATATGAAGTGATCTAGGTGCATTGTCACGGTCATACGTCGTTCTACAAGACAATCCTATAGCTGGTCTAAAACTGCAATGGTTTACATTGCATGACTAACACTGCCTCTAGTGGCTGTCAATCACTTACTGGATGTTAACAGACCCCAGGTCACCTAAAAGATGCAGGACGTCCTCATACTCTGCATGAGAACATGCAGTGTCAGTATAATCCCCATAGGAAAGCATTGAAAGGAAGGCCTAATATGTTGTGGCGCATGCAGCATATGTGCGTTACCCCTATCGGATGACATCAGAGGAGGCGGAGTGCTGACTGACATTGGCGCTAGAATTGGGTGACTAAACAGAGTTTTTAACTATTTGTATGCTGGGACACACACCAAAGGGTCCTATAGTGTTAGGAAAACAAGTTTGTATTCCTAACACTATAGATATCCTTAAAGGTTGAGTAGGAGAAGTGAATAATGCAGAAATGGAAACTAGCTCAGCCATATTGCAGAAAGGAAAATAAATCTTAAGGGAATTAGTCAAGGAAGTGGTTAAGAGTATAATTAGTGTGAGAAATGGTTGGGCGGGGGGGGGAAATATTCGGCCCGGGCATTTTTGAATCACAGCGGCCCACTGAGAAGGGGGCGTTTTGTCATCTCCAATGACAAGCACACCCCCTCTCAAAGTGAGCAGGTTTGTTCAATGTGCAGAGCCTTGCTTAAGAGCTCTTGCATGAAAAAAGGCCCTGTATTTGTTCAATGCAGGGCAAGCAAATTTATTAAGATGCTTGCACTGTTTGCTTGTGACATTTCTCCTGTGTCTCCATAAGTGGGATATCAGAGGACAATAGTGTAAGGAAAGCATATTGTACATGTGTTTAGATTCTGATTGTGGGATTGAGTGTGTGTAGAGTCAGTTCATTGTGTGATGTTTTGTGTAAATGTCGGTTTCATTTGTTTTGAGTTTGTGGTGTAATATGTATGGCTAGGGGCTGTAGAGAGTGTGAGTATGTGTGATGTAGCAAGTGTGTGCATAGGGGTTGTAGTGTATGTGTGTATAGATTATGTAGTGTGTGTTTAGGGAAAGTAGTGCGTTTTTTCTAACAGGAGATCTAGTGTGTTCATTTGAGACCCAGAGTGTGCATGTCTTTAATGTCGTGTGTGTAGGTGGTGCATTGTGTGCGTAGGGGATCTAGTGTGTGTGGAGAACCCAGAGTTTGCATAGGAGATTTAGAGTGTGTGTGTGTGTGTGTGTATAGGGATTCTAGTGTGTAGGTGTGTAGAGGATTCATAGTTATGTATGGGATGTAGTGTGTATGTATAAGCAAGTGTGTGAAGGGTGCGCAGGGTGTGTGAAGGATGCAGTGTGTGTGTGTGTGTGAAGGATGCAGTGTGTGTGCGCGTGTGTGAAGGATGCAGTGTGTGTGCGCGTGTGTGAAGGATGCAGTGTGTGTGAAGGATGCAGTGTGTGCGCGTGTGTGAAGGATGCAGTGTGTGCGCGTGTGTGAAGGATGCAGTGTGTAAAGGGTG
The DNA here is from genome assembly GCA_933207985.1 of Pelobates cultripes. Classification (NCBI taxonomy): domain Eukaryota; kingdom Metazoa; phylum Chordata; class Amphibia; order Anura; family Pelobatidae; genus Pelobates; species Pelobates cultripes. Next base: position 255,734,242 of record OW240913.1, read on the forward strand.
CACGGTGTGTAAAGGGTGCACGGTGTGTAAAGGGTGCACGGTGTGTAAAGGGTGCACGGTGTGTAAAGGGTGCACGGTGTGTAAAGGGTGCACGGTGTGTAAAGGGTGCACTGTGTGTAAAGGGTGCACTGTGTGTAAAGGGTGCACTGTGTGTAAAGGGTGCACTGTGTTTAAAGGGTGCACTTTGTGTGAAGGGTGAGGGTGCACTGTGTGTGAAGGGTGAACTGTGTGTTTGTGTGAGGGTGCATTGTGTGTTTGGGGTGGTTTTTTTATTGTTTTTTTATTATTATTCTATTTTTGCCCCCTCCTCCTCTCCCTTCTTACCTTTGTCTGGGAGGGGGGTCCTTGTTGCCGATCCTGGCGGACCGGTGGGAAATCCCTGGTGGTCCAGTGTGGAGTGAACTCTAGCCTGTAGTTCCTGGGGTAGAGTTCACTCTCGCAAGATCGGAGGGGTGAAGTGGGGTGTTTAAGGTGTATTGTGATGTTTGGGGTATAGTGTGTGCATGTGAGGGGTGCAGTGGGATGTTTGGGGTGTAGTGTGTGCATGTGAGGGGTGCAGTGAGATGTTTGAGGTGTAGTGCGTGCATGTGAGGGGTGCAGTGGGGTGTTTGTGGGTGTAGTGTGATGTGGGGTAAAACTAAAAAATATGTATGTGTGTTTTTTTTATTTTTATTATTATTCTATTTTTGCCCCCTCCTCCTCTCCCTTCTTACCTTTGTCTGGGAGGGGGGTCATTGTTGCTGATCCTGGAGGACAGGTGGGAAATCCCTGGTGGTCCAGTGTGGAGTGAACTCTAGCCTGTAGTTCCTGTGGTAGAGTTCACTCTCGCGAGATCGGAGCATTGCCATTGTAACCGTGGCAATGCTCCGACCTTGCGAGAGGAACCCGGCGGAGCTGCAGAAAAGAGCTCCCCCAGGTCCTTGCTCCCTGCCTCGCCTGGCCGCATCTCAGTGCATGTGGGCCGGTGGGAAGATAGTTTGTCTCCCCACTGGCCCATGAAGGCACACAGCAGGGCCGGCGCTCTGATAGCGCTGGCTCTGCATGGGCCGGCAGGGGAGATACATTGATCTCCCCTGTCGGCCTGGGTCCACGGCCATCGCGGCCCACCGGGCATTTGCCCGGCATGCCCGATGGCCAGTCTGGGCCTGTTCATTTAGCTGTAGCTAGTAAACCCTGTACTAGCCCTGCTAATATAAGTTAGCAAAATGTCTTACACAGTTGACAAAGTAATTCTTGCAATGGTTGATATTTGTCCATAATGCCAAATGGACAACATTTAGTATATATACACACACACACACACACACACTTTTTCATACTACCAGATGCAAATTCAGCTTTAACAACAAACTTGTGTTTGTGAAAATAAGCAAAATTTATGTAAAAGAGTATTCAGCCAATTTATATTTTAAAATGTTATCACTATAGTTGGAGACAACTAAGTGGTACAAAACCACACATAGAAGAAAAAGTTAAAAGCAATAATTAAAGATTGACTATTAATTTAAAAAATGTACTCACCTAACTCTTTCTCAAGGATTACTTCCAAATCTTTAAGAATCTCTGTGATGCTCATCTGAAATATGGAGGAAACAAAAACAGAAGAGGATTTTAGTTCTAAAACGTGTGACGCGTGACAACACACAGTGATTAAAACAGAGTAACAAACCTCTTCTTCAGGGCACTTGGGTGAGACAGTTTCTTGCTCCCTGTTCAAATAAATAAATTTACAATTAATAGGTATTTGAAAGAAAAATAGGCTATGCTTATGGTAACCTCTCATTGACATACTTTAAAATATATTTTAATTGGTCCAGAGGAGGAACAAATAGGAGCTATAGAAAAATAAGCATTACTTGCAATAGATCATTTGGTGTTAAAGCTTCTATCCATAAAGACAAAAAAAAATCAACAGATTGAGATTTTTAAAAACTCAAAATAGTTTCAAGAAAGGACATTGTTTGATGAAAGAAACAATTTATATATTGCTGATTGCATTTTCAACACACATTGTTATGTTTCAGCGACTTCCTGATCTATTTTACAGTCATTGATTTTCCATTTCTTAAAAACACACAAATTACTTTATTGTACTGTGGATGATTTTGTTTATTTTAGAGCTCCCATTTATGAACCTTTAGAGAGTATTTGAAACCATTAATTATCAAATATTTTATGTTAACACATGTTTTTTTCTTCTTTATGTATACCTGCAAACATGTAGAAAATATAAAAAAAACAAATGCAAATTATTAGCCAACGTAGATGGTAAATCCAATAAAAAGCATAATATATATACACACATATATATATATATATATATATATATATATATATATATATACATACATACACACACACACACATATATATACATACACATACATACACACGCACACCTCAAACAATACCCATTTTAAATTTTATTTGTGGTTTAGTCAATTCAAACTCTTCTCAAATAATATGGTTTTGTAAAATATTCAGTCTTTTGTGTAAGACCATAAAGTCCACAAAATATGTCCATATTATAGAAGCAATAACATTAGCATTTGGGAATTTTTGATGGAGTCAATTAAAATCTATTTGGCACACTCCATATATACATATAGGAAGTCTTAATTTTTCTTTCTCAATACTGCTGGATTCATATTGCATTTTGCTTAGCTACTTCAAAATAACTTTTTTCCTCAACTGTAAAAATTTCAATTTGAATGACACAATTATATATTGCCACACTCTCTAATTGCTATTTTTGGCATTTATATAGCGCCAACTTATTCCACAGCGCTTTATGAAATTGTAAAAGGCGTACATTTTACAATAAATTAGATGATTAAAAAAAGTTACAGGAACAATAGGTTGAATGGAATCCTGCTCAAACAAGCTTACAATTGAATTTTTAGTGTAGGACACACCCAAGAGTTTTTGTCTAGATGTGGCAGGTGAGCTTACACTTGAATGGCCATTGGAGTCATAAAAATAAACCTCCAGTTATTTAAATGCACAGAGTTTTGGATTAGAGCACAAGTAACATTTTTGTGTTTGGTTTTTATTTTATGTATTGGGGCTGATGTGTACTATAGTCATTACTGTTGCCCAGGAGTAGTAGGAGTTTGATGAGAGTATTTTCTGCCACCCAGGAGCAGTGGGAGTTTGAGGGCAGGGCTTGATTTTGTATGTCAAATGAGCTTACAGTCTAGAGAAGGTAGGGTATAAAAATACAATAGACTTCAGAGGGGAATAGCAACCAAACATCAAGATGGAAAAGTAGCAGAACTGAAAGGTGAGAGTGTAGTGTGGCTCTTTAAGAGAGAAGAAAGAAAGGAGAGTAGTCCATATAGCCAGGATCAATAAACCAGAAATACACAGAACAATAACGTGCTATCGGGTATCAATAATGAATCACAACAGGGCAAAGACCTACCCCCTAGAAGAATTTGTTGGAGCTTTATAAATAAAATAATGAGACAACAAAAAGGTGGAAACAATTAGGAGGAGGAATATATATTTGGGTGGCATTGGCTTTCAGGGGGTTAGAAATCAAAAGGAATAGGTTTGTCAAGGGAGGCAGTAAAAGAGAAATCAAAAGGGGACCAAGAACAGAGCCTTGGGGGGACTCCAACAGAGACAGGAAGAGGGGATGAGGTTTTATTAGAAAATGAGACACTGACTGAACTTTGGGAGAGATAGGAGGATCACAAGAGAACAGTCACACGGGAGGGACTGAAGAGTTTGAAGAAGAAAACCAGTCAAGAAGAATTAGTATAGAGCAGTTGCCTTTGGATCTAGATATGATTACATTTTTGTTACTTTAATCAGAGCAGTCTCAGAGTGGAGGGAGCGGAAGCTAAATTCAACAGGGTCAAGGAGAGATTTGGAATTGAGGAAGCAAACCAAACAGGTAAGGACAAGTCATTCTAGAAGCAGCAAAAAGGGAGCAGAGATCTAGGACAATAGTTGGAAATGAAAGATGGGTCTAGAGATTACTTTTTTAGGACAGGCATGACAGTAGCATGATTAAGGGGAGACAATGCCAAGAAAAAGAAAGCAGTTAAAGATGTGTGTTCAGAATGGCATAAGACAAGGGGAGAGAGATCTGATAAGGTGAGATGGGACAGAATTAAGTGGACAAATGAATGGGTGAGAAAAAAGGAGAAGCAGAGCCACCATCTGTTCAGTAGCCGGGGAGAAGACCTGAAGAATAGGAAAGACACATTCTAAGTGTGTTAGAGAGAGAGAGAGAGAAACTAGGTGAGAGAATTATTTTCTAAATGGGTTAAACTTGTCCGTAAAATAGCATGCATGCAAAGATATCGGCTTGGGTGACCAGAGCAGAGGGAAGAAGGGAGTTGAAGGTACCAAAAGAGACTCAGGGGGTTGTGAGAGGATGAATTAATGAGAGAGAGGAAAAAGGTAGGATTATTTAGAAAGGGTGAGGGATGTGCTGTACAAATGCAAGATGAATTTATAATGAAGAAAGTTTGACAAGTTGTGAGACTTCCTCCTCAGTGCTCAAGTGAACGGGAGCATCTCTACAGGTAGTGGTTGAATTTGTATGCCATAGGAGACCCATCCTTCTTGAGGTTTATTTTTGGAGTGGGGCTGCAGCATCCAGGGAAGAGGTAAAAGTAGTTATATATGAGGAGATAGCCACAGAGGGACAGGAGGTGGTAGGGAAGGATGAGAGTTGAGAATGGACATGAGCTGAAAATTGCTCTCTAATGAAATAACCCATATGAGGTAGCTATTACATTTTTGTATGATAATGGAGACTAAATCAGTATTCCTGATTATGATTACATGGGTAATATATGTTTCAATGAAAATATTTGGTAAGTTAACAAATTTCTTAAACCAAATTTCTACCAAAATTTGCCAACGCAGTTAGATTCCCACTGTATGTGTGTAAAGATATATTGGATTCTCGCAGTTTGAAGATCAATTTCTCCGGAAATATTTTACATAACTGATACGGTTTTTAATTTTGCTGTGTAGAATATGCTGAATCTGCCCTATAATGATGCTGCTTCCTTCTGTAGCTGAAGATGCTGCAGAGGTGAATGGCATTGGTTCATCATTACCTTCTTGAAAAACATATTTGGCCACATTATTATGGTACCATTGCCAATTACTTTATTAAAAATGTTATTACCAAGATTGTTAAACACTATAAAGCACAAAGTTTTCTAGGTGAATAAATGTAGTCCATATTTTTAGGTTTAGCTCTTTTCTTGTACTATTAAAAACATTAAAAAAAAAAAAAGCAGATACAGATGTATTGAAGAGAAAGAATATTAACTTTCACTGGTTAAACTGTTGAAAAAATAAATAAATTAATATCTCCATTGTATGCAGTTTCACCAACTTCAATTTCTCTCAGACTAGTAAAAAAGAGACTGAAGAAAACCATACACACTCCAATTTGTTCAATGTATCAAGCAGTATTCACAATGAAAAGTTATGTACCTGAAAAAAAAAAAAAAAATTGAAAGTCCTAGCCAGCAATTCAGAAACAGACAGACTGTCCCACCTCTAAGCAACTGTGTATCTGTCCCCACATTTTTCCTTTAGCCCTTTCCGTTGTGTGCAGTATTTGCTCCCTACAGGTTGGCAATTGCTGTGATTACTTAGAATAGTGGGTTCTTAATCTATGAATCAGATGGCATAATTCAGTTACCAAGTTATTTCAATGGAACCACAATGTTCACAATTTTCAAAACAGGCACATTGTTTAATAAAGCGCTAGGACATGCCTAAAATTAGTTAGGCATTGTTACTACAGTAATAAAGTGTAATTAAGACCAATCAGGCATCTGGAAAAGTCTAAAAGGTATGTTGCTGGAATAGTTAAATTAAATAACTGAAAACTTGTGAGTGGCACTTGTCTCCTTTTGCCCTATGTTGCAGACATACTTTTAATGTTTTCATTTAAAAATGGGTCACATGGGTAAAAGTTATTTGGAGTTTTAAATGTGAAGAAGCCAGCTGGCCGCTATCAAAGGGGCCTGGTTGAGCTCTCAAAAGGCTGCGGCACCTGATCGGGCCCCTGTTTAGGGAGTATTATCAGATGGCTGCATATCATAATATCCTGGAAATCACATCCCATCCACTGTATGTTAGATGGAGTGGGTGATTTCTTGGTGTCAGGGAGCAGCACTGAAATTGTGGCATTCTCCCGGAACCTCCAGGAGACTTGGGATGTCTGCAATAGAAGGCAAAAAAAACAGGGGGAAAAAAAACCCCACAGTCTATACTTTGATTCTTCTAGACACTTTGACTCTTCTAGACACTTTGACTTCAGCTATTGAGAACAGAAAACACGGATTGCCTGATTTTCCCTTTCTGGGAGTGGGAGGTAGCTTGTGTCATTGAGTGTGAGCAATTTGTTTCCTAGTGTGGCAGTGCTACCTACAACAATTGTATGGGCATTTGACCTCCCAATTTCTCCTTCCATCCTGAGAACAAAGTTTTCACACACATCCAGTCTATTGTGTCAGTGACCATCCTTCAGTTTGAGAAAAAACAGTGTGCTATTCCTCTCATCAACATCTGCTGAAGTAGCAGGTACCGCAAGCCAAACAGGACAAAACCATTACAATGAAAGGCATTTTTAAATGGGGGGAGCAGCAGCTGGAGTAATTAAAAAATATATATGTAATCCCCTATTTTCTAAATTAAATAATGAATCGGCAATTGATGAACCACTTAACTATTCTATTACCTCTAGGTAATAGAATAGGTAAGTGGTTCATCAATAACCCATTATTTATTTACTTTTTTTTTTTTAAATTGTAATCCCCTATGGATGTGTGGGAAAGCTTTGACTGTTGGCTGTTCCATCCTGATAAGAGCAAAGGTCCCAAAGTAAATTTAGTTTTTACAAAATAATTGACCAAATCAAATTTTTCCACCATGCACAAGGCCAATGGTCAATAAAATTTCAAATGTTTAATTTGCATCACTGTCAAAAAAAACTAAAATAAACACTGAGTGCTGCTACTGCAATATTGAGAGTCGGGATCCCCAACAAGTCCATCACTTAGGGCAGTTTTGTGACAAATTGGCAAATTAGTAGGAAGTAGGAGAAGTAGTATAGAACCTAAGCAAATTAGGTGCATAAAAGATTTAAATTACGCATTTTATTTAATTTGTTTCTAATAGTTGCTTGCAGGACATTTACCACTGTGATGTTCTTCACGGGTTCATGCATTAAATAATGAATGGTTATGAACATGAATTTGCAAAATTCAGGTTAAATACCCTTGCTATAACATCACCAGAGCTGCATTCCGCCCCCCCAAACAACAGATCTTGTAGTATAAATGTGGCAAATAATTTTTCAGTTAACTACAATTCATTGTATTGTAAAATTCCAATGTGTTTTATTCAGTCATTCAACTAGATTATATATTAAATCAACGTTTAAACAGGTAACCAAATAAATTGGTGATGGCCACTGGCTGTTACAAATCTGTTAAATTCATCAAGTCCATTTTCCTAACTGAATTTTGCCTTTAGATAAAAGTGACATTTTTGTATAATAAAGATAATTAATATAACAAATCTTGGAACATGCTGAAAAGAAAGAGGGAGGACATTGGCAGAACATAATATAGTTTAATTTAAAGTATTGATAAAAACAGGACAACTATCAAGTTTTAAAATAAGGTTTAAAAAAAGCAGTAGAGAGGATTGCAATTGGGAAATGGGACATTGTTGATGAAATGAGACTTAATTCATGGGTCTGTTAAAAAAAAAAAAAAAAAAGAAGGTTCTCTTCACTATTTGTCTACACTGCAATTGATTTTAATTATCACTCTGCTCAAGATCATATCGGCAGGAAAGTCAAGGATTACAATGAAATCAACCAACATCTTGACATCTAATGAGCCACAGCTGCAGAATGAGAAAAAATATATACAATTAAGTTTGTTTTTTTGTTTGCATTAACAAGTAGTAAAGACATTAGCACAAAGGAATATTCTTCTGCTTCAAGTGGAATTATGTCACATAGATGAAGTCTTAAACACAATGCAGTTTGTGTATAATGAGTTTTGTTATTGTATTGATTTTGATAACGGTTGAGGGGGAGAGTCTCACAAATATCATGGGCTTTTTAAAAAGCCAGTAAGGGACATGTTTAGTGGCAATTAGACCAATGCTTAAATGGTGCCAAATGTTTTCAATTCTAATTTACAAGTGGAGAAGTAGAAACAAGACTGAATTATGAGGCCTCGACTACACTATAGAGAAACCTGGTTTTAAATGTGTGATTTCCAGTCCATAAGTGACATGTAAGAAATATATGGGCTAATCCTGAGAAAAGATAAGGTTTGGATGTTCGTTCCTTTTGGAAATGGGTGTCCTTTTTGGATTTTTAGGGTGTGACAGACCAATCTGTATAACTATTATTGCTGGTTCGTCTAGTTTGCCTTCCTTTCGTGGAATTGCCTGTTCGTATACCCTTATTCGTCTGTTTGACTATCTACCGAATGAACTTACCGAACGGACGGCCACCCAGAAGAGGAGTGTGCTGCTGGTTAACCTCTTGATCCCAATTAGAACGTTGTGGTTAACCGCAGACACCTCTTAATTACAAGCGAAAGCAGGGTGGTTGTCGTTCGTATGTGGACCACGAGGCGGCGGCCATTTTAAACCATGCGAAAGACCAGCGGTGTGCGTCGCAGATTCTATGGAACTAAAAACGGACACTCGTCCTGCCGAACACCGCTGAAACCCACAGACTGCCCTTCTCGGTCGACAAGGCATGCGAACACCGGCCGTTCGGGAGTTTGGATTATACGAATGGACTTAACCCAGATAGCCTTCCCATGGAGTCAATCGCATACCAAAAGACTGTAAAAGACTGACTCCATGGCGATTGAACTGTGCGTATGGGATCTGAGCGCTATTCGCTAAGAATATGCACTCATATCCATCTGGGGATGTGTTGCACGAATATAATATGTTCGGTAGTTGTGTAATTACTTTTTCTTTTGTGTTTTTCAGGCTTTATTTAAAATGGCGATTTGCCTCTGTCCTGGAGATAATTGAATTACTTCTCGATTATCTCCAGGGCAGAGGGGAGGAAACTAGGATGCATTATGGGAATATTTTGTGCATGTATGTCTGAAAGTGCCATATGTCTGTCTGTCATTACAGTCTCCCATTTGGTCCCCTAGGGGAGTGTCCACCAAGTGGGAGACCTGCATAAATACGGGCAGGTAGCCCACAGTAAAGCCAGTTCTGGTTTTACCCTCAATGCACAGCTTGGTCTCGTTATTGGGGGGGATTTACTACACACGGTTAGCGACTGATTGCTGGAACCGTAAGCCGCTTGGAGGATATATTTGTTCGGCTTTTAGCAACGATTCGTGGATTATTGTTCGGGAGTTTGGAGCATCCGTACGGGTCCCGTTCGGGAGATTGGCGTCTTCCCCTGATTGCAGTTCATACGGTTGGAGTCTATACGAATGGAGCTTGCATTATTGCGAACGGGGAAGCTTAACTAAACGGTGGTTTTACGCTTTTGTGCCAGGGGTGATCCCAGTCACAGAGTTGTCATACCTGTCAGTTGGCTGCACGATACCTTTAGTCCTGGGATGAATCAAGAGAGCTAGATCTGAAGGAAATAGCAAGCACTATAAGCAGAGCTGCAGAGCAATAGGCAGAGGGGACGATACCTGCCTAGAAGAAAAGCTGCATTGGAATTGGCAGAGGGCACGATACCGGTCTGGAAGAAGGGCTGCAGCAAAATAGGCAGAGAGGACGATACCAACCAGGTTTGGTGGAAAAGCTCCATAGACCCCAGTCAAGCCTTGGCGACTGGGGTTGAAGCTCTCCAGGCCCCCTCCCCAAAGGCTAAAAAGCAGATTGGGCGGAGGTACTCTGTCGCAGTACTGGAGCTCCTTCACAGTGGCAAATGACTTTGCACCAGTGCAGCTTGGTACAATTTTATTCTCTGCAGCATCTTCTGCTTAACTTCACAATTGATGGACAGCCAACCAGAGGAATAGCCTGAACATCTAGTTGGATGTACTATGATCTTGGATGACAAGGATAAGCACTTCAAGCCACTACTACTACTTGCTGCTTGTGTAGACTCTCCACTCTATTCTATTCTTAAACTGGAGGCAATAATAAACAAGAAATCCTGTAGACTCTAGTGATTTACTACTCCAATATCACCACCCAGTAGGTAATCCTCCCAATGAGCTATATCAGTGACTACTGTCTTGGGAGAGAAAGTGTATGTGGCACATGGAAAGGAAGGGGGAGATAGGGAGGAATGGAACACCTTGAGGGGTTAGTAGGGGTAGAGGAATTGGGACACGTGGATGGGCTGGGGGGAGGTGTCACATTCATCCACACATATAAATGTGGTTAATGGCATTTACTGTCCTGACAGGAAAAGTTGTGCCGAGCAACATTACCGTCCTGACAGGAAAAGTTGTGCTGAGCAGCAATCATGCACATGGAAACCTGGTAATTACTTTTGGGGTCAAAGGCCAGTCATGGCCAATCAAATCCACAGGAGGGTTTGTGCTGAGCAGCAATCATGCACATGGAAACCTGGTAACTGCTTTTGGAGTCAAAGGCTGGTTACAGCCAATCAGATCCACATGAGGGGTATTTAAACCCAATTCTCCTCCTGCTTATTGCTCTCTCGTGGTTTCATGCCTATGGTTATGAGAGAGTGTATTCCTGATCTTGATTTTCTGGTATTTGACTTTGTTTTGACTTCTGTAATATCTGGTATCCTTGACTTTTAGCTTTCACAAATTGTTGTGTCGGATTCTGTGTCCATGACCTCGACAAGTCTTGACTATTTTTTGAGACTTTAAGTCCGGCCATTCTAAGGTCCGGTTATACATTATCCTTAGTCCTAGGTGTGACACAGTACTGCGTCCTGGATCAACTTGTAATCCTGACAGGAGGAGAGGATGGGACACCTTGAGTTGCTGAGGGGGCAGAGGGAATGGGACACATTAAAGAGCTGAGGGGGAGAGGGAACGGGACACATGGTGGAGCTGGGGGGAGGGCATGAGACACCAGAGTGGGGAGGGAAGAAGGATGAGACACATGAGAGAGAGGGGCTGGGTCACACAGGGCCCTAGTGGTTTTTAGCTATTCTTCTGGTCTTGGATATAAAAAGAAAATAAAATTCAAATAAATATATTTGTCAGCAAGGCTGTGGATTTTATAAACGCTGAATTTTCAAACAGTCTGTGGAATTTGTTGCATCACTGTTTCTAGATATTTACAAGTTTGGTGCATTGTCTTTAACTATATTATTTTGTGCTACGTGTAGCAAATACAGATTTTGATCAAACAAAAAATATTTTATTTTAAAGAATGCATAGAAAGGGGTATTTACCCTTGAATGGACATGGTAAAATGGAAAGTTTAATATATTCATTTGAAGAGTGTAAATTAATATTTTGCGCAGTATAATTATTCCTTGCTTTATTTCTCTGTGACTCAGATCTGTTTAATTGTCCAGAATGTGGATTTTAAATATATTGTAGAGTCCAGAGTCTTTTAGATTCAGATTTGTTATAAGGCAATATACTTACTTATGCCACTTTGTAATGTAATTACTGCATAGCTGTTCAGTTTTCGTATTCATATCATTGTTCGTGTCTAAGGTAGCGGAGGCATATTGTTGCCTTTACTAAGTTTGCAGACTTGCAAAAAATAATAGATAGGACAGTTCCTGTTATTTAATTTTACAATATATTAAATCCAAGGAAACAGCTGTTTGCATCCAAACACATAGCACTGCTCAACTAGAAGAAGAGGTGGAGGAAAAAAAGCAAAACAATTTTACAAGAGGAAACAAAGAGAACGTTACCTGCGCTCTGGCCTAAACCCCCGTGTACATTTAAACAAAATGGAGGCTCTTTAGTTTTATTCCAATGGCCATTTGAATATATAAGCTCACCTGCCACGTCAAGGCAAGCCTCAATAGGTGAGTTCCTACACTAGCCATTAGATGTGCTGATATCAGCCAAGACAGGAAGGGGTATTTTATAAACCCTTTCACATTTAACCCTTTATAGGGCTTCTACACATACAATAAACTTTGCTGGTATCAGACAAACTGTAAACATCTCTAATGAGACATGAAGGGGTGTTTTATAAACCACTACATACTTAACCCTGAATAGGACTATAACACATTCAAATCACCTTGCTGGTATCAGCTAAAAGGCAAATTTCTCTGATGAGACAGGAAGGGCTGCTGCCCCTACATACCTATAAACTATTAATAAGACAAACGTGGGGAGGCTGGCAGCAATGTAACAGCTGTGTGATACAAAATTCATATACAGACACAAAGATAAAGCACCGCGCTTACAGCAGCAGTACCTTAGTATCCAACAGCTTAAAATACATAGTAAAAACAAAGAGAACATTCTCTTTGTTTTTACTATGTATTTTAAGCTGTTGGAAACTAAGCTACTGCTGCTGTAAGCGCGGTGCTTTATCTTTGTGTCTGTATATGAATTTTACAAGAGGGCTTAAATAATAAAATGACATTGTGAAAAAGTTGATCCCCTTTTTAAAGAATAAATCTCATGATGCATCAAAAAAATAGGTTTTATTCTTCTAACAAGTAGCAATGAGCAAAAGTGACAAATAAAAAGTGCCAGCCATGTTGTTTAAGAAAATGTATCTTTGCTTCAGTTATATTTACATATAAATATTTAAATTTAAGGCGGGGCCTGTAGTTGTGGGAGGGGCTTGGGTCCCCTTTATAAGGGCATCCAATCCTCTCCCACTTTACTGTGATTGGTATGGAGAGTTGAACTTACCTGTATCTTCATGGGCCGGTCTCCTGGCTTGCTACCTGTTTTTTAAACATTTGTGTGTTTGATTTATTCCCAAATGGTGTGTAACTGTTAATCCCCATAGTTTGTTTTCTTTTTTGATACATTAAGTGTGTATAATAATTATTATTTTTTTTTTTTTAAAGGAAAGCAGGCACAACCTTTCATGTAAAAAGTAATGGTTTGGTTTTGCCTGTTGTATGTTCTGAGTGCTTAGGTTTTCACATTTCATAATCTGGTTATGTCATGGGTGCATATTTCTTTAACACATGTTAAATTATTACGGTATGTCACTTACTATACTAATAGCTGGTTGTGGGTATGTGTAACTCAGCTACGTGTATTTTGCCATTTCAAGTGACTCTCTGTATGGTGTACTTGACTGTTCTAATTCTGCGTCAAGTTTTACTGTCTGGTGCGCCCCTGCTTGCTCGTCACTTAATTGGCAATTTTCAGCGTTGAGGTTCACTCTATTACACCTCTAATGTACTCACTGGTATACTCTTGTTACTGGGTCTCTGTCCCTTGACCTGTATCACCGGATGGTTCTGAACCTTTTTTCTTTTCTTGGTTGGTCACAGTTTTGTACTTATTTTTGCCATGATCCTATACCCTCCTTGGTTTCCCTCCTTTATGGCTTAGGCCCAGGTTTTGCTTATCTGGGTGGCACGCTTCATCCAGCCGTTGTCCTGCCGGGGAGCTCATCCTTCCTGGCAGTGTTTGCCTTTCTTGCCTTGTGTCCACCTCTGGGGTAGGTCACTTTCACTTATTCCAGTCCGCGATCTGGTCCACGCTGTAGCATACGGGCTCAGTCACCATTCCAAATGGGTCCACAATCTGGCCCTCACAAAGGCTTAAGTTCTCGGACTTTATTATATATGGGTCCACGATCTAGCCCACGCTAAGGTCCCATATTAGCAGATAGTACTGGCTGTTGGGGATCTAGATGCCCACTATGGTAGGTTTCTGGGCTTTTTGCCATAGTCTGGTGGTCTCGCGAGGCCAACACCCATTCTAATACTCTGAGGTACCCTCATACTCTGAGGACGACTCCATCGGCCCAACGCATAGTTATTCGCCTTGCATTGTTGCATAGGGAGGGTCTCACCTGTCACTCATTCTATCTTATGCTTTTGTAGTCACGGAGAGGCCATCATCCCTCCACACGCATTTCGGTGACCTCTATCTCCCCTTGGGCCAATGCATAGGTAGAGCCTCTCAAGCTGCTTGGCAACTAGAAGGGCCTCACCTGTCACCCTCATTAGTTGAATTCTTCACCACTTGGCAATAGCTAGCCTGCCGATACATTATATGGATCAAACTAAAGGTGGCTTTGTATAGTTGTATGTCTCGAGTTCCCAAGTTACTGGGGTACTGTCTCTACCCAACACCTCATCCACTTTACTACATTACAGAACCAGAACCAGTTAGGGATTTGTCAGGCATTCGTGACTTATCCAAGTAATTTTGAGGTATGGTAGAACTAATATATTTTGTATGATACACTTATTTTTGCACTCTCTATTACAGGCCTACTGCCTTGTCGGTTCCAGCACACCACAATCGACTGGTGTGAAGTATGATGTTTATTACTAATTATATGTTATCTAACCATTATGGCAATATTGCCCCGACTACAAATAAATTATATAATATATCTCTCTATATATATCTATCTGTTGTGCAAATATCACTGTCTGAGATAGCAGAACCCAAACTCTGGTCCATACAAGAGACAATTATCACAAAAAGTTACTTTCTGTTGCACCATATATTTAAATAGCCATCCTGACTAGTAGAACGAACTAGAGTGTCTATTTAATGCCTACAATTATATTGGTTTTGTAGGTCACATATTGAAGCTTATTTTTTTACATCTCTCCATCCACATTTTTGTATCTCTTATTTTCTAAAATGCTGTAGGTTTTTGACTACATATAATCATAGAAAATTGTAAAAATTGTAATAAATTTGTAACAAATGTATTTTCACTGCAAGGTCTACATATTTAGTTCAAACAATGTTACTTGTGAGTGTGTGTGACTGTGTAACTGTATGTGCATATGTATGATAGTGTAGTATATGAGTGTGTGTTCCTGTGCGATATTGTATATATGTGCCAAAAGGAGGTGAAAAACAACCATGAAGTGTAAATTTGGTATTTTCATATGATTAATTGGAATGTGGGGTATTAATTGCAGATCAGTATCTAGTTTGGAGAGGGAAATTGTTTAATTTACAGGTTAAGAGATGCAAACATTAACCCCTTAAGGATACATGATGGAAATATTCCATCATGATTCCCTTTTATTTCAGAAGTTGTGTCCTTAAGGGGTTAATGTTTGCATCTCTTCATTAACCTGTAAATTAAACAATGGAAGTGTAAATTTGGTATGTCAGATGTGGGGATGGAACAGAGGAGATAAGGAACAGTATAGGTCAATTATTACAGAGCTCCATGGTCATTTCCAGTGCAAATGAGGGCATTACAGTAAACTAATAATATGCAGCATGTTTACGTACTCCAGAGAGCCCCTCTCAGTTTATAATGTACAGAATGTATAAACGTGTCAATTTATTCGCACATATTTTTCTATTCGTCATGATATAATCTGGGACCAGGCTCTGACTCTGTCCCGGAGCAGACGAAGACTAACTGTGATGCAATTCTGTTTATCAAGGGGGCAAGGATCAGGTTTCAATTTGATAGGTTATATAAACATTCAGAAAGTATTAAAAATTACCTCTTTAATGATTCACTTGGACTTGTGGTTGACTCAAATATGTTTTGCACTGTTTTCATACTTTTAAATTTTGCATTTGAAAACCATGTCCTTCCTCTTGAGGTTATAAGTTCTGTACAAATAGAAGAGAAGGGATTTTTTTTAATTAATGTGGAATTTCACAATTTTTGCAGTGAGTAATAATATTTTAATATTGAACAAAGCTAATTTTATTGTTTTTATTATACAGAACATCCAAGCAATACACTTATCAAAACTTTCAAAATTTGAAATTAGAAAATGTTTGCAAGTTTGGCAAAATATTGTATTACTTATTATTAGCTATGGCAGCATTTAAGGGACAGTATAATCACCAAAGAAACTTTAGCTTTATGTAGAGGCTTTGGTGTATATATCATGCACCATCATTTCAGTGTTATTTAGGTCCGATCACTTTGTTAATGCAGCTTTAGACAATTCCCACATATGTATCAAAAAAGAAAATAAGATTACACTCAAAAAAAAAAATCACTCTCCTAACAGAGTATGGGTCAGCATATCCCATAAGACAAGTAAAAAATAAAAACATAAATCTCAAGCACTCACTATGGCAGATTTAAGAAGACCCAGGTCTTTATCAAGCTAACACCACATCAGAAATGAGTATTTATATGCACACAATAAATTAATGCAAAATTACAAAATGTATTAAAACACACAGTAATATAATTAAAAAGATTCAACTCACCAGCTCTCCCGAAAAAAACTGAAAAATAAAGCAGTACATGGCATTATATATATATATATATATATATATATACACACACACACACACACACACACACATATACACACATATATATCTCAAAATAGAAAAAGGGATAAATAAAATCCACATATTCAATCAAACAGAGGAGGCCACTAAAACGTAAACGCCCCTCTATAGTGATAGGAGGTCCACCAGGGCATCTACACACTGAAGGCAAGCCTCCACTCAGTGTATAGAAAACTATCAAAGATGAAAAATACCCCATTTTAGATAAATTAACCTATACTGGCACAACCAAATATAAAAAAAAAAATAAAAAAAAATTAAGCATTACCTTCCGTGCTCCCTAGTCGCAGCGTCCCAACGCACCTGCGGCAGACCGAGCCCCCCACACATGCACCACTCTGCCGACAACTATGGGAGCCCACACAGTCCAAATGGAAGCCTGTGCAGCTGGCAACGCAGCACACGCGCAGAAGGCACAACACACCGTGCACGCGCCAGGACACAGAGAAAACGAGCATACAACATATTTAAAGACCACACCATATAGCGTATCCAATTCTCTGATCCAAAACGCCTCTCTTAAAAGTAATTTGTTAATTATATCCCCCATCCTTCAAGTTTCAGGGATGTGTTCTATAATTTGAAATTCTAATTGGGAGATATTATGAAGGGTTTCAGAGAAATGAACGGCAAAGGCCAATAAGTCATATTTGTACGCATAATGGATTTAAGTTTGGAAAATCTTGTTTTTTTGAGGTTTGTCC
>OW240913.1:255755035-255793259 GCA_933207985.1 Pelobates cultripes
TTGTAATCTATCTATCTAATCTTATCAAATCGATATATCTAATCATCCATACCAGCAATCTGGGTCTTCTAATCCCAAAAACTATTACATTTTTATTTTTTTATTATTCCATCACACACACCGTTTCAGTTCACTTCAGGAATTTTGATCAGGAAAGAAGTGAACTGAAATGTCACCTGTTTGATCGAACAATTTATTAAACTTTTTTTCGATTAGATGACCCAGAGTGCTGGTATGGATTGATATTGTATCATTTATGTTACTGATCACAGGGCATACTTATTTGCTTTGAAGTTGGAATACGGAATCAGGTAATAGATTTGGTCGGCATGCCCAGAACACCTGAGCGAATGTGTATACTGCCTGAGGGTTACACCCTGATGTCGAGGTGTTTCAGACCCTCTACGATTTGATTGCGGCCATGTTGCATTACCCATGCTAGCAGAAGTCCCCTGGAGACGAGACCCTCATTATTCCACAAGAGAAGATTCTGGTGAATCTACTTTACAAATGCAGATTGCATACCCATATTCACAAGAATAAAATGACCACTGGTCAGACTCCCCCATTCCCTGTGGATATAAGTTCTGCCTTTCGTGTTCAGTACACAAGGTGTATGAGCTGTATAGTTGCTGCCTGTGACATCAGTGAGAGATCCCTAGATTTGAGTGCCTTTTTGGATGAACATGTGCTATAGCTCTGACCTCAGAGGATGTAATGGACTGCCTGGCACTCCGACAGAGTACCTCTGCCAATCAATGCTCCTAGTGCTTGCCGTGGACTCGAAGCACTCCATCAGACACCTTAAGCAATACAGACCCCACTTCCAGTGATGTAGCTGCACCGGGGTCTCGCCGTCGTTCACCCACCCTGGACCCAAGACCAGGATCCAGCTTCCAGTAAGCAGACCTCTCCTACTCTAGAGAGCATAGCAGGATCAAGCTCTTAAAAGAGCTTATACTCAGGGGAGTATTGTGATTATAGCAATCCCCAAGAGTGTCATTATCCCATCCCCCAAACATGAGCCAAGACTTCATGAAGGGGTACAGCAGGTCAGTTTAATGCAAGCCAGCACTTACAATTTATACACACATTTTAAACCCCCAACAGCCTAATTTACATACAATAGGTAACATATATTCCTATAGTACAAGGAAGGGTGGGGTCAGACAATAGCAAGGGCTGATTGGAGATTGAGGAGGGACAAAGCAGCTAGTTTAAACTGGTCTGGCAGTGTCCCTGGGACAACAACCTGCTGGGGAAACAATGGGACAGGAAAAAGGGGGAGAGGGAAGAGGCACAGAGAAGCAATACATTCAACATACTCCCCAGCTGTGTCTCAGAGATAATGATCTCCAGGTACAGAAAAACACACCATTTACAAACACCCCAAAAGTACCCCCAAGATCCATGGAAACCCCACAAGAGTCACATCCTCGGATAGCCCAGATCTGGGTGAAAACATATGCAAAAGTCACCCAGATGGGTTCAGTAGTTTGGTTTTTCTATGGAAGTCATTTTTAACATGTCTTTTTGCAGGGCCCATAATCCTGGAGCAAGAGGCTGGTAAGCAGGCCCCTCCAAGTACCAGTGGCGAGGTTACTTTCACCACAGAGGAAAAGTTGAAGCTGGCCAAAAAACTTTCTTAATCAGGTAGGCCCCTGGTCCTGATTGCTGAAAAGAAGTGTATTCTAAAAGACTTGGGTTGTCTCTTTACATCCCAATGGTGGTGGCTTTAAACTCTCTCCTTGGGCATGGACTTCTCAGGATGGAGGTACTCTCTACCTTCGTCATAGTGTTACTGAAGGACAGAATGATTCCACTTTGTAAACCATTTATAGGTCAATTTGCTTATCAAACTGTAACCTGAAGCTGTTCTCGAAGATTTTATCCCCCCTTATAGGCCACCTCCTGCTATCCCCATTCCAGCTGGATCAATCCAGCTTTGTTCCTAGCTTTGAAGCCAGAAGCCATTATAGTGCCTAGTATACACTTGGTGAAGATGTCCATAAGACCTATCTTGCCATTTATAAACTGACACTGCAATGCTTTTGACCAGGTGGCTCATGATGACTGTTTTGCGGCATTTGGTTTTGGACCCTATGACGCAGCTTCTCTATTCTGAGTACTTCCACCAGGTCAGCTTCTTCACTACTACCAGGGACTCTGGAGCACTTTAGACACAATTACCAAAGCTCTGAGGACCTCTTCCACCAGACCATGCTGTTGTAATTATAACTCTGGAGACCAGCTCTCATGTACAGCAGAGACCGTCACTTTTTCGCCACAGTTTGGATGCATGTAGAATGGTATTTATTGCACAGCACTCCGCTATTTAAAGTGATTTACAGACCTAAGGCACAACACACAAAATGGACCCGGAACCAGGAAGTGATTTGGAGACCGTCTGCAACAGCAGCCAGAAGATTTTTTACATTGCATGAGTATATGGAACTGTAACGGATCACCTGGCACCCTGACTGGGTACCTCCGTTAAAGGATGCTCCTAGCGCTTCCTGAGGACTCCAAGCACTGCAGCAGACACCACAACCACCGAACCGGAGAAGCATATGAATCCTCTCAAGCATATGAATGCTGTAGACGGTTGAATAGGAACCATACGAATAGGTTTACTCTCCTAGCAGTCAAACTGGAACAGCATACAATAAATCCTTCCCCCAATAATGAGACAACACTTCACTTTGAGGGTTAAAACAGGAACTCCCTGTACTATCACATACAGTCTCTTTTATTCCCAATCCACAAACATAGTACAGCCCACAGGGCGTTACAAAACAACCAATCAATCCGTACAATACACCCAGACACTCCACACAAAATCCTCCCCTCTGCAGGTGATATGATTACTGAACACAATGGGTAATCCCATTATCACCGGCAGAGGAATACAGTTTTTACACAACATTTATAACTTCTAAAATATACATGTCACAAACATAAAACATACATTTTCATAATCAATCCATTCAGGGGAACAACATATTAAAAAATGGCACGAATCAGACCAGGGGTTCAAAAGTTAAGGAAAGTCCTTTGTGACTAAATGAAGCATGGCTTTCTGGCCCAAACCAGTTTCAGAGTCTTCTATCCTGGAGAGTAATTCAATTATCTCCCAGGACAGACACAAGACTCCATTAAGCACATGGTTGCAAAAAGACACAAAACACTTTAAAATACATAAAGTCACATTTACACATAACACACAGACATTTCACATATCCCCAGATAGCTGGGATCTGAGTGCACATTATTAGATGAATGGCACTCAGATCACACAAATAAGCCTTTCTGCAGGGGAAATAAACGGTTTAACCTGCAGGGCCATAGTCCAAAGGGAGCAGGCGAGCAACCAGGCTTCTCCAGTTCACAGTGGCGAAGTTGGTTTCGCCACAGGAACTTTCTTTGCTGTTTCCTGAGGCTGGTGAGCGTACTAACTACCTCCACAACGAGTTTTGCTATTTTTAAATTTGTATTAATAAAGTATACTTACCTGAGATCCGGATTGCAAGCTTCCTTTCCATGGATCCCACGGACTCTAGGGGCTGATCCTCCATTAGTGCTATAGCAACGAGTGGTGCTTTTACCACTCCAGTCTTAATACCTAAAAGGCACCTCTGTTTGCTTTATTTTATATATCTATAAGTGAGTTACTATGCTGCACTAGGAGCTCTTTCTGTTTTTGTCTCCTTAATAGGTGTCAGTGATTCCCATGTTTTCAAGTATACCTACAGATTGTGCTTTGTTTTACCACAACCACTGTTTGTGTTTCAATTATTTCTAATATTTCCACTCTGTAAACACCTCATTTCATGTACACAGGGTTACTTTCACGCTCTACAAGAGATCCATAGTGAATACGATTTTTGTTGTTGCGCACCATCACTACTGTGAGTTACAACACACAAAATGTCCACCAGAACCCCCTTTCTCTGGATTGTACCACCACACTATATATATATATATATATATATATATATATATATATATATATATATATATATATGTATATATGTATGTATATATATATATATGTATATATGTATGTATATATATATATATGTATATATGTATGTATATATATATATTATAATTTTTTTTTTTCCTAAAAAGCTCTTCTTCATGCACCCTTCACCCTTGCTGCCCATGCAGTGCCCTGATTGGCGAATTATGCTTGAGTTACAATATGTTTGAAGTTTTTATGAGTCATTGCTATTCTCCATTTCTGTGAGGAGTTCCAGGCATGTTGCAGATTAGTCCCGGCCTCACAAAATGGGTTGCTGGAACTCTTTGGAAAGGAGAACTCTTAAGCCACAGGTATGCTCTGACGCCTCTTTGCCTGCCAGACCTCACCTTCAAATAGCACTCTATTTGGAGTTTGGGGGAATGAGGGATACCCACTTAAAGATTTACCAGACCTTGGCATAGTTCTTACCTGAGGAACAGTTCCAGTGCGAATACAAAGTTAGACAAATAAGCCTTAAGGGCATATACGTCCAGCTAAGAGGTCCCTTACCAAATTAGGTAAAATAAATAAACTTTAATGCTATGGTAATATAAAATAAAAAAAAAGACTACAAAATACATAATTAAAAAGCCCTTAGACTATAATCTACAACAGTACAGAATAACAAGCTAAATATGGCAGAAGAAGAAAATGGGATTTAGTAGACAGACACAGCCTAGACATAAGTAATGCTTACAGTATAGCAAGACCAATATAAAGGCTGACTTACAAACCATCAATAATGCCATAAATTCCTCCAAATGCCAACTAACATGAATAGTGATAAGTTCACATATGTGCTAAAGACTTTAAAAATGGGTGCAAGCTAGTTGGATCCAAAATTGCACCTTCGTCTGGTGGTAGATGTGTATAATGAGTACAGCTGTTTAGCAATGTAAGCAAAGAGAATCCATGTACTTCTCCCCACAATGACAATAGCCCCTTTTAGGGACTTGTTACTAAGCCAAAAATCTGTGGGCATGAGGCAGACTTTCAAACCTCTCCAAAGGACAGTGACATGGGAGTTTACCCTTGCAGGTGGAGGGGGTATATATGGTGATGCAGGCTAACCAGTTACCAGAACTCGAATCTACCTGTGCTGTTGGGGAAGAAAGACAACTGGCTTCTCCCTGGAGCTCCATTTTCCACTGCAAGGAAGGCCAGTCACCTCTACCTCTTCTCACTGGAGCCCAGTCTGCTGCTGGTGAGGGAGACTGCCAGGACCATCACCCTGAATCTCATGCTGTTGCTCAGGAGGGTGGTTGACTGACTAACTTCTCTCCCTGGTGCTCCATCTGTCACTAGGGAGGGAGGTCGACCTTTATAGCCTTATATTTTGTTGACATTTTAAATATTACCTTTTTTTTTTTTTTTTTTTGTGAACTGCATCCTCCTCCTATCCACAGGTGGTGTAGCAATAATAGTTGGGCAATGTGTCTTGTCTTGCGCCAGTGATCTGTTTTGTTTGAATAGTCCTGTATATAGGAGATTGTGCATACATTTATGTTCCACTGTGTCGGGACACAGTCATTGAAGATTTGTGAAAGAAAGGCTCTCCTCCTGTCTCCCTTATTATAACGGCTCCATTGTTCCCTCTTGTTTCACTATCTTCTTGCAGTCAATAAATCTTCTGTTCAAGACTTTGACTAGCTCCTTGTGACAACCATGGCTAAACTATCCCGTTCTGACCGAACACTGGTATTTATCTATTCCAAAAAGTTTCATCTCATGCTGAATGATAAAGGGCTAACCAGGGCTATATTTTCAGAATTGGGTCACCTTTTACTCTTTCTCAGAATCATCATGAGTGACACTACCCACATCACTAGTGATGCTCATAATATGTGGGCCCCACCCAGAAAATTACTTTGGCTGGCCCCAAGCCTTCAGAACCATGTAATGAGTACTGCTGAAGCACTCCCTTCATGGTCCAAGTTCCCACTGCACAGAGGGAGATCACCTAATGATGCATTTGCTGTGTGCTAACTGGATGACCGTTCCCTGGTGTACCTAAGATGCAGGTAACAGGACCACAAAATAGGGACTCTTCCACCAAAGACATGACTGTACGGTTGGGAGGCCTGCAGTGTGTGTGTGTGTGTGTGTGTATATATGTATGTGTATAATTAAAATATATATATATATATATATATATATACTAAACAGATAAAGGGAGAACATTAGGTCTTCAGTGAAAAAATAAAGTTATTTAATGTATTATCATAAAATACATAGTCTGTGCATAACAAAAAATCAACATTTCGACCCTCCTGGGGTCTATATCAAGATCACAGTGACAGGTACAATCACAATGTATACATAAAGTAAAAGATATGCTTACCAATGAAGTAATCGGACAGGCAACAGACCGAAGAACCCGGAAGTGAAGACACCACGTGAAATCGCTCGTGTGACGTAGTTGCTAAGCAACCAAACGAAATTGTATAAACACGAGTTTAGCAATAGACCGGTGTATCAATAACCAATCGTGCCGGGTATGGCAAAATAGAGGAAAAATATATCAAATATCATAGCCCAAATTATGGAGAGTACTTCTAGTAGAAGAAAGTGACCAGTGAACATGTGTACAGTGAAAAATATCGTGAATAAACGAATGTGCCAATTATTAAATCTGTGAAAAAAATCTCTACACAATGAGGGCTACAGAAAAAGGAAGAAAACAAAAGGATTAACATATACTATACATAAGTGAGGGCTCTGTGGCCAAAATAAACCAAATATTAAGCCCTGTAATAAACACTTTTTTTTGCTATTTGAGCTTTTACAGTGGAGCTGGAACATATAGAATTATTAAGATCGCTATTAGTGATAAATGGAATTAGACATCACGACATAATATAGAGAAATATCTCTCAGCCCCACGGAGAAAAAGGAGGACAGAGGAGAATCAATACTATAAGGAGTATAAAGAACATCGAAACTACCACCAATATACTATTTAAAGAAACATCGAGAGAACTAAATTCTCATTCAGTCCCTTCGGAGTTACTGCATTTAGATAATGGATCCAGTAAGCTTCACGTTGTAGAAGTAATTTAAATCTATCACCCACTCTCGGTGAGACAGGAACATGATCAATAGCTATAAAACGGAGGGTAGGTAAATGATGTTGTGCCGCCAGGAAATGTTTAGCAACGGGTTTATCAGTTCTTTGATCTCTAAATACAGTTGTAATCCCGGAGCGATGCCCCCTGATCCGATCTCTCAATGTCATGTCAGTCTTCCCCACATATGAAAGTCCACACGGGCATACAATCATATATATAACATGTGTTGTCATACATGAAATATAGTGGTTAATTGGAATTCTTTTCCTGCTATGTGGGTGAGCAAATGTGGATCCTGTCAACATATGACTGCATGTTACGCAGCCAGTGCACTTATAACAACCTTTTTTCATTATGTTAGACGGTTTAGCGTAGCAATGACGTGGATCGTTTTTTACCAACAATGTTTATATATGGATTTCTTGATCAATGGAGTATCTGTATTAACCCCTTAAGGACTGGACCTTTTTTGCGATGTTGTACATTTGCGACCAGGCATATTTTTACACTTTTGTGGTGTTTGTGTTTGGCTGTAATTTTCCGCTCTCTCATTTACTGTTCCCATACAAATTATATATTGTTTTTTTCAGGACAAAAGGGGCTTTCTTTACATACCATTATTTATATAAACTCATGTATTTTAATTTAAAAAAAATAAAAAAATATGATGAAAAATTGAAAACAAATACATGTTTTTTTACTTTTACTTGAAAAATCTTTTACTCATCTACAAAAGCGAATGAAAAAAACTGCTAAATAGATTCAAAATTTTGTCCTGAGTTTAAAAATACCCAGTGTTTACGTGCTTTTTTGCTTTTTTTTGCATGTTATAGGGCTATAGGTACAAGTAGGATATTGTGGTTTCAAAACATACATTTTTAAAATTTATCAATAGTGACATTGTAACACTATTATCTGTCATAAATCTCTAAATAACACCCCACATGTACATATTTTTTTTAAAGTAGACAACCCAGGGTATTCAATATGGGGTATGTCCAGTCTTTTTTAGTAGCCACTTAGTCGAAAACACTGGCCAAAGTAAGCATTCATATTTGTTTGTGTGTGAAAAAAGTAAAAAAACTAAATTGAACGCTAATTTTGGCCAGTGTTTGTGACTAAGTGGTTACTAAAAAAGACTGGACATACCCCATTTGCAATACCTTGGGTTGTCTTCTTTTGCAAATGGTATGCCATCATGGGGGTAATTCTCATTCCTGGGCTACCATACGCTCTCAAAGGCAACGTAACCAACCTGGCCATTTTCAATGTAAAAATATTTGACCCATATATTTGACCTTGTAACTTTCAAAAATGCTATAAAACCTGTACATGGGGGGTACTGTTTTACTCGGGAGACATCGCTGAACACAAATATTAGTGTTTAAAAACTGGAAAACGTATCGCAACAATTATATCATCAGTAAAAGTGCTGTTTGTGTGTGAAAAATGCAAAAAAAGTCATTTTCACTGACAATATCATCGCTGTGATATATTTTACTGTTTTGAATCACTAATATTTGTGTTCAGCGAAGTCTCCCGAGTAAAACAGTACCCCCCATGTACAGGTTTTAGGGTGTCGTAGAACGTTACAGGGTAAAATACAGTGCTAGCAAATTAAATTCTCTGGAATTTCGGCCTGGGTTGGCAGGCAGATCCCTCAAATTGCAATCAATAAAATTACTGAATTATGTAAAAATATTACATAAATACGCACGTAGAATTTAAATATATATGCATATTTATATATTTGAAGTCTACGTGTATATTTATATAATTATTTATGTAATTTTGTATATGGACATATGTATATTTAGTATTATTTTTATTTATTTATATATACATAGATATATATACAAATTCATTCTAAGTGTATTTTGATATAAATATATATATTAATTTTAAAATACAGTTAGAATAAAATTTCATATAGATATATAATTTTTTTAAATTTTTTATTTAAAAAAAATATTTAATTTAAATTACTTATTCTTTATATTTTATAATAATATATATACAATATATAGTTATTATATATTATATATATACGTGTGTAATTTAATTCTAAGTGTATTTTTATATTAATATAAGTACATATTAATATAAAAATACACTTAGTATGGCATTATATAGATATATGTCTATATATCATATATACACATATATAATTTTTTTTTTTATTAACATTAACTTTATTTTATTTTTGACTTTACACTAGCAGGGAGACACATGGACACCTATTGTGACCATGTGATCACTGTGTTGAGCGATCACATGGCCACAGGGTGGGGAGACTGTCTGGGCTGCAGGCAGTCTCCCCACAACCGGAGCCACGCTGATCGCCGCTGGGGGAACGACGGTGATCAGGTAAGTACCTCTGACCATTAGGACGGTCCTGAACCGTCCTCTGTCGCGAAGGGGTTAAATGTAAGTGGAAGAAAAATATTTTTATTTTTATTCAAACTGGGATTCACCTTATTTATTTCATTGAATTTATTCCAAGCTTTCTTTTTTGCATTCACAAGAATCCGAGGGTGGAAACCTCTTGCTAAAAAACAGTCCCAAATTTCTTGTAGCTGATGCTCGCGTTTAACCGCGTTGCTATTATACCTTAAAATGCGTAGAAACTGTGAAATGGGCAGTGAATCCTTTACATGTTGAGGATGAAAGCTTGTAGCAGATAATAGTGTTGCGATCGGTAGTTTTCCTTAACAAAGTAAATCCTAAATGGTTTCCTTCTCTATAAACAGTAACCTCAAGAAATTCAATATTGGTCTCATGCCAATTAAGCGTTAAAACTACAGGAAGTGGCAAAGTGTTAATGAATCATATCTTTAAGTGTAGTTATTGTGCCTTGCCAGATCATAAAGATATCATCTACATATCTTAAATATTTGATTATATGATGGTAATCAGGCAGAATGTATTTATTCTCAAACCAGTACATAAAACCATTGGCGTATGCTGGTGCCATGGCTGCCCCCATGGCAGTGCCAGAGGCTTGAAGATAGAATTGGTCTTCAAATTTAAAATAATTACAGGTTAGAGCTATGTTCAACCATTCCATCAAATATGGAATGTGAGGACCTTTGTACATATCATCATTTATCAAAATCTTTGATATGGCTTCAATGCCTTCTTTCCGAGGTATTATTGTGTAAAGGCTTTGAATATCCAATGTTGCCAAAATCCGTAAGATCTATATTTCGTATTTTATCAATAAAGTGTTGTGTGTCCCTTAAACACGTAGGGAGTTTTCTGATGCTCTTATTGATATTATAATCAATAAACTGAGCAATAGGCTCAATCAGTCCTTCTTTCGCAGACACTATTGGTCGACCTGGTGGATGTTCCAAATTTTTATGAATTTTTGGTAAGTTGTATTTAACTGGATGTTTTGGATGCTTCACAAATAGAAACTTAGCAGTGTTTTCATCTAAATAGCGATGTGACAGCCCTTCCTCAATTAGTTTTTCAATTTTCTTTTGAAACTTACTGACTGGGTCAAAAGTAAGTTTGAGATAAGTGGATTCATCATTTAGCTGTCGAGTAATTTCGTTTTTATAGTCCTCATATGTTTGTATAACAACTGCACCACCTTTGTCAGCTGGTTGTATTATTATAATAGGGTCTTTCATGAGGTCCCTTAAAGCTATATGTTCATCCTTGGACAGGTTGTCCCTATGAAAAGGTTGTGCAGACATCATGGAGTTTACTTCGTGGCGTAGAATTTGCATAAACGTCTTAATTGAAGGATTAGGTGTATGTATGTCCTTATTTCGACTTGGAAACACATGTACATTAGTGGAAGTCTCCTCCTTTCTTACTTCGTTGCTATACAACGTTCTTTGCAATTTATACAAGTCAATAGCCATCTCAAATTTCTTAGGTTTGGCGACAGGTATAAATTTAAGTCCTTTTTGTAACACAGAGAGGTGGTTATGGTCCAAAGTCTTTTTTGACAAATTAAAGATAGATATCTCCGTTGCCTGGGAGGTTTTCCCATGATTCTTGTATTTCTTTTGACCCATTTGTCCACGCCTTAGGTGTCTCTTGTGTCTCTTATGTCTCTTATGTCTTGTATGTCTTGTACAGTGGTGCTGGTCATCCGTGGTGGATCGTTTGGATGTTGTCCTTCCTTTAAAAAAGTAACTTGTTTTCTAGCATGTAAATCATCCCTGATGTCTCCCTCTGAGGCTGATTCGCCTGAACTTATATCCACAGTTTGTAGCAATGGCTTTCTAATACGTGTTCAGATTCGAATGTACGTAACCCTATTCCAAGATTCAGATCCACTTAACCAGCGATAAACCTGATGATATTTATAATCGTGGTTTATCTTCTCTACCTTGATTTATTTGGAAGTGGATAAGATCATTTTGATACTTCTGTATGTCATCTTGTAGTTTTAGCATGAATTCAGTGGATGTCAATGATTGTAGGACTGTAACATGAGTAAGTTCAAAATTCTGTATTGATTTTTTAACCTGAATTAATTCCCTTCCAACCTCCTCAATTACCATCCAATCAAGTGAGCATTTGTTGGAAATATTCATCCATTTTTTACAAAAGTCAGGGTTCTGCCTCTCTAAAGTTGGAGCATTTTTTATACGAAAACCCCTCGGAATTCGTTTTGATCTGTAATAGTCTGAGAGAGAGACTCCATGTAGATCTAAATCCACTTCTCGCTTTTTGAGTCTGGATAAGTCGTTATATAGATCTTTTGCTGTATGAGTATGTGGTAGATCTTGCGAACTACGTGGCCATAATACAGACAAAGCTTTTTCTTCTGTGATGGAGAGAGTTTCCGTTGTCTCCACTAATGCTCCGGCTCGATCCAAAAAATCCTCCATAATGAAAAAATTCTGATAGCTGAGCAAATCACAATTTAGGCAATAACCCTTGTACTTGTCAATGGGGGTGCTCAAGCAAGTGCCACACCAGCACTTCTAATATATCCAAGGGCACTTGTCCCTTGCAAAATATTAATAAAAGAATAAATGCCTAGGTGCCAATACCGCGTTATGTATACTAAAAAACAGATAAAGGGAGCACACTAGGTCTTCAGTGAAAAAATAGTTATTTAATGTATTATCAAAAAATATATAGTCTGTGCATAACAAAAAAAATCAACGTTTCGACCCTCCTGCGGTCTTTATCAAGATCACAGTGACAGGTACAAACAATCACAATGTATACATGAAGTAATCGGACAGCCAACAGACTGAAGAACCCGGAAGTGAAAACAAGCCGTGAAATCTTGCGTAAGACATACGTGACGTAGTTGTTAAGCAACCGAACAAAATTGTATAAACACCAGTTTAAACACCAATTCTATCTGCAAACCTCTGGCACTGCCATGGGGGCAGCCATGGCACCAGCATACGCCAATGGCTTTATGTACTGGTTTGAGAATAAATACATTCTACCTGATTACCAACATCATATAATCAAATATTTAAGATATGTAGATGATATCTTTATGATCTGGCAAGGCACGATAACTACACTTAAAGATATGATTCATTATATTAACACTTTACCACTTCCTGTAGTTTTAACGCTTAATTGGCATGAGACCAATATTGAGTTTCTTGATGTTACTGTTTATAGAGAAGGAAACCATTTAGGATTTACTTTGTTTTGGAAAACTATCGATCACAACACTTTATTATCTGCTACAAGCTTTCATCCTCAACATGTAAAGGATTCACTGCCCATTTCAGTTTCTACGAGTTTTAAGGTATAATAGCAACGCGGTTAAACGCGAGCATCCGCTACAAGAAATTTGGGACTGTTTTTTAGCAAGAGGTTTCCACCCTTGGATTCTTGTGAATGCAAAAAGAAAGCTTGGAATAAATTCTATGAAATAAATAAGGTGAATCCCAGTTTGAAAAAATATTTTTTTTCCACTTACATTTAATACAGCTACTCCATTGATCAAGAAATCAATATATAAACATTGGAATATATTTCAGATTGATCAGTTTTCCGGATAGGTTTAAACTTAATCCAATTATCAGCTATAGACGTAATTGTAACCTGAGGGACTTGTTGGTAAAAAACGATCCACGTCATTGCTATGCTAAACCATCTAACATAAAGAAAAAAGGTTGCTATAAGTGCACTGGCTGCGTAACATGCAGTCATATGTTGACCGGATCCACATTGAGAGATCGGATCAGGGGGCATTGCTCCGGCATTACAACTGCATTTAGAGATCAAATAACTGATAAACCCGTTGCTAAACATTTCCTGGCGGCACAACATCATTTACCTACCCTCCGTTTTATAGCTATTGATCATGTTCCTGTCTCACCGAGAGGGGGTGATGGATCTAAATTACTTCTACAACGTGAAGCTTACTGGATCCATTATCTAAATACAGTAACTCCGAAGGGACTGAATGAGAATTTAGTTTTCTCGATGTTTCTTTAAATAGTATATTGGTGGTAGTTTCGATGTTCTTTATACTCCTTATAGTATTGATTGACAAGTTGGTTATTCTTTTCTTCTCCTCTGTCCTCCTTTTTCTCCGTGGGGCTGAGAGATATTTCTCTATATTATGTCGTGATGTCTAATTCCATTTATCACTAATAGCGATCTTAATAATTCTATATGTTCCGGCTCCACTGTAAAAGCTCAAATAGCAAAAAAAAAGTGTTTGTTTATTACAGGGCTTAATATTTGGTTTATGTTGGCCACAGAGCCCTCACTTATGTATAGTATATGTTAATCCTTTTGTTTTCTTCTTTTTTCTGTAGCCCTCATTGTGTAGAGATTTTTTTCACAGATTTAATAATTGGCACATTCATTTATTCACGATATTTTTCACTGTACACATGTTCACTGGTCACTTTCTTCTACTAGAAGTACTCTCCATAATTTGGGCTATGATATTTGATATATTTTTCCTCTATTTTGCCATACCCGGCACGTTTGTTTATTCATACACAGGTCTATTGCTAAACTCGTGTTTATACAATTTCGTTTGGTTGCTTAGCAACTACATCACGTATGTCATACGCACGATTTCATGTGGTGTCTTCACTTCTGGGTTCTTCAGTCTGTTGGCTGTCCGATTACTTCATTGGTAAGCGTATCTTTTACTTTATGTATACATTGTGATTGTTTGTACCTGTCACTGTGATCTTGATAAAGACCCCAGGAGGGTCGAAATGTTGATTTTTTTTTTTTTTTTTTTTTTTTTTTTTTTTTTTTTTTTTTGTTATGCACAGACTATGTATTTTTTGATAATACATTAAATAACTTTATTTTTTCACTGAAGACCTAGTGTGCTACCTTTATCTGTTTTTTAGTATACATAACACGGTATTGGCACCTAGGCATTTATTCTTTTGTTGTTAATATTTTGCAAGGGACAAGTGCCCTGCTACCTTATTTGTTGGATATATATATATTTTAGCTCTAAATACAAATACACACCAGTCAATCCATAAGACTTGCTTTTCCCACAGAAATCTCACTTTAACAATGCTCTTCTCACTACTGCAAGGGATTCTGGGTAGGCATATGCAAATGAGCTCTACAAAGAACCACATGTTTGCCTCAAAATTCCAATGTATACATGGATACCTTGGAGTATGTCTGCTGTATACAACAGCATTGAAACACAACTCATGAAGAGGGATATACATACAGATAACCTGGTGATAAGGCATGAAATGCCTTATACAAGACCTTACTCCATCTAGTAAACGGAGTCAAACGTATTCAATTATTTTTAAATAACTTTTTTTTTGTCTTTTCTACAGCCATCATCTCCCATCCCCAGGAATAAGCATAACTTTAATACCCTATGCTTTCTTTTTCATCATAGAAGAAACTGTACACCTCAAGTTCTGGAATTATCAATGCCCAACATAATTGACCAGTACCTTGTGCCAACATATAGAAGCAGAAAAGACATGTCATCAATAGCCCACTCCAGTGCAATCCCTATGAACAACATGCTAGGGCCAAAATATGCAACATGAGTGCCTGTATGCATGGGTAGTTATGACTGATTATATATTTAGGCTCAAATAGTAATGTTAAAGAAAATGTTACGGATTTTAATCCAATATATTTAAGATAGGAGCTGCACTCAACAAAGACCTTTTGGCAGGTCGAAACGTTGCTGCTCTTTTTTGTTCCATTAAATCTGCCTACGACTTGAACACCTTGAGTGCCTGGAGATTTTCTTTTTGTTTTTTTAATCCAATTTTCTGCATTTATTTAGCAAATATAGTCTGAGCTCGTCACAGCTAGTTGTTCAGTCAATAGACCCTTGATTGATTCTAGTGACATGACTTATGTAATTCATCCAAAGTTAAAGTAATTCAGATTTTTGCATGTTTGGTTTTCTGGCATGACAAAATGCTGCTCTAAATTGAACATTTTACTAGGGATCTCTTTATTTCAATTAAGCATTATGAACTCTAAAAGCAACTTTGTGCTCAAGTATGCTGCTTTTTGACATGAATAAAATTATGATTGCTTATAAATATAGCATGCTCTGTTAATTTTCTTCACCATGAAAAACCCATTGACTTTTTTTCTTATATACAACAAATTCAATCGACCCTGTCAGCATGTGATAATAATAAATCCGTAATGGCAAATGTTATTTCTTCACCTTACCAGTTTTAATTATCAAATGTAATTGCCAACAGAGCTATGAACCATATGAGAATGAAACCCTCCATGACCGCTCTCTGTAACAAGATGTGAAACTTAGAATCAATATGTCACTTGGAGACCACATGTATTTCAGGAAAGTGCATTGAAAAAACAAGTTCCATTAGGTGCAAAGGTTAGATGTCTATTAACATCCTTCTTGCTTCAAGATTAAGAGCACAGAAATCACATATGGTGTGGAAAAGGATTTTGTTTCCATTTGTCACAATCAGAGATTATAGGATCATGAATTGAGGCTGTTCCTTAAATGTCATTTGTAAAGTTATTGCCTCTATTAAAATATACATATTTTTTTCACAGAACAAAAATATCATAACCAATAAGTTGTATTATTGCTGTTGGCCAAACTCCTTCATACCAGAAAGATCAACTAAGGAGAAATGGTGCTGCTTAGCTTAAAGTACATCGTTCTGCAAAATAAACATTTGTATTAAACTATAAAGATTTGAGTATGCAAAAAAGGAGACTAAAATCTATCAAATGCATTAATGTTCTATTGAACCCTTTAACTGTGGAAGAGGAGTGTGATTAAGTTCAAGCCCCTTGTACGTGAAACACGTACATAGCTTTGCATTAGCCTCCAAAATATCTTGCCTATCTTCACAGGTACATTATATTTTTGCAGGAAAGTATAGCAAGTGTAGTGACATCTAGGAGCACTTGGCATATTTGTGAAATTGACATCTTAGAGGATAAGCCCTGTATGTAGAGGTTCAAGTTTTATCTTAAAGGATGATGCAATTGTAAAATGCATAACGTTTAATGAAGGATCATTTGATTTCCCTTGGGCAATATACAGTATAAAGTGAAAATATCTGTTTTGGAAACAATTCTGTCCTCAATTGTTATACATATGTTAAGTGGTTGGACTACCTGCTTACAGTTTAGCTATATTTTCATTAGCTGAAATGCTATAAGCAAAGCAATTATTCTAGAGGTATGAATTTCCTGTTGTAAGGTGAGACATTGCACACCACAGGAGGTAGGAGGGATAAAGTAACTAGCATGTTATAGATGCAACCTCAACCACTGCATTTGTTGCAGCTTTAATGACACCATAAATAAATAAATTGGGAGTGGGGGAGAGGGGGATGGCATTTCATGAAGATGGGCCTTATAGTTTGCAGAATCAAATATGTGGCAAAAGTCTGATAGTAATTGATGAAATAACTGTGTCTTGGCCTATTTTTAGTTGCTTTTAGCTAATTTTCAAATCTACTTGTTACGTAAATAGGGTGATTTTTGAGATCTAAGAATATCCTTTATGTGGACATTAAGAATTATGTTTATCAGTGTTATCTTTAATCCTGTATATTTAATAAGTATATACGTTTAGTTTTGTTTTTTCTTCAATGTTTAGGGGACACTCTTTGATATTGATTTTTGGTTTTAATTGGATGAGTCATAATGCAATATTAAGAGTATTGGTCATAAAGGGTTAATCTTGGTTTGCAATACTTGGTCTGGCTTCATTGTATTCTCCACCTGGAATGAACCTATTGTGATTGAATTCACACCACAAATGGAAACCTACTTACAATTAGATTAATGTCTTTAATATTTTGCTATCTTTTATGGTGTACTGTTCTCTTGCTTTTCAAAGCTAAATATTCAGATAGTAAACTTTTTTTTTTATCCTGTAAGCCAACTGGAAATTGAGTTAGAATTATTTTTGGAACTATATTAAATATCAGGTAGGAATACTAGATTTATAATAGTCTATATATAAAAAAAAAATCAAACCATAACAGTACTGGTGTGCTTTTTAGGTAGTCCAGAAGTCTGATTCTTCCCACTTGGTGCCAAACTTTAAAATGTGCAGTTTGTTGTTGAGGTGTTCCTTTTGTTCTGACTGCTAACCATTGTAAGCATGCATGGATTTTTCTTTTCACCGTTCTCTTGATAATGCAACAGTATGTGTAGAGAGAACTTTTATTTAACTTTGTATACGGACTATTTTCAATATTTATAGTTATTTATCATAAATAATTATTTGAATTCAATCAAATGTTGTATCAGCACTAAGATTTGGCTGGCATTATTACACTTGTTTCAAGAGAAGATATAGCTTTTTTTATATGCCATACATTTCCAGAATAGATATTTTCCATTTACTGTATCTTGTATTTCTGCACGTATAACTCCAGCCATTGAATTTTAATAGAATTCTTATTTTATACACTGTAGCTCTTATAGTCACCCAATCCAGCACTTATTATCATTTATTTATATAGTGCTAACTTTCTGCAGAAATTGATACATTTTATTTATTTATTTAAATACAGAATAAAATTTAGTTTTCAGTACAGGAAAAAGCTGCTGCTGGTTTTAGAGATGCAGTGACATTAATTTGAGTGGCTTTTATTGCCTCCATCATGAGCGCTGCAATATTAGACATTTGACAAAAAGAAAAAGTAAAATAAAATACACTATGGGCTAAGAACTACTTTGCTACCCGGAATGCACACACTCTATTGCACATAGTTTTCCCCATATTGTTTAATACAGCAACAAACTGCTACTCCCATTACTGCTCACACCACTATACAGATATATTGCTGTCTACACAAATACTCGCACACACACTACTACACATTGTTGCACATATTTCTACTAAACACACTGTTGTCCACACACTTACACAGTTTAATAAACTACTACACATACTGCTATCCACAGTTGCACACGCCTTGTTGCTCACTCAGTACACACACACTAAAATGCACATGCACAGAAATATACACACAAAGACATGTACTCAGAAATGTATGCGTATTATTACAGTTATGCACAAACTACACACACATTTACAAACACACACACTCTAGATGTGTATATACAACAGTTTTTTATATTTATTAATTTTGAAGTGGACAAGATTGGAAATTCTGTGCCTACGTTCTGAGTGATTGCAAATCCAGCAGAGAAATCATACTACTTAACATGCTGGATGAGGTAAAAGGACTTGCTCTTTTTATTGTGGTTCCAAAATTCAACAATGTGCAGTAAGGTATAACGAAGTAACAAAATAAAGAAAAACAAAAGCCTTGCTCTTCTGAGCACTAACTTAACAAAGTAATAAACTATGTTGGATGGCTTGTCCATTTCCCAACATAAATAAACATAAATATCCACCTTACGGTTTTAGGTTCTCTCGGTTCTCTCAGCTCTCTTTACACTCACAGGAATCAAACACAATCTTTACTCCTCCTTTGGCAGGTGTGTACTTAATAGCACCTGCAATTTTATCAGATGACAGGATGCTTCAGATTTTGCTTAAGTCTCTATTTACTTAAGCTCCACAGCAGCACAGTTTAACATAGTAACAGTATATATTTGGGTGTCACTTTCTACACCTTTTACTTCATCTCTGGCTTTTATTCCTTTAATTTATATCTTTTATTTATTTATGCTGTATGTTACTTCATGTCTTCATACTTCTACCTAATTGACTTACTTTATTCCTGTTTTCCTACTTTTTTCTTTGAAGGTACTGTGCAATTCTTTTGTATTTTGTTCCTTGGGACCTCGGCAGACTTTACCTAGCTCTTTTGTTTCTTGGGTTGTTTTGGGTCCCACAGAGAACGCCACCATCTAGCCCTGCTTATTCCTCAGTAGCCATCTTTGATTTTGCGCCATTGTGTGAGATCTGGGTTGCCATTTTGGTTCTTGCGCGCACCCGTTTAGCGCAGCCATTTAATGCCGCAAGCCGCGCTGGTTTTTCAACCTGTGTGGCTTCCCAGTTGCTCTCCGGCTTGCGGCTGGACATCCTTGAGTCAGATTAGGGTTTTCTAAAGTTTGAGTCTGGCTCATGGCCAGGTGTAAATGCCGTGAGTAGGAATTCTGATGCTTGTGTTGCTTGCGGCTGCGCACTACGATTCAATTTATTAATTCTGGTTATTTTTAGTCCGCGGTTCATTATCGCTATAGACACCCCAACTCCCTGAGAACTTCAGTTTCTCTACTTACTCTGGTGATCTATTATACTGGGTGATATAATTAGAGCTAAGAGTGGTAACATCACTGCCCTGGTACTGGGTATCCCAGGTTTAAATTCCAGTCAGACCACTTCACATGTTTTCTGTTTCCTCACAGCTACCAATAAACTCAATCCCTTGGAACATATTATTCAACTATATTACCTTATATACACTGTTGCAGACATTACTCCATTATTAGTGGTGCAGCCCCTGGATATTATTACTCAGATTACCAGACTACTCCTGGTCATATGATATTTCAGTTTCTGTCACAGCTACTTGATTGGCCCACTCTGTTTGTGCCACCTACCTCTCTGCAGGATTTATTATTGGGATTTATTATTGGGTGAGCCCCAGTTACACATTTATATATATTTATATCGTATCATAGTAATTATTATTATTATTATTATTATTATTAGAGAAATCCACTGCCTGTTATACTAGCCTACTCTGCCTTTTAGATATGGCTTGGCCATCACCTACCTGCCCAGGAACAGAGTTTACAGGCCCTCATTAATGCAACAGTGTACGCTTCTGTCGAGGAGGCTCTAGCACGGGCTCACCAACTAGACAAAAGTCCGAATGAGGCAACCTGATCAGAGGGTTCGGAGGACTCTGACTCCTCGAGTGGGACACTCCCAGCCAGGCAAACGATCCTGGAAAGGGGACTGCCCTGAACCAAAGAACAGCAAGGGTAAAGCTCCACCGAAACATCTAAAACAACCAGAGGCTAAAACGTTTAGTATCTGCCCTACATTATCAGAAGAAGACTAGGAAACCTTCCCATCTCCACCTCTGGAGGTGTTAGATGAGTAGCAGACTGATTATTCAGAATCTGATAAGGATCCTGGTTGGCTAGGGACTGATTTGGGGGACAATCAATTTACCCAAGACGTTCCATCTACCCTACCAGTTCAGGCAGAGGGTACAGATTCCTTCATAGACGCTGTGATGGACCCGCTGGCACTCCGACCAAGTACCTCCGCCAATCGATGCTCCTAGTCCTTGCCGAGGACTCCAAGCACTCCAATTGACACCATCAGCACTGCAGACTTATCCCATCCCCCAAGCATGAGCCAAGGCTTCAAGAAAGGGTCAAGCAGGTCTGTTTAATGAGCACACAAAAGCAACAACACTCATGCAGCAAAACAACTCCTCCTCAGAGAAAAACAAACTGTGCCAGTACCATTTAAAGGGCCAGAACAGTCTTTTAAAATACCAATAAGTCCAAATGGTGTTTCTAACTGGCAAAATCTCCCAGAGACCGTAGTCATATGGCAAGAGGCTGGTAATTAGTCCTCTCCAGGCACAAGTGGTGAAGGGCACTTTGTGACAGATGCACTGGGCCAACCACTCTTCGATCCACATATCAGGCACCCACGATCCTCCGAATGGTCCCTACCGGATCACTTGACTCAATATATTCATTTCTGGATTCGGAGGCCTTTAGACCGGGAGATAAAGGGTAGAATGCCCAGACCGTCCCTACCAGGTAAGGTCGCCATGACCGCGGAATTTGATTTGATGGTATAAACATATCTGGCCAGAACAGGCCGCGACCCTCATAAGGGTGCTGAACGTAGTCTGCGACTTAAGCAGGACAAACTCTTTGATGTCTTGGGACCCCTGGCCAAAATATTAATGATGGCAGACAAAGCTCTTTCTCAGAAAGTAATTTTGGACCCGTCCACAATTGGGGACTGGGCTCTACACTCAATTTGCCTGCTGGACAATGCTAATGCCTCCTTGCGTACGGAGCAAAAAAAAAGCGGTTCTACTCCGCATTGACAGCAAACAGTCAGATCTTGAATCAAGAGCTGGGTCCCTTGGCCAATGGCCTGTTATTTGGAGAACCTTTTATAAAAGAACTACACAAACATGTGAATCTCTATACTAAATAAAGCCCAATCCTCTGTGAGGAGAGTATTCCACCAAAACCCTTCTCTGGTTTTTGACAGGGCTGGCCATCACAGGGGTCGAACTGCCAGACACTTCTGGCCTACCAGCTACAGAAGTTCCCACTCTCCTTCTTTTTTCCCAAGTTACCACCTATGTGGCTCCTTCAGTCAAAGATCTGAGTGAGCGTGGCAGAGGGAGTAGAGCCTGAGTTTGTATCAGACTACCTACAGGTGAGAAATGTTCCTCTCTACCTTTCTTGTCTTTGTCATGCAGGCAGGTTGTCTCATTGTTATGACAGGTGGACAATGCTGTCATCAGACACCTGGGTTTTGGATACGGTCAGGGGCTGCTCAATCGAGTTTCATTCATCGCCCTACCAACCAGACCGTCCATATCTTAGGTTCACTTCGAAGGAACATTAGATCCACTTGGACAGGGAGCTTCAATCCCTGCTAGCGAAAAGGGCAATACAACCTTTGGAAGATGACTGATTTTTCATCTCCATTTTTCTGGTTCTCCAGACATTGGTGAGATGTCTGCTAATGGCGACTTCACCCTTCTGTGTTCCTACACATCTCCCACCTGAGAGGACCTTTCATTGTAGATCTCTTTGCATCTCGCATGAACTACAAGGTTCCTAGGTTCTTCTGCTGGCTTCCAGACCCAGAATGCTCAGTGGTGGATTTTTTTCTCCAGAAGTGGCCAGTACATGGAGCTTATGCTTTCCAACCCTTTTGTGATGATATCCAGAGTCATGCTGCAGGTCTGCAGATGGCAGGTCAATCTGATATTACTAACTCCATTGTGGCAGGGTCAAGCTTGGTTCCCAGATCTCCTAGACCTTCGCCAGCTATCAGCGAAATTCACCTTACTGTTAGGTCTGGTCTCTTTTTGCAGTGTTTCAGAAATTAGAGCTTTTAACCAATGGATTAATCTTTTCCCCAGAAGGCGTTTTATTCTCAATCTCCAGACACACAAAATCTGATTTGTCCATGGTCTTTTACTCATACTTCACAGATTTCCCAAAACTGTGTGACCTCGGCACTCTCTAGATATGCAGATATTACCGTGCATCTACATTCCT
This sequence comes from Pelobates cultripes, assembly GCA_933207985.1. Lineage (NCBI taxonomy): Eukaryota > Metazoa > Chordata > Amphibia > Anura > Pelobatidae > Pelobates > Pelobates cultripes. Next base: position 255,777,794 of record OW240913.1, read on the forward strand.
CCTGCGAAGGTCAACTCCTCACAGCACCATCTCTTCTACCACGTTGGCACATTGGATCAGATGGTTACTCTCCCTGATAGGTATCAATCCCTTCTTTGGTGTCCATTCGGTCAGGGGAGCCACGGCTTCAGGGGCCTTCGGAGCAGGTGCGTCCCTCCAGGGCATCCTCCATTCTGCAGATTGGTCTCGGGAAAAGACTTTTTGTCATTTCTTTTTCCGACCATCATCTTATGCTTCTCTCGCTTTACTATCTGAGTGTTAAAATGGCAAAATATGAAGCCTCCTGTCATGTGATAAAATTGTAGATTGTTAGCTTTTGTGTACCTATAATTTTAATTAATGACAGGCGGCGACTATTTTCCCATCTGGGTTTTTTTTTTTTTTCCCGACCCAATTTTATTTTCTTCTCAGGTAAGTCAGTTTGAGCAATTGTGGATGATCTCAATCGTTTTTTTTTTGTTTTTTCTTCACTTGATAATTTTTAAATTACTGTTTGCATGTTTGCTTACATTTACTTATGATCCAAATGTAACTATACAGGTTATGATGTTTTTCTATCTGGGTCTGCATGCTTTTAGTAGTCTTTCACAAGATGAATCCCCATGTTCAACTCTGCTCTCTTGTTTCAGTTTAAAGTTTGCATTGGTGGCCAAGTTTGGAATCCTCTGTTCCGGTTATGCTGTGTGAGGACCTCCAGCGTCGCTCATTTCCCCATAGGAAATCATTGAAAAGCATTTTCAATGATTTCCTATGGGGAGCTCTAATGCACATTCGTGACATTGCCGTGCATGCGCATTAGGTCACCCCGGCCGGTGCGCGGGATCAGTCTCGCCCACCGGCTGACTCAGTCACAGGGAGGAGTGGCGGTAGAGGAAGAAGCAGCGACGTGGGACATGTCACTGCCTCTGGTAAGTTACTGAAGGGGTTTTTACCCCTTCAGCAACCGGGGATTGGGGGGTGGGAGGGAGAGGGGACCTGCAGTGCCAAGAAAATGGATTGTTTTCCTGGCACTGGAGTTTCCCTTTAAGTAGGAAACTTAAGTGCAAAAACTTTGCAAGATTTTCGTAAGGCAAAATGGCGCCTGCCAAACAAATGAAGATGACAGATACCATCAAACACAACAAAAAAGAGCAACACAAGCAGGGTAAAATGGATTGAAATGGTGTAGACAGCAGCACATTTCTGGAGGAGAGTATAGAAGTGATTACAGAGGAAGAAGAGGTGTTGGAGCAGCCAGTCTCTGAGAGGAAACTACATAGCATGTTGCAGAAACTGAGAACAACATTGCAGGCAGACTTTATGTACATCCAAAATATATATTTTTTTTTTTTTAAAGTGACTGAATTGGGTGAACTCACAGGTCAATTAGAGGTTTTATGCATTTCTCATAATATGCTGTCTGATAAATTACAACATATACAAGCTGAACATAAACTTCTGAGGCATAAATTGGCCGCAAATGAAGACCAATCACGTCGCAGCAATATACGCTTTAGAGGCATAGCAGAGGCAATTAGTGGAGAAGAATTGTTGGAGTACATTAAAAGTTTATGCAGAAAAGTGGTAAATTCTAAAGAGCAGGCATGGGAGATGGATCGTGTACACCGTTTACCAAGACCCTTGCATCTTTCGGAAAATAAGCCACGCAATGTAATTGCCAAATTTCACTATCCTATATAGAAAGATATGCTGCTGCAATCGATGAGAAAAGAGAGAAACCTTCCTGCTCCCTATAAAGATGTTTTGATTTTTGCTGATCTATCTACTATAACCCTGGCAAGGAGAAGAGAATTTACGGATCTAACAAAAGCATTAAGAGTTCAAAATGTATCATATCATTGGGGACACCCCCCTAATTTGGCGAAATGGAGTACTGCATATTATTAGGGAACCAAAAGAAGGTGTTAAAAAGCTATCTGAATGGGGTTTAACAAGTACGCTTAGCCAAGAATTAAACAAAGAGGCCGGGAAAATTCAAGCTGAATGGATGGTGGCTAGTATACCTGGCCATAAAATACAAAGTGGTTCCGGTTCTATGAAATGAAGTGTAGAACTATTCAATTGTTAAATGAAGGTGCCCTGTATAGTGCTGGCATAACTTCATTATTTTCTCTCCTTCTATAACCCTTGCTGGGTTTTATTGTTTGTGGGTTTTTTTTTTTTGGTTTTTTTTTGTGGGTCAAGGTTTTGTCAAGTTAAAAAAAGCATTGCAATCGGGTTGAAGCTTAAATCACAATTTGTTGCAATATTAGTAGTTAAAGGGAAAGAGAAAGGGGAAAAGAAAGAAAGGAAGGAAAGGTAAGAAAAGGGAAAAGAAAGTGTTCTTGACGATAAGTTTAAAATGGCCTCGGTATGAGTGGATCTCTTTACTCACAACCCCAAGTCGGTACAGGGAATTTTAATATCCCTGACTTGACCACTATCTTTTTTTGGTTTGTTTTTATTGTTTTGAAGGTTTTGCCCTTGGTTGTATGTTTTTTATATATTTTTTTCTCGCTTTTTTTTTTTTTCTATTGGGAGGTACCGCAAAAGCATAAGTAACGAGCATGCAAATAAAAATTACCAAATTTCAGTACATGGTAAAAATGTTGGCTACTGAAAAAACATAATGCGAAGGAAAATGATATGTAAGATTAAGTTAAAAGGAGAGAAAAAGGGTTAAAATAGTTAAATAAATAAATAAAAAAAATAAAAATAAAAAAATAAATAAAAATAATTATGGATACATTATTTAGAATTTTTTCTATGGACGTTAATGGATTAAATAGCCCACACAAACTATGCTTATTATACCAAGAAATGAGATCTACTGCTACTACAGTTTACAAGAAACACATCTTCGCTGTCATGATTCTCTTAGCTTAAAGTTTAAAAACTACCCACAGTAGTATCATGCGTACCTGTCTACTAAATCAAAAGGGGCAGCAATATTAATTCATGCAGACTGGGTTCTCCAAGTGGATAAACAATATACAGACTATAAGGTTCAGCTTCTGATAGTAGTCGGCTCCTTGAATGGGATTGAAATTACCCTGGTTTCTTTATATGCTCCAAACATTACTCAGATAAAATTTATAAAGGTAGCAATAAAAAAATTTTTTTTAGAGAAGCGGAAAGGCCATTTTGTAATATGTGGCAACTATAATCTAACTTTAGATTCAACCATGGATATATCTAGAAGAGAAGAAAGGAGACCTTATCCCCCGACAATCATTAATAGTGAGAAAATGGGGAAGTTGCTTAATAAGTATGATGCCTCTACCCATCTGGTAGAGATTACACGTTCTATTCTTCAGCACATATAATGTACTCAATGATAGATATGTGCATTGTAGATTAAATTACTCTGAATAATGTACTGGATGCGAATATAGGCCTTAGGACAGATCACTCACCGATTATAGTTACATTTCAAACAAAGTATCCAGGAAGGGGGAGGGGGGCGTAGAGAATGAAAGTGATAGCGTTGGATAATGCTAAACTGTTCCCAGTAGTTAGGGAAGACATTATTAAATATTTTTATGAAAATGACAATATTACTAGCTCTTCATTATGGCTTGCACAAAAGGCATTTATAAGAGGAATTTTCATCAAATTAGGTGCGAGTAGTAAAAAAAAAAAATGCTTGACAAGTTTCAATTCAGGCATTAGCTAAACTAGAAGATAAAAATAAACTTAAACTAAATAAACTGCAGGGACTGGATAAACTGGCTTTGGCAGAGACTGAAAAACAAATGAGAGCACTAAAAATGAAATTGTATTTTCATGGTAATAAAGCAGGTAAAATGTTAACAAATATGTTAAAATCAAATTATCTTCAAACAAAAATACCTTGCATGGTTTTGATGGATAATCATAAACTATATAATCCAAAAGATATTGTATGCGAATTAGCTAAATATTATAAGAGGTTTTATAATAGAATTGAAGATTCAAATATAACTCTGCCTTCCTATTTTAGAAATAGAAAAATTTCTTGAGGAACGCAACCTTCCCAAAATCTGTGTCAACAGAAGCTGGAGGAGCCATTTACAGAAACTGAAATAAGTAAAGATATTCAGTCTCTTCTTAAACATAAGGCACCAGGCCCTGACGGCTTTTCTAATTATTATTATATTAAGTTTGAATCTATCTTGACACCATTCCTTACAAAGTTATTTAATAAGTTTAAAACAGAAAGTTTGATACCTATGGAAATGCTGGAGGCATTTATCGTTACCCAACCTGAACCTGATAAATCACCTACAGAATGTGCAAACCTTAGCCCGATATCACTGTTAAATGCAGACATTAAAATTTATGCTAAAGTATTGGCCTTTAGAATTAGCCGATTCTTTTGGAGCTAATTTCAGATGAAGAAGCTGGCTTTGTTCCAGGCAGACAAGTTGGAGATAATACAAGACACTATATTACTCTAATAGAATGGGCACGTAATAAAAATTACAAAGGCATTTTGCTTGCCTTGGACGCAGAAAAGGCGTTTGACCGCTTGAATTGGAATTACATGGAACGTGTCCTACATAAATTTAATTTTCCTCAATCCTTTGTCAAAAATATTATTGGCATTGTATTCAAAACCATCAGCAAAGGTAATGAACATTGGGTTTTTATCTCCTAAATTTTAAATTTCTAATGGAACACATCAGGGTTGCCTACTTTCTCCACTAATTTTTTAGAATCACTTTGGAGCCTTTGATCAGACAAATAATGCAACTTGCTGGAATATGTGGGCTAAAAACTCCGGCAGGCGAACAAAAGTTAGCTTTTTGCTGATGATGTGTTATTATTTATAACAAACCCTAGTGAATCATTGTTGGATTGGTATAGTGCAATCGCGTATTCTAAAATTAATGCAAGAAAAACCCAGGCATTATCGTTGGGGCTTCCTAAAGCAGAGATAAGTCAATTAGCAAGTACTTATCCGTATGACTGGCGTAAAGATTTCATTACGTATTTGTGCATAAAATTAACTAGATCTAGTTCTCTCCTAATAAAACAAAATTATTTTTCTTTATTACACAAAATTGAAATACAGTTGAATAAATGGGGGCCGTTGAGGATATCTTGGCTAGGACGTGTTCATACAATAAAAATGATGGCTTTACCACATATATTGTATGTTTTGCACCACCCCTCTAGCACTGACAAAAAAATATACTAAAAAAGTTTCAACATAACTTTAATTCATATATATGGAAGAAAAACCCGCCAAGGGTGGCTTTTAAGCTTACAGAGCTACCGTATTTACACGGCGGTCTAGGCATCCCCAATATTGTTAAATACTATCAGGCCTCTGTGGTTTGGCTGTACTTTTTCGTTCAATCCTACCTTTTATGGTTAAAAATGGAACATGTCCTTTGGGGGACATTAATGAATAATAAAATATGCTCTCCACAACTAAAGTAATGTTGGATCACTGGTCACTATGGGTCCCCAAATTAACAAAGGGGGTAAAGTTATTATCTTTGGCACCATTACAAGCAATTTCAAATTTTACACAGGATTTAAACTTGACTAATTAGGTGGTCAAGGGTATTGACAAAGTATACAAGCTATTTGATGAATCAGGTATCAAATCTTATTCTAATTTGCAGGCAATGTTTTCCTTATCGAACAAACAGGTTTTTTCTTATTTGAGGATCAAGAATGCTTTGATAGAAAATAAGGTGTTAAGTTTAGATAAATCCTCACTGACAAGGTTTGGCAAATTTTGTTTGAGCCTTAATATGGCGAGTAAACCACTTTCATTATGTTATAAAACTTTATTAAACGTAAGGGGTGAAGAAAAGCTTCCATGTATGCTACTATGGGAAAGTGATTTGTTAAAAATGTTTGATTTATCGGTTTGGCATCAAGCAGTAGAATTTACTAAACAAATATCACACAGTCTCACCCATTTGGAAGACTATAGTAAGATATTAATGCGTTGGTATTTAGTTCCCGTAAAAATAGCGTGAATGTATAATGGCATATCTGACATTTGTTGGAGATGTCAATGCAACAAGGGAACCTTATTACATATTTTTTGGGAATGTCCCAATCTTGTACAATTTTGGGACAATATTAAATCAATAATTCAAATGTTAGCAGGTACAACGTCACTCAACCACCCCGAGTTTTATCTTTTACATATTTATCAGGATTGGTGCCAATTAAAAAATATCTTGGTAGGGGGGCGGGGCCTGACAGCTAAGATGGCCAGACGTGTTTGTTAACTGCTCCTGAGCAACTGAGTTTAACCGAAGCCTTTACCACTTAAATCGCCTGAAATTCAGAGTGGAGTAGATGGTGGATTATTCCTGCAACGTGTGGACACTCATGGGTGTCCTTTATACTCCTCTAGACCGACGAAATCCACTGTCCGAACATGCGGCCTAGCATGACTAGCAGCCTGGAGACGGGTGGAGGCGGCCGCTCCCTCAGCACAGGGCTCGCTTTGATCGATGGCCTGTCTGCTGCCCTGCAACCCCCCCTGTGGGGGTCATCCCGGTCCCCGCTGGGGAAACTTACCTCTTCCACACAACAAGGCTCCCTGCTGAAACGACAACCGTGTGGCATGCAAAACATGGCTGCCCCTCCTCATCCTCAGCAACACCAGAGTTGTACTGCTGAGCCGCAATGGAGAGAGAGCTTTGAGGCGTGCTTTGATGCTCTGTGTGACCAGTTCTGGAGGCGCATATACCACCGACAACCCGTACCTGTCGTGGCAGTTAGTCTGAAGACAGCAACGACTACTCAACCAACGAAATCCACAAGCAGCCGACCCAACACACGGAAAGTCCCCTGACAGGTGGTTTTCCAGCGGACTCGCTCTGACACAGTGTGGCGACGGAGCACCCATGACTGCTTGGCTGTAGAACAACCGGCACCTCGGGCACTGTGGAGCAGAAACCACTTGCACAGCAGACCTCACACAGCGTTCGGGTATGTGACCCGGCTGAGGCAGCAGGACAGAGTGCAGAGAAACACCTCACACAGGAGCCGCAAAGGGCTACCTTGGATGTCTGTACATACGCCCACCAAGCGGAGCCCAATAGACCAGCAAGTCACACACACAGCCTAAGAGTGGGAATCAGCTGACCGCTGACGGGCATAGTAATGCAGCCCCACACCGGACAACAGGAACCGCGTCACTTTCTGCGGACTCCGACTCACCGTTGTGGGACTCTTGTCGCCCTACAAGAGGATGCAGCATTAACGCACTCTGGACTGCCAACACAAGATACCCAATCCCGGGCTCTTGCTAGAGAACACACAGTGAGAACTCTAGCTTGCAATAACTTGCAATAATGTTTGCTTGCAATAACTGATGATGTCTTTGCTTATTAGTTTTGCTCGACCATAGCCATATCAGTTCACTTAATCTACTGCTCGATAGGCATAACCTGTTGGCTATCTGAGGCTAATAATGAGTGCAAGTAAACAGAATGGAGTAAAATTATCTAATATACCTACACTCCTGAAGTACTACTACTCCTGTAGTACTCAGCAGCCTGGTAGCTTAGCATGATAACTTCCCATTAGAGCAATCTTTACACTATAATGCCTAGACAAATTGCACTGTCAGCTAAGCGCTCTATTGGGTATACTGTTTTTAGTTAATATGTGCCTAAGACCATCATAATTGTAACTAAACACGATTTCACTTATTGCTACCTAGCAGGTCCTGAGATGTACAATTATGTTGCTAGCCTGTTGCCTTTAAAATACACAACTCCATCTTGGAACTCCTCAAGCTCCGTTAAGCTTGTAGATCAGATAATTACATTAGCAGCCAATATGCGTTGCTAAAACCGTTCTACATCACATGCCTAGTTATCGCCTAAACTTTGTGTTCACCTTGTACCATATTATGCTAAGACATGCATGTTTATCTTGATAATCTAACAAAAATGTGCAATGCCTTCAATGCCACAATATTGTTCTCTTGTGTTTTTCGCTCAGTTTGCTCATGCTGTTGTGGCAAAGTAAACCCATTTGTTAATCATATGCACAAATAAAGAATTAAAAAAAATTACTTTGACTATCTTAGATGTTCAAACAAGAGTGGATATGATGTGCCAATATGAGAGAATAGCAAACAGAATAGAAAATAGAGACCTTTGGCATGAAAAAAGTGGCAGCTGTGGTTACAGTATAGGAATAAGGATTAATAGATATTTAAATAACTTGATTAAGGTGTGATGGGGATTAACTTTGGCAAACCTGACTGATGGTACGATTCTCATTTAAAGTAGTTCTTAAATAACAGAAAATATTAACTTTCGAAGCAGTAGCTATAAATGATTTCTACATGCAAATGTTTATGGTATGTGTTGCTGCAGCGCATTAATGGTCTAAAGTATTAATTGAACTAATAGGTTGTAAATAGAGTTGAGCGATCCCGAACTGCAAAGTTCCGGTTCGTACCGAGCATTACGATTTTTAAACCCCGAACACGGACATTTTATTAACAGTTCGGGTTAGAGTTCGGTGTTCGGCGATTTAATGGTGCGTTTTGAAAAGCTGCAGGGCATCCAATCAACAAGCGTTTGACTTGTGTGCCCTTAGAAGCCATCACAGCCATGCCTACTAATGGCATGGCTGTGATTGGCCAGTGCAGCATGTGACCCAGCCTCTGTATAAACTGGAGTCACACGAGCTCTTATTAGTGTAGGGAGAGGATGTTGCAGCTGTGTGGGTGGAAGATGATGTGGAGGATGATGAGGTCCTAAACCCCACATGGAATCAAGGTCATGCGAGTGACATGTCCAGTTTGGAGAAAGAGGCAGTGGTCGCAGAGAGGCACCAGCACAGCATAAGAGGGAGCAGGGTACAAAAGCAAGGCGGCCGTCCCCTAGACAGTACGTCTGCTACTGCCCACCGCACCCAGGGACCAGGCACACCAAAGCCAGCTCCAAGGAGTTCCCTGGTGTGGCAGTTCTTCAGACAATGTGCTGACAAGACACGAGTGGTTTGCACGTTGTGCAATCAGAGCCTGAAGTGAGGCATAAACGTGCTAAACCTGAGCACAACCTGCATGACCAGGCATCAACATGCAAAGCATGCGCTGCAGTGGAGTAAGCACCTCAAAAACCAAGAAAGGTCTCAGGCTCCTCATGCTTCCTCTTCTGCTGCTGTCTCTGCCTCTTCCTCTACCTCTGGAGTGACCGTGGCACCTGCCACCCAGCAAACAGAGGATGTGGACGCCACCGTTCCCAAGCATCTCCACACTGTCCCATGGAAGCGTTCACCTGTCTATCTCCCAAACACTGGAGAGAAAGAGGAAGTACCCCTACCCACCCGCGATCCCTGGCTCTGAATGCCAGCATTTCAAAATTCCTGGCCTTTGAAATGCTGTCATTCAGTCTGGAGGAGACTGACAGTTTTAAAAAACCTGACTGCGGTGGCTTTCCCACAGTACGTGGTTCCCAGCCGCCACTACTTTTCCAGGAGAGCCATCCCTTCCCTGCACAACCAATTGGCGGACAAAATCAGGTGTGCACTGTGCAACACCATCTGTGGCAAGGTCCACATAACCACTGATACATGGACCACTAAGCACGTGCAGGGACGCTATATCTCAACTGCACACTGGGTAAATGTGGTGGTGGCTGGGCCTGAGGTGGATAGCAGTTTGGCGCATGCAGGGGCGTATTAGCCGCGAGGCAAACAAGGCATTTGCCTTGGGCGGCATTTTTCAGGGTGCGGCAAAAAACGCCGCCCCCCAAATGCCTAGTTAGCCTTGTGGCTAACTGACATCCTGAGCGGGCGGGCGGCTCTGGCAGGCGGGTGGCTGGCGAGGGAGCACTTCCTATGAGCTGACTGCTCAGCTACCTCGCCCGCCGGCTGCAGAGTGAGGCTGGGAGCCGGAAGATGACGTCATCTTCCGGCTCCCAGCCTCACTCTGCAGCCGGCGCGCGAGGGAGCTGAGCAGTCAGCTCATAGGAAGTGCTCCCTCGCCAGCCACCCGCCTGACCGGCAGCCACTGGACCACCGGACCACCAGGGAGAGAGACCCCCCCCAGCACTCCAAAAGGTAAGGAGGTTGGGTGGTTGTTGCCACTGAGCCTCAAGCCCGGCCTGGTGGTGTGCGAAATCTCGTAGCAGCTCTGGGCCTAGCCGGTTTGACGCACATTCCTTGACTGGCGCATTTGCTGAATTTGGTGGTGCAGAAATTCCTGAAAAACGACCCAGATATATCAGAGCTGCTGCAGAAAGTGCGGGCCGTCTGTGCGCGCTTTCGGCATTCTCACCCTGCTGCTCGCCTGTCTGCGCTGCAGCGTAACTTTGGCCTTCCCGCTCACCGCCTCATATGCGACGTGCCCACAAGGTGGAACTCCACCTTGCACACACTGGAGAGACTGTGCGAGCAGCAGCAGGCGATAGTGGAGTTTCAGCTGTAGCACACACAGGTCAGTCACTCTGCAGAACAGCACCACTTCACCACCAATGAGTGGGCCTCCATGTGAGACCTGTGTCATATTGCACTGTTTTGAGTACACCGCCAACATGGCCAGTGCCGCTGACGCCGTTCTCAGCCTTACTATGCCGCTTCTATGTCTCCTTGAAAAAACGCTTCGGGTGATGTTGGAAGAGGATGTGCCGGAGGAGGAAGAGGGGTCATTTCCATGGTTATCAGGCCAGTCATTCGCAAGTGGCTTGGAGGGTGGGTTCCTGCACCAGCATAGGCCAGGTACACAATTGTCCACCCAGGGCACAGTTCTGGAGAATGAGGAGGAGGAACCGTGTTCACAGCAGGGTGGCACCCAACACAGCTCGTTGGCATCACTGGAGCGTGGCTGAGGGGATACGGAGGACACTGATGATACACCTCCCACAGAGGACAGCTTGTCCCTGCCTCTGGGCAGCCTGGCACACATGAGCGACTACATGCTGCAACGACTGCCAAGTTGCCGACATTCTAACTTGTTCTGATTACTGGGTGGCCACCCTGCTGGACCCCCGTTACAAGGACAACGTGCCGTCCTTAATTCCCTCACTGGAGCATGATCGGAAGATGTGCGATTAAAAGCGCACGCTGGTAGACGCACTGCTAAGGGCATGCCCAACTGACACTGGAGGCTCAGTGGAAGCACAAGGTGAAGGCAGAGGAGGTGGAAGAGGTCGCCAATGCAGCTGGGGCACTGCCAGCACCTCAGAAGGCAGGGTTAGCATGGCCAAAATGTGGAAAAGCTTTATCAGCATGCCACATCAACCAGCACCACCAGCTGCTATGGAACATCTTAGCAGGAGGCAGCATTTCAGCAACATGGTGGAACAGCACACGCCTACACGTACTGACTGATGGGTCTGCCCCATCCAACATCTGGGTCTCCAAATTGGGCACATGGCCTGAGCTTGCCCTTTATGCCTTGGAGGTGCTGGAGGGCGTTATCACAGACAAGCGCAGCCGCCTGTCCACAGCCAACGTAGACAAGCTCACGTTTATTAAAATGAAATGAACCAGGTATGGATCCCACCAGACTTGTCTGTACCTTGTGCAGAATAGGCATTTATACCGGCCTCACCCAGCCATTGTTATACTTAAGTGCATTTATTCTTTTTCTTTTTTTAAATATCCCAATATATTGGGGGCTACCTCAATTTAAAATAAAGTGTTGGCTACCTCCTCCGCCTCAACCACCGCTTCCACCTACACCGCCACGGTCGCTGCCTCCTCAACCTCCTACTCCACATCCACCTCCTCTTCCTAGTTCAAGATTTATTTTTTTAAAGTTTTTATGTATTTTGTTATTTTAAGTTATTTCCCTATCCAAGTTTGCTTGCAGGGCACTTGTCCTACTCTTACCTCCATTTTACTTCCTTGTGCAGCCCTCTAGCCCTTTCCAGGACTTTTATAGAGCCATTTTAGTGCCCAAAAGTTTAGGTGCCATTGACTTCAATGGGGTTCAGGTTCGGGGTCAAGTTCGAACTCGAACTTTTTGCCGAAGTTCGGCCGAACCCGGCTATGCCGAACATCCAAGTTTCTGCTCATCTCTAGTTATTATGTAGTACATATAGAATAGGCATCCAGCTTGTATCACTAAAACACAAATAAAAAATACAACATAGCGTAATATTGTTGCAGCCTTATTGATTGCCCAATGAATCAAGGTTACACTCACAGATTGTATATAATGAGCCTTCAGGTTGCCACCCCTGTGGATAGGGGGTATGTCCTGCTGTTTGTAGTAACGCCAATCTGGAGACCAAGAAGTTCACACTCTCCCAATGGTTGGATGTAGAAAAAAATTAATTTATTGGCATATAGTAAAATAAATTAAAATTGGTCCTACGTGTTTCATTCCCTTTAGGAAACTTCCTTTGAAAACCAAGGGAGGAAAAATAAAATATAAAACAAAAAAGAAAAAAATGAGAAGATGAAAGTCAAGGAAAAAGAATAGAAAAAGAGATAGTCAGGAAAAGATGAGAATATAGATTGGGGGGGGGAGAGGACTCCCTACTCACAGTATTCTGTTCACATTCTCCCTGAGGGGGGCCTGCTATGGCTAGTCTGAGTCCGCTCTCCTATCTGGTCCCTGTCAATCTCCACTCGAGCCAACCAAGCTATTGTCCCATAGTTCCTAAAGTCTTTGGAAAGTCGCCGTCGTCCCCTTTACCCTAGCTGTCAAGTCGTCCATAATTCTACATTCTCTTATCCTGGAAATCACCCCTGAGATAGCCATGCGGTCACTATTGCTCTGCGTGCACTTAAAGTTATCTTATGTACTAGCGTCTGCTCTCTCCTGGTCCACCTTTCAAATTATCTTTTTAACAGGTATGTCCATGAGTCCGTATCCAGAGGTCTGTTTCAGCATATCCTCCACCGCCTTCCAAAAGCTGCGTATCTTCGGGCAGTCCCACCACATGTGAATGTAGGCTCCACGGGCTCCGCAACCCCTCCAGCAATTGTCTGTGTCCAGTTTGCATTTTATATAGTTTTACAGGTGTAGTATACCACCTAAACATGATTTTCCATGTCTGCTCCTGGAGTGTGACACAGTAGCATTTTTGTTTGCTTTCCATATCTCCTGCCACTCCCCTAGATCTGCCTCCCATTGGTCGGTGTAAGTCAATCTCCTCCATTCTTTATTTTCTGCACTAAGATGTGTATATAGAAGCGTGATCATTCCCTTAGGAACCGTTCCGTCCAGGCATAGTCCCTCGTAGAAAGTCAGCCTTCCCTGGGTGGTCTTCTAGCAAAATCTCGTATCTGAAAAAAATCTGCTGGGGTTAAGTGATTGCCTTGTTGGAGTTCCTCAAATTGGATGATCTCACCATTTCTATATAGCTGGTGGAACCGCTGTAGTCTGGTTCTTTCTATATTTCGGAATTTTCTTGGAGCCATTCTGGGTTGAAACTCCTGGTTTCTAAGTAGCGGAGTTAGAGGTGAGGGGGCCAGATGCTTCAATACTGAGAACAGAAATTGCCACCGAACCCTGTCAAAGGCTTTTTCCGCGTCAATGGAAACAACCAAGGTGGGCATCCCGGTGGCCCTTTGCTTCCTCCTGGTATTCTCAAATAATTGTCTACCTTGAATACAACCGACCTGGTCAGCGTGTATAAGCGAGTTCAGCAACGGGTTTAATCTGTCTGCTTGTATCCTCGATAGAATCTTCAAATCTTGGTTGATTAACGATATGGGCCTGTAATTTTCAGGCCGGAGTGGATCCTTTCTTGGCTTGGACAGTAGCACGATCGTGGCAAGGGACATGTCAGGGTCCAGATGTCCTTCCCATCTCATGTTGTGAAACAAACTCACCAGTTGAGGTGTAAGCCCCCCCCGAAGGTCTTGTAATATGTGCAGTTGAATCCATCTGGTCCCGGTGCTCTGTTACCTTTCAGGCCCGGTATGGCTCTGTCCACTTCGTCCTCTGTGATTTCCGCTGCCAGTCCACTTACCGCCTCTATATTCAATTTGACCATTCCTAAGACATCTAGATATTTAAGAATATGTTCCTCCTCTTACCTATCACGATTATTCACTTCCTGTGTTTGATTATACAGCCGTTTATAAAAATCTTCAAAGACTCTGGCAATGTCCATCAGCTTTGATTTTGTTGAGCCATCAGGATGTCTGATGGCTGTGATATGAGACCGTTCCTGTCTGGGTCAAAGCTTCCTGGCCAGGAGTATGTCGAACTTATTAGCCTTTTCAATAAAACGCCCATTTTGACCAAACCATGGACCTGCCTGTGTCGTCGAACAACAATGTACGGATGTTTCTTCTCACAGCTTACAATTGCCTGTAGGTCTCCACATCTGGGGTCGTTTGGTGTTTCTGTTTAAGGGTTCTCAGTTGTCCCAGCAGGGTCTCCAGCTTTTGATGTTTCATTTTTCTTCTTCCTGGTGGCTAACTTGATCAGGATCCCTCTCACCACCACATTATGTGCCGCCCACACCGTGCTCGCGCTTACCTCTGGGGTGTTGTTTATGTTAAAGTATTCTATTATCTCCTTCTGGACCTGATCTATGATCTCCGGGTCCCGCCACAAAGATGTGTTCAGTCTCCACGTCCATGGGGATGCTGCGCACAGGTTGCCCATTGTGATGGATACATCTGCGTGGTCCAAGCGATGTTACCTACCCGTGACCCTACAATTTGAGACATGCCTGTCTCGTTTGTCAAGAAAAGATCTATCCTTGAGTATGTTCTGTGAGGAGCTGAATAATACTAATAGTCCTTGACTCCTGGGTGGGGAGCTCACCACACATCCACCATCCCCGTGTCCACAATAAATTCTTTGAGCAACCGGTCCTGACTGCCTCATTAATTGCGAGAGAGCTTGGAACTCTATCTCTCGAGCTCCTGTCCACAGCGGGGCATGGGGCTTCATTAAAATCACCCCCCATGAAAGCCATGCCGTGTGGCAGTGCTGAGACATTATCCCGTATCATATGCCAAAACCTAGAATCCGGTTGGTTCGGTGCGTAAATATTTATTAGATGAATAGTGTGTGAATGCAAGGTGCCCGAAAAAATAATGTAACGGCCCTTGAAGACCAGCAGCCTGCTCGGGTCAAACAATTGACCCTGATGATGTCATAGACGTGCGCCTCCTGGGGTCGTTCCCATAGCAACCCAGTATAAGCAACAAAATAATAAATATACATATAACTAAAAACATAGCCTGATTTTTATTTTGAGCTTTTTATGTTTTTAGTTATATGTATATGTATTATTTTGTTGTTTATACTGGGTTGCTATGGGAACGGCCCCGGGAGGCGCACGTCTATGACATCATCAGGGTCAATTGCTTGACCCGAGCAGGCTGCTGGTCTGGTGCCCCTGGGATCACTCCTATCTTCAACCTGGGTAAGTTATGGATATATTGGGGGTATATATTCTTATGGATTTGATTTACAAGCTCATCCTGATGAAAGTCTGTGATACAGACTGAAACGTTGATTTTTATTTTGAGCTAATAAAAGCTAAGTTTTATTCATTCTACTTGGAAGTCCCTGGAGTGCTATCTTGTACTTTTG
>OW240913.1:255793359-255812857 GCA_933207985.1 Pelobates cultripes
TGTGTGTGTGTATGGACTCAGCAGTCTGTGTGTGTGTATGGACTCAGCAGTCTGTGTGTGTGTATGGACTCAGCAGTCTGTGTGTGTGTATGGACTTCGCAGTCTGTGTGTGTGTATGGACTCCGCAGTCTATCAATAATTAAAATTCCTGTGAGTTGTTGTGTAGGAAGGGCCCCAGTGTATTGCTTTGCCTAGGGGCCCTTAACTCTGTTAAAATGGTACTGCTTGTGTGTGTCAGTGAGCTTCTATTTAGTGAGCATGTGTGTGTCAGTGAGCTTGTCTTTAGTGAGCTTGTGTGTGTGTCCCTGGACTCAGCAGAGTGTGTTTCTTTGTAGTTAGCCTTCTGTTTATACAAGTGAGTGTCTGTAGTAAGCTTGTGTGTGAGTCAGAGAGTTTTGTCTGTCAGTAAGCCTGTTTGCGCATGTCAGTGAGCTTGTGTGCTTACTGTACTATATATATATATATATATATATATATATATATATATATATTTTGACTTGTAGGAATGGCATACTTTTTTTTCCAGGGCTGCTTTGGATTCCCAGGGATTCCCAGTTTGGCTCTGCCAGCGAGTGCACTTTACCGCTGAATAATCTGTGTGAGCTGCCGCACACTTTAGCCCTGTTACACGCGCCTGGGAGCTGCTGTTGACAGGTACTAGTAGTCTAGAGATTGGGGTATATGCTCAGCTATCTGTATAATACAGATCTGTGTGTATAAAATATCCTGGGATAGTCAGTGCTTCCTGTATAGTGCTGCTCTCTGTCTTGGGATTATACAGAGAGCAGCACTATACAGGGAGCACTGAGTGTCCCAATTTATTATACACACAACCCTGTATTATACAGAGAGCACTGACTGTCCAGGGATATTATACCCAGACAGTAATTGATAGCTGTGCTGCAAAATGTCCTTGGAAATTTTTTTCAAATGTTGGCAACTATGGCACTGTATCAAGGATAATGTGTTTGTTTTTTAATAATCCCTGGTGGAAAATCATGATTCCTCCACCAGGTATTATTAAAAAAACAAAACACATTGTGTCGGGGGCGTGGCTTAACATGTGACAGGGGCGGGGTCAAACTGCGGCGAGGGCGGGGTTAAATGTGCCCCCCTACTTTTGTCACTGGCCCTCCATGTGCCCCCCCGAAAAATGAATCCTAGAGACGCCACTGCCGAGCAGGCTGCTGGTCTGGTGCCCCTGTGATCACTCCTATCTTCAACCTGGGTAAGTTATGGGGATAGTTATATATATTAGGTGCTCATGATAGTACAGAATAAAATACCATAATGAAATATAGGATAGTAAAAAGAGCAAGTTGGTTGTGGTGTGCCGGAACCGATGATGAGGTAGGCCTGAGAAAGAAGAGGGCTTACCAAGGAAAAATAAATAGAAAGGAAAAGTTAAAATGTGGTGTGGTGGGAGGGTCATTCAACACTGACCTTGAACGGTAAGGAGCAAGGTGTGCCTTATGTAGGCTATGAGTGGATACCAAGCACCTCCCACAAATACAGGCCAAAGTGCCTTTAATACTTGTGTTAGGTGCTCATGATAGTACAGAGTAAAATACCATAATGAAATGTAGGATAGTTAAAAGAGCAAGTCGGTTGTGGGGTGCCGGGACAGACGATGAGGTAGGCCTGAGAAAGAAGTGGGCAAAAATTAAGTAATCACATATATTAACCCCTTAAGGACGGAGCCAAATGTACACATTGTGAACAAAACAAAATGTAAACAAAACCTGGCATTTGCGCTACATGTCTGTCCAACCGTAATACACCTCTTTCATAGTAAATGCACCCACCCTAATTATATATCATTTTATTCAGGGGAAACAGGGCTTTCATTTAATATCAAATATTTAGCTATGAAACATAATTTAATATGAAAAAAATGGGAGAAAATACGATTTTTGTTTATTTTTTTAGTTCTAAATTGCATTTTAAAGGTCAGTGTCATAATACTGTTTGATTTTACTGCAATAAAATACACATTTGTATTTAGTAAAGTCTCACGTGTAAGACAGTACCCCCTATGTACAGGTTTTATGGCGTTTTGGGAAGTTACAGGGTCAAATATAGCACGTTACATTTGAAATTGAAATTCGCCAGATTGGTTACGTTGCCTTTGAGACTGTATAGTAGCCCGGGAATGAAATTTACACCCACAATGGCATACCATTTGCAATAGTAGACAACCCAAGGTATTGCAAATGGGGTATGTCCAGTCTTTTTTAGTAGCCATTTGGTCACAAACACTGGCCAAAGTTAGCATTAGTATTTGTTTGTGTGTGAAAAATGCAAAAAACGCCAATTTTGGCCAGTGTTTGTGACTAAGTGGCTACTAAAAAAGACTGGACATACCCCGTTTGCAATACCTTGGGTTGTCTACTATTGCAAATGGTATGCCATCATAGGGGTAATTTTCATTCTTGGGCTACCATAGGGTCTCAAAGGCAACGTAACCAATCTGGCGAATTTTAATGTGAAAAAACTGAAACGCAAGCCTTATATTTGATGCTGTAACTTTTGAAAACACCATAAAACCTGTACATGAGGGGTACTGTTGTACTCGGGAGACTTCGCTGAACACAAATATTTGTGTTTCAAAACAGTAAAAAGTATCACAGCAATAATATTGTCTGTGTAATGCTGTTTGTGCGTGAAAAATGCAAAAAACTTCACTTTTACTGGCGATATCATCGTTGTAATACATTTTACTGTTTTGAAACACTAATATTTGTGTTCAGCGAAGTCTCCCGAGTAGAACAGTACCCCCCATGTACAGGTTTTATGGTGTCTCGGAAAGTTATAGGGTTAAATATAGTGCTAGCAAATTAAATTCCCTTTACTTTCGGCATGGGTTGTCAGGCAGGTCCTGCTAATTGTAATTAATTAAGATACCTAATTATGTAAAAATATTACATAAATATATATGTAGAATTAATATATGTATATATATACATATGTGTATATATATGTATATATCTATATAATTTTTTAAAAATATTTTTATTTATATATAGGTTATATATATAGTGATATATACGTATATATTTATGTATATAGATATATATATTATTTGTTCTACGTGTATTTTGATATATATATATATATATTAATTTCACAGTACAGTTAGAACGAAATAACACACATCTATATATTTTTTAATTATTTATTTTTAATTATTTTTTTTAATTTTATTTTTTAACGTATTTACATTTTAATTTTTTTTATAATATATATAAATATATATATAACAATAATTATATATATATTTAATCAGTATCAGTCTACGTGTAATTTGATATTAATATATATATATAATTATATATATATTAATAGTAAAATACACCTAGACGGTGTATGTGTGTGTATGTATATGTGTATATATATACTTAGATCATATATATATAACATATATATATGATCTAAGTATATATAATAATTTTTTTTTACACCATTAACTTATTTTACTTTTATTTTCAGCCAGCAGGGGGACCACCTGTCATTACAGGCAGCCCCCCTGCCGGCAATACAGAAGCCAGCTATACCCGGCCATGTGATTGTGGGGTCCTCGCTAGGACCCCACTCTCACATGGCCGGGGGGCTTCAACGAGGACGGATGTGCCGCGGGGGGGCTCCCTGGGAGTCCCCCCAACCGCGATCGCCGGCGTGGGACCGCCGGCGACCGGGTAAGTTAACAAAAACCGGAGGGCGTACAATTACGCCCGGCGGCGTTTAGAGCCGCCTATTAGAGGGCGTAATTGTACGTCCTCCGGTTTTAAGGGGTTAAGACAACCAATACAGATACATTTATCAACCAGACATGTTTTTGAAAGCATCCCTTAATTCTTGTACTGGGTTCGGTATGTACCGTGAGTAAGCGGATGATTTCCAGTGCCCCAGTGTTTTTATAACATGAACTGGAATGGTGACACTGGAGGCTGTGGATGCCGTCCCTATGCAGAAGGAGTGCCCTAAGTAGTTAGCTGCGTTGAGGCCCAGTTGAGTGAGCAACGACCTGACGTAGGTCATGAAGGTTGTAGTGGTGAGTACCGAACTTTGTAATAGGAATAATGGTTGTGATGGTAGTAAATTATGATGCTGTATGTATGCATCGATAATCTTGACAGGGCACCACCTGTTGTGCGTGGGATAGTACGTTATTTTTACTGGTGCATGCTGGTTTTGGAGTGAGCTAGAGTCAGGATGTAATTATCCATGTGTTTTGTTAAGTGGGAATAGAGGAGAATAGGAGTAGATTGTCACGTTGGTTGTAGTGAATTCTCTAGGTCTTAGGAATCCATAGAAAGCTATGTATATTGCTGCTTTGATGGCAGCATTTGTGTTGGTGTCAAAAGGTTTTAAATCAAGCAGGTCAGACAATGCTTTGAAGATATGGTTGTCTATATGTAGCCTCTGTGATGTACGTGTGGGTTCAGATCTCTGAATGCCTCTGAGGATAGTCTTAATCTGGTGAGATGCCATGAAACTTGTGTTGTTTGGTTTTAAGATTAGCATATGGTGTTGAATGCCTGGGAGATAAAGTTTGATGGTGTTGAATGACATTTTAAGTTTAAGGTGGCAAAAAGAAGCAAAACCCCAAAAAGATGTCATGACAAAAGGTTGCATGATGTTATGTTCCGAAAGGAATCTTTTGAATAATGTAAAAGCCTTGTTGTATGTTTTGTGCATATTTTTTGACCGTGCCAATTGACAGTGCCCTGCTATGATGCATGATGGTGTCTAGTCCGGTATTAGTTGTTGAAATGTTGGAGTAGTGGTGGCTGTGAGCGCAGCTGACGGGAGTGCTTGATGAAATGCCTGAAATTTAAAATGAGACAAACTGTCAGCAGCTGTGTTACATATACCTGGAACATGGAAACAATACAGGAATAAATTATGACAGGCCGCCAACCAAGTGAGTTTCCTCAGAAATCTCATGATCTTAAGGGATTTGGAACGACCTTTGTTGATGATGTGACAGGTTGCCTGGTTATCTGAGTAGCATGTTTGCCCATAAATGACCCCATGCTACGGCAGCAGCCACGATGTGATAGATCTCAAAGAGAGCTGAGGTAGTGGAAAAACCTTCCAAATCCTGAACTGCTGTAGGCCAGCTGCCCCAAAGCCATTCGTTCCCAAAAATTGCTGCAAAACTTGTGGTAGATGCCGCATCTGACCAAATGGTAGGTGATGAGTCAGTCAGTTGAGGGAGGAACATACTTTTACCATACCTTCCACATGTGTAAGTCTGCCGTAGCTTGAGTATCTAAGGACAAACCTGTGTGTCGTGTAGGAAGAGTGGAAAAAGATACAAGAGTCGTGATATGAAGGAGCGGCCTTGAGGTATGATACGCATGGCAAAATTTAGTGAACCCAGCAGGGACTGTAGTTCTTTGTGGTTGCAAGTACCGAGCTGAAGGTAGTGGGTGATGTAGGTAAGAATGTTCTCTATCAGTCTAATTGAATACCCAGGAATGTGATAATCGTGTCTGGCCCCTTTGTTTTCTTAGGGGAGATTGGGACACCTAGCTGCCTGAATAGCTTGGTAGCTTTGAGGCTACTGGTAGGGGAACTATTCTCCTCGACCAGTAAGAAATCATCCAGGTAATGTAATACAGTAGGGCATCTGGCTATGTTCAATAGTAACCAGCACAATGCTTCGGCAAATGTGTTGAAAATAGTTGGGCTACTTTTGGACCCAAAAGTTAAACAGGAGAAAAATAGTAGTTCCCGGACCACTTGATGCCATGCAGGTGCCACAGTGTGGGGTGGATTGGCAGCAATTTAAAGGCATTAGTAATATCGGTCTTACTAAGCCATGCTCCGACCCCTGCTTGTATGATAGCTGTAATGGCGTGATCTATGGTGGTGTATTGCAGTGAGAATTCTTCGGAGGGTGTGAGGGAATTGAGACTGGGGTTAGCCGATGAGTGTGGTGCAGACAAGTCAATGATGAGTCTCTGTTTAAGGGAAGATTTCCCTGTGACAATACCAAGGGGGGTTAGTGCGCCATTCTTTGAATGGAGGAGCCTTGAAAGGCCCCAATAAGAACCCCTCAGCAACTTCTTGGGCTATGAGAGTGTCAACAGCTGTGTGGTTGTGTTGTGCGGATTGTAGATTAGGGCATTCCAGAAGCCCGGCCGGTATGTGTAGAATACCCGTGTGGAAGCCTTCTGTTAAACCAGAGATAAGAAAGTCTACCAAGTGTTTAGACGGGTGATGAGACAGAAATGCTGTAAATACCTAAATATTTATGGACGTTAGGTAAGGCTTAGAGTACATTTCATTTGGACACATGGTTTTTGCATGTGCCCTAAAACATTTTAAACAGATATGCAATAATCTGCAACCGCTATAATTACAAGACCCAACATTGAAATAATTACATATCTGGGACTTGCCCAGAAACATGATCGGGCGTCCCAGTTTCTCTGGTCAATTTCTCTGGAACACCAGAGGAACTAGCTCCTTGTGTGGAGGCATGTTCGTCCGCCGTGTTGGGACAGAAATTTGTCGTATGTGCCATAGAGGAGCAATATGCACAAGCCGGTGTTCTTAGACCTGCAAAGTGTCTGCAAAATATGACGGTATCAATCCATCCCCAGTTGGATCCATACTGTTCCGTACTGGGAGAAGGCTCCAGACACTTTTGCAGAAAAAGATGATAGTCATAAAAGGCTGATCCACCATATTTGTTTCCGAGGTCTACCAGCCTGTGCATATAAAGATCAAACTCCTCTCGTCTATTGGGATAGACCACACAGATGACATCCCGGTAAATACCAAAAGCCATTACAAACTCGGGGATAGTCAGTTTCCTGTTTAGGCGGGCGTCTCTAGATCTGACAACAGACACATCATCATAAGCATAAGTCTTATTCTCCACAATATCCTGGGAGGCAATCAGCAGAGAAGCCAGGTTGACATATTTACCTTCCAGGATATCTCTTTTTATGTGCTCAGGGATCATATGAGCAGGGCTAACTTCCTGGTCAACCTGGGTGAAGGCTGGAACAACTAATAGTAAGTCGGCTGGTGCTTGTGAAGCAGCAGCGGGTGGCCCTGCTAGAGTAAGGGCCGTGGTGACCGACTCCAGTTTCTCCAGCCTGGAGTTGACCTTGCTCCTGGACGCCATGAGTGATGACAACATGGAATGTATGTCTCCTGGGTTGGATTAGCTAGGTGCTTCCCTGGCATCAATGTTGTTAGTCGAAGTACATAGCAGTTTGAAAAGTTCTGCTTTCCTTGCTGTAGCTGGGTAGGGGATTTGCTTCTCCTCAATTCCGTAGTTATACGAGGGATCGTCCAGGATCTGATCGATGCTGGACTAGTTACCTCTCCTTGTGTAGGAGTGATGGCTCTAGCCGGATTGCTAGGCAGAGAGAAATCCTCTACCCCTTTCTGAGACATACTAAAAACAAAACAATTCATTTGTGTATAAAAACCACCAAGATCGTACTGGCAGGCTAGCTAAACCTGATGGCGAAACATTACACTTGTTTGGTGACAGGTGAGGCCCTACTAGTTGCCAAGTGGCTTGAGAGGCTCTATTTATGCATTGGCGCGAGGGGATTTGAGGCCACTCGTCGTAGTGGCAGGATTGTAGGCCTCTCGGTGACTGTAACACAGAAAAACAGGGAAGGGGAGTGACAGGTGAGGCCCTCTCTATGCGAGGCGACTAGCTCACGTGTGGCCTGATGGGTGTTTGCCCCCGAAACGTTGAGGCGGGGTGTTGGCCTCGCGGGACCACTAACTGATGGCAAATGCCAAGAAGGGGTAAATACCTATTGATCCTATTGCCAGTACTCTAACCTATGGGGGGAAAAATGAAATGTATGGCAGAATACCATATGAGCAGGCGTACGTACCTGGTAGTATGAATATCTCACAGCGAATTCATGTGGTGAAATATATATAAATCTGGACAGCCTGAAATGGGTAAAAAAAAAAGGGGGGTAATATTGTGAGTGTGGGAATGATGTAGACTGTGTAGCCCGTACCAGCGGTGTTTTTTTTTTTTTTTTAAGGACTTGATTGGAGTTTTAATTGGTAAATGAAGTGTAGTGATATACCATGACAATATAAATGTGTTACAAAGGCCAAGTGATGCTGTGTCTTTAATGCCAAAATTCTAGCTAGAAACAGGGAGGGATGTATGATGGGTGTCAAGTGAAAAAGAGGATGGGGTGGAGGAGGCCGTGGCCTATATGTAAATGCGTTATGCTGATATATAATTGACAACAACAAAGGGGCAGGGATGAAAACAATTCTTTGAAGTGATGTAAAATTGTATACAATATTACATTAATCTAAAAGACGTATGATTGGATCAGTACATGTGATTCAACCCAAGAATTCATGACTTGGAAAAGGAAACTGTATCCTTATGTATATGTTGTGTCGTAGTTTAAAACACAGAAATGAGGCCTGTAATTATAGGCTGAACAAACTTGACTGAAATGGATAAGTATGGAAAACTCCTGAAAGCTTGGCAGTCAAAATGATCCATACAGATATCTGAGCTGGTTTGTTATGGAAAACAATACAATACTGATACCTCTAAACCGTAATAGAATGAATCTATATTTATTTAAGCAAAGCAAATCGTTAACCGAATGATATATACATGAAATGATGAATGTAATCCATGAAAGGATTTATGCGAAATACATTTAGCAAGAAAAACCGAAACCCTATGGCAAGGGACACAGAAACTGAAACGAACAGTTTATAAACATGAAATTTTATGCGAACGTGCAAGCGTGTTTAAGCATATCATGAATAAGTGCCGAATGGCGAAACAACCGAAAGGATAACTTGTTTCACTGCAACACGGAACAGTTTTATGCGAAATGACAACCTTTAACTAATGTACTGATTAGCCGAATACCGCACGAAAAGAAACCGCGAACGGCTTGTTCAATTGCCACATAACAGGGAAAAAAAGTAAAGCGAGGACCCATGCTGTAACGGACGCCATGGGAACCGATCCTGGCGTGACAGGTAGGTCTAACTTACGGTTTAGGAGTCCCTGGGATGCGATCTACGACGATGACCGGGGTCAGACGAGGCTGGACGGACAGGCCTGGAATAGGATTCCTGGACACAGCTTGCCGAGGAAAAACTCGTGGACAGTGAAAATCAAGATGGCGGGATCCTCATTCAACGCTGACCTCGAACGGTAAGGAGCAAGGTAAGTCTTAAGTAGGCTAGGAGTTGATACCAAGCACCTCCCACAAATACAGGCCAAATTGCCTTAATATATAAATATAAATATATATATATATATATATATATATATATATATATATATATATATATATATATATATATATATATATATATATATAGATAGATAGATAGATAGATATATATATAATTTTTATTTTTTTTAATTTAAACAGTAGAAAAATGTTATGACCTCTGTCTCCTTTGTGCTCCTGAGATCCGGGGAGACCAACACACCACCACCCAGTCCAAAAGGAAACATGACCCCCTCAAAGTCTAATTAGGCCACTAGGGCTGCAACATAGGGGGAGGGCAGCTCAAAGGAAAGCAAAACCCACAGCCTCCAGGCCCAGTCCTGGGAACATGCCGACCTTAGCAGCCCGGCATGTCCCAATAAGGAGCCATATTCCAAAATCACTCCCTAGACCTTCCGAATGGGTGATCATCCTCCGCAGGCCCCTTGAGCGGAGGTTATTCCTCCGCGACCGGTTTGCCATGTCTTCCACTGCCAGGTCACTTTCAGCTGCATGTGCTGTGAGGCGGTTTCCCCGGTCGATCACTGTGTTATGGGCCTGTGCGGTAGCGTCCATTTGTTCCTCCTACTTCGCGGTCCGCTTCCCCAGGGCGCTTATGTCAGCCTGCAGAACCGCCGGCGTTTTGGCAATTTCCCCAGCGAGGTAGGCCCGGACCTCAGCAAGCTTTGCCAATACTTTGTCCTGCTAGGTGTTGAAGGCCTCTTTACCTGCACGAGGCGAGACCTGCAGGGACCCTCGCCATCTTGGCTCCCCGGTCAGCTCTGCTTAGGTGCCGTGAGGTCGAGAACAGTACCCCCGGACTCCGACCCCTTCTTTGCCTGCTTCTTCGGGAGTCTCTTCTCCATGGTAGGGGGCAAGGTGGGAAAAACAGCAGTATTTAGGTCGCTTTTGGGCGCGATCAGAGCGGAGCCCTAGTTAGACACGTCCAGTCTTCTCGACGGTCAGGCCACGCCCCCCCTAGAAATTTAATAAGGCAAAACAAAAAAATTAAAGGATTTACGAATTTGCTAGGACAAACCAAATTAAACATTTACGCAGATGATATTTAACGAACATTAGAAGAACCAAGTATTTCAGTCCCAGAATTATTGAAGGATATAAATATGTATTCTAAAGTTTCAGGAAATAAAATAAACCTGGAGAAATCAACATTTATATCTAAAAATATGAACAAAAGGACAATTAAATTTCTTGTACAAGACATTGGGCTTCCTGAAAAAAATTGACTGGCTAAAATATTTGGATATTACCATAACCTCAGATTTAAAAGATTTTAGTAGAAGCCAATTTCCTTCCTTTATTAAAACAAACTAACAAATTCTAAGGGATTGGAAAGACATGGGCTGTTCTTGGTCAGGTAGGAGTAACATTTTAAAAGCATACATTTTGCCAAAATAGTTAAACTTGTGGAGAATGATTCCTATTAACTTCCCAGAAAATTGTCTGTCACTACTACACTCCTCTTTTTCAAAATTCTTAAGGGGTAGTAGGAAACCAAGAGTTACAATTAAATTTTTGGCCAGATCAAAGCAGGACAGAGGCTTGGGGTGCCCAGAAATTTTGCAATGCTGTTAGGCTAGTAGACTTTTCCATATAATGCTCACACAAAGTAAAGCGGTAACTCAAGAAATATGGTATAAAATGGAAAAAGCTAAAACTGGGATTGGAAATTGATCCTCATTATTTTGGTTAGTAGAAGTAAACAAAAAATATATTCAAGACGCTCGAACCATATCCCAGATAATTGAAGAGTTAACGAGATGGTGGGATAAATTAACAAACAATAAAGGTCTTTTATAACTAAAATAATAGATGCACTCCCACTCTCAAGTATTTCAAATCTGTTAGAAAACATATGGTTATACCATCCGCATAGCGGTAAAAAATACCATATGAACCATTTTGTGATCTATAACTCTTCTTATGTGGTATATATCCTTAAATGTCCATGTGGATTTTTATATGTGGGACAAACCTCAAAAAAACAAGATTTTCCAAACTTAAATCCATTATGCGTACAAATATGACTTATTGGCCTTTGCCGTTCATTTCTCTGAAACCCTTCATAATATCTCCCAATTAGAATTTCAAATTATAGAACACATCCCTGAAACTTGAAGGATGGGGGATATAATTAACAAATTACTTTTAAGAGAGGCGTTTTGGATCAGAGAATTGGATACGCTATATGGTGTGGTCTTTAAATATGTTGTATGCTCGTTTTCTCTGTGTCCTGGCGCGTGCACGGTGTGTTGTGCCTTCTGCGCGTGTGCTGCGTTGCCAGCTGCACAGGCTTCCATTTGGACTGTGTGGGCTCCCATAGTTGTCGGCAGAGTGGTGCATGTGTGGGGGGCTCGGTCTGCCGCAGGTGCGTTGGGACGCTGCGACTAGGGAGCACGGAAGGTAATGCTTAATTTTTTTTTATTTTTTTTTTTATATTTGGTTGTGCCAGTATAGGTTAATTTATCTAAAATGGGGTATTTTTCATCTTTGATAGTTTTCTATACACTGAGTGGAGGCTTGCCTTCAGTGTGTAGATGCCCTGGTGGACCTCCTATCACTATAGAGGGGCGTTTACGTTTTAGTGGCCTCCTCTGTTTGATTGAATATGTGGATTTTATTTATCCCTTTTTCTATTTTGAGATATATATGTGTGTATATGTGTGTGTGTGTGTGTGTGTGTGTGTATATATATATATATATATATATATATAATGCCATGTACTGCTTTATTTTTCAGTTTTTTTCGGGAGAGCTGGTGAGTTGAATCTTTTTAATTATATTACTGTGTGTTTTAATACATTTTGTAATTTTGCATTAATTTATTGTGTGCATATAAATACTCATTTCTGATGTGGTGTTAGCTTGATAAAGACCTGGGTCTTCTTAAATCTGCCATAGTGAGTGCTTGAGATTTATGTTTTTATTTTTTACTTGTCTTATGGGATATGCTGACCCATACTCTGTTAGGAGAGTGATTTTTTTTTTTGAGTGTAATCTTATTTTCTTTTTTGATACATATGTGGGAATTGTCTAAAGCTGCATTAACAAAGTGATCGGACCTAAATAACACTGAAATGATGGTGCATGATATATACACCAAAGCCTCTACATAAAGCTAAAGTTTCTTTGGTGATTATACTGTCCCTTAAATGCTGCCATAGCTAATAATAAGTAATACAATATTTTGCCAAACTTGCAAACATTTTCTAATTTCAAATTTTGAAAGTTTTGATAAGTGTATTGCTTGGATGTTCTGTATAATAAAAACAATAAAATTAGCTTTGTTCAATATTAAAATATTATTACTCACTGCAAAAATTGTGAAATTCCACATTAATTAAAAAAAATCCCTTCTCTTCTATTTGTACAGAACTTATAACCTCAAGAGGAAGGACATGGTTTTCAAATGCAAAATTTAAAAGTATGAAAACAGTGCAAAACATATTTGAGTCAACCACAAGTCCAAGTGAATCATTAAAGAGGTAATTTTTAATACTTTCTGAATGTTTATATAACCTATCAAATTGAAACCTGATCCTTGCCCCCTTGATAAACAGAATTGCATCACAGTTAGTCTTCGTCTGCTCCGGGACAGAGTCAGAGCCTGGTCCCAGATTATATCATGACGAATAGAAAAATATGTGCGAATAAATTGACACATTTATACATTCTGTACATTATAAACTGAGAGGGGCTCTCTGGAGTACGTAAACATGCTGCATATTATTAGTTTACTGTAATGCCCTCATTTGCACTGGAAATGACCATGGAGCTCTGTAATAATTGACCTATACTGTTCCTTATCTCCTCTGTTCCATCCCCACATCTGACATACCAAATTTACACTTCCATTGTTTAATTTACAGGTTAATGAAGAGATGCAAACATTAACCCCTTAAGGACACAACTTCTGAAATAAAAGGGAATCATGATGGAATATTTCCATCATGTATCCTTAAGGGGTTAATGTTTGCATCTCTTAACCTGTAAATTAAACAATTTCCCTCTCCAAACTAGATACTGATCTGCAATTAATACCCCACATTCCAATTAATCATATGAAAATACCAAATTTACACTTCATGGTTGTTTTTCACCTCCTTTTGGCACATATATACAATATCGCACAGGAACACACACTCATATACTACACTATCATACATATGCACATACAGTTACACAGTCACACACACTCACAAGTAACATTGTTTGAACTAAATATGTAGACCTTGCAGTGAAAATACATTTGTTACAAATTTATTACAATTTTTACAATTTTCTATGATTATATGTAGTCAAAAACCTACAGCATTTTAGAAAATAAGAGATACAAAAATGTGGATGGAGAGATGTAAAAAAATAAGCTTCAATATGTGACCTACAAAACCAATATAATTGTAGGCATTAAATAGACACTCTAGTTCGTTCTACTAGTCAGGATGGCTATTTAAATATATGGTGCAACAGAAAGTAACTTTTTGTGATAATTGTCTCTTGTATGGACCAGAGTTTGGGTTCTGCTATCTCAGACAGTGATATTTGCACAACAGATAGATATATATATAGAGAGATATATAATTTATTTGTAGTCGGGGCAATATTGCCATAATGGTTAGATAACATATAATTAGTAATAAACATCATACTTAACACCAGTCGATTGTGGTGTGCTGGAACCGACAAGGCAGTAGGCCTGTAATAGAGAGTGCAAAAATAAGTGTATCATACAAAATATATTAGTTCTACCATACCTAAAAATTACTTGGATAAGTCACGAATGCCTGACAAATCCCTAACTGGTTCTGGTTCTGTAATGTAGTAAAGTGGATGAGGTGTTGGGTAGAGACAGTACCCCAGTAACTTGGGAACTCGAGACATACAACTATACAAAGCCACCTTTAGTTTGATCCATATAATGTATCGGCAGGCTAGCTATTGCCAAGTGGTGAAGAATTCAACTAATGAGGGTGACAGGTGAGGCCCTTCTAGTTGCCAAGCAGCTTGAGAGGCTCTACCTATGCATTGGCCCAAGGGGAGATAGAGGTCACCGAAATGCGTGTGGAGGGATGATGGCCTCTCCGTGACTACAAAAGCATAAGATAGAATGAGTGACAGGTGAGACCCTCCCTATGCAACAATGCAAGGCGAATAACTATGCGTTGGGCCGATGGAGTCGTCCTCAGAGTATGAGGGTACCTCAGAGTATTAGAATGGGTGTTGGCCTCGCGAGACCACCAGACTATGGCAAAAAGCCCAGAAACCTACCATAGTGGGCATCTAGATCCCCAACAGCCAGTACTATCTGCTAATATGGGACCTTAGCGTGGGCTAGATCGTGGACCCATATATAATAAAGTCCGAGAACTTAAGCCTTTGTGAGGGCCAGATTGTGGACCCATTTGGAATGGTGACTGAGCCCGTATGCTACAGCGTGGACCAGATCGCGGACTGGAATAAGTGAAAGTGACCTACCCCAGAGGTGGACACAAGGCAAGAAAGGCAAACACTGCCAGGAAGGATGAGCTCCCCGGCAGGACAACGGCTGGATGAAGCGTGCCACCCAGATAAGCAAAACCTGGGCCTAAGCCATAAAGGAGGGAAACCAAGGAGGGTATAGGATCATGGCAAAAATAAGTACAAAACTGTGACCAACCAAGAAAAGAAAAAAGGTTCAGAACCATCCGGTGATACAGGTCAAGGGACAGAGACCCAGTAACAAGAGTATACCAGTGAGTACATTAGAGGTGTAATAGAGTGAACCTCAACGCTGAAAATTGCCAATTAAGTGACGAGCAAGCAGGGGCGCACCAGACAGTAAAACTTGACGCAGAATTAGAACAGTCAAGTACACCATACAGAGAGTCACTTGAAATGGCAAAATACACGTAGCTGAGTTACACATACCCACAACCAGCTATTAGTATAGTAAGTGACATACCGTAATAATTTAACATGTGTTAAAGAAATATGCACCCATGACATAACCAGATTATGAAATGTGAAAACCTAAGCACTCAGAACATACAACAGGCAAAACCAAACCATTACTTTTTACATGAAAGGTTGTGCCTGCTTTCCTTTAAAAAAAAAAAAATAATAATTATTATACACACTTAATGTATCAAAAAAGAAAACAAACTATATAGGGGGATTAACAGTTACACACCATTTGGGAATAAATCAAACACACAAATGTTTAAAAAACAGGTAGCAAGCCAGGAGACCGGCCCATGAAGATACAGGTAAGTTCAACTCTCCATACCAATCACAGTAAAGTGGGAGAGGATTGGATGCCCTTATAAAGGGGACCCAAGCCCCTCCCACAACTACAGGCCCCGCCTTAAATTTAAATATTTATATGTAAATATAACTGAAGCAAAGATACATTTTCTTAAACAACATGGCTGGCACTTTTTATTTGTCACTTTTGCTCATTGCTACTTGTTAGAAGAATAAAACCTATTTTTTTGATGCATCATGAGATTTATTCTTTAAAAAGGGGATCAACTTTTTCACAATGTCATTTTATTATTTAAGCCCTCTTGTAAAATTCATATACAGACACAAAGATAAAGCACCGCGCTTACAGCAGCAGTAGCTTAGTTTCCAACAGCTTAAAATACATAGTAAAAACAAAGAGAATGTTCTCTTTGTTTTTACTATGTATTTTAAGCTGTTGGATACTAAGGTACTGCTGCTGTAAGCGCGGTGCTTTATCTTTGTGTCTGTATATGAATTTTGTATCACACAGCTGTTACATTGCTGCCAGCCTCCCCACGTTTGTCTTATTAATAGTTTATAGGTATGTAGGGGCAGCAGCCCTTCCTGTCTCATCAGAGAAATTTGCCTTTTAGCTGATACCAGCAAGGTGATTTGAATGTGTTATAGTCCTATTCAGGGTTAAGTATGTAGTGGTTTATAAAACACCCCTTCATGTCTCATTAGAGATGTTTACAGTTTGTCTGATACCAGCAAAGTTTATTGTATGTGTAGAAGCCCTATAAAGGGTTAAATGTGAAAGGGTTTATAAAATACCCCTTCCTGTCTTGGCTGATATCAGCACATCTAATGGCTAGTGTAGGAACTCACCTATTGAGGCTTGCCTTGACGTGGCAGGTGAGCTTATATATTCAAATGGCCATTGGAATAAAACTAAAGAGCCTCCATTTTGTTTAAATGTACACGGGGGTTTAGGCCAGAGCGCAGGTAACGTTCTCTTTGTTTCCTCTTGTAAAATTGTTTTGCTTTTTTTCCCCCACCTCTTCTTCTAGTTGAGCAGTGCTATGTGTTTGGATGCAAACAGCTGTTTCCTTGGATTTAATATATTGTAAAATTAAATAACAGGAACTGTCCTATCTATTATTTTTTGCAAGTCTGCAAACTTAGTAAAGGCAACAATATGCCTCCGCTACCTTAGACACGAACAATGATATGAATACGAAAACTGAACAGCTATGCAGTAATTACATTACAAAGTGGCATAAGTAAGTATATTGCCTTATAACAAATCTGAATCTAAAAGACTCTGGACTCTACAATATATTTAAAATCCACATTCTGGACAATTAAACAGATCTGAGTCACAGAGAAATAAAGCAAGGAATAATTATACTGCGCAAAATATTAATTTACACTCTTCAAATGAATATATTAAACTTTCCATTTTACCATGTCCATTCAAGGGTAAATACCCCTTTCTATGCATTCTTTAAAATAAAATATTTTTTGTTTGATCAAAATCTGTATTTGCTACACGTAGCACAAAATAATATAGTTAAAGACAATGCACCAAACTTGTAAATATCTAGAAACAGTGATGCAACAAATTCCACAGACCGTTTGAAAATTCAGCGTTTATAAAATCCACAGCCTTGCTGACAAATATATTTATTTGAATTTTATTTTCTTTTTATATCCAAGACCAGAAGAATAACTAAAAACCACTAGGGCCCTGTGTGACCCAGCCCCCCTCTCTCATGTGTCTCATCCTTCTTCCCTCCCCACTCTGGTGTCTCATGCCCTCCCCCCAGCTCCACCATGTGTCCCGTTCCCTCTCCCCCTCAGCTCTTTAATGTGTCCCATTCCCTCTGCCCCCTCAGCAACTCAAGGTGTCCCATCCTCTCCTCCTGTCAGGATTACAAGTTGATCCAGGACGCAGTACTGTGTCACACCTAGGACTAAGGACAATGTATAACCGGACCTTAGAATGGCCGGACTTAAAGTCTCAAAAAATAGTCAAGACTTGCCGAGGTCATGGACACAGAATCCGACACAACAATTTGTGAAAGCTAAAAGTCAAGGATACCAGATATTACAGAAGTCAAAACAAAGTCAAATACCAGAAAATCAAGATCAGGAATACACTCTCTCATAACCATAGGCATGAAACCACGAGAGAGCAATAAGCAGGAGGAGAATTGGGTTTAAATACCCCTCATGTGGATCTGATTGGCTGTAACCAGCCTTTGACTCCAAAAGCAGTTACCAGGTTTCCATGTGCATGATTGCTGCTCAGCACAAACCCTCCTGTGGATTTGATTGGCCATGACTGGCCTTTGACCCCAAAAGTAATTACCAGGTTTCCATGTGCATGATTGCTGCTCAGCACAACTTTTCCTGTCAGGACGGTAATGTTGCTCGGCACAACTTTTCCTGTCAGGACAGTAAATGCCATTAACCACATTTATATGTGTGGATGAATGTGACACCTCCCCCCAGCCCATCCACGTGTCCCAATTCCTCTACCCCTACTAACCCCTCAAGGTGTTCCATTCCTCCCTATCTCCCCCTTCCTTTCCATGTGCCACATACACTTTCTCTCCCAAGACAGTAGTCACTGATATAGCTCATTGGGAGGATTACCTACTGGGTGGTGATATTGGAGTAGTAAATCACTAGAGTCTACAGGATTTCTTGTTTATTATTGCCTCCAGTTTAAGAATAGAATAGAGTGGAGAGTCTACACAAGCAGCAAGTAGTAGTAGTGGCTTGAAGTGCTTATCCTTGTCATCCAAGATCATAGTACATCCAACTAGATGTTCAGGCTATTCCTCTGGTTGGCTGTCCATCAATTGTGAAGTTAAGCAGAAGATGCTGCAGAGAATAAAATTGTACCAAGCTGCACTGGTGCAAAGTCATTTGCCACTGTGAAGGAGCTCCAGTACTGCGACAGAGTACCTCCGCCCAATCTGCTTTTTAGCCTTTGGGGAGGGGGCCTGGAGAGCTTCAACCCCAGTCGCCAAGGCTTGACTGGGGTCTATGGAGCTTTTCCACCAAACCTGGTTGGTATCGTCCTCTCTGCCTATTTTGCTGCAGCCCTTCTTCCAGACCGGTATCGTGCCCTCTGCCAATTCCAATGCAGCTTTTCTTCTAGGCAGGTATCGTCCCCTCTGCCTATTGCTCTGCAGCTCTGCTTATAGTGCTTGCTATTTCCTTCAGATCTAGCTCTCTTGATTCATCCCAGGACTAAAGGTATCGTGCAGCCAACTGACAGGTATGACAACTCTGTGACTGGGATCACCCCTGGCACAAAAGCGTAAAACCACCGTTTAGTTAAGCTTCCCCG
This sequence comes from Pelobates cultripes, assembly GCA_933207985.1. Lineage (NCBI taxonomy): Eukaryota > Metazoa > Chordata > Amphibia > Anura > Pelobatidae > Pelobates > Pelobates cultripes. The sequence goes on from OW240913.1 coordinate 255,812,200, forward strand.
TTCGCAATAATGCAAGCTCCATTCGTATAGACTCCAACCGTATGAACTGCAATCAGGGGAAGACGCCAATCTCCCGAACGGGACCCGTACGGATGCTCCAAACTCCCGAACAATAATCCACGAATCGTTGCTAAAAGCCGAACAAATATATCCTCCAAGCGGCTTACGGTTCCAGCAATCAGTCGCTAACCGTGTGTAGTAAATCCCCCCCAATAACGAGACCAAGCTGTGCATTGAGGGTAAAACCAGAACTGGCTTTACTGTGGGCTACCTGCCCGTATTTATGCAGGTCTCCCACTTGGTGGACACTCCCCTAGGGGACCAAATGGGAGACTGTAATGACAGACAGACATATGGCACTTTCAGACATACATGCACAAAATATTCCCATAATGCATCCTAGTTTCCTCCCCTCTGCCCTGGAGATAATCGAGAAGTAATTCAATTATCTCCAGGACAGAGGCAAATCGCCATTTTAAATAAAGCCTGAAAAACACAAAAGAAAAAGTAATTACACAACTACCGAACATATTATATTCGTGCAACACATCCCCAGATGGATATGAGTGCATATTCTTAGCGAATAGCGCTCAGATCCCATACGCACAGTTCAATCGCCATGGAGTCAGTCTTTTACAGTCTTTTGGTATGCGATTGA
>OW240913.1:255812957-255918057 GCA_933207985.1 Pelobates cultripes
GATCCGCATTAATTTCGAGTTTGGATGACAACAAGAGGACATAGTCTTAAATTAGAGGGACAAAGGTTTAAAAATAATTACAGGAAGTATTACTTTACTGAGAGGGTAGTGGATGCATGGAATAGCCTTCCAGCTGAAGTGGTAGAGGTTAACACAGTAAAGGAGTTTAAGCATGCGTGGGTTAGGCATAAGGCTATCCTAACTATAAGATAAGGCTAGGGACTAATGAAAGTATTTAGAAAATTGGGCAGACTAGATGGGCCGAATGGTTCTTATCTGCCGTCACATTCTATGTTTCTATGACATTCATCGGCTGACTTTGTTTAAGTCCTTCTGCTATTAATATTGAGTTGTTTTGTTTATATACCTTGTTTTTTCGCAGCTTGAAAGAGGAAGTAGTTGATTGGGAGGGGCCTTTTATGGTGTCCTTACTCTTTTCTGATTGGTTGTTTCTCTCTATGTTAATGTGCTGTTGTGGAGTTCTAGTAATGAGAGACTTAAGCAAATATTCGCGTCCTGTCATTAATAAAATTAAGATTATAGTTACACTAAAGCTAGTATAAGCCCAGCAAGACTAAATTAATTAAATTAGTTAATTAAATAGAAATATACAGCGAATACAAGTTAACCATTTTGATAATAACTCACAAATTAATCATTTTTATTCAAAGTTCAGGTGAATTTAATAAGCACACACCACAACCTTTAACATCAAAAGAATGTAAAAAATGAATACACAAAAAGAGTAACTTTTCAAAGGATTCCCCACTCTTGACACATCAAATATTATATATACAATATTTTGATATACAGCCAAAAAGACAAAAAAAAAATACTATAGTACATAGTATAGCACTCCTTGGGTGATAGAGCCCGATAGGAGTTATATATTGTACTCACAAGCCATTAGGTGGGACAGGCTTACAGAAATATCTCAAATACTTTCAATTTAAAATTAGCATGCATGCGCCACGTCATTAAAAGGGGCGGGCATAGCAGGCGTCTCTGTGGCTGAGTGGAGCTTCTCACGGCGTGGGAGCAGCAGTCCAACACCAGATCGGTGGACCGATAAGGTAAGTGGGAGGGAGTTGACACCAGGCAGTAAAGACGTAAAAGTATAAAATAATAATAAAAGAGTTAAATGGTACACTCACAGTATAAAAGTAGCCAAAATACCATTAACAATAGTAAAATATCCACAATGCATTTCCCCTTTAAGGCTTTATCAAGTGGAGATAAAAAACATGCATCCTCCATGACATTGCCGGAAGAGAGGTTAAGCAACAGCAAGAAAGACTCTGTGCTGAAAAAAGGTAAGTAAAAGGCTTTATTTTTTTCATTTTTGGCACACATGCTTGTGATTACTATAACAAGGGATAGGGGCACTAAAGTGCTAGGAATACAGGTTTGTATTCCTAACACTTTAGTGTTCCCTTAAGAGGTCTCTCTTTGATGTACTGTAATCTTCTACACCTTCCTATTCATAAGCATCAGTAAATGTCATAAAATGTATATTGCAGTATGCAGCTCTGATATAAATTATTATTATTATTTTTAATTATGTTATTATTTACATAGCGCCAACAAATTCTGCAGCGCTTTACAGTGGGTGGACGAATAAACATGTAGTTGTAACCAGACAGTTGGACACACAGGAACAGAGGGGTTGAGGGCCCTGCTCAATGAGCTTACATGCTAGAGGGAATAGGGTAAAGTGACACAAAAGGTAAGGATCGTATTAGACTAATGACAGTTGCAGGAGAGGAATCAGTCGGGAGCTATTAACAGTTTAATTGATATACTTTTATGAAGAAGTGGATTTTTAATTTTTTTTTTGAAGGAAAGGTGACTGGGTGAGCATCTAACGGAGGAGGAAAGTGCATTCCACAAGAACAGTGCAGCCCTCGAGAAGTCTTGAAGGTGAGCATCAGAGTTGGGAGTACGCACAGAAGATAGGCATAAGTTTTCAGCAGAGCGTAAGGGCCTAGACGGTACATACTTGTGTATTAGGGAGGATAAATAGGTGGGAGCAGCATTATGTAGAGATTTGAAAGCAAGAACCACAATTTTAAATTGAGCCCTATATGTTACAGGACGCCAATGTAGGGACTGACAGAAGGGTGAGGCATGGGAGGTGTGGGCGGACAAGAAGATGAGCCTCGCCGCCGCATTCATTATGGACTGTAACAGCGCAAGTTAGGAGCACGTAAAACCACTGAGAAGTGGATTACAGTAGTCAAGGCGAGAAAGGACAGTGGAATGGACCAGAACCTTAGTCGCATCTGGCGTTAAGGGTCGGATGTGCACAATGTTTTTGAGATGGAAGCGGCAGGATTTGGCAATAGACTGAACATGAGGCATGAAGGAGAGGTCGGAGTAAAAGAGAAGACCTAAGCATCGAGCCTGCGTGGTGGAGCTGATGGTAGCACCGTTCACTTGGAGGGAGACAGACACAGGAGTAGCATTAAGGAGGAAATTTCAGTTTTGGTCAAGTTTAGTTTAAGGCAGTGGGCAGCCATCTAGTTAGAAATAGCAGAGAGGCAGTCAGAGACACTAGTCAAGAGGGATGAGAAGAAGCTGTTGATGATCAACAGTGTCAAAAGCCGCAGAAAGGTCAAGGAGAATTAGAATATAGTAGTGACAACGAGATTTTGCAGCGAGTAGATCATTGGATACTTTGGTCAGTGCCGTTTCCACAGAGTGCTTAGCGCAGAAACCAGACTGAAACAGGTCTAGCAGAGAGTTGGACTTGAGGAAATCTGTCAATCTCACATACACAACTCTTTCAAGGATCTTGGACACAAAAGGCAGTAGCGAGATAGGACGGTAGTTGGATGGGAGTTAGGGTCAAGGTTGGGCTTCTTTAGAATTGGGGTTATAGTTGCATGTTTGAAGAATGATGGAAATATGCCAGAGGAGAGATAGAGGTTGAGAATTTTAGTGAGAGGTAGAGAAAGAGAAGAAGACAGAGTATGGATGAGATGGAGCAGGTAGTGGGGAAAGAGGACTGGAGCAGAGCAGAAACCTCTTCTGCTGTAGCGGGTGCGAATGAACATAGAACAGCAGAGGGAGTGAGGTTAATGGAAGTATTGTAAGGGGAAGAAGAGATGAGAGATCTCTTCTCTGATTGTAGAGATCTTGTCAGTGAAGTCAGTTGCAAGCATAAGCATACATTTATAGTGAATTTATAGTGAAGAAAGTAAAACACACAGTAACTGTGCAGACACAGTTACTGTGACAATGTCACTGCTTCTGGAAAATACAGATTAAGAAACAGAAAACACACAGAAAAAATACAGTTTAAAATTTTACTTAAATTCATCTTAGCAAACAATTTGGGGAAATCAGTCACACCTCATGTTAAGTCCACCACCATGCCACAGTACCGCAATATCGGTGAGTCATTCGATAATTTGTAGGGAAAATATGCAGAGTTAAAAAATTCTCCAACTCAGCAAGAGTCACAGATTCGCTATTCTTTATCTGTTTAGACAATTCTATTAGTTATTACAATGTCCAAAGGTTACAGGTACCCAGAATACAATGTCCATAGGTGACTGAGAGGTACCCAAAATACAATGTCCAAAGGTTACAGGTACCCAGAATACAATGTCAATCGGCGACCGGTATACAGAAAACAATGCCCTTAGGTGACAGGTATCCAGAATACAATGTCCATAGGTGACAGGTACCCAGAATACAATGTCCATAGGTGACAGGTACCTTGGCTCAGAGAACAAGCGTACCTCATTATTTGTATTTCTTTTTGCATCTAAATGATCCATTATTCTACCAATTAATTTGTTCTTTCCACTTTCTTTTTAGATAGGTTACCATTTTAACAGGGTGTAAACAACCAAAGTTAAAAAACAATTGGATATGGGTGTCACGGTCCACGCCGTGACATCCAGTCTGCCAGACGTGGTCGCTCTGGAAGCGCCCGATAGGGGATTTGAACTGTGGTTCTTCTGGACCATATCCTGCTGTTCTTCCTCTGAGCCATTTCAGGACTTTGGATAACTCCCTGTTTATTCTTGTATTGCCTGCAGCACCAGGGGGCTGGACTTCACCAAAGGCTCTGATCTGTCAGTAACTCTCCAGCTGAATCTGATCCTAATTAACAGGATATAAAAGCCTGCCTCACCCTGGGAGGGGTGTCAGTTCATTGACTCTGGTTCCCTTGTTTGGTTCCTGTTACTCCGTACCTGCGTTCCAGTGATTCTTGTCTATTCCGGCTTCTGACCTTGGCTTTCCTCCTGGACTACTCTGACCTCTGGCTTCCCTGATTTTGGCTTCCCTTGACCACGCTTCTGCTTATCCCTGCTGTACTGAGTCTTGGAGCACCTTTCCTGGAAAGCCCCCGTGCACAGACTCACAGGCCAGGTGGCGTCTTACCTGGTCACCCTGGTCTGTGTCTACTTTGCAAGGGTGAGCGTATAACTCTGCGAGCTGGACTCCCTATCAGGTAAGACTCCGTTACAATGGGTGGATTGGCGCTAGTTAAAATATGAAAATGCAGCAACCCTAGTGTCAAAGTACAGGGTTCGCAGTAGAAAAACACCACCACACACTGTGATATACTTATACTTACAATATTTATCTGGTTATCTGTATAATATAAAACTATACATAGCGTAATACTGTATAATACAGATAGTATAATACACAGAGGTAATGGGTCACTCACTCTTCCCAGAGCCATGTATAGAAGGCTCTGGCTGTGATGGCTTGTCAGCAAAGAAAGCTGCTGGAATGAATAGTGTATCCTGGAGTTCTGTATTTCCCCAAATATTCAGGAGACTTGAAGATTTTTCCAAAATTATGAATTTACTTCAATAAGGTACAAAGAACCGGATATAGCAGCAATCAAATAATAAAAGTCCAAAGTAAAAGCACAACGCGTTTAAACCATGTAGATCATCCTCAAGTGCATGACCCGAGTTCTGCAGAGGGGCCCATTACGAGGAGTGAGGGTGTTTAATGAGCCTGTGGATCGAAGAAAGGGAGGGCCGGAAGGATCTAGGATCTCAATGGGGTCATCAGCGGTGGTTGGCGGGCCCTTTGGCGATCAGTCAGGAGAGAGTCCAACACCGTTTCCGTCACATAGTGGGAATGGCCGCTGAGAAAAAAAACAGCACTGAAGGGATGTGGCACCTGAGCTGTCGGTCCCGTACTCATCCAGGACGTCTTGGTTAACTTGACAGAAAGCTTCCTCTTTATCAGTGGGAGCGCCATGGCCCTTCCAAGGTCCCTTACGTGTGGAGCCTATATGCACAGAGCAGAGGGAATCACCCGAGTCAGAGCCCAGGCACCTGAGGTGCCACGAGCAGTCTGTGTGTCACAAGCGGGGAACGGGAAAGCGACTGGGAGCCGCGACAGGAGCCAGGAAGGCCGAAAACCCCGGGGGGAGGGCACGGTTGCCGCAATCGCGGGCAGCGCGAGGGCTGGCAGGGGGGATCCCCAGGGAAACCCAAAGGCTAGGCAGCACCCCAGGATCCCAGATCCCCACATAAATCAAAGGGGCACACACAAAGCAAGCAGCCCCGATAATAAATACAAAATAGGCAGTAACAATGCAAATAAATACACAAAAGAACCCAGAGCAGACACACTCTCTGAGTTAGACAGTGCTCACCTAGAAGCAGCAGCAAAGAAAGAGGAAGTGGGAGGGTCTGACTGTGGGATTTCATACTGCTGTCATTTTGTTCTGATTGGTTGTTTGAAAAAAATCTGTTAACTGTTTCTTTGCTGCTGGAGGTTTCAGTAAAGAAGGTAAAGCAAATATGAAGCCTCCTGTCTAGTCATAAAATTAGACTTCAGATATATTGGATAAAAAGTAGAAGGATTCTTCAAATCCATGTGTGTGAAAATATCACCATCACTTTCTATATTTTCTATCGTATTGTTTTCTTTCTTATGTTTAAAAAAACTTTTTAAGACATAATTTGTTTAAATCTGTATATGCTTCAAATTTATTTATATAGCAGCTAGGGGCAAATTTAAATCCTTTATTTAAAACTTTTACCTGAGTTTGATCTGAAAAAAAATTCTGTTAAATTAAAAATCTTTATCTTCTCAGTAATTTTCTTCCTTGCCCTCTCCAATTTTTTTTCCTCCCCTATTTCCCCTTCTTATAAAACCCTGTGTCTCTTTCTTTGCGGGTTCGGTGTTTCCATTGGGGCCTACCTCCATCTCCGACCTAAAAAAGTAGAGTTAGTATTGTCATCCTCTATATTTCTCAATGTATCGAAGCGATTGTGTATTGGAGTGTCTCTCCTTTGAGGGGGCGGGGACCTATATTGGTTCCCATGAGTATTATTTATTCCATTCTCTAATTGATTTTTATTTTTATTTCTCCAATTCCCACTATTATTTCTTTTTCTTTTTACTTCAATCCATTCCTGGGTTTGTATTCTTTCAATTGTTGGTTTTCTTATTGGTCTATCTATGATGGATTTATTATAATTGATCTCTGATTTTTGGTCAAATTTCCTTTTATGGTAATTTTGCCCATACTTTGTTCTACTGTGGTTATTTTTATAGGTGAATGTGGAACAATGCACCCGAGGAAGACCTACAAAGTTGAAACGCGTTGTGCTTTTACGTTGGACTTTTATTATTTGATTGCTGCTATATCCGGTTCTTTGTACCTTATTGAAGTAAATTCATCATTTTGGAATAATCTTCAAGTGTCCTAAATATTTGGGGAAATACAGAACTGCAGGATACACTATTCATTCCAGCAGCTTTTCATGCTGACAAGCTAGAGCCTGTTATACGTGACTCTAGGAAGAGTGAGTGACATATTACCTCTGTGTATTATACTCTCTGTATTATACAGTATTATGCTATGTATAGTTTTATATTTTACAGATAACCAGAGAAATATTGTAAGGTCCTCCTTGATATAAGTATATCACATTGTGTAGTGGTGTTTTTCTATTGCGCACCCTGTACTTTGTACATGTATTTGCATTTTAACAGGATGATGGAGGAAAATGATTTTTATTCTTGTCTAAAACGAATTCCCGTTGGAAAGTACGAAACATGTCAGATGAGTCATGGTGGAGTTTTAAATTGCTGTTAATACCATCTTAATTACCACCTGCCAGAAAACAGACCATAACTAGCTTTTAATGGCTTCATAATACTCTATGAGAGCTGTAAACAGTAACGCATGCTGGTTACTCCCTGTAAATAATGGTGAGATTTTGTAGTTGGAAAATAGCCAATACTTGCTAAGATTAGTGACAGCTACTAGCAAGTAAAGCCAGTTTGGTAAAAGTTACCAACAACATTGGAAACAAGCTCTTAGTCTATATGTAATGTGTTAAGAATTAATTTTAGTATTTATTATATTAAATTTAAGAATTGGCCTCTAAGCTCATTTTACTATTGAAGAATTGGACCTCAAATTAATGCCTTGCATATAATTTTAAAGTATTCTTTAAAAATATAACTGGGTTTCCAAGAGATCTTTGCTTAATGAATTTGAGGCTGCTCGTAAGACAACATAAATTCACTCCAGTATATGCCAAACATCCTGTACATCCTGGTCACTCTTCTAATCGTTTACCTTCAAAGAAAACTTCAGCAATCTGTGAGTGTGACAGATAATGAGATGATGTTATAAAATAATTGAGAATTTCCTCTAGCCAGTTAAATTGGCATTTTTTACATTTTCAAAATATATCATAGCTTAGAAAGAAAGAAAAATCTGCAACCATTAAAAAAAACAAAGACTCATTAAGATGAATTGTTCTGTATCAATCAAGCGTAAGTGTTAAATTGAATGTATTTTGCATAGAGTATGTAATTGTTACTCAAAACCACTTTATGACAGCTGTCAATGGTTTTTAGGGAAAAAAAGAATAATATTGTTATACATCATATTTTAGTAACTTAATTCTTAAAGAGACAGTGCAGTGATATCAAATTAGCTATATATAATGATGCAAGCCTTTCTATGTGTCCAAATGCATGGAAAGCTGTATAAACCCTGTATATAATGGACACTGTAATGCATAATAAAACCGCATTACACTGTAATGTGTTGAACGTCTCCCGACACTTTTCTATGATATCTTCCTTTGGTATCACATAGTGAACTGGTTCCCCTACTTAGAAAGCTGCTAACACTTTAGACCATATTCTCTCTGATCTGTGGTCAGTGTATAACTTCTCAAGGGTACCTTTTCCAATGCTCCGATCACCATCTGCTCTAGCACCATCTGCAAAAGCATCTTCATTTCAATCTAAGCAAATTCACCAAGTTTTCCTCAAGCAGAAATCATAACTCTGTCAAACTGCAACGATTATCTACTTTGAAAGTAACACATGTGGGAAGGGAAGACGTATAGGAATGGCTGGGAAGGGAACACGTATGGGCATAGTTGGGAAGAGAACACGTATGGGTATGGCTGGGAAGGGAACATGTATGGGCATAGTTGGGAGGAGAACACGTATGGGTATGGCTGGGAAGGGAACACATATGGGCATGACTGATGAGAGAAGTATGGGCGAGGAGATATATAGCTGTTGGGATAACAATGTAAACATGGCTGTAGACAGGAGTGACTATGAAAGGAGATACAAAAATAAATGGGAAGGAAAGAGGGATGCTTCCTGCTCGTTGAACATCATGGAAATTGCTTCCCACAAAAAAACATTCTAAGATCACCTCTAGTGGATGTCTGGTAGACAGCCACTATAGGCAGCTTTAGTGCTGCAATGTAAACATTGTAGTGTCTCTAAAACTGCAATGTTTTTCATTGCAGCACTAAGTGTAGAAGGGACACTGCACCCAAACCACTTCAATGAGCTGATGTGGTATGGGTGCCTATAATGTCCCATTAAACTTCCTCCAAAATGTTCTGATTTATCATCTTATTAGACCAAAGATATGCATTATTTAATAGTGGTGATGCTAAAATGCAGGAATAAGGAATCGTGCACACAAATCATCACTTAAAACCAAGACAATGAGTGAGCGCTGAATAACACAAATGAGCAGCAACCCTAAAAGGGAATCCCTCAAAAACCCTTTAGGATAAAACACAAAAAATACAAAAAAGGGCTGCGCTTAGATAAAAAGTATAAAAGTCCAGATAAAATAAATAAAGGAGAGAAGGTCTTATCTTGCAATGTCCGTAGTGCTTAGTCCGAAACAGTAATCTTGCTTTCTGTCTTCCTTGCGGACTGTCTCGTATGTAAGAGATAAAAACAGATACAAAACCACAATGGTGCAGTATATCTTAATGTGAGAGGAATAAAATATAAAAGCTTGATTGCGAACTCACATATCCAAGAGCTAGAACCTGCTCTGGTATAGAAGGCGTACAGCGGTTTAGATCCCCGCTTATGGGATATGGGATGGTTATCCTTCACGTATTTCCTCCTTCCGTTGGTATAAGAAATGCTCAAATAAAATAAAAAGAGACAGCCAATAGTGTTCTCTGCGTAAAATTAAAATAGAATATAAAATAAAATAAAAATGGATACTCACAAGACAGGAGCAGGTCAACTGCTCCTGGTATTTCGCACTGGTGGAATAATCCCCACCTAGGATTGCTTGGAGTCCAGGGAGTGATGCCAGGTAAAAATAATGCCAGGTAAAAGTAATAATTATATGTGTATAAAAAGATAAGTAGTACAATAAAAGATTATAAAATATACTTTAATTGTAACATTACACAATATAAAAAAACCATAAACGCGTTTCGCCAATCGGCGTTATCAATATGGGTAAAGAACCTGATACCTGGCAGTAAATCATTTAAATAGCATATACAATTAGTTCAAAAATTGGCGCCAAAATTTGGGCAGCCAATCAAATTGCAGTAAGAAATTACATTAAATAAAACACTAATAAAACATAATTTATAACATGCATAAAAATAAGAACTAAAAAACTATGTACATCATATAGTTAAACTCTAGAAACGATCAATAGTTGATGCAAAAAAGACTATGTGATGCACGGTCACATGACCGGCATCGAAACCAAAGGGAATTGTGGGATATGTATTTCGACGCCGGCCGGCACTGCGCAGCCGCCGGCGCCGTAAGGGGGAACTGGTAGCTGGCGTCTGGACGCAGCCGCTCGCATAGACGGTGCGTCCAGACGTCAGTGGGCGGGACGAAAAGCGGACGTGCTGACGACGGCGGCACGCACACAACAGAAGCCGCCGTCGTCAGGAAGTAAATAGACGACGGCTCACACAACGCTGTGGCCGTCGTCATGGAGATAGGACACAACAGAGCCGGCTATGGCCAAATAGAAGAGGGGGGAAAAATAAATAAAAATATACAGAATAAAAAGGAATATGCTGTAAAATAGATGAAAAAATAGTGGTAATAAATGAAATAAATAAAAGCGAAATGATAAGGGGCAGCAGATAAAAATAAACAAGACATAGCAGATAAAAATTATCATTGACATCATGCCAACTCTGCTAAATAGTAAGGGCAGGCATGGTGAGTAAATAAATAAATGGAATAAAATGGTATAAAAACATATATTAAATGCTCTTACTTACAGGAAATTGAACAAATCAAAATCAACATTCAGGCCATAAGGTGCGAGAGTTTGAAGTGTATAGACCCACTCCATTTCTTTTTTACCTAAAATATTTTTAATGTTTCCACCCCTCCATGGAACCATACATTTCCCTATAGCAATACATTTCAGCATTTTAGGATCTTTGTTATGTATAATGAAATGTTTGGATACTGAATGATTTAAGTATCCATTTTTGATATTTCTGCAATGTTCGCTCAAACGTGTTTTTAAACACCTTGTGGTCATTCCAACATATTGGAGACCACAGGGGCATTCAAGCAGATATATCACATTTTTCGTGGAGCAATTGATAAAATCATTTATTTTGTAAACCTTATTAGTCCTTTTTGATGTAAATTCCGTTACTTTGGATGGAACATCGGAATTGGTGGATTTACACACAATACACATTTTACACTTGCAGAAGCCTTTAATTTGTGGGAAAAAGGATTAATTTTTATCTGCTATGTCTTGTTTATTTTTATCTGCTGCCCCTTATCATTTCGCTTTTATTTATTTCATTTATTACCACTATTTTTTCATCTATTTTACAGCATATTCCTTTTTATTCTGTATATTTTTATTTATTTTTCCCCCCTCTTCTATTTGGCCATAGCCGGCTCTGTTGTGTCCTATCTCCATGACGACGGCCACAGCGTTGTGTGAGCCGTCGTCTATTTACTTCCTGACGACGGCGGCTTCTGTTGTGTGCGTGCCGCCGTCGTCAGCACGTCCGCTTTTCGTCCCGCCCACTGACGTCTGGACGCACCGTCTATGCGAGCGGCTGCGTCCAGACGCCAGCTACCAGTTCCCCCTTACGGCGCCGGTGGCTGCGCAGTGCCGGCCGGCGTCGAAATACATATCCCACAATTCCCTTTGGTTTCGATGCCGGTCATGTGACCGTGCATCACATAGTCTTTTTTGCATCAACTATTGATCGTTTCTAGAGTTTAACTATATGATGTACATAGTTTTTTAGTTCTTATTTTTATGCATGTTACAAATTATGTTTTATTAGTGTTTTATTTAATGTAATTTCTTACTGCAATTTGATTGGCTGCCCAAATTTTGGCGCCAATTTTTGAACTAATTGTATATGCTATTTAAATGATTTACTGCCAGGTATCAGGTTCTTTACCCATATTGATAACGCCGATTGGCGAAACGCGTTTATGGTTTTTTATATTGTGTAATGTTACAATTAAAGTATATTTTATAATCTTTTATTGTACTACTTATCTTTTTATACACATATAATTATTACTTTTACCTGGCATTATTTTTACCTGGCATCACTCCCTGGACTCCAAGCAATCCTAGGTGGGGATTATTCCACCAGTGCGAAATACCAGGAGCAGTTGACCTGCTCCTGTCTTGTGAGTATCCATTTTTATTTTATTTTATATTCTATTTTAATTTTACGCAGAGAACACTATTGGCTGTCTCTTTTTATTTTATTTGAGCATTTCTTATACCAACGGAAGGAGGAAATACGTGAAGGACAACCATCCCATATCCCATAAGCGGGGATCTAAACCGCTGTACGCCTTCTATACCAGAGCAGGTTCTAGCTCTTGGATATGTGAGTTCGCAATCAAGCTTTTATATTTTATTCCTCTCACATTAAGATATACTGCACCATTGTGGTTTTGTATCTGTTTTTATCTCTTACATACGAGACAGTCCGCAAGGAAGACAGAAAGCAAGATTATTGTTTCGGACTAAGCACTACGGACATTGCAAGATAAGACCTTCTCTCCTTTATTTATTTATTTTATCTGGACTTTTATACTTTTTATCTAAGCGCAGCCCTTTTTTGTATTTTTTATATATATATATATATATATATTTTAATTATACACATACATATATACACACACACATACACACACACACACTGCAGGCCTCCCAACCGTACAGTCATGTCTTTGGTGGAAGAGTCCCTATTTTGGGGTCCTGTTACCTGCATCTTAGGTACACCAGGGAACGGTCATCCAGTTAGCACACAGCAAATGCATCATTAGGTGATCTCCCTCTGTGCAGTGGGAACTTGGACCATGAAGGGAGTGCTTCAGCAGTACACATTACATGGTTCTGAAGGCTTGGGGCCAGCCAAAGTAATTTTCTGGGTGGGGCCCACATATTATGAGCATCACTAGTGATGTGGGTAGTGTCACTCATGATGATTCTGAGAAAGAGTAAAAGGTGACCCAATTCTGAAAATATAGCCCTGGTTAGCCCTTTATCATTCAGCATGAGATGAAACTTTTTGGAATAGATAAATACCAGTGTTCGGTCAGAACGGGATAGTTTAGCTATGGTGGTCACAAGGAGCTAGTCAAAGTCTTGAACAGAAGATTTATTGACTGCAAGAAGATAGTGAAACAAGAGGGAACAATGGAGCAGTTATAATAAGGGAGACAGGAGGAGAGCCTTTCTTTCACAAATCTTCAATGACTGTGTCCCGACACAGTGGAACATAAATGTATGCACAATCTCCTATATACAGGACTATTCAAACAAAACAGATCACTGGCGCAAGACAAGACACATTGCCCAACTATTATTGCTACACCACCTGTGGATAGGAGGAGGATGCAGTTCACAAAAAAAAAAAAAAAAAAAGGTAATATTTAAAATGTCAACAAAATATAAGGCTATAAAGGTCGACCTCCCTCCCTAGTGACAGATGGAGCACCAGGGAGAGAAGTTAGTCAGTCAACCACCCTCCTGAGCAACAGCATGAGATTCAGGGTGATGGTCCTGGCAGTCTCCCTCACCAGCAGCAGACTGGGCTCCAGTGAGAAGAGGTAGAGGTGACTGGCCTTCCTTGCAGTGGAAAATGGAGCTCCAGGGAGAAGCCAGTTGTCTTTCTTCCCCAACAGCACAGGTAGATTCGAGTTCTGGTAACTGGTTAGCCTGCATCACCATATATCCCCCCTCCACCTGCAAGGGTAAACTCCCATGTCACTGTCCTTTGGAGAGGTTTGAAAGTCTGCCTCATGCCCACAGATTTTTGGCTTAGTAACAAGTCCCTAAAAGGGGCTATTGTCATTGTGGGGAGAAGTACGTGGATTCTCTTTGCTTACATTGCTAAACAGCTGTACTCATTATACACATCTACCACCAGACGAAGGTGCAATTTTGGATCCAACTAGCTTGCACCCATTTTTAAAGTCTTTAGCACATATGTGAACTTATCACTATTCATGTTAGTTGGCATTTGGAGGAATTTATGGCATTATTGATGGTTTGTAAGTCAGCCTTTATATTGGTCTTGCTATACTGTAAGCATTACTTATGTCTAGGCTGAGTCTGTCTACTAAATCCCATTTTCTTCTTCTGCCATATTTAGCTTGTTATTCTGTACTGTTGTAGATTATAGTCTAAGGGCTTTTTAATTATGTATTTTGTAGTCTTTTTTTTATTTTATATTACCATAGCATTAAAGTTTATTTATTTTACCTAATTTGGTAAGGGACCTCTTAGCTGGACGTATATGCCCTTAAGGCTTATTTGTCTAACTTTGTATTCGCACTGGAACTGTTCCTCAGATAAGAACTATGCCAAGGTCTGGTAAATCTTTAAGTGGGTATCCCTCATTCCCCCAAACTCCAAATAGAGTGCTATTTGAAGGTGAGGTCTGGCAGGCAAAGAGGCGTCAGAGCATACCTGTGGCTTAAGAGTTCTCCTTTCCAAAGAGTTCCAGCAACCCATTTTGTGAGGCCGGGACTAATCTGCAACATGCCTGGAACTCCTCACAGAAATGGAGAATAGCAATGACTCATAAAAACTTCAAACATATTGTAACTCAAGCATAATTCGCCAATCAGGGCACTGCATGGGCAGCAAGGGTGAAGGGTGCATGAAGAAGAGCTTTTTAGGAAAAAAAAAATTATAATATATATATATATATATATATATATATATATATATATATATATATATATATATATATATATATATATATATATATAGTGTGGTGGTACAATCCAGAGAAAGGGGGTTCTGGTGGACATTTTGTGTGTTGTAACTCACAGTAGTGATGGTGCGCAACAACAAAAATCGTATTCACTATGGATCTCTTGTAGAGCGTGAAAGTAACCCTGTGTACATGAAATGAGGTGTTTACAGAGTGGAAATATTAGAAATAATTGAAACACAAACAGTGGTTGTGGTAAAACAAAGCACAATCTGTAGGTATACTTGAAAACATGGGAATCACTGACACCTATTAAGGAGACAAAAACAGAAAGAGCTCCTAGTGCAGCATAGTAACTCACTTATAGATATATAAAATAAAGCAAACAGAGGTGCCTTTTAGGTATTAAGACTGGAGTGGTAAAAGCACCACTCGTTGCTATAGCACTAACGGAGGATCAGCCCCTAGAGTCCGTGGGATCCATGGAAAGGAAGCTTGCAATCCGGATCTCAGGTAAGTATACTTTATTAATAGCAATTTAAAAATAGCAAAACTCGTTGTGGAGGTAGTTAGTACGCTCACCAGCCTCAGGAAACAGCAAAGAAAGTTGTGAACTGGAGAAGCCTGGTTGCTCGCCTGCTCCCTTTGGACTATGGCCCTGCAGGTTAAACCGTTTATTTCCCCTGCAGAAAGGCTTATTTGTGTGATCTGAGTGCCATTCATCTAATAATGTGCACTCAGATCCCAGCTATCTGGGGATATGTGAAATGTCTTTGTGTTATGTGTAAATGTGACTTTATGTATTTTAAAGTGTTTTGTGTCTTTTTGCAACCATGTGCTTAATGGAGTCTTGTGTCTGTCCTGGGAGATAATTGAATTACTCTCCAGGATAGAAGACTCTGAAACTGGTTTGGGCCAGAAAGCCATGCTTCATTTAGTCACAAAGGACTTTCCCTTAACTTTTGAACCCCTGGTCTGATTCGTGCCATTTTTTAATATGCTGTTCCCCTGAATGGATTGATTATGAAAATGTATGTTTTATGTTTGTGACATGTATATTTTAGAAGTTATAAATGTTGTGTAAAAACTGTATTCCTCTGCCAGTGATAATGGGATTACCCATTGTGTTCAGTAATCATATCACCTGCAGAGGGGAGGATTTTGTGTGGGAGTGTCTGGGTGTATTGTACGGATTGATTGGTTGTTTTTTAACGCCCTGTGGGCTGTACTATGTTTGTGGATTGGGAATAAAAGAGACTGTATGTGACAGTACAGGGAGTTCCTGTTTTAACCCTCAAAGTGAAGTGTCGTCTCATTATTGGGGGAAGGATTTATTGTATGCTGTTCCAGTTTGACTGCTAGGAGAGTAAACCTATTCGTATGGTTCCTATTCAACTGTCTACAGCATTCATATGCTTGAGAGGATTCATATGCTTCTCCGGTTCGGTGGTTGTGGTGTCTGCTGCAGTGCTTGGAGTCCTCAGGAAGCGCTAGGAGCATCCTTTAACGGAGGTACCCAGTCTGGGTGCCAGGTGATCCGTTACAGTTCCATATACTCATGCAATGTAAAAAATCTTCTGGCTGCTGTTGCAGACTGTCTCCAAATCACTTCCTGGTTCCGGGTCCATTTTGTGTGTTGTGCCTTAGGTCTGTAAATCACTTTAAATAGCGGAGTGCTGTGCAATAAATACCATTCTACATGCATCCAAACTGTGGCGAAAAAGTGACGGTCTCTGCTTTACATGAGAGCTGGTCTCCAGAGTTATAATTACAACAGCATGGTCTGGTGGAAGAGGTCCTCAGAGCTTTGGTAATTGTGTCTAAAGTGCTCCAGAGTCCCTGGTAGTAGTGAAGAAGCTGACCTGGTGGAAGTACTCAGAATAGAGAAGCTGCGTCATAGGGTCCAAAACCAAATGCCGCAAAACAGTCATCATGAGCCACCTGGTCAAAAGCATTGCAGTGTCAGTTTATAAATGGCAAGATAGGTCTTATGGACATCTTCACCAAGTGTATACTAGGCACTATAATGGCTTCTGGCTTCAAAGCTAGGAACAAAGCTGGATTGATCCAGCTGGAATGGGGATAGCAGGAGGTGGCCTATAAGGGGGGATAAAATCTTCGAGAACAGCTTCAGGTTACAGTTTGATAAGCAAATTGACCTATAAATGGTTTACAAAGTGGAATCATTCTGTCCTTCAGTAACACTATGACGAAGGTAGAGAGTACCTCCATCCTGAGAAGTCCATGCCCTAGGAGAGAGTTTAAAGCCACCACCATTGGGATGTAAAGAGACAACCCAAGTCTTTTAGAATACACTTCTTTTCAGCAATCAGGACCAGGGGCCTACCTGATTAAGAAAGTTTTTTGGCCAGCTTCAACTTTTCCTCTGTGGTGAAAGTAACCTCGCCACTGGTACTTGGAGGGGCCTGCTTACCAGCCTCTTGCTCCAGGATTATGGGCCCTGCAAAAAGACATGTTAAAACTGACTTCCATAGAAAAACCAAACTACTGAACCCATCTGGGTGACTTTTGCATATGTTTTCACCCAGATCTGGGCTATCCGAGGATGTGACTCTTGTGGGGTTTCCATGGATCTTGGGGGTACTTTTGGGGTGTTTGTAAATGGTGTTTTTCTGTACCTGGAGATCATTATCTCTGAGACACAGCTGGGGAGTATGTTGAATGTATTGCTTCTCTGTGCCTCTTCCTCTCCCCCTTTTTCCTGTCCCATTGTTTCCCCAGCAGGTTGTTGTCCCAGGGACACTGCCAGACCAGTTTAAACTAGCTGCTTTGTCCCTCCTCAATCTCCAGTCAGCCCTTGCTATTGTCTGACCCCACCCTTCCTTGTACTATAGGAATATATGTTACCTATTGTATGTAAATTAGGCTGTTGGGGGTTTAAAATGTGTGTATAAATTGTAAGTGCTGGCTTGCATTAAACAGACCTGCTGTACCCCTTCATGAAGTCTTGGCTCATGTTTGGGGGATGGGATAATGACACTCTTGGGGATTGCTATAATCACAATACTCCCCTGAGTATAAGCTCTTTTAAGAGCTTGATCCTGCTATGCTCTCTTGAGTAGGAGAGGTCTGCTTACTGGAAGCTGGATCCTGGTCTTGGGTCCAGGGTGGGTGAAGGACGGCGAGACCCCGGTGCAGCTACATCACTGGAAGTGGGGTCTGTATTGCTTAAGGTGTCTGATGGAGTGCTTCGAGTCCACGGCAAGCACTAGGAGCATTGATTGGCAGAGGTACTCTGTCGGAGTGCCAGGCAGTCCATTACATCCTCTGAGGTCAGAGCTATAGCACATGTTCATCCAAAAAGGCACTCAAATCTAGGGATCTCTCACTGATGTCACAGGCAGCAACTATACAGCTCATACACCTTGTGTACTGAACACGAAAGGCAGAACTTATATCCACAGGGAATGGGGGAGTCTGACCAGTGGTCATTTTATTCTTGTGAATATGGGTATGCAATCTGCATTTGTAAAGTAGATTCACCAGAATCTTCTCTTGTGGAATAATGAGGGTCTCGTCTCCAGGGGACTTCTGCTAGCATGGGTAATGCAACATGGCCGCAATCAAATCGTAGAGGGTCTGAAACACCTCGACATCAGGGTGTAACCCTCAGGCAGTATACACATTCGCTCAGGTGTTCTGGGCATGCCGACCAAATCTATTACCTGATTCCGTATTCCAACTTCAAAGCAAATAAGTATGCCCTGTGATCAGTAACATAAATGATACAATATCAATCCATACCAGCACTCTGGGTCATCTAATCGAAAAAAAGTTTAATAAATTGTTCGATCAAACAGGTGACATTTCAGTTCACTTCTTTCCTGATCAAAATTCCTGAAGTGAACTGAAACGGTGTGTGTGATGGAATAATAAAAAAATAAAAATGTAATAGTTTTTGGGATTAGAAGACCCAGATTGCTGGTATGGATGATTAGATATATCGATTTGATAAGATTAGATAGATAGATTAGAAATCAGTACAGGAGTACATTTTATTTTTAAATTTATTTTTTCTGTTTCCTTTTAACAAAACTATTTCCAGTTGGAATTTGGTTGGCAAAATTCTGATTGTAAAATGTGTATTGTAAGTACACATTTTATTGCAATGTAGTACAGTGCAATCCTTCCCTCCCAAACTATTTAATTACTAAACAAGCAATATTTTTCATATAAAGGTTAAAGCCACAGGTTATAGATAGATGTCACAAATTTTAGCATAGTTATTAGTGTTCAGCTTTATTAAACTTTTCTGGCAATTTAAATGAATATTCATTAGCAAATCTGAACCCAGAGGAAAACAGTTTATGTCAGGAGTAAGTATTAAAAATTAAAACACAGTCTGAAAAACTGTGTTAAAAATCAAGTCAAGTTTATATAGGTAGGTTATGAACGGAAAAACAAAGCTAGAGGTTCTAGAATATATACAAAGGCACACCACCAGTAAATATAAACAAAATATTTTAGTGATAGATAGATATTATTTATTATATATTGTATTTATTATTATTATATTTTAGTGATAGATCTAGATACACATATATACACACACACACACATTGGAATAATGTCATGTTAGCATATCATGGGACTCAGCACCATTTGAGTTGACTTCTAAATGCACCGTCAAATGTAAATTTAAAGTACAACTGTCACCTCAATACTATCTTAATATAGTGATCCTTTAACCACCTTTTTAAAGCTCATCTCTTCCTTTAGTATAGGACAGGATCCTACAGCCATATACATGCACCTTGGGTCAAATGGTGTTTAAATTTGAAAGTCTCCGTGCACAGTGCAGTGACATTATCAGACCATTTAACTGTCAAATTCAAACACTGTCAAGCTATAATAGGAATGCAAGCCTAAGAAGCACATAGAATGGAAACGGATTCCAGGTAGCAAACATTGATTTATTTGCAGGTGCAAATGTTCCAGTGCCTTTATCAATTACACAATGCACTGGACCTCGAGCAACCGCTTAACAAAGAATATATACTGTAAATGACATATTCCATACGTATACAAAGAATACAAACGTTACACCCAACTACTACACTAATACTCATCTCTTACATATGTTAACTATTAGTGGGCGTTCCTGACATTCCACACATGCGGCCTGGTCCTAGATGCTTACACAGTAGTGCTGGACTTTTCTTGACCAACAACAGTTACATGTATATGGCTGAATAATCCAGTCATATACTAAAGATAGGGATGTGTTTTCTGTCTTTTTACATTTATTTAATTTAGCAAATAATAGATTTCCTTTTCAAAACTTTATTAAAGGGTCATTATATTAAAAAATAATGTTGAGGTGACAGTGTAGTCATCAGAAGGATTTATATTTTTCCTAAGGAAAAAATAAACAACCAACAACCGCGTCAGTTAAATAAAATAGAACAGAACAATAACATGACCATTTACATATTTAATATCAAACCAATGCAACATTTTTAATATATATATCATATATATGATTACTATGATTATCCTTGCTTTTACCATCAATAAAACATTTATGCAACTGAAAGATGTTATCACTGCAAAACAACTACTTTAACCCCTTAAGGACTGGACCTTTTTTGCGATGTTGTACATTTGCGACCAGGCATATTTTTACACTTTTGTGGTGTTTGTGTTTGGCTGTAATTTTCCGCTTTCTCATTTACTGTTCCCATACAAATTATATATTGTTTTTTCAGGACAAAAGGGGCTTTCTTTACATACCATTATTTATATAAACTCATGTATTTTAATTTAAAAAAAATAAAAAAATATGATGAAAAATTGAAAAAAATACATGTTTTTTACTTTACTTGAAAAATCTTTTACTCATCTACAAAAGCGAATGAAAAAAACTGCTAAATAGATTCAAAATTTTGTCCTGAGTTTAAAAATACCCAGTGTTTACGTGCTTTTTTGCTTTTTTTTGCATGTTATAGGGCTATAGGTACAAGTAGGATATTGTGGTTTCAAAACATAAATTTTTTAAATTTATCAATAGTGACATTGTAACACTATTATCTGTCATAAATCTCTGAATAACACCCCACATGTACATATTTTTTTTAAAGTAGACAACCCAGGGTATTCAATATGGGGTATGTCCAGTCTTTTTTAGTAGCCACTTAGTCGAAAACACTGGCCAAAGTAAGCATTCATATTTGTTTGTGTGTGAAAAAAGTAAAAACTAAATTGAACGCTAATTTTGGCCAGTGTTTGTGACTAAGTGGCTACTAAAAAAGACTGGACATACCCCATTTGCAATACCTTGGGTTGTCTTCTTTTGCAAATGGTATGCCATCATGGGGGTAATTCTCATTCCTGGGCTACCATACGCTCTCAAAGGCAACGTAACCAACCTGGCCATTTTCAATGTAAAAACATTTGACCCATATATTTGACCTTGTAACTTTCAAAAATGCTATAAAACCTGTACATGGGGGGTACTGTTTTACTCGGGAGACATCGCTGAACACAAATATTAGTGTTTAAAAACTGGAAAACGTATCACAACAATTATATCATCAGTAAAAGTTCTGTTTGTGTGTGAAAAATGCAAAAAAAGTCATTTTCACTGACAATATCATCGCTGTGATATGTTTTACTGTTTTGAATCACTAATATTTGTGTTCAGCGATGTCTCCCAAGTAAAACAGTACCCCCCATGTACAGGTTTTATAGCATTTTTTATATGGGTCAAATATTTTTACATTGAAAATGGCCAGGTTGGTTACGTTGCCTTTGAGAGCGTATGGTGGCCCAGGAATGAGAATTACCCCCATGATGGCATACCATTTGCAAAAGAAGACAACCCAAGGTATTGCAAATGGGGTATGTCCAGTTGTTTTTATATGACTAAAGAGGATATCAGTTCAATCACTTAAATTGTTCCATTTAACCTCCGAGCCTTGTATTTGGAATTGTATTGCATATTCTGCCACTGTCCTGGTTCTCTAATTAACATTAGAAAGGAAGTTATAAATGATAAGCTTCCAAGTCCCACAAAGTGGATTATCTCAAGCTGAAGCCACTGTTGACATATTTGGGATAAACCAGTTTGTTCGCAGGATACAGAAACCTAAAATGCAACAGATCTGCATGCTGCGAGAAAATTTAGTTTGGCCCAACCATTTTTCTCAAGAGCAGAACATTTTTTCGGATGCCAGAATTTTGGCCAAGTTTGTTCAGTTCGGCAGAATTTTGTTACAGAAAACCCGATTTGGAAACAAGTCCGACAAAGTAAAATGGGAAAGTATATATGTATATATTTTGCAGTAAACTAATTAGAGTAAAGTTTTATTATTTATTAATTTGTATTAAATATACAAGTATAGTTTTTGTCTTTGTTTTTTTAATTTTATTACCCCTCCCCCTACTCATTTACTCTGTGAATGAGCCCAACTATTCAGTGACTTTTCTCAAGCAATGAGCATCTTTTTTTTTCCCCCAATCAATCTCCTGTGCCATGGGTAGAACTCAGAATCACATATCAAAAAGAACAGACTCGGCCATTGCATTTTTTTGTTTTATTTCCAATTTGGGTACATTTCGTCTCAGAGTTTATGTATTTGTTGACTAGCCTAAATTTAGATGAATTCCATTTTTGGACTTAAATGAATCTCCGGGTCTAATATGCAGTTAGAAACGGTTAAGAAAAAAAAAAATGATGATTTCTTTCTCATCTATTATCTTAGTAGCAGCAGATGGTGACCTAAAGACATTTGCTTGAAGTCCCCGAAACATCATAGCTGTTCTGTGTGTAAGGATGTGTATATCATAATATGATCCCAACTTGTGGTGGTGTAGGTCAAGCAGTAAACAAAAAAGACAGAACAAAACAACAGGGTCTGCCAGATATATTCTGGCCCCTGTCTTGGCCAAGCTTAAAAAGGAACACAAAATGTATTCCTGACCCTACAGTGCTAAATCATCTAGCCACCCTGACCCCCCTTAAATATAGTAATAACCTGCCTTATTTCCAGTGCCACGCTGGGCTACCGGCACATTGTCCAGCACTGACCCAAGAAGCAACTCAATTTTCTGAAGAGTGGCCACTAGATGTGTTCTAAGGCTTGTTTGTAAACATGTTTTTTTTTTTTTTTGAAAAGGCAGTGTTTACAGCAAAAACTCTTCAGGCACTGACTATACTTACCAGAACAACTACAATAAGCTGTAATAGTTCTGGTGACTATAGTGTCCCTTTAATGTAATATGTATGAAATTAATTGAAACACAATGGATGCTTCACAGACACCAGGTATGATTACAGTTCCTTTTTTTTTATTATTTTTTTTTTTACATACAACTGTAGATGTGTTTTGTCAAACAAAGTAAGGAATCTTTAAATATGAACAAGACTGATTCATACTTAGATGTTCTTAATTCGTAATTTGGATTAGAAACAGAATTTGAAGAGTTTAGTTAAAGAAAATGTATTTGCTTTAGGAGCATGGAAGGGGATAAGGAAGGGGATAAAGAGATACGGAGTAACTGTCATGATTACTATATGACCCAACACGCAGAACTATGTAACATAACAGAACACACAATGAACAAAGACAACATATACCAGGCCTTAGAATGTATATAAGAGCCTTTAGAATAACGTAAATAAGAATGGTCAAAATACTAGCCGAGGTCAGGACCCAGAAAGAGCCACAACGAGAAAGAAAGCCAAAGGTCAAGGATACAAGAATAAGGGAAAGTCAAAATACAAGACAAAGTCAAATACGAAAAAGAACTAGAACAAGCATGCACTGTCTGACAACCAACTAGTCGAAACAGGGCACTGACAAAATGCTATTTTGGGTTTAAATAACCCTCTTGAGGTTGTAATTGGCTGTACATGGCCTCTGACCCCAAAATGTGTTTGTGCACGCATGTTGGCACCATCTTTGTTATTGACGAAGGGAAGTTTCCTATTTAAATTGGAACCGCAGCAGCCGGCGCCCCTAAGAACGCCGCACTTGCTGGGGACCGGAATGAGAGGGGATCAGGAAGTGGTCTGGGTAAGTATAAAACATTTGTCGGCGTGGCTGCTTTGTTTATGTATGGCCATGCAGACGAAAGAGCCAGGAGCTGTGACAGGGACAAAGGGAGGCAAGAAAGTAAGTTGTTTTTTGTGAGTGTGGTCAGTTCAGTATGTGCTGTGCAAGCACTGTGCACAATGACATGTTTCTTAAATTTTCCAACATAAATTTTTTTTATTTGGGCTTGATAGAGTCATGTTACTATAAACAATACACATTTGTTTTTTTATTTCAAACTTTTTCCCATCTTTTTTATAGAATTTTTAATTTTGCTGATTTTATTTAAAACTTTGTCCTTTATCTTTTTCTCTTTGCTGTTTTAATTTTAAAACTTTTCCCTTTTTCTTATATGTTTTTATTTTTTTGCTGATTTTATTTAAAAAAAAAAACTTTCCTCTTTTTTTTCTTCTTTGACGTTTTTATTACCCTCCTTGTGTGTGCTGCTACTACTGAGCTAATTAGGTGGAGTGCCCCTTAATTTCCACCTGTGTGTGAATTGCATTGTCAATGTAAATCCACTACTGACTTATGGAGCTTGCTCAGTGGAGTTTGAAAGTAGGCTATTTAAAATAGTCTCTTTTAAGTAGAAGTTGAAACTACAGGTTTCCAAGAGGGTAAATATTGTTTTGCTCACTTGTGTTTTTTGGTAACTGGAGATAAGTGCTAGCAAGATTGCAAGTTTTACTGCGCATCCTGCTGCATGTATGCATGCCTGGATGAATCTGTCCAGGGTCCTTACCTCTGTGGCGGGTGTGAGCGAGTGGCTTTTCTGGAAGCTCAGCTTTGAGATCTGGAGAGGCAAATTGCAACACTGAGGGAGATTAACAATCTTAAGAGGAGTCTGCTGCTCACTGAACAGAGTTTAGTGGGGGCAGGTAGTGAAGTGGGAGGAGAGGAGACAGTTGGTGAACAGGCACATAGCTGGATAACAGTGGGGCGAGGAAGCAGGAGGGTTTAACTAGTCCTGATCTTGTGCCTAACAGATTTGCCTGAGTGAAGATGTTGGGAGCATCAGCACAGGAGTAGCTGGTCCTCCATGGGAACAGCCCCTCTAGTACAGGTGAGGTTCAGAGTGTAAGGAAGGCTAGACAGGTTGTGGTGGTAGGGGACTATTAAGAGAGTAGATGGGGTAATCTGCCATTCTGATCATCTCAACCGACCGTTTGCGGTCTCCCGGGTGCTCGGGTCCTGCATGTTGCTGACAGAGTGGAGGGATTATTGGGAAAGGCTGGGGATGACCCAGCTGTCATGGTCCATATTGGTACCAATGACAAAGTCAAAGGAAAATGGAAGGTCCTAAAGAATGAGTTCAGGGAACTAGGAAATAAGCTAAAGAAAAGTACTTCAAAGGTAATATTTTCAGAAATACCTGAAGTCTTTGTGCAGGAAAGAGTGTTTGGGGTTTTTAGAGCTCTGGGCCAATTTTGGAGATGGGGAGGAACAAGCTCAGAACAGAGGAAGTATGTTATATTGTTAAAAATTCACAAAACATGCAACTAACTCATGATAGTATTAAATGTGTGCTTCCTAATGCAAGGAGCTAAAATAACATGGGATGAGACACATGGGCAGTTAACTTAAATGGGTACACACTATTTAGGAAGCATAGGAAAAACAAGAAGGGTGGTGGGGTAAGTTTGTATGTCCACTATGAGTTAAAGTCAAATCTTAGGAACGAAGAAAATGTGGAAGCTTTATGGGTGCATATCTGCTTGGAGCAAATGAAAGGAAATCAATTATTGGTTGGGATATGTTATAAACCACCTAATGTAACTATTAATGAGGAAGAACAGCTGTTAGAGCAAATTGGGTAAGCTGCAAATCAAGGTAATACGTTAATTATTTGATATTTTAATTACCTGTACATAAATTTGGATACAGGGAATAGTACTTTAGCAAGAGGAATCAGGTTTTTAAATGTGTTAAATGACACCTTCATGTCACACCTGATACAAGCACCAACTAGAAAGGATGCTTGTCTGCATCTCGCTATAACAAACAATGCTGATCTTTTGACCAACATTCAAGTAGGGGAGCATTTGGATAATACTGATCACAACATTTTTTTAAATAAACTCAAAAAAATCAAAAGCATGTGTGGTATTCTAAAATGTATCATTTAAAAAAAAAAAAGCCAATTTCAATAAGATTAGGGCAGCTCTACAACACATCGACTGGCATAAACTCCTTAGTGAAAAAAAAACACAAAAAAACAAAAAAAAAACAAAAACAAAAAAACACTGAGGATAAACTGAAGATCTTCAAACAAACAAATATTAGAAAGGTACATTTCTTAGTATGTACAAGTGGGTAATAAATATAAAAAACAAATTGAAACCAATGTGGCTACAAGATATAAGGAAGCCAATAATGCTTGCAAAAAGACAATTAAAGTAGCTAAAATAGAAAATGAGAAATGGATAGCCAAAGAATGCAAAACCAACCCCAACAAGTACACTGGAAACATAGACCGTCAGGCCCAGGAGCAATAAAGCTCCTGGGCCTGACGGTCTTCACCCACGAGTACTAAAGGAGCTAAGTGGGGAAATATGAACGTGAACCTCTGTATTTAATCTTTAAAGATTCTTTTGTTTCAGGTATTGTACCAGAAGATTGGAGGAAGGCAGATGTTGTTCCTATATTTAAAAAGGGTTTAAAATCATTGCCTGGAAATTATAACGTCTTGGAAAATATTTGAAGGGCTATTAAGGGATAATATTCAGGAATTCATTGGGAAGAACTTTATTATTAGCAATAATCAGCATGGTTTTATGAAACATAGGTCATTTCAAACTAACCTAATTGCATTCTATAAAGAAGTAGGTAGACGTATAGATCAGGGTGTTGCAGTGGATGTGATCTACTTGGATTTTTCCAAGGCATTTAATACGTTTCCTCACAATAGGTTAGTCTTCTAACTAAAAGAAACTGGTCTAGATCAATATTCTTGTCCTTAGGTAGAACATTTGCTTAAAGATAGAGTACAATGAGTTGTCATTAATGGTAAATATTCAAGTTGGACAAAAGAAATAGGCATTGAAAGTCATGTTTTAGTGTTTGCAGATGACAAAACTTTGTAAAGTAATACAATGTGAGCCGGATATTTCTTTGCTGCAGAGGTATTTAGATTGATTGGGGGACAGGGCACTAAAATGGCAGATTACATTTAATGTAGAGAAATGCAAAGTTATGCACTTCGGGATTAAGAATGCACAAGCAATTTACACCCTTAATGGTAGTAAATTAGGGATAACCACACAAGAGAAGGATTTGGGTATTGTTACAGACAACAAATTAGGCAGCAATATCAATCTGCAGTTGCTAAGACCAGTAAGATTTTGTCATGTATAAAGAGGGGCATAAATTCTTGGGATGAAAATATAATTTTGCCTCTTTATAAATTGATGGTAAGACCACACCTTAGGTATGCTGTGCAATTTTGGTCACCTGTCCTAAAGAAGGATATCATGGCACTAGAAAAAGTGCAAAAATAAGCTACAAAATTAATCAAGGGAATGTAGCATTTTAGTTACGAAGAACGGTTAAACATTTTAAATCCCTTTAGTTTGGAAAAACAGCACCACAGAGGGATATGATAACATTATACAAATATATTCGGGGCCAGTACACACCATTATCTGGAAATCTATTCATAAACAGGGCTATACATAGGGCATAGGTCACGCATTTACGTTGGAAGAAAGGAGATTTCATCTAAGGCAATTCATTTTTTTTATTTTTTTTTCACAGTAAGATCTATAAGGATATAGAATTCTCTTCCTGGAGAGGTGTTTTTTTTCCAGAGTCCATGCAGATGTTTAAACAGCAATTGGATTAATACTTGCAAAAAACATAACATACAGGGATATAATTTATAATTAACGGGGTAATAGCTGCTTGATCCAAGGAGATATTGGACTGCCATTTTGGGGTCAAGTTTGTTCCTAGTTTGTTGCAAAATTGGAAGCGCTTCAGACTTTTTTTTTTTTAAGCATCTTTTGGATGAAGTTGAGTGAACCTGAACCGCAAAGTTCGGGTTCGTACCGAACATTACAGTTTTTGGACCCCGGACCCGAATACGGACATATCATTGTATGTTCGGGTTGGAGTTTGGTGTTCGGCGATTTAATGACGCGTTTTGAAAGGCTGCAGGACAGCCTATCAACAAGCGTTTGACTTGTGTGCCCTTAGAAGCTATCACAGCCATGCCTACTAATGGCATGGCTGTGATTGGCCAGTGCAGCATGTGACCCAGCCTCTATATAAGCTGCTTACTTAGTATTATTAAATTATGCTATATTGCGAGTAGGGGCATGTCTTAAATAGTGAGCAGCCTGGCGCTGACAAAAGAAGAGTTTAGAAGAAAGACATCAAATGGTAAGTTTTTTTTTTGTTTTTTTTACAGGTATTTAGATAAGGGTTCCCCCTCATTTTTAGGATGAGGGGGGTATGTAGGTGTTTTTGGGGGGTGAGTTAAGTGACCTAGTCACCTGGGGGGGTTAAATTTTTATTTGGAGCCCCCACCCGCCGCTCAGGGGTGGAGGCCAGGGGGGAGGACAGTAGGTCCCCCCTCCACATTCTTATTTAGGGACCCCACCCATCACATAGGGGTGGGGGCAATTTTTTTTATTTTTTTTTATTTTTTTTACAGTGAGCAGCCACTGTCTGCTCACTGTTTACTAGACACGCCCCTTCTCGCAGTATAGCAAGTAGGGGCTTAATTTACTAATACTAAGTAATCTTTACTTAGTATTAGTAAATTTGACTGAAAGACCAATTTAGGTCTTTCAGCCTTTTGGTAGATCGCTCCCTAATACTGTGGGAATTAGGGAGTTCTCTACTAAGCGGCTGCTTATTTTATGTATTTTATGTTATTTTAAGTGATTTCCCTATCCACATTTGTTTGCAGGACACTTGTCCCACTCTTACCCCCATTTTACTTCCCTTTTCAGCCCTCTAGCCCTTTCCAGGACTTTTTTAGAGCCATTTTTGTGACCAAAAGTTTGTGTCCCCATTGACTTCAATGGGGTTCGAGTTCAGGGTCAAGTTCGATCCCGAAGCCGGACTTTTTTCGAAGTTCGGCCGAACCCAAACATCCAGGTGTCCGCTCAACTCTACTTTTGGATTAACAGCAAAAAACATATGTGAGGAATGCTGAACTTTGATGGATGCATATCTCTTTTTAGCTATGTAACTGTGTCACAATATATTTTTAAGGATAAAAACAAACAATTTAACATACTAATAGAAAGATTAAATTGATAATGGGTAGTGGTTGTGTTCCCCATGATTCACAACACAGAAGACAACTACATAAAAAAAAAGTATAAGGCAACTAACAAGTCTATTGGAATTATACCGGGTTCTGCACAAAAACTGACCTACAGTTTTCATTACCACGACTGTTAGACAGAGCAGGGGGCATGCTGAGGGTAAAGGCAGTAGTCGACAGATACAGGCTGAAGGTAACTTCCGTTCCCTAGTCGTTTTGTAAACAAAAATTATTTTTGCCTAGCTGCTACTGCCAGTTACACTACTTTCATTAACCGATTTTGAATTGTTTGAACTGATTATATTTTATGCTTTTAATTGATTTGCAGTGTGATTGTTTGACTATTCTTGTTCTTTGTAAATTGCAAGCTTCTTCCCTCAATATTCAGTATATGAAAGCTTTTTTTTGTAGAGCAACTCTAAATGATGTGGTGGTGCTGACTGGTGTGATATTTGCAAACTTTTTTCATTATAGTGGCTTAGTGGTCTCCTGCCTGGCTGAGTATAGCAGAGTGGCTATGCTTGCTATCTCTGCATATTCAGCTGGGTGAAGCAGATATGGTATTGATTATTACCTCGTTAAATGATAGCCATTCCTATTACAATTACTACTCATGTTTCAATAAACACAGTTGCAATTAAAAGTTCTTTTCCTCTTTTCTCTACAATATCATATATAATGACAAGTTGACAAGAATTGTCATAGCAAAAATAGCTGATAAACTGCTTTTTTGAATTGCCCAAATGTTTTCCTAAATAATTTTTTTATTAATCATTCTTGGTCAAGCTGAACCATCACATCTGACATTTGGAACACATTATCAATTTTGAGGAAAAAAAAATTTCATCTGAATCTAATGCAGCTTTTTATATTCTACTGAAAATGAACAAAGACCAAAAATAGAATTGAATGGAAGATCTGAAACAGAAAGGTGTGTGAGTTGCAGAGCTTTGTACTGAAAGCTGTATTGTGGGTTTAAAATTGATTTGGTCCTACCGACTCTTTTGTAAACATGTCTTTGTATGTTGTGTTGGTGTTTCAGATTTCTAGGTTTATTTTTCATGGTTTAAAAATAGAAGAAAGTGCATTTTGTTTTATCACAAAAAAGAAAAAATAGTATGTTGTATTGGGGTACAGAAAAGAAAGGGGGGGAAGGGGAATAAAGTCATGCACATCACATCGGTGGCAAGCTAGGACATCGATAGGTAGTGTAGATCATATTCCATTTTGTTTGGTAGTACCTGTTCAGGCCTATATCTAGCCCTCAGATCACTGAACTCAGTCACCATTGGGCAAGAAGTTCTGGGGCTCAGTCATGGTCGACCCAGATCATCACACCTATCCGTGTGTCCTGGATGTGTGGGAGAAGTGCGGTAGGAACTACTAATCAGTCTAGTATGGTATTGTTATAATTTAATTATAAAATGGTTGGCATAATTTTTGGGTTGGAATTTACAATTTTGTTCTAGTCAAAGGTTGGAGTGTAGTAGTATGGGATGAGGAGTCTAAGGAACTGTTAAGCACAAAATTTGGGTCTCCGCCTACAATAAATCAAACAGACTGTATAGGTTCATGATGGGAAAGAGTTTTTCTAAAAACTATAATTTGTTTTCATGAGGGCCTTAGACGTTAAGGAATGTGTAAGTTTCATTATTCAAGACACATTGTAATAGGAATCTTTCTTATTGCCTATTTTAAGAGTGAGAAGGAAATGTCCTTTACTAATTAAGTTAGATACCCCCCACTTTTTTGCTTTATAGCATGAGTGATCGTTGTGTGGAAATTGTGGTGAGCTAAATTTTGCCCTAACAGCCTATTTGAAATGGGTCTCTTGAAAGAATATGACGTGCTTGCTAGCTTCTGTTTGTCAGGATTACTAGTTGATCCATCACATAGAATTGTGTCACACAGATGACTAATAGGTAACGTATTACCGAGCCTTAGAATGGCTGGACTTAACATACCAAATAATAGTCAGGATACTTGCCGAGGTCAGGGGATACAGAATGAGAAACGATAGTAAGGGAAAGGCAGAAGTCAGGAATACCAGAATACAGGGAAGTCAAAAATCGCATCCAAAGTCAAAAACCAGAAGAAACTTGAATCAGGAACGCGCTCTCGGACAACAACAAGGGAAACCACGACAGGGAACTGAGCAGGATGAGAACTGGGCCTGAATACTCCTCCTCTGGATCGGATAGGCTGTAATCGCCCTTTGACCCCAAAGGCAGTTACCAGGTTTCCATTTGCATAATTGCAACTCTGCACAAACTCTCCTGTGGATTTGATTGCTGCTCGGACCAACTTTTCCTGTCAGGACAGTAATGTTGCTCGGCACAACTTTTCCTGTCAGAACAGTAAATGTAATTAATCACATTTTATATGCGGATGAATACGTGACACTGTTAGCGCTAGCCTCTTTGTGTGTGGACAGTTGAGGCCTTTTACATTAAGTGATACTATTTGTAGAGCCACTGTTGCAACATAAAATATGGCCAAGCGACTTTCCCTGGACAGTTGTTTCTGAAAGTTTGGGGCACAAAGGAGGCACCCAGAGATGTGCTGGTTAAGTTCCTGAGGTACTTTGACAGGGAAATGTTTATGGGGGTGGCTGGGAATTCCCCCACCTTCGAGGGTCGCAACTTATATTCTTCAAGGACTTCTCCAAACAGTCTTGTGGCCACAGTCCTTCCGCTCGCTGACCAAATTATTGAGAGAAAGACATCTCTTGCAAATGGAGACCCTAGCAGCTGATGCTGGACCGGAATGATAAGATCTACACCATCACGTATATGGCAGATGCAATCACCTTCTTGCATGAATTGGGACTCTCAGGGGACTTACTGTTGCCGAAGGAATGCCACCAATGTAATGTTGGCACTATTATGCCCTTTGTGCTGGGTTGCAGCATGTCTGTGTAAGAGAGGCTCCCTCCGTGAAGCAGTTTCACAGCACTCCTATATAATTACAATCATTATAGTTAACCTGGCTCTGTTGTCAGAGTATTTATATCGGCAGACATCTTGTGCTATGATAGAAATTAAAAGTGTATATGCTGAGTCACTTTTGAACAGAGCAGACTCCATTTTGTTATTTCCAAGCTAACAAAAGACACAAGATTTCTATATGTAAAACTAACCACTTTCCCAGAGCTAAAGGAATGCATAGTATATACAAACCAAGTGATAAGGAGAACGGGGGCTGGATAGACTGTCTAAAATGTTAATGAAATAGATGCATATCTAAACACAGACATTTGTGACAGAGGAGATTAAATAATAAAATTTTACTTTCTATATGTACAAGATCCCATTGTAAGTTACGGGTCAAAACTAAGTTATAACGGTCATATCAGAAATTATAGCAGGAATTGCGGACACTAAGTCTGGACAAAACTAAGAGAAAACCCTTTGAAGTGAAGGAAAACTTAAGTTATGGCAACTATAAAGAAAAAGCAAAATGACGTCAAAATAGCCACCAGGAAAAGTTAACTCTTTCCTGGATAGGTATGTTTAGTGGGACAAGACTGCCCTCTATAGATCAAATACCTAAATTGTGATCCCTAGATTAAGCACACCTCTAGTGTTTCTATTGGGTTATCAACTAATGACGTACAGAGAGTCTGGCCCTTTAAAAGTTAGGACAAAAGGAAAACAGGGGAGTTGAGGGAAAGAAAAAAAGAGAGAGGAATTGGAAGTTTGGGGACTCCAACTCGGACATGCAGAGAAACCCAGGACAACATCTGAGACTAACACTCTACTCTTAAAACTCTAACACTTAGAATTTTACTGACTTTCTAACCAACATCACCTTTCACCATAACTCATGCACCTACAGACATCCAAATAAGTTCCTGAGACTATCTACCAATCAGATGAAAGATCTACTCAACTGGTAATTATACTGGTTTCATTCAATTAATTAAACTAATTAAAATTTACTAATAGCATGATATATGACTGGATAAATCACGGTCAGATTTCCATATTAAGAAATCTTAGTTAACTAAAGAATATATAGTTATAAACATTCCATTCTGCAGGTGGAATTAAGAATAATTATATATTAATGTGATATATCACGTGTTAGCATACCGCTGTTTTTATCCAGGTGTATTGATTTGCTCTAATATAAGATAAGATATCTTTTAGACAAATTAAATTCTGCTTATATAACATGGTAGATTTTCTTATTGGATGGTTCCAGGAAATGACTAATGAACTAGTTTAAATGTTATTTTATTTAAAATTACATAAGAATAGATCTTAATTACCTAAGAGATCTAGCCAGCATTTAAATGGTTATTCAGTTGATCTAACAGTTAGCCAGGGTTTTATGGCCCTTCGCTGTGAAAAGCTTTGCTTTCTATGTCTGTAAGGATACCTCATAAAATCATGTAAGTCTTGACAGAAAATGCTGTTTAGCCATTGAAAGGTGTATACCCATTGTATTGCATTGTATACTATGTTGTACTAAATACTAATTGATTATTGTCACGCATGTTACATATTATTAATTAATTTGTTATTATAAAATAAAATCTATTTTTATAACATTGTGATTTTATTTATATGAAATACTTTTCCACTTAACACGATAACGATCTTTGGGATCTGAGAATTGAATTAGTGGGCAATTCTCACTGTTTACTATTATTATCCCATAAATATCCCCACACTGTATACATTTGTTTTGCTTTAAGCCTGCAAGCTTAGTTTCACCAACAGTTAGGTGTCTACAGGCTCTCTATTTTCATGGTTACTTCTGCAGTCTCTTGCATCAAAAATGCTACGCAGCCATATGCTTAATCAAAATTGAAGATGTGGTTATATTGGCTATCATACTTTAATTTATGTATATTGCACCAAGCTAAGAAAGAAAGCATTATACCTCCCTTAATTTGTACTTTTGCACTAGAAAGAATGTAGATAGTGTTGCTCTTTAGCATAGTTCAATGACTGCATGACATGTTTCTCTAACTATAAGGAAGAGTAAGTAATAAAAAAATTTAAAAAAAAATTTAAAAACAAAGGAAAATGTTAAACTAGTCCACATGAATGACTATACAATAAGTATATTCTCACATTATTTTATATATCTATAGATATATCGATATATCTATCAAATAGACAATTAAGAAAAAAGATCAAAATAATGCTACTGCAGATCTTACACAATTATTTCTGGAACATCTTAAAATGGGGTAAACGTTGCTGAGAATTGGTGACAAAGAAGTAGTAATTAATAGATATTAAACTTGTGCATTCATTTTTAAACAAACCATGATTTGTCTGAATTTTGAGTTTTTTTGTGATTTGGAACTTAATTTGTAGAAATGGAGAGGGAGAGGATTGATTGTTAGGGGACAGCCATTGCATGTTAATTTTATTCACAGATCATGTGATAAGTAACCAACTGAGGGAAAAAGAAGAGGAGCAGGGGAAAAAGTGTCGCTTCTTATATTTTTCCATCTTTGGATTACTTATCATTTGAACTGTGAACCGAAAGGTGCTAAAATACAACTATCAGTGTACAGTAAAATATAGACAAAGAATTTAAGGAGAATTCAAAGTGAAATTCAAATTTAAGGTCAAAATAGCCAAACTGTAAGTTCGCTATGCTTTCAGTTCAGATACCCTGGCCTTAAATTGGATTTAAAAAAAATCTAGATAATTATGTATATATTTAGCAGTATATAAACGCGTACATTTTCATGCTACTTTCGTTAATCAAAAATATTCTCAAAATAATCTCATGGACAAAATTAGTCTGAAATAAAAGGACACATGGACAAAACCAGATTTACCCTGTTGTACATTCAAGAGGCATATCTGCTCATTTGGTTATTCACCACCAATAAGAACATGTGGAGATTCACACCAATGTATAGTTCTTGATACTTTACCATTTTCTCATGAAAATGTTATCCTAAAAATACACATCTTTCAAAATGGTATATTTGTACTAACCCATATCATTGTTTTGTTGAAAAGCACATTTTAGGAAGTCTGTTGCACTAGAGTAGTTAATATATCGATTTGATCTAAGATCTTCAAACCATTCTCCAGTTATTAGTTTCCTGAATTGAGGATCCGTATTAACCTTCATCTTCCTATAAAATGCAAGATAATAATGTACAAGTTAGAAAAACAATTTTTTTATTTTTTTTTAGTGATTTAAAAAATATACAGGAAATAAATAATTTTCTTAGTTTCACATATATCCAAATGAGCAATGAAATGAAAAATAGAAAAGAACCGGATTGCACACAAGAACTATTTCTCTAGGTCAGGGGTTCCCAGCCTGTGGTATGCGTACCCCCAGGTGAACAATTCAGTTCCCCCGGGGTTACATGAAAAACATTTCTGTAATTGCGGCATTTACTTCCATGGGGCCGATCATGTGCAGTTGCACACTTTTTCCGTGCCCTGGGATTGACAGGCAGCTGAGCACAGTCAGTCTCTGATTGCCTGGTACTTTTGCCACGGCCCCGACCCCTTGACTCCTCATTGAAGTTTCCAGTGACTGCATCGCATGGGAGGTTGGGATAGAGAGCATCACATGGCAGGTAAACTGAAACAGAGGAGATTGTGCACATGACACACTAAGTAAGGGAAGAGATTTCCCTTTTGATTATCACACTGTCCCCACACGGTCATTGGGGAAAAAAAAAGTCTGTGCCTCTCTCCCACACTGCCCTGACAGTCATCCTCCCCACCCATACTGCTCCCACACAATCACCCTCCCCACCCCCACTGTAACCCTCCCCACACAGTAACCCTCCAACACTGCCCCCACACAGTAATCCTCACACACACACAATCACCCTCCCACACTAACATCCTCCCACCCCCCCACACACACACACTCCCACCAGGGCCGGACTGGGAAAAAAAATTCAGCAGGGGAATTCTTTTTTAATCAGAGCGGCCCACTTAGAAGGGGGCGGGGCAGAGAGGGTGTGTTTTGTCATCACCAATGACAAACACCCCCGCTCTCAAAGTGAGCATGTTGATTCAATGCTCTTCCAGGGCAGACCATGTGCAGAGCTCTACTGAAGAGCTCTAGCATGAGAAAAAAAAAGCCCTGTATGTGTTCTGCACAGTGCAAGCAAATGTAATAACAGGCTTGCACCGTGTTTCTTGGCAACTTGTCTCTGGTGTCTCTATAAATGGGACACCAGGAGACAAAAGGGCCCGGAAAGTTTTGTGCATGTGTTTGGAGCCTGCTTGTGGGATTGCGTCTGTGTAGAGTGAGCTGATTGTGGTGTGATATTGTGTAATAAGGTCAGTTTTAGTCATGTTGTGTTTCTGGTGTAATGTAATGCATATGTGGCTAGGGGCTGTAGAGAATGTGTGTAGAGGGGCTGTAGCAAGTGTGTGCATACAGGCTATAGTGTGTGTATATAGGTGATGTAGTGTTTGTAGGGGTTGTAGAGAGTGCGTTTAGTGGTGTAGTATGTGTTTACTTACAAGGAATCTAGTGTGTGTATAGGGGATTCAGGGTGTGTATGTTAGAAATGTAGTGTGTGTGTAGGTGGTGTGGGTGTGTGTGTTTGAAGTAGAATGTGTATAAGATCTAGTGAGTGTGTGTATATAACGGATTCAGAGTGTATATAGGGATCTAGTGTGTGTATATGATCCAGAGTTGGGTAAGGGATCTAGTGTGTGTATGGAATGTAATGTGTTTAGGGGTGGAGTATGTGTGAAAAAAATTGGGCAGACTAGATGGGCCGAATGGTTCTTATTCTAGGTTTCTATGTGAGGGGTGCTGTAATATATATATATATATATATATATATATATATATATATATATATATATATATATATATTGAACTCTAGCACGCAGTTCCAGGGCTAGAGTTCATTCTTATGAGATCTGGAGCGTTGCCGTGGTAACACTCCATGCTCTCAAGAAGGGCCCTGAGGAGCTGCAGGTGGAGGCCGTTGCACCTGGATCCGCCAGTGACTGCACTCCCATATATGCACTACACTCCTCTCACAAACACACTGCCCCACATACACAAAGTGCTCACACTGTACCCCCATACACACACTGCCCCTCACACACACACACATTACTCTAGGCCCCATCACCTACTACAGCCCCAATCACAGCAGATCCCAGGTAAGTTGTCAAACTGTCCTTCATCGGTTTGACTACTTACTCTGGGAGGGTGCTACAGCTTTCCTGGCACCATAATGACTACAGAGAGCTGTAGTGGTTATTGTGCCTGGATTGTTTCTTTAAATACTCTATCAGTGCCCCTCCCGAGATTAGGTTCTGGATCCGCCTGGGGGAGAAGAGAAAGCAGAGGGAGCCTGGGGGAGAAGAGAAAGCAGAGGGAGCCTGGGGGAGAAGAGAAAACAGAGGGAGCCTGGGGGAGAAGAGAAAGCAGAGGGAGCCTGGGGGAGAAGAGAAAGAAGAGAGAGCAGGGAGAAGAGAGAGCAGGGAGAAGAGAGAGCAGGGAGAAGAGAGAGCAGGGAGAAGAGAGAGCAGGGAGAAGAGAGAGCAGGGAGAAGAGAGAGCAGGGAGAAGAGAGAGCAGGGAGAAGAGAGCAGGGGAGAGCTTCAAAAGCAAGAGAGCCTGGGGAAAAATGCAAAAAAACATCACTTGATAACGATGTCATCGTTGTAATATGTTTTACCGTTTTGAAACACTAATATTTGTGTTCAGCGAAGTCTTCTGAGTTAAACAATACCCCTCATGTACAGGTTTTAAGGGGTTTTCAAAAGTTAAAGAGTCAAATATAAGGCTTGCGTTTCAGTTTTTTCACATTGAAATTAGCCAGATTGGTTATGTTGCCTTTGAGACCGTATGGCCAAGTTACTCAGCTATACATGAAAACACAAAGCACCTACAGCCATTTTTTTCTCGGAATCCCAATTCCCAAGACTGATGTTTCAACACTTTAAATATTCGGCTCGAGCAATAGTGAAGCATCCTTGTACTTTTCATTTTTATCCCCCCCCAAGAAGTCTGTAGGTACTCATGGGATATGTGACTAGGGCTACATAAACAAAGTGATTTAATCCCTAAATGGTAAATTATTGAACAGAGAGA
Source organism: Pelobates cultripes (assembly GCA_933207985.1). Taxonomy (NCBI): domain Eukaryota; kingdom Metazoa; phylum Chordata; class Amphibia; order Anura; family Pelobatidae; genus Pelobates; species Pelobates cultripes. Next base: position 255,850,837 of record OW240913.1, read on the forward strand.
CTGCAGAGGCATGATTTCTACACTAAATTAAATACAAGTTATGTGGGTACTTAGAGTATCCTTTTAAGCCAAGATGAACCATAATTCCAATGTTATTTAGAAAATAGATCTGCTACACATATAAACTAATTTAAGCATTCAAATGACAAACTTTAAAAAACTTATAAATACATTTCTGGCTTATTGTAAATATTCCAATTAGGTCGATGAACCCAAGGTAAACACATTTACACAAGTACAACTAAATAAAAATCCAATTTTCTTCTTAATATATAGTCAATAACAGTCAAATGCATTCCAGAATAAAACTCATTGATATTTTAGAATGTGCATGATGATCATCAATAGCTGGTAATAACTATTGAATGTTACAGTATCCACTTTGTGCTGCTATGAGTGGATGAGTCACATTTATAATCCTGCAATTTTGCACTTAGTTATGCTTTTACTATAAAATGATTTTTTACCTGGCACAGCTCAGTTCATTTTTATTTTATTTTTAATCAACATTTACTATATTACTTGCTTTTAGATGAATATATGCACTATTTTTATAGTAGCTATGTCAGGAACCTATTTCCACCCATTAAAGTAGCACCAGTGCAGTGATTAACAAAACTTGTAAGTTTGTTTACTGGATACAAATTTTAATTGCACTCAGATTCTAATAACGAAAAAGAAAAACTATAAATGAAAGCTTAAGTAAAAATGCAAATAAAATTGACATCAGCTGAAGTATCAGAGAATGAAATTCTAAAAGTAAAGCAGTTGGACACTTTGTTAAACTCTGCACATTTTCTACAGAAACACCATTAGGATCTGTCCCTAAAGTGTTCAAATGGACACTACACTGCCCAAATACATAAACAATCACTGTTTAGTAGGAATAACCCAAGTAAAAACAAGTATATGTTTAATGCTTTTTTCCCCCAAAGTTGTAGTTCCCTTGTCTTCTGTCTTCATAAACCACCCCCTTCTAACTCAGCCTAGACCTGCTGTTCCACCACTGAAGTGAGCAATAAATGGAAAACAGACAAGCAGGCAGACATATATTGCATATTTAACCCCTTAAGGACACCGCTTCAAAAAGAAAAAGAAAATCCAGTGCACTCCATTATCCACTAAACAGCAACTTCAGTGCTGACAGATTAATTTTTTTTGTTTTTTTAAAAACGCCTAATCCAAGCAAAAAAAATAATAATGGGAGTTTAGTTACATTATATGATCATACATTGCATAAGCCTTCCACACTGTCAATGTACCCCATCTTTGGCAGGTCCTACATTACCAGCCTAGTGTCTGCTTCATGAGCTACTTGTTTGGGGAACAAAATTCCATCTGGGGCTCTCTGCAGTACAAAGCTAAATAGAGCCCTGGGATGAGGAACCGGTGACAGGGAGGGGTGCAAAGCCACACACACATTATATACATATATATATATATACACACACACACACACATATAATATATACATATATATATATATATATATATATACACACACATACACATATATACATACACACACACACAGCCTAGTCCAGGCAAAAAAATAATGGGGGTTTAGTTAAATTATATCATCATACATTACAAAAGCCTATGCATAAATATTTTATTTTTTTTGAAAACGAAATCTATCAGCACTGAAGTTGCTGCTTAAGGGATAATGGAGTGCACTGAATTTTTTTTCTTATTTTTTTATTGTTTAAATAGTCTCCCAGCAGCACCCTATTTTTGCATATTCAGGTTAGTGCAGCCAGCCCTCTCTTTTCTCATTTATTGCACCAAGACATTATATGTACTCTTTTTTAGAGGGGAAAAAAGTGCTTTAATTTGAGGTCACATGTACATAGATAAATTCTCATTAATTATAAAAAAAAGCCAAAAAAGAGAAAAAAACTAAATTTTTCACAGTTTTGACAATAATAGCGTCTGCATAATATGTCCAGCTTAGAAAAAGCAATTCAATGTAAATTAATTTGTGTGTCTTGATTTATAGAGTACATAATATGTGTAGGATTTCAGCTTATTTTGAAAGTTACAGGTCACAAAATACAAGGACTAAAATTAAATTTCCATGTGAAACTATTTTAAAAGTTGGTATGTTTGTCTTTTAGGTTTAGTAGCCAAAGAAAACAAAATTGCCACACAAAAAAAATAAAGTATATATTTATATATAGAAGACATTACAGGCTATTTACCTAAGGTTATTTTGACACTTTTTACATTTCATCGCCAATGTCTGCTAAATATTGGAGTAAAATTGTGTTTTTTTTCTCTATTTTAGCATATGCACAAGGTGTTTGTAATGTGTATTTGTAAAGCTGGTGTGTGGCTATTCCTGCACAAAACCCCATATTGTGTTCAGCTACATCTGCTGGGTATAGGGATACCCCCATTGTATGCCTTTGGCACTATTCTGTGAATCTACAATACCATATAAGAGACAATGCTATTTCAGTTTCTATAGTTAGAATTTTCATAGATTGATATGATGGGCCTATGTGTAATTTTGGGGTATTATAGCAGTTTTACTGTTCAAATAACCTTACAAAGGGTTTCCATTTGATAAAGACGACACCACAGGATAGCTTGTATGGTGTACATTGTGCCTTAACCAGCCACCATCTATTCACCAATTTAGGTCAATGTTTGTGAAGTTACAGTGCTGCAAAAAGAGACGTGACAAGTTCAGGTTTTTAAGTGTGAATTTTCATGGAGGGTTTTGATGCATCCGTGTCCCACTTTGCAGTATTTTAGCAGGCTATATAAGCTAACTATTTCATAAAGACATACCATTTCTTAAAGAAAGGTATTTCAAAAGGCATATTTTGAACCTTAGCGTGGGATCATTTTTCCACTAGCTTGTACCAAATCTAGTGGTAATGAGCATTTTTTTCTTCCTTTTTGACACACAAAGTGAGTTTGCACAGTATATTTTGCAAATCTTACGTGTGCTGCAGCTGTATATTTCGCTCAGTTATGTAATCAGCTGCGTACAACAATACCCCTGTATGTACCTTTGCCAGGTATATGTGGATCTAACTTTGAAAGTTTTACGTGGTGTTAGTTTAGCTGGTTGGTTAAACTCCCCCCATATGCAGATTGTAATGCTGTATGCATACTGGCACCCGTTTAAATTCCTCTCTGCCACGTACTGCAACAATGTGAGTGGTTTCACCATGGATGGTGGTTAGGATGAAAAACTTTTAATCATGGTACTTTAGTGCCAGCAGTTCATTCTGGCAGAGAGCTGCTGTTTCCCCTCCCTTTTAATTTTTTTGGGGAAACCTAGGCGACTCTTCCAAATAGTGCTACAGGCCATGGTCTCGAAGCAGTACAGCATTTTTAGAAGTGGGCTGCTATTGTAAAAATCAATATACAAAATTATCAATATACAAGGACAAATTTTCCACTTGTCCCTACTATATCTTGGCAACCTGGGGGATCAAGGTGGCTATCCCTTCCTTTGAATACATGGAAGGTGTACAATGCCACTTTCACACAATTTATAAAATTTGATTCCATATCGGGATCTTTTGGATGGGATGTACTGTTTAAACCCCAGTTTTCCTTTAAACTTCATGAGGGATTCATCAATAGAAATGTTTTTTTTGGGGGGGGGGTATAAATAGTGGCAAATTTGTCGTTAAAGTGGGCAATTAGAGGGCATTTTAGATATAAGATCAAACTGTGGATGACCTTTTGGAGGACACTTCGTACTGTCACTAAAGTGCATAAATCACAGTAAGTCTTCATATCTGTCCCTACTCATTGTCTTTGGAAAAAATGGGGGTATTGCAAATAGGATTTTTAGACCAATACATCCGAATTGTGGGCTTTTAAATTATCCCCCATTAGCATGGTCAGTGCCCAGAATTGATTCAATTCAGACACACTGGTTGGGTTCCATCTCTCTTTCCTGGTGATAAGGGACTCTTGGTTGCTTGCAAAATACTGCTCCATGTACAGATTAATCTGGGTGACTATCTCCCCAAAAATCCCACCCCCCAACAGCAGCTGCATACATCCAGCACATTATAGCCAGACAGGTCAGCCTGTATGCCAGGATTGGCAGTGAACTCTGGTGAAAAATTATTAGGGGGTACCCAGTCATCTACGCCATGTTCAGCATTAGGGGAATCAGTGATTTCTCCTGATGGTCTTGCAGTATCTGGCACATATTCCCTGTACCCTGAGTCACTCTGAGGCAGTGTCGGTCGCCTCTAAATAGGCCGCTAACAGGGCATAAGCCTCCTCTGCGCTATACTTCCTAAACATTGTGTACTATGGTAATAAACTAAACAATTGGACAATTTAACCTCTTCAGGTACACAAAGTAACAACGATCCATCTCTCTCCACTTTAAAAACCCACAAGAGGTGGAGGGAGACTGATATGATAGCCCAGCAGCATTGTGACCGCTGTGACAGGCTGTCACAGCAATCACATGCGCTGGGACATCGATATTTGCTGTTGCTGGTCTGCCCCTGACTCTGAGGCACCCAGCAACAGCGCTAACCCCGCGATCGGCAGCACCGCAGCGATCTTGGGTTAATTTTAAAGCATGATGGACCGGTTCAGTCATCCCTCATTAAGGGATTAAAAGTCCTCCATTCAAGAAAAATGTGTTTACATTCTATTTACTACAGGTTATGCACTAAAAATAATGAGAACCCCTATCAACCACCTCGATTATCTAAGATCGGCATGACACCATTCATTTACAAACAAGAGACTTGCCTATTTTGAATCACGTATCACATAACCCTCTAATTAAAGCATTCCAACAAATGCTCTTTTGGTGGGACGATCCTCATTTTTGGGCCTTATCTCACCTTCCTGCATAAGTTTCCTGAGGTCTCACATCTGAGGACACCAGCGAATTGTCCTCAGTCAGCACAAGAAGAGCTCATAACTAGAAATGCATGCTCCGTGCATCAGGACCATACAGGGAGTGCTTTACTAAGACTGGGTGCCTGCCATATAACCGGTCAATGTGCAGGCCCACCCCTTTTCTAGGTAGATTGCCAGGGACACAGCTATGCAATTGGTGTAGCCAAATCAGGGCTCTGCTCACTCCATCTCAATTTCATACGTACCATTGCTGGAAGGTATGCTTGGATCTACCTGTGATCACTGTGGTAATGGCGGTCATCTCTCCCAGAAATGTATTTTTAAAGAAATTAGAGGATTATTCTAACCCTCTTCTACAACAGAGGATCTTAATCCAAATTCAAAACCAAAAGGCATCTCTCTTTCTAGATTGAGGCTTCACAGGCCTGTCACGAGTAGGAAACTACTATAAAATTGACAATTACCTGCCTAGTGTCGGTTTCCAAAAGGAGTTCATATCCCTAAAAGCAGCATACCACACAAATATAAAACAAATATAATAGAGGGGATTAATCTCTTTTAGAGTAGGGGGTCTTAGCCTCCTTTTATAGCATGTTGTTATAAAAATAATTGCATTATCATGTTGACTAGATGATTTGTAGGGTGATTGGCCATGAGATTTGACTGCAAATTCCTTAATCCTTGCAGCAGAGTTGTGGCATGCATTCCCAAATGTGTATTGGGATGCAGCAAGCTCACTGCTAGAAAACCAGAATATTTGCAAATACTTCTAATAGAGTACTACTTTCAGTTATTTTTAGTTTTGATACTAACAAACATAAAAGCCAGGTAAACTAGAATTGAATATTCACTTTTAAGCAGTTACACCATTGTTTGTTTTCTTATAAGGTGTATATCTCTTGCTCTGTTAATTGAACTTTAATCACACGCAAGACATTGTTGTAGCTAATAAAATATTCTAAATTAAACAAACTGTGCAATAAGAGAAACTAAAATTAATGAATAAATAAGTAAGTGTTTTCCCTACGTGTGCAGAGAGGTTATAAGTGTCTCAGACAGAAGAAGCATGGCCTGGGCTGCATAAACAAAGTTACTGCTAAGTTGCAGTAAATTAAGCAGTGAGACTGCAGTGACATGTATGTATGTAGTGGGGAATCGTGATGCAGCATACCAACATAGAACTAACCCAATTATCACCTAAATAATGACAGACAACATAGTATGGATGAAACAGGTCACAACATTTATTATAACATATGACAAATACTGTATAACACATCTAGAATTTATTTTAATCTTTAGCTTTACTTGAAATAAACCAAACATAAATAACCATAATTTACAAATAAGTTAACACATAGTGTCATACAGTATAACCCAACCGTCCTTGCCAATATACTGACCATGTGCCTATGAACCACTACTTCTCACCTCCCCTCTTGGCATAAATTCATTTTCCTTCCAATGCTTACCACCAGCCAACCTTTTCCTCGCTCGGTGGGCACGTCATAACCGGTAACTTAAGGTTAACCCTTTAGAGCAGGGGAGGTTGAGACCTAAAACTTTACCACCTCATTCCACATATTGACATAACCGTCTCAAACTTAATTGGCAAGGACATACCCCCGGCCACAACCCCGCTGTTTTACACCTAAAAATCAGTGGGGGACCCCACCAAAACCACTCACGGCCTGTTCCACTGCTTCCTGCAGAGCGAGATTTAAAAAGGTCGAGCCCAACCTCCGCCAAGCGCACCTCATCCCCCAAAATAGATTGGCAGCATCCCGTTCAAAACCCAATGGCGAATTGGAATCCCATGGACACCAAAAACAAATCCAAAAACCCTCCTGTTCAATTTCCGACTGCTGAGCACGCTGCCAGAAATAATGGGCTATAATCTCGGACCAGACCAGGCAGACATCTGGGAAGAAAACTAGAATGCGTGCCATGTCCCGTTTAACAGCCAACACTAAATCCCAAATGGGCACCGAACTCAGGTCATTTCCCCCCCCAAGATGCATGAGAAGGACACACAAACCCCCAGGAGACAGGAAAGCTGAACCAGGTTGTGAAGGAGCCGCACCCACCTCATGCCTCTGGTGCCAAACCACCAAACTTTTGCTGCAGAAGGCGTAAGACCCAAACACTCGCCCCCTAGGCCAGACTGCCACATGTCTCCTGGCCCAAGAGACATAGGAGCGTCCCATGATCCATATTCTGGGGTGAGCAGGGGGGGGGGGGACCGAACTTGCAGAGAGCAATCAACTCCGGAGACCAGCAGGGCAAACTTAATGAACATAATGCCCTGACTCCCACCTCACGAATCTCAGAACCACTTGTGCCAGCATGCCAAGCCTAGAGGCCTCCATAGCCACCCCAATACAAAATGAATGCCTCCCCGAACTGCCTGCTATCAATACCCAGGATTCGACCCGGAACACCCTTACAAGTTGGAAGTGGGAGAGAAAGCTTGTCCTCGTGAACCAAAAGAGTGGAGAACCTGAGAAGCCAGGCAGAAGGAACAGCTCTCCCTGAAGGAAAAAAACAGGACAAATGCTGGAACCCCGCACTGCCCCCAATAGGACCCACTTACCCTTTCCCAAAGACAACAGTCTTCAAGCGGCGAATCCTGAAGTAACTAATAACCGTAACTTGAACAGGAAGCTGAGCCCTGCAAAGTACCAAGAAATTGCGCAGTGGGACAACCCCGCAGACTTCCACACCCTTTAGAGACATAGCAAACCCTGTGAGTGGACGAAACATGGAAACCCTGTTGGGAACGCTCCTACCTGTGCCAGTCACTACACACCTTACTGTAGCGGGCCCACGTGGCCACAAAGACCAACCCACGGACCAGCTCCAACAGTCCGCCAGACCAAGTGACCACATCACCACTGGGAACGGGATGCCCTCCAATTCGGCCTGCCCGAAGAACGTCCCATTGTGAATGAGGGAGAGCATCGGCCATTACCATGTGAACCTCCGGGATATGCCCCGCCCTACCAGACACATCAATAGTAAAACAGATCAGACCTAGGCGCCATAGCAAGCATACCACCAGGCAGAAGATGCGGTCAATTGACAGCCCGCACCACCCCGAGATTGTCGCAATGGAAAAATACCCACATATTCGCGAGTTGGGGACCCCGAGCCTCCAATGCCACCAGAATGGGGAAGAGTTCCAGGATAGCCAGAATCTGGAAGAGTCCTGCCACTTGCCAGCCTACGGGCCAAGAGTCAGCCCACCAATGAGAGCCCAAATGGCCCCAAAACCTCCCCGGCCTGCTGCAGTGGTAAACAGGCAGAAGTCAGTGTTACTGACCTCCAGGGCCTGCCAGTACATTCTACCATTATAGGATTCCAAGAAGGAATCCCCAACAGCCCCATGGTCAAATCCAACAGGCAAAGTCCAGCTTACATAGCAGGCAGCGCAGGAAGCTAAGGCAGGTAACCGAACCCACGGTTTTCTCACGTGTCAACAGAACACCGAAACACTGAAACATGCCCCCCAGAACCCACAGCAGCAGAGTGCAGATGTGCGACTGCCATCCCCACACACAAGAAGTCGTCCAGGCAGTGCAGAATGGAACCAACCCCCGCCTCCCTAGGTACCAACCACTCCAGGAGAGTGCTAAAGCACTCAAAAGAAACAGAATAAGGAGCAACCCATACGGAGGCACATATCCACTGAAAAACTGACCATAAAAAGGTACAACCCAGTAGACTGGAACCATCCGGGTGCACCGGAAGCAGAGTACACATCCGCCTTTGCCAGCAAGGCCATCTGGGCTCTCGGCCCATACCATGCAAACCGCTGCATCAAAGGACACATAGGAAACCCGGCAGAGTTTGGCAGCAAGGTCAACGATTTCCGAAGTCCCAGGAGGGTACGACAATTGAGGAATCAGATGACATTTCCCTCGTTCCTTCTTGGGCGCCATGCCCGTACAGACCGAAGGTTCAGAAACCGAGAGGGAGGGCGCTTCGAAAAGGGAATGCAAAAAGCCTGCTCAAAACCTTCCAATATGATCTGTGCAGCCCAACGATCCTTAAACAATCAAGCCACGGGCATATCTTGTTTACGCCTACTGGAGTAGTGACCCTCAGCCCCCACTACCCCATTTTCACCCAGCTTAAAACAGCGGGAGCCGGAGCACTCGTACTTGAACTGGCACAAGACCCCCCACTTACAGTAACGTCATTGAATTCCCAACAACACTGGGGACCAATGGGGAGGAGGATGTGCCCCCACCATCCCCCCCTCCCCCCCCAAGAAAGGACAAAAAAGCGCATTGCAGAGGCGCAGGGTGCGTCATGATTGAAAGCAAGAAGCTTATGTCCATCTGGTCCCGGGACAACGAGGGTCGCACCGCCAGCTGCCAACGAAATGGTTTGTCGTACCTTCACCAGCCCAGCCCTCCATAGCTATGACAAGCATTCCAAATAGTGTACTGATAGCAGAACAACGCAGAGCATTACTGTGGAGACGCTAGCCAGGATAGAAAAAAAACTGAAAAAAAAAAATACGCTTCCTCCACTGGCAGGAGGGAAGATATATTTCTATGAACCCCCTTATTCAAATCTTATCCCTATTTTCCTGCTTCAAGTGCAAGCCCAGAGGGCCAGAGCAGCACATGTAAGCAGCGCCCCGTGCCACGTCCGAAAGGCCCACCTCGTGGGAAGCTTTGCCTGACTCAGCAATGGAGCATAACACCACAGAGAAAGGGGGGAGGGGGACCCAGGGAGGGGAGGGGGCGAGGGACCACCACCAACTAAGGACACGATTCAGCGGGCCCCGAAGACCGCGTAGAGGGCATTTGTTGGGCTTCCCTATGAACTTCAGCCCCCCCCCGATCCCACTGATCTAGAAACTCACGAAGACCTGAGAGGACCCCCTTAATGCGGGACCTGAATGACTAACCGAGGAGGAAAATCCGCACTTACCCGTGGAAACCTTGCATTCTGACGCAGCACAGCAAGCACAGAAGGTGAAAGCAGACAGATAGGAAAACCAGAGTCCACTGTGTTCCTCAAAGTTGTTCCAGGCACCACCTGCTGGGCAGTTCCAGTAACAGCAGCCACTTCCTGTGAGAAGAGCAGAGAGGTGGTGAGCCCACGCTTCACACCAGGAGGAAGCCGAGGTAAGTGACCAGCAGAGGGGGTGGGGAATGAGGGGACAAAGAGAGAACAGGGGGAAGGTGACAAGGGCAGAGGGGACAGGGAAATAGCAGGGAGAAGACAGGGAAGGAAAAATAGGAAAGGGGGAGAAGAGGACCCAGCAGGGCAGGGGGAGCAGAAAAACCAGAGGAAGCAGGAGAAAAAAAGAAAAAAAAAGAAAAAAAGAGGCAAGCTGGGCCCCCCCCCCCGGCAGACACAGAGGGGACCTAAGGGTAAGACCAGGAAAAGGAGGGTGGGGGGGAAAAGACTGAAGGGGGGACAGGGGAGAGAGATCCATGGGAGCCTACCCCACCATCAGAGGCGGCTCCCGGCCCACCTGAGGTCCTCCCCCCAGTCCTCAATGGTGGTACCGAGCTACCCCGCATGGCCCTACCAGGCCTACTCACTGCTGGGGCCCGGGACACAGCCCCACCGTCCCGCCTGCCACGGGGGGGAATCTAGAAAGCCGCTGGGTGGCTGCACGCTATCGGGGAGGTATGGCCCGCTGTCCCATGGCCCTACACAGGGAGCCAGGGCAGGCCGCGCCATGGATGCAGGCAGAGTAGGTCGCATATCATGAGTAGAAGATGCCTCGGGCCCAGGCTCCCACTCCTCAAGCAGACCCGAGGAGTAGTGTCAGGGGTTAGGGCTAGCTGGCAGGCGGAAATGCCGACCGGTGCTAGTGCAGCCCCCAGAAACAGGGGAGGCCCCAGGAGGAGACAGGCAGCAGGAGGGGAGGGGACCCACACCTGCAGCTATACCTGGGGTGAAGCAAGCACATGGTTGATGGAGTTGCCGGCCACCAGTCATGCTGCATCAGCTCCGAAGGAAGCCAGAACAGCCTCAACCTCCATCCCTCAAGCTGGTAAACCACCCCCACCAAACTCACATACCACTTATTCCCACCCACACATTCCTACACAACCAATCACATGCATTGGGATGAAGTACCACTTTGTCCTGGAGAGGCCTGCTTGCCTGCCTGCCTCCTCCCCTGCTACTATGGCCCCTGGGAGATTGTGCCCTTTAAGAACAGCATTTGGGCTTATTGCATTTTGAAACACTTTTTCTGCCCCTTTGAATCCATGGGAAGGTGTGCCCCTCCCCCGTTTCCGGTCTATTGTTCTCCAGCAGGGCGTTGTCCCAGGGACACTGCCAGACCAGTTGGAACTTGCTGTTTTGCCCCCCCCCCTCTGTCTCTCATCAGCCCTTGCTATGGTTTAACCCCATGGCGATTTGACTGCGTTCGTGGGATCTGAGCAATGTTCGGATGTAGTGAGCGCTCAGATCCAAGCTATCTGGGGATAGGTTGAATGTGGGGATTCTGTTCAATAGAATGGGAATTATGTATTTTTTTGTGTGTTTTTACGGTTGTTGTAAATGGAGATGTTTTCTGTATGCTGGAGATAATTGGCTTACCACACCCAAGCCGTGCTTGCAGTCAGTCAAAAAAGGGATTTCCAACTAGCTTTTGAAACACTGGACCAATTGGTATGATTTTGACATATGTTTGTATTTGGGGTATGCAGATTCTGAAAATGTAACTTATGTGAATGTGATATATACTTTTGGAGTTATGAATATTGTGTAAAACTGTATTTTGTGTGGGAGTGTCTGAGTGTATTGTATGATTGGTTGTACTTCAAAACCCTGTGGGCGGTACTATGTTTGTAGAATGGGCATGTAGCGGTACTTACCTTATCCGGGGGCCGGCCGGGGTCCTCTATTCCCGCCGCGGATGGTCCTACATGAGCCATTCTGACGAAGGCGGGCAATGACCATGAGATGCGGTCACGTGTTCTGCCTAGCTCTAAGAGCGCACCGCATATCTCGGGAACGCACTTAAAGGGGTAGTGGGAGCCGAAATGTAAAATGGTCTCCCATTGGCCCCTGTTATTCCACATTCCCCATACATTCACATTTGGGGGGCCTGAATATGACAGGGGCCAATCAAATTAAATACTAGGGTATTTATACTTACCTCTCCCTTAACTCCCTGCCCTATTGTGGTTTCTGTTTCAGTTCCCTTTAAAGCTTGTTGTGTTCAGTTGTGACTTTTCGTGCTTGACCTTGGCTTTGTATTTGACTCAGTTTTTCTCTTTATCCCGGTTTGTCTTGTTTGCCGGCTTACTGATTCCTGTGTACCAGTCCTTGGCTAGTTCTTGTTTTCGCTGTCTCTTTGTCCCCTTGACCTCGGCTCGTTCTTGACTGTCTATTCTCTGTTCTCGTCGAGTCCGGCCATTCTAAGATCCGGTAAGACATATCTGCCTTATATTGTCAATTGTTGGACTAAATCTTGTGTGTTGGGGTAAACTACCATGACAGGGCATAAAAGCAGAGTGTTTGAATAAAAGTACAGCTCTTCTTGACCCTCAACATGTAGTCTTGTCTCGTGATTGGAGGGGAAAGCTATACTCACACTGGGGATTGCTATGCTCTACATACTCCCCTGAGCTTTAATCACTTAGCTCTTTTAAGAGCTTGTTCCGGATACGCTCTCCTGGAGGAGAGGTCTTCCCCACACGGACCTGGAGGACAGAAGCTGATCCAGGGTGGACAGAAGACGGCGACACTCCAGTTAAGCTACGGCGATTGTGGAGTCTGCAGTGGTTGTGGTGTCCAGTGCAGTGCTTGTGGTACTTGGCGCAGGCTAGGAAGCGTCCATCAACGGAAGGTACTCTGTCGGAGTACGGGGAGTTCCGTTACATGCATCTATCCCCACATTCATACATGTGCCCTTGTCCGCTTAACTGTGTTATCTCTACACCAAAACTGTTACATTAAGCTAAAATTGTTTTGGTGCTCAACGTGTTCCTTTAAAAGGTTCTCAAAGTTTGACTAGACCCATTTTCACCAAGTCCTCAAACTTTAATAACCTGTAGCATAATTAATAACTTTGTGACTTTGCTTCAAATTTCTTTAAAATGTCATTTTACACAAATAATTGCAAATAATGTAAAAGCATACTTCACCCCTTAAGGACACATGACATGTGTGACATGTCATGATTCCCTTTTATGCCAGAAGTTTGGTCCTTAAGGGGTTAAACTGGTTTAATGTTTTAACATTATAATACATACATTTACTCCAAGGTAAATAAAATGATTACCAATAAATTGGGTAATAGTAATAACCCCTGAATGTTGGGCTTAGGTAATATCCCCAGGTTGTGCTTAAAATCCAGAGTAATCTGAATATACCTTTCCTGGTTAAATATTTTGTTATTATTATTATTGTTATTATTATTATTATTATTATTATTATTATTAATAGGCTGTGTGTCTTTACAAAAGATTGTTTGTGCTTCCTTTCGGTGTAATTTATTGAAACTTTAGAAAGACAATGTCCTTGAATAAATCTTTGTACAATTTCCATTCTTCCTTTAAATGCACATTTTCTTGTGTTTATCAAGGACTTGCACAGTGCAGGTGGTCATTGTGACACAGAGAAATAATCTGTCAATGTCAGACTTAATGATCAGCCAAATTGAGTTCACTTTAATAGCTGTCCTTCATCCAGCTGTGAATGCTTATGCACATTAACATCTTGCCACAATACAAAAAAAAGTTTTTTTTAAATGGATCATCATTTTAGGGGAAACAATTTAAAATGCAAGATTGTGTGCAAAATATTACACAAGTTTAAGTGAAAAGCTTACAAATGAAATGTGTTCTGCTTTGTCATACAGTACCTCATTAAATCAAATTAAAGGGACACTATAGTCACCAGAACAGCTGGTGAGTATAATCATTGCCTTCAGACATTTTCATGCAAAAACTGCCTTTTCTGGAAAAAAAAAAAAAAAAAAAAAAACACCTCCTAGGGACACCTCCAAGTGGTCACTCCTCAGATGGTCACTTGAGGTGCTTCCTGGCTTAGTGCTGCACAGTAGGCAGCACAGCCGTTCAGCATCTCCACACTCTGCATGGGGACACTGATTTGGGGGATTTGTGGATTTTCATGAGCTGCAAGCCATAATCATCGCACTTATGACAAATCACAGCTTGAACTATCTTGCTTTGAATGGAATGCGTGTATGTCATATACTAGTTTTCCCTTTTACGTTGCATTACTGAAATAAATTTTGCATGATATTCAAATTTTTTGAGTATCACCTGTAGTGTTCCTTTAAGCATCTCCAGTCTAAAAGTCTAGAAGCCCACTTTTCATCATACTTTTTAAACAGAAGTAGAGAAAAAAAAAATGTATAAATGAAAGCGGTAGGCTCATGAAAAATGTTAAAAAGGAAAAAGTAGTAGTAGAAAGTGGCTGAAAAAGCAAAAATAATTAAGAATATATAATGCACTTTAAACTTTACTTGCTATTCTCTTTAAATCATTGCTGCTGCAAGATTTTACCAACTCTTTAGTCAGGAGGCTTCAAGACTTTTTTCCTACTAATTTCTGGTTTGTAGTGATCCAAGTGGTAATCCTGAGGTACTAACAAATTTAGGTGCCACTAGAACACCAATTTGTGCAGAATGACAAATCCTAATCCCAAATTCTAATCATAAACCTCACCCTAATCCTAGCCCATTATCCAATCATATACCTAATCCAATGAGAATTTAAATCATAACTCTTAGAGTTTAAGGATTCCCTCTTGCCAATTTCAGTAGAGGGGTTCCCTTGCTGGGGTTATCTTAATCCAAATCTAAAAACAAATCCTAACATTTATTTTAAACATAAACCGAATACTTATTCTAAACCTAATCTCTTCTAATAATATCAGTAATAATATTAGTAAAGGTTATTCTAGGCTAAAACAGAGGGTATGAAGCTGACATTTACTGGCTATTTGCAGTATTACAGACATCTCCTGTTACTTTGAATATAGTATGCCCAATGCATTATGACCAGTACTGGGAAACTGACAAAGTCCAGCACCAATAAAAATTGCATTGGGGCATAGAGTGAGAGCCCCCAGGGTCTTTTCAGACCCTGAGAGTCCTCAAAGCAACAGAACCACAGAGAATCACCGTGACCGATTTTGATCTCACAGCTGCTGCGTTCTGTTGATTTAAAGGGCCGTAACATTCCACCACAGCGCATTGTAAGGATAATGTTAGCCTAGAGGAAACAACAATCAGCCACAATGGATGCTATTGCAGAACTGAAGACTTAGAAGCTAGAGTAGGAAGAGATCACAGAGTACCAAAGCAGAGGTTCTTGGCACCAAATGTTCAGAGATTACATTACTTTTGTTCTAAAGAAGCTAGTCATATGGCATAGAGGAAAGCAACATAATGCCCCCCCAGTCACGCAGGTGTCTTCTTAAATGCTGATTTCTCTGTCCTAGGACCAGTATCTCCTGTTCTTAGTGCTGTGGTCAATCTCACGCACCACATGTGGTTTGATATCTTGATCTTTTGCTTAGATGAATATCTCCTTCATTTGTTATGTGTTTAGTATGCAACCTTGCTTTAATGAGATGGCATTACCTATTACCTATAAATGAAGGCAAGACTGCTTAAGTTGATAGTGTACATAGGACTGCACTGAAATCTAGTAGTTATTCATCTCAAAGGTGAGTCTATTGGAGTGCCACTCAATAAAAGAGTAGCACAAATGTGGAACCATGTTAGAAATTTAGGTCTGCAAGGCCAGTTCTCGAAGAGACTAAGAGAGGACATAAGCAAGGTGTTTAGCATCCCATTAGATTTTCTGCATCTATGTCAGCAGCAAGAGGA
Source organism: Pelobates cultripes (assembly GCA_933207985.1). NCBI lineage: Eukaryota > Metazoa > Chordata > Amphibia > Anura > Pelobatidae > Pelobates > Pelobates cultripes. Next base: position 255,866,540 of record OW240913.1, read on the forward strand.
TTAGAACTGAAATTATTTGTTAGGCTAGATTCAGCAGCTAAACAAACAAACAAAAAAATACATCACTTGATTAGTGAAAACTATAGAAGTCATTAAATGAGTTTGTCAAAACAAAAAAAAATTCATATCTGTGGAAAAACCTTAAAAGTTTCTGTTCACACCAGTGGTCTCCCTCCAAACAGAGCTGTTTCTACCTCAAAAAGACTCACAGCTGTATTTGCAGCCATAGGGGAAGAAGAAGAAAAAAAAAAAAAAATACTACAAATCGTGACTTTTGGGGAGTGGATACCTCTACAACATACTTCCTTTATACTTTTGCTTTAGTACTTTTTCACCCAGAGAGATAACCACAGAGATTCAATACCAGTGTAGATAACATCCATAGACAAATATTTATTGTGATTTTAATTTCATAAAACAGCCATTATAAATTTTCAGTAAGCTAGTACTAATTTTTCATTGTGTTATTAAACAAAATCTTATTTAAAATGCTGAAATGAGCACAGCAAGGATTCCTTTAAGGCTCAATGCATGAGATCACAAAATGATTTATTATACATCAGATAACATTATATGGTCAACTAAGCCCGTACAAGGCATAACTAATTTATCAAAGGCCACAGGCTGATTTAAATGCATTTCTGTACAGCCCTTTAGCGTGAGGACATTTCTAATAAATAAGAATGCAAGGCTTCGTTTATACACAATACTTGTAAATTAAATGTTCTTTGTTTAAAAGAAAAACATAGAAAATAGGAATTAAATATGAAAATAAATAAACAAAAAAACTTACAAGAAAAATGTAAAATGTATTTATAAGGAAACTCTAAATATATGGAAAAAAAAAATCATCCAGTTTTAAAATTGAAAGGTATTCTTCCAAATGCCAGTGTGGAAACAAAAAGGTATTCAATCTCCCACTGCCTTCTCCTTACGTCAGTAAAACTCCTTAAAGGGTCATGAATGTGATCCTAGAGGGATTGAAGCTATATTCCAAAAGGAAACATGGAAAACCCATTACTTATGTCTTGACAGGGATGGGTTTTAGAATACCCAATAGGCTTGGTGTTCGAACTGGTTAATTTTAAAATGGTCACTAAGAAAACTATATAGAGCAAGAGCGTTTTAATCATTTTAGTGTCAAGGAAGAAAAAAAAAAAAATATAAGAACAACACTATTTAACTACACCCATAGTATGCAGAGCCTGGCTCTTGCTCTGCCATCTACATAAAATAAGGCAATAAATGCAGATTTCAGGAGCAGTGGGCTCTTGTTTCACCATGTGAACATGGATGGGGCTTTTCTACATAAATTTGAAAGCCCATTTTCCAAGCGTCATAGAAGTGCTATAAACATTCAAAATCATCTTTCATGTCTGTATATAAATATTTTGCAAGAAAAACCTACTCCATCATAAATATATATATATAAAAAAGGTATTGCATCAACCCATTAGCCTAATTAGATTTGTGTTTACACAGGAATACACACACACACACGTAAATGGGAGTGAGAGACACTAAGCACTGAAACAACTTCAGTTTTAAAATGGCTTTGATGTGTAGAGCATGCCCCTGCAGTCTCATAGTCCAGTTATCTGCCATTTAAGAGTTAAATCAATTTGTTATTGCAGCTCTAGCCACAGATGTGTTCTTCAGCCCCTGCAACCTCCTCCCCAGGGTCCCTGCTAGTTGTAAAGGGTTAAATATCCCTTTGGTCATCCAAAGGGGGAACATAATGCACATGCACGGAGAGCGCCATGCTTGTATTAGGCCTTTCCCTTAGGAAAGCATTGCCTCATTCCTTTCTAAGGGGATTTCTCTGATGCTGGACATCCTCGTGCAGAGTGTGAGGACATCCAGCATTGTTTCACTGAGTGAAACTCCATGAAGCACCTGTAAAAGGAGTTTAAGCATGCATAGGTTATGCATAAGGCTATCCTAACTATAAGATAAGACCAGGGACTAATGAAAGTATTTAAAAAATTGGGCAGACTAGATGGCCCGAATGGTTCCTATCTGCCGTCACATTCTATATTTCTAGTGGCTGTCTGGTAGACCACAGCTAGAGGCAATCTTAGTGGTGCAATGTAAATATGGCAGTTTCTCTAAAAAGGACGGGGACACTGTACTTAGACCACTTCAATGAGGTGTAGTGATCTGAGTGCCTATAGTTTCACTTAAAACCACACCATTAAGTTGTTTTGTTTTTTAGTATAATTTGTAAAAAAGTTATTCCAGTACAGGAGCAGATATTATCCAATAAAGTATTATTTTATTAAATTACTAGGCTAATGTAACCAAAATAGGGATCCCTGTTCCTTTTTATATAATGTTAATTTAGTTTTTCTACAATTTATGCAATAATGGGTCAGGAAACAAAATTGAAAGTCCTTCAAAATGAAAAAGTATGATTTAGCAATATATCGTCTTATGCATTAGAGCTACAATATATCTTCTTATGCTCCATTTAGTACAGATTCCTTATTAATGTTCATTAGATTTTGTATCTTGAACTGTAATTTTGTCAATGGTGACATCACTTCTTTAGTAAAGAGGAATACACATTTGTTTACTGTTTGAACTGATCTGGGATGATAGAAAAAAAAAAAAAAGACTCAAATGACAGTCATCAGATCACGATTATTTCTAGCATTAAAGGAACACTAGAGTCACCAAAAGCACTACAGTTTAATGTAGTGGTTCTCTTGCTTGTAACTTGTCCCTACAGTCTCGGCAATGTAAATACTGCCTTTTCAGAGAAAAAGCAGTGTTTACATTGCCGTCTAGTAACACCTAATGGCAGTCACTTAGACTATGTCTAGAGAGGCCTCTAATTTTAGTGCTAAACTGTGCAGCACCTACATCAGCATCTCATGGAGATGCTCTGCATGGAGACGCTGAACATTCAACACTGAATATCCAATGCAGCTCTATGAGGAGATGCGCATTTGTGCGGTGTTTTGCTGTGCATAAGCAAAAGCCTTCCAATGCTTACCTATAGGAAAGCACTGGATTGGCTGAGATCATTAAGACTGATGATCTTAGTCATAGATGCGGGGCCAGCCGCCTCAAGACTAGCACGTCAATATAGTAAGTAAAGCTACCTTTTATCTCCAATCTGATGGCGGGCATAGACCCAATAGGTAGTCCAGCACTAAAAATTATATTATAATACTATATATATATATACACACACACATACATACATATATATAGATCTCTTGCACTCACGCTATAATAGTCCCTTGTTTGCCGGTTGCTAAGCCAGGGCTTAGATATCCAGAAATCCAAAAGGTGGCAGCACTCACGGAATTAAGAGTTCTAATCTTTGTTTGTAAAAAAAAAAAAATCAACGTTTCAGTCCTCTGCATGGGACTTTCTTCAGGAGCAATATGCTTACAGAATCAAAAACCAGACTTAAATAGGCAAATACATTAATACAATTAGCTTACCCCCAGGTGAGGTGCATCTCAGATCAGCGTTCTAATGTGGCCAGTGCGCATGTGCAGTGAAACTTCGCCCCTACGTGACGTCATGTGTTGCTATGGTGACGCAGCACACACTGTCACTATGGAGATAGAGTAGCAATTACATTAGCTGTGTGCAGTGTATATCTGCTCGTTCTAAGAATCAGACAAAGTAATATGGAATCAGGATGAAGTGCTTGTTGAGTACAATGTGCTTAGTGATGGAACATATGTAGTAAATTACTTTGTGACCATGGTGTCAAGTTATTAACTATCGCTGGGTGAAAAAGACTAGTTAATCATTTAAAGTGACAATGTGCATGATTAAAAGTGATAGTACCTATGTGCACTTTTCCCCAAAAAGTGCATATATTGGGTAAAAAAAGTGCTTGGTGCTGACAAAGTGCAAACAGTGTCAATGTGAAAGTGACACAATATATGGATTGACATTTGTGTGATAGAATAAACGTCATGTATATATGTATAATGACTACAATAAGAAATCTACAAAAAGTGAACAGTGCTATGATACATAATTCATATAGAGATTACAATATAGTGTATGATTTTATCAATCCTTAGTGAAAGAACCATTAAATAAAGGTGCTAAAAACCAAGGATTATAACAAGGCAACCACATAATGGTATGCAATTATTCATCAATTTTAGTATAAGCCTGTTACCATAAAACAGCAACTCAAGTATTTTAAAAATAATAACTAAAATATTGTTGCCATCAAAAGTGACTTAATAATAAGCACATTTAAAGTAAAATAAAATAAAGCACAGGTGGAGCTAAAATTCATAGAAAGGAATGAAAAGAAATGGTTTAATTAAGTCCCTTGGGTGACACAGTACCGAGTTCAAAGATCCAGAATGCTTCTCGGTTCAGCAGTATTTTTCTACGATCCCTTGCTCTTCGTGATATGGGTACATGGTCTATGCCGAGGAATTTCAAGGAAGTTAACGGATGCTTATGTTGCAGGAAGTGTTTAGCCACTGGTTTGTCAGATGTTCTGTCCTGTGGGCTAACCTGAGACTGGAACGGTGGCCCCTGATTCTTTCACATAGAGCATTTTCGGTTTTACCGACATAAACCAGTCCACACGGACGGACATGTAAGTTTTTATATTACATGTGTGGTCCTGCACGTGATGGTATGTTGTATAGTATACCTCCTGTTAGTGTGTGGATGGTTAAAACTTTTTGATGGAGTCATGTGTCCACACGTTACACATCCTAGACAACGTACAGATCCTGGATAACATTCTTCTCTGTTTAACTTTTGATCGGGTCTGTGTGTCTTTCAAGTTTTTGTTTCTCTTGTAGCAGATCAGCGGAGTTTCACGAAAAACTTTGGGGAGCGTGTGATCTGTTGCTAGCATTCTCCAATTTTTCCGAATAGCTGAAGAAATCTGTGATGTCGAATTGTGAAAGGTCATGGGAAAGACTAGTCTTTGAGTTAGTGGTGCCACCCTTCTTGCTTGAGACGCCTTGGCTTCTTCTAAAGCTTTACTAAAGGTATGGTTGTGATACCCACGATTCAAAAACTTCCCAGTCATTTCCTGTAGTTGCATTTCTTTCACAATATCATTTGAGTTATTCTTTATTACTCTTAGAAATTGTGCTTTTGGTAATGATTTCTTCAAAGCTTCAGGATGCGTGCTTTGGGCATGAAGTGTTACGATCCGTGAATAGGCAATACTCAATATTATTCTTCCCCAATAGATAATTCGACGTCCAGGTATTGGACTTTATCAGGGCTGATGTTTGCTGTCAATTTGATTGGAGTCGGTAGAAGATTCAATTGCTCAACCATAGTGTGTGCCTCTGTTAATGTACCGTTGCAAATGATCAAGAGGCCATTAATGAAGCGATAATATCCCCGTATCAAGTGACCATATGGTGTTAAAACGTTGTTCTTCTCATATACATACATGTATGCATTGGCATACATGGGGGCCATCGCCGCCCCCATGGATGTGCCTGATAGTTGTAGAAACCATTCATTCTCGAAACGGAAATAATTATGCTCCAATGTAAGTGTCAAAATGTGACAAGAGCAATCTCGCCACATTGCATTGGAGAAGCCTGGTTGCTCGCCTGCTGCCTTTGGACTATGGCCCCATGTTAAAAGACATCTTTTTCCCTGCAGAAAAGACTTATTCGTGCTTTTCTGCCTGGTGTTCGGTAGATTCAATCTACCGAACAACCGCACGAATGACTGGACCACCTGGGAGCTGGAGTGTGCCGGCAATTAGCCTCCCTGAAGCTGCGGTTAACCGCAGCTTAATTGATGAATGCTGGGTGGCCACCATTCGTATCCCGAACACGAGGTCGCGGCCATTTTAAACATGCGAATGCACAGCGGTGTTCGACGCTTAATTCATGGAACTGAAATCGGACATGTTAAATGTATAAGTTTACTGTAATGTGTCTTACATAGTGTATTTTAACAGTAATTCATGTTTTAGTATCCCCACGTGCATAATGGAGATTTGCCTTTGTCTTGGGAGATAATTGAATTACTTCTCAATTATCTCCAAGGCAGAGGGGAGGAAGCCAGGATGCATTGTGGGAATATAATGTGACTCTGTGTCCTATTTGTCTACTTGTCTGTCTTTTGTCACAGTCTCCCATTTGGTCCCCTAGGGGAGTGTCCACCAGGTGGGAGACCTGCATAAATACTGGGCAGGTAGCCCTCATTAAACAGACCATTGCTTGACCCTCAACACGGAGCCTTGTCTCGTCTTTGGGGGGGGATTTACTGAATGCTGATAGAGACTGATTGCTAGGAGTGTAAGCCGCTTGGATGCTTTTCCTATTCGTCTGCTAGCAGTGATTCGTATGGTTCCAGTTCGTGTGTTTGGAGTGCTATATTGGATGCCGTTCGGGAGTTTGGAGCATTCCCTTACATGCGGTTCGTGGGTTTGGTGTGCTACAATAGCTGTGCCTGCATCTATGAGAAGGGGACGATCGCCTAAACGTTTTTTACCCCTTGTGTGCAAAACGGTCCGTTACACAAAACTTCTAACACAAATTCAATGGGAGGACCTTTGTAGGCTAATGAATGGGACAGTACTGTTCTCATGGCCTCCACCCCTTCACTGTGAGGGATGACTGTATATAGACTCTTTACGTCCATAGTGATCAGTATGGGTTTATTTTCTTGAAACCTGACTTCACTTATTCTTTGCAAAAGTGTTGGCATGTCCTTTATGCAGGTTTCTAATGCTTCAATTGGTCTCTTGAAGAGAGAGTCCAGCCACTTGACCAGAGGTTCTAAAACCCCATTAATTGCAGACACTATGGGGCATTCTGGAGGTATTTGTGAGTCTTTATGGATTTTGGTTATGCTGTATATGATTGGGCTACATGGGTGTTGTTGATTTAAAAATTGATATAGTTAAAGATCTATAAAGCCCGCTCTTAATCCCATGGAAAGCGATTCTTGAATAATAATTTTTATCCTTTTAATAGGATCTCCACTGGGTCAAAAGTGGATCTGAGACAAAATTTCTCTGTTGCTTCACTATTTGATTGTGTTGGATAGTGAAGCAACAGATACATTTCGGCTCAGATCCACTTTTGACCCGGTAACAAACAAATCCTCAATTAAAACTTTCTTAGCTATGACAAACAGGGATGCTCAGGAAATAATGTCTAAACGTGGTAGCAGACAACATAATATCACTAAGTATCAACGGCAATTACTCAAAAAACTTGGGGATGATCCCTCCATTGTGATCCTCTCTGCGGACAAGGGAGGTGGGATAGTCCTGATGGACGACCAATACTACGCTGATGAGTTAAAACAACTGTATGACACCGACACATACAGAAAATCGGATGGAAACCAGTGGCTAAACACTTCCCGCAACATAAGCATCCGTTAACTTCCTTGAAATTCCTGGGCATAGACCATGTACCCATATCACGAAGAGCAGGGGATCGTAGAAAAATACTGCTGAACCGAGAAGCATTCTGGATCTTTGAACTCGATACTGTGTCACCCAAGGGACTTAATGAAACCATTTCTTTTCATTCCTTTCTATGAATTTTAGCTCCACCTGTGCTTTATTTTATTTTACTTTAAAATGTGTTTATTATTAAGTCACTTTTGATGGCAACAATATTTAGTTATTTTTAAAATTCTTGAGTTGCTATTTTACGGTAACAGGCTTATACTAAAATTGATGAATTAATAATTACATACCATTATGTGGTTGCCTTGTTATAATCCTTGGTTTTTAGCACCTTTATTTAATGGTTCTTTCACGAAGGATTGATAAATTCATATACTATATTGTAATCTCTATATGAATTAAGTATCATAGCACTGTTCACTTTTTGTAAATTGTAGTCATACATATATACATGACGTTTATTCTATTGCACAAATGTCAATCCATATATTGGGGTCTTGTGTCACTTTCACATTGACACTGTTTGCACTTTGTCAGCACCAAGCACTTTTTTTTACCCAATATATGCACTTTATTGGGAAAAGTGCAACTAGGTACTATCACTTTTAATCATGCACATTGTCACTTTAAATGATTAACTAGTCTTTTTCACCCAGCGATAGTTAATAACTTGACACCATGGTCACAAAGTAATTTATTACATATGTTCCATCACTAAGCACATTGTACTCAACAAGCACTTCATCCTGATACCATATTACTTGTCTGATTCTTACAACGAGCAGATATACACTGCACACAGCTAATGTAATTGCTACTCTATCTCCATAGTGACAGTGTGTGCCGCGTCGCCATAGCAACAAACGTTATGACGTCACATCGTGATGTCACGTGGGGGTGGAGTTTCACTGCACATGCGCACTGGCCATCTTAGAACGCCGATCTGAGATGCACCTCACCTGGGGGTAAGCTAATTGTATTAAGGTATTTGCCTATTTAAGTCTGGTTTTTGATTCTGTAAGCATATTGATCCTGAAGAAAGTCCCATGCAGAGGACTGAAACGTTGATTTTTTTTTTTTTTTTTTTAACATAAACAAATAAAGATTAGAACTCTTAATTCCGTGAGTGCTGCCACCTTTTGGATACACACACATATATACATATACATACACACATATACATATATACACACACACACACTTATTAGATTTTCTTTGTGTTTCATTTAGCAATTGGAATGCAGCATAGAGGTAGGACTTGCAGGCCCTTTATTAATTAAATGTACTTTCAACATTATAGCCACGCAGGGCTGCGATGAACAAGTCACGTAGATGATTAATACAATTGTGTGTTTATAATCACAAATTCCATGAAAAGACACGCAAGAACAAAAAATTTAAAAACATGTTCAGATAAAATGGGCGGTACTGGTGTATATTCTGTAGATCCATGTGTAGTGTGCAGTGAGCAGGGGTCATTTTAACGTGTTCTAGTATTGTGACTCCTAGTTCCTGATTCCTTGCAGTAAACAAGCCTCCTGGCGAGTTGGTGAATCAGGTGGCCTTGCAGGTTGTTGTCTGGTTAGCTCCTATGTAGGTCCTAGTTCCCAACCTCCCTTCCCGGCCCTCCTGATTTGGTGGCTCAGTTAAGAACGACAAGCTAAGGTCCCCCACTCCTCCCACAGTCACCAACTCCTTTGGATCAGGGACCTGAGGCTTCTGTTGAAGTCTGGATCTGTTCCAGAGTGTCAAGCAATTATATTTTTTATTGTACTAACAGAATACTTAAAAGACAAGCTTTTGATAGTTTTCCTCTCTACCCAAGGTCTGAAGTATTGGGGACACACAAAAAAAAAAAAACACAATAAATGTTATGGCTGGGTAGGGGAGATGGGCAATGGAATGTTCAACTCCCCATAATTATTAAATACCCCTCCCAGGCTTTGCCCACACCAATGCCAGGTCTCCACAATGATTTACATGCCCAATTCAAGTGAGATGGCACTATTTTAGTGACTGGGCTGCATTAGTCGACTAGTCACTGTTTAACAGATATTCCGTCACCCACAGCATAGCAGGTGAGGGAATTCAGAACACACATGCATTAAAAACAAAATTTACCAATTCGTCCCTGACTTACTTTGTTCTAGTCTTGTTCCTAGTTATTTGCATTGCTACATTTAAAAAGCATCATTACCTTATTTCCTTACTGACTGATGCATTGTTCGTTTAGTTCTGATAATTTCCATATGCATTCTAGTGTTAGTCCGGCCACTGGCAGATTGCCTGTATCTTGCCGAGAATCTTTCCAGTATCCCGACACCCTGTACAGAACTAGATTGATTTGCCCCATTTGGTAAAAGGCCATTCAGACTTACACTACCACTAGAAAAAGTTTTTTTTACTATTTTAACACAAGGGGTAATGCATAAACAGATTTCAAAGTCTCTGATCTACCCTATTTGTAGAATGGTAAGGACCAAAGAAATTGTGGTTAAGCCAAGCATGATGAACGTTCAAATTCTACTTGTCATAAATGTATTTTTCTTTAGGATTAGAGGCAGTGCACAACCACTGGGATTTCCTCTAATCTGGATCGGAAAGGCAGGCATGCAGGCGACCTAAAAAAAAAAAAAATGTATACTCTTCTTGACTCCTCACCGACTCCTCCTCCCATAGGTACAAGAACCCAGCAAACCCCCTCAATCCCAGAAAATACAAAAGCCAAATATCTGCAAAATAATAATTTTAATAAATAGGGTGGAAAATATGTGCACTGCCTCTAATCCTAAAGACAAATACATTTCCAGTAAATTTGAACATTTCTCTCCAGATTAGAGGCAATGCACATCAACTGGGATAAACAATGATTCCCTTAAGGGAGGGTAAAACCTCACTTCACGATGGCTTGTAACACCTTATGCCCAAAGACAATACTCAGAGGCCTGTACGTCTAGTCAATATTGTTTGGAGAAGGTATGTAGAGAAGACCAAGTTGCTGCATTGCATATCGGGGAAGGCGATGCTGAAGCTCTTAAAGCCCATGAAGTAGCCACCTCTCCTGGTAGAATGAGCCCGCAATTTCAGATGAGATGACAACTTGGAAGAAATGTATGCCAGTACAATAGATTCCTTAATTTATCTCACCAACAAAGCTTTCAAAGCCATAAGACCCCTGTTTTTCCCCTGGAAAAGGATGACAACCTGTCAGATTTACAAAATTGATTAGATTTTTCCATGTAGAACTGTAGGCAGCGTTTAACATCCAGTCAATGGAATTTACACTCAGTTGGATTTTGTGAGTTGTGGCAAAATGTGAGGAGAACAATTTCTTGATTTATATTAGATTATCCACCTTAGGAAGAAAGGAGGAATGAAGTTTCATAACTACTTTATCCAAATAAAAAAACAGGAATGATGGAGAAGAGGCCAAAGCCTGAAGTTCACCAAGGTGTTTTGCAGAAGTCACCGCAACTAACGCTGTTTTTAAAGTGAGAATCTTCAAACTGATGTAATCCAAGGGTTCAAAAGGAGGCTCACACAAAGCGAACAATGTTTAAATGCCAAGGAGGAACCAGTTCACAGATGGTAGGAAGCAGTCTTTAACGGATTTAAAAAAACATGGAGATTAGAGCATCTGAAGCCAAGTCTTGAATACTAAAAAACTAATAGCCAAGATATGGACTTTAAGGGTAGCAGGACGGAGGCCTTTAGAAACCCCTAATTGAAGGAAATTCAAAATCTGAGGAACAGAGGCAGGCAGGGAAAGAACCCGCATACCAAAACACCACAAGCAGAATTTCTTCCAGATTCTATTATAAACTGGAGAAGTGGAATCTTTGTTAGCAGCTAATAAGATATCGATCACTTCAGGACTCAATCCCCTTGAACTCCAGGTTTAGCGTTCAGATACCAGGCTGTTAGTTGGAAGTTCTGAAGGGTTTTCAGAGGAACCAGATTGTGTTCCAGAATGTCTTCTGACATAGGCAGTTTCCAAAACACATTGTTGTATAGGTTCAACAGGATGGAAAACCAACTTCTTCGAGGCCTGAAGGGGAGAATTGCAATTATCCTTGTTCTGTCCCTGATGATCTTTTGAAGAACACAAGGGATGAGGATAAATGGTGGGAATATGTATGCCAGTGGAAAATTACACTGAATTGACATGGCATCCAGGAAGTTGGGAGTGTCTCTTGAACTGATGGATGCAAATTTCTCCTTGTTTACCCTTGAGGCCATGAGATCTATCACTGGATTTCCAAATTTTGACACCACTTCCTGAAATATCAGAGGCGATAGAGACCAATCTCCCTGTTTCAGATGGTTCCTGCTGAGTGCAATGCCAGAACATTCTTTACTCCCTTTATGTGGACCACAGAAATTAACAGGTGTAGCTCTGATCAATGGATAATATTTGTGCATAGTTGTTGCAGAGGAACTTAACGTATCCCCCCTTGCCTGTTTACATTGAGTGGTCTAATCTTTGTGTGTAATGACCTTCCAGAAGACATTGGAAAGAAAGAAGTGCCATCCAAATGGCTCTCTGAAATTTGAAAACTTCCTTGAATCTTGAAGATTCCAAATGCCTTTTGCAACTTTTAGCACCCCACCACATACTTGAAGTGTCTGTGATTACAAATACAATAATTAATTGTAAAGACAGACCCTCCGAAATTAAATCTCATCTACCAGTGGAAGCTTTGGAGAGCAGAGGTACTTGGGTGTGGAGACTGGTCTAAGGCAGCAGTCTTTCGGTTCCAGGAAGAGAGGATGTTCCTTTGTAATGGCCTTATATGTGCTCTGGCCCAGTTTATGGCTGGGATTGCAGGAGCGAAGAGACCCAGAAGTCTCATTGTGTCTCTTACAGTGCAGCACTTCTCTTGTAAGTTAATTATAGTTACCCTGAGTTTGATTATCTTGTCCACTGGTAAGAAGGTCTTCATTTGAATGGAGTCTAGAATGAGTCCCAAAAACTGAATGGAACGTGATGAGTTGGTTCTGATTTTTTTGTTGTTTAAGATCCAACCATGATCCCACAGTGTGATAGAAGCCCTTTTGACGTCTTTTAGAAGTTGTATTTTTGAAGAAACGATAAGAAGCCAGTCATCTAGATATGGGACTACGTTGAGAGCCCTTTTTCTCAATTCTGTCGTGATGACCACTTACATTTTGGTATTGACTCTTGGAGCTGAAGAAAGGCCAAAAAGCCAGAGCCCAAAATTGGAAATGCCATAGATGTTCCTGATCTTTTATGGCAAATCTTAAAAACCTTCTGCTTACTTCTGTTATAAGCATGTGCAAATAAGCATCTTGCAAATTGATGGAACATATCCATGAGCCTGGTTGAATTATGTGGGAAGCGGAGATAACGTTTTCCCATGCAAAACTTTTTCTGAACCACATACTTATTGACTTTTTAAATCCAGAGTTTGGTGAAAAGAACCACCTGCTTTTTTGACCAAAACTATTCTTGAGCAAGACCTCCTGAACTCTTCTTTTGGAAGAAATTCTACCACATTTTTTCTGCCACACAGCCAGAACTTCTTGGAGAAGCACTGCAGCAACCTCTTTGGACTAAACTGTGGAACAAAGGAACGTGCTTGGAGGAATATCAAGAAATGCAATCTTGTTTCCATTTTGGATTACTGAGAGGACCCAGTCGTCCGTAGTAGTCTGCCATGTCGAAAAGAAATGCAGAAGTCTTCCACCCACTGGCATGGCGACAAAATAGTTTTTTTTTCTCTCTGGAAAAGTCCTTTTTTTCCCCCTTTCTCTTGACCGGAAAATTGTGTTCTTTGATTTCTCTTGTACGATAACTTACAAAAGGAATCTCTATAGGACTGTTTGTTTTTGAAGTAAAAAAAAAAAAAAAAAAAAAAAGTTTGTTTCAATCACTAGATTCTTCTAAATAATAGGCATTAGAAAGGTATTCAGAGCTCATATCTGGAACCTCAAAATGTGTCCTCTTTTTAGAGGGCAGAGAACTTGGTTTAACAGAAGACTGAGCTGATAGAGCGGCTTCCTCTAAGTCAACAAAGGTCTGCTGTAAGCTTCTCTGGAACAAAGTCATGATGGATGAGACTTCGACTTTTTTGGCTTCGTCTGAAGCTTCTTTAGCACAAATGCCACAGGTTTTCTTTATATACTCATCTGGTAAGGGTAGGGGACAGGAGGAACACCTCAAATGCCTTGTATTAGCCATGCATTTCCCTTTTTCTCCAGGCTTATCCGTCTACTCAATGTTAGACATACTAGAAAAAAAAAAAATTGTAAAATTTCTTGTTGGAGAAATACAAATTGAATCAGGAAAGAGAACCAAGGCTGCCATCAGATGTTTTGGGGCCGCTAACACAGCTCAGGGTGTGGGCCCCTGGGGGCCCGCCTCCAAGCCCACCCCGAGGAATACACACAGACACAAACACACGCACTGATACAAAAGGACACAGGTAGATCCCCACACACACATACATACTAACAGATGCACATACTGAAACAGACACACACATATACAGACACATACTAACATGCATACTGACATATAGTCATACATACCGACATACAAACGCACAGTTCCTGTTTCTTACCTATTCGTTGCAGGAGGGTGGATGTGGTTGATGGGTGTGTGTGGCTCTCCTCCTTCATGGCCTCCATGCGGTCTATCCTCCCTCCCACGTGGAATGAGCTGTGAAGTGACCAGGCTTCACTTCCTCCCAGCACCACTTGCGGTGTGGCTGCAATTTTTCTTAAAGGATCCCGGTCGCGATATTACACAGCCATGGCACTGACTGGGCCCTTGAAATTATATGTTCCATGGGGTGGGCCCCATCAGCGTGTGGGGCTCTGTGAAAAACCATCATGGCTGTCACCCCCTGATGGTGGCCCTGAAGAGAATATTAAGGGATAAACTAAAAAAGTCTTACCTTAATGGCCTCTGAGTGTGCTGGAGGGCAAGTGAGAGAACACTACAGCAGAGACTACAAGCACCTGGTAAGCAGGAAGTTGCTCCTGTTTATTGTGTTCCCAAGTCAGAGTTCGCAAAAAAGAGAATAAAAATAAATCAATCTCTCTTTAAATTTCGCACCTAATACTAGATCATCATTTCGTGCATTTGCAGAGCGCTCCACGATCTCCCGATGGAACACAACACAACCTGTGCGATGCGTTCCATCCTAGTACTAACCAGCATGTGCGCAAAGCAAACCTTTGCCATTTCCGGTATCTGACGCTGATGTTAGGTGGTATAAAACACTGTGGAAAGCAGGTGCCTGACTTGCTTACCACCTCTAGGGAAGAAGTCCTGTGTCTCCCCCTGAAGGAAGGACAGAGCCCTCCTCGGTCCACAATGACTCACCTTGTCCTAAAAGTAAGTCACCAACTTACCCTGCCAAAGGCAGGCAGAGAACTAGGGTTTCAGGGCTTTGCTGGGTTCTTGTACCTATGGGAGGAAAAGTCGGGGAGGAGTCAAGGAGTGTTTAATTATTTTTTGTAAGTCGCCTGCCTGCCTTTCCGATCAAGATTAGAAGAAATCCCAGTTGTGCACTGCCTCGAATCTGGAGAGAAAAATCCCCACTGTTCAAATACAAAAAGTATTGTTCTGCTTCATATTTATGTCTCAAGCTGGACTTTGAGAAGGCCTTTTGGGCATTTAAACTAAAAAAAAAAAAAAAAAAAACCTGTTTGCAAAACTATCTCAGAGTTCATAGGTTGAGAGGCAAATAGGCATATTTTAGAACTCATACTGCATTTCAGCAGATACCCTTAGCAACAGACAGTTTTAAACATAGCTTTTTATAAAATCAAAAGGGCTATGGTCCAAAAGGATCAGACATGGACTGCAGTTTCTAATTTTGGGTCATATCAGCATGGCTCCAGTTCTGGTCTGAAAGCTGAAGTCTCTCTGAGAACATATAGCTAGGTACCAAAACGATTCTAATAAGACTAAGTATGATACAACTCAACACAGTGCAAATAGAAAAATTATGGTTATGCTTCACGTGCATCTCAATTTGTCAGTCTCCCAAAAATGCAGAACACGCTTAATCAGCCCACCCCATTTTGTCTTCTGGTATTGTAGATGTATAGGGACACCAGATAAGAGTCACCAGCAAACAGTGCGAGCAGGTTATTATATGGTCTGCGCAAAACAAATGTTCTGCACAAAATAGGGCATTTTTACCATCCAAGAGCACTTCTTCATGCTCTGCACATGGGATGCCCTGGAGGAGCAGCAAGATAACTTTTTTGGATGGGCATGTTTTTCATTACGGAGGACATGTCTCCTATGTGGGTCCACGTCTCCTATTGGGCTGGTCTGCCTTTAAATACCTGGGTTGCATTTTTGTCCCAGTCCAGACCTAAAATTTACATTTGAGTAGATTATCTTGATCAAAAAAAGGACCATCAGGTCTAAAATATTGATGGCACTATGATAAATAGCAGATATCATTAATAGGCATTCTAGCAGTACATAAACAAATATACATATAAAGTCAACCTTGTGCGCATGTGTATCTGTGTGTTGTACTGTTGGTCTATATTTTCATTTATTTTTTAATCTGATTTTTTTTTGCAGATTTGCGAAGGACAAAATAAACCAATACAACATGAATAAATCAGGACACGCAGATCCCACTCGCATTGAAGACACAAATATAAAACATAAGTCATGCCTATATATGCACACACACACACACACAGCATTTTTGTCTGATCAGCTCCCAGCATGGGAGGATGTCGCGGCATTCCCACCAGATGTGTATTATCGTTTCCCCTCTCCACCTGGCAACCTCCAACATGTTAGGGGGGTCGTTGGGAAGATCCTATGAAGGAGGACCGGCGTCCTATACCAGAGCGCAATTAGTTTATAGTTTGTTTCTTGATATTGCGAACTAAATCAAGTATTTATGTTGCCAGAATAATGCGTTGTCCCATTATTGGGGTGTGAAGGCTGTGTCAAGTAGTGCCTCCCATTGCCGACAAAAGGTGGTGTTCGTTGTTAAGTATCCTGTCAGGAGATATTGGTAGAGTGTAGAAATCGCTTTCTCCAATAAAGAGCCTTTGGCACAGTAATCCTCGAACCAAGTTAGGTTCCTGTGTAGGCGTTCTTTATTCCACATGATGTCATAATAATGCTTCACTTGCATATAGCGAAATATCGCCAGGGGGTGTCCGGGGTTGACCCTCCAGTAAGCAGTCCAGGGTCCATAACGCCCCTTCTCGTAAGATTGTGTGTATGGGAACATATTTGTGTCCCTCTACAAAGGGCCATGCGGTCGGTGAGAGCCCTCCCCCTACTGCGGGGTTATGGGTGATAGGGAGCAACAGGCTAGGTGTGGGTGAGATATGTGGTTGCTCCCTTAGGAGTCTCCAACTGGATAGTGTCTGCTCCACTCCTCCTGACCCTTCCCCTAAATAGCAGGTTGTGGGGGCATCCCTGGGCCCTCCCTTGTTAGTGCCACACATTGTTTTTGTTGTGGGCTCACGTGCCACTCCAGGATGCATTGCAGGATGGTGGCTTGATGGTATTTCATAAAATCAGGTAATGCTAGGCCTCCGCGATGTTTGGGTAGACAAAGTATGTCATGTCTGAGCCTTGAATTTTTTCCCTGGCCACACATATTGGATAACAGCCGACTTTAGCGTGGAGAGGAAGGCTGTTGGTAGGGCCATTGGGATGGTCTGAAACTGATATACGAGTCTTGGTAGAATATTCATTTTGAGAACCGCTATCTGTCCATGTCATGATACATGCAGGTAGGCCCACCTGTCTAGGTCCACCAATAGAGTCTTCAGCAGGGGAGCAAAATTACGATGGTACAAGTCCCTCGGATTCGGTGTTACCCAGATCCCAAGGTATTTCATTTTATGAAAGCACCATCGGAACAGAGACAGTGAGTGCAGAGTCACATACTCCTCGTCAGGTGTAGTGATGTTTAGCACCTCGCATTTGGATGGGTTAAGTTTGAAACTGGAGACCTTGCCAAATCGCTCAAACTCAGACAATAGGCAGGGCATCGGGATCAGAGGGCTCGTTATAAAGATCATTCGCATAAGCCTTGCCAGGAGAAGGTCCCCTGCCAGGAGAAACCCTTGATGTCCGGGTGTTGGCGGATTATCTGAAGCAAGGGTTCCAGGGATATGGCAAATAATAGTGGGGATAGGGGACATCTCTGTCTCGTTCCGTTGGAGATCTCTAAATCATCAGTGAGGGCCCCATTGACCCGTACCGCGGCTCGAGGTTTGTTGTAAATGCTTGAATCCACGTAAGGAGTCTTTGCCCTACTCCCATTTTACTCAGAGTGGTGAACATGTAGGGCCATTTCACACTGTCAAATGCTTTATCAGCATTCGTGGAGAGCAGGAGGAGATGTTGCTGCGCTTTCCTCGCCCGATGTTGTATCGCCAACAGCCGTAAGGTGCAGTCTCTTGCCTCCCATCCAGGTATGAATCCTGTTTGGTCCACGTGTATCAAAGATGGTAGTTGCGAGCACCTTTGTGAACAGTTTAGTGTCCACATTCAGCAATGAGATCGGGTGATACCTGACACAAATTGCCGGGTCTTTCCCGGGTTTCAGGAGGACAATTATGGTGGCCGCTTGGGATTCCACCCCGAAATTCCCCCCTTTAGCGACAGCATTGATCGCTTTCGTTAACCACGGCAGAAGTGTCGCTGAGAAAGCCTTATATTATCCGGTGGAGAAACAGTCGGGGCCTGGCGCCTTGCCTGTTTTAGTTGCCTTCAGGGCTGCCGCAAGCTCATCCACAGTAATCTGAGCATCTAATGCGTCTGCTGCGATCGGCGATATTGTTGTCCCGACGGTATTGTGTAGGTAGTCCCGTGCACGAGCGTCTTCCGTTTCTGCTATTTCTCGACCATCGTGCGTAGAGAGGTTATATAGGGATTGATAGAATTTTTAAACTTTTCTGCAATATCAGTTAGGAAAGTGGACGTGGCGCCCGATGAAAGGCATAATTTGCGAATCTGGGTATTTTCATCCCCCCCTTTTTAAATAGGGTTAATAGTCTCCCCCGCCGGGTGACGTGGTGAAAGGGAGGAGTGTGGGCAGAGGAAGAAGCAGCAACGTGGGACATCATCACTGCCTCTGGTAAGTCACTGAAGGGGTTTTGACCCTTTCAGCAACCGGGTATGGATTGTTTTCCTGGCACTGGAGAGCCCCTTTAAGTAGCCTGCAAGTTTCTTTTTGAGGTTTCCACCTCCTCATATTCTGTCTTGATCCATCCATAGATTTCAGATTCATCTTACACTGTATTTCGTCCCATATTGCATTAGAAGTAATGTAATGTAATGCAATAATGGCGTCAAGGTCCATTGTAGTTCATTCAACCATCTTTCTCTCCAAATAGCAGTCTATCACCATTAGTTAATTTAAGTATTTGTATTAAATATTGCCAAAAAATTGCAAGAAAAATTGGCAAATAAGACTGCACACATCCAAGATTATATTTCTTGATAAATTACCTAACAGAGGGAACAAAAACCATATATTTTGCACAGAATGCCCAATACCATCGCAATTCTTCTTATAGGGATAAAGAATCTATAGCCGTGGTGACTTTGGCATGTCTTACTTTCTGCCTCCCTCTGTCTGTATTTTCCCTAAATCACACTTTCTATTAACAACTACAGAGTTAATAGCCTGCATGACACCACATGCCTTTTTTGTCTACAAATTTAAAACACAAGCAAGTATATACACATTGCACTGACAATTTGTTGCACACCATTGCTTTTAGTATTTTAGTGTATTGTTATCAGTACTTATATGGGTGCGTTAATCACTTTAATTGTGATACTTTTTTCGACTTTTAGTGGTTGTATTGTTTTGTGGCAATAGCCATTTTAGCACCTGCATTTAAGCAGATTGCGTGCAAAGTTTTGGAGTTCTATTTAATTTTCTGTGCCATTTTTGCCACCCAATTTCATACACTATTTTAAAATGAAACTTTTTCATAACCTTTTCCAATGCTTCTTATGTGCGCCTCTATTCTAACATGGAGCAGTCATGTAGTTTTACTTTTGTAAAATAGTCAACGCTAATAATAAAATAAATCACATAAGCTGAGCATCAATGCATTTTGTTTTGTATTTTTTGCCTCCATATCCCAATACAATTCTTGTTTCCTAGACATAATTGACCCCTACATGCTAAATATATCCTACACGTGTAGAATCTTATGCTTATTAACAAATGTTTGTTTAGTAGCATCTTTTAAAAGTATATTCCTTTTGGGGGAATAAGGAAGACTTTAGTAAATGAGAGACAGACACAGACTTTTTTTTTGTCTACAAGTCAACTTGTGCGCACAATTATTTTGGTTTGTCAAATAGTAACAAGAGGTATATAACCACTTGCCCATTTACATCCAGGATGAAAAATATGAAAAAAATAAAATAAAAAAAAGTTTATTAAAAAAAAAATAAAAAAATTATATATATATATATATTTAAAAGGTTTATCCAAAATTAGAATTACAGTTGAGGCCTAGGTTTATTAAAATTACATATTTTGATGAGATTTAGCAAGGATAACAAATACTGTTTATTACTCGACTTATTCGTATACAGGGAGTGCAGAATTATTAGGCAAGTTGTATTTTTGAGGATTAATTTTATTATTGAACAACAACCATGTTCTCAATGAACCCAAAAAACTCATTAATATCAAAGCTGAATATTTTTGGAAGTAGTTTTTAGTTTGTTTTTAGTTATAGCTATGTTAGGGGGATATCTGTGTGTGCAGGTGACTATTACTGTGCATAATTATTAGGCAACTTAACAAAAAACAAATATATACCCATTTCAATTATTTATTATTACCAGTGAAACCAATATAACATCTCAACATTCACAAATATACATTTCTGACATTCAAAAACAAAACAAAAACAAATCAGTGACCAATATAGCCACCTTTCTTTGCAAGGACACTCAAAAGCCTGCCATCCATGGATTCTATCAGTGTTTTGATCTGTTCACCATCAACATTGCCTGCAGCAGCAACCACAGCCTCCCAGACACTGTTCAGAGAGGTGTACTGTTTTCCCTCCTTGTAAATCTCACATTTGATGATGGACCACAGGTTCTCAATGGGGTTCAGATCAGGTGAACAAGGAGGCCATGTCATTAGATTTTCTTCTTTTATACCCTTTCTTGCCAGCCACGCTGTGGAGTACTTGGACGCGTGTGATGGAGCATTGTCCTGCATGAAAATCATGTTTTTCTTGAAGGATGCAGACTTCTTCCTGTACCACTGCTTGAAGAAGGTGTCTTCCAGGAACTGGCAGTAGGACTGGGAGTTGAGCTTGACTCCATCCTCAACCCGAAAAGGCCCCACAAGCTCATCTTTGATGATACCAGCCCAAACCAGTACTCCACCTCCACCTTGCTGGCGTCTGAGTCGGACTGGAGCTCTCTGCCCTTTACCAATCCAGCCACGGGCCCATCCATCTGGCCCATCAAGACTCACTCTCATTTCATCAGTCCATAAAACCTTAGAAAAATCAGTCTTGAGATATTTCTTGGCCCAGTCTTGACGTTTCAGCTTGTGTGTCTTGTTCAGTGGTGGTCGTCTTTCAGCCTTTCTTACCTTGGCCATGTCTCTGAGTATTGCACACCTTGTGCTTTTGGGCACTCCAGTGATGTTGCAGCTCTGAAATATGGCCAAACTGGTGGCAAGTGGCATCGTGGCAGCTGCACGCTTGACTTTTCTCAGTTCATGGGCAGTTATTTTGCGCCTTGGTTTTTCCACACGCTTCTTGCGACCCTGTTGACTATTTTGAATGAAACGCTTGATTGTTCGATGATCACGCTTCAGAAGCTTTGCAATTTTAAGAGTGCTGCATCCCTCTGCAAGATATCTCACTATTTTTGACTTTTCTGAGCCTGTCAAGTCCTTCTTTTGACCCATTTTGCCAAAGGAAAGGAAGTTGCCTAATAATTATGCACACCTGATATAGGGTGTTGATGTCATTAGACCACACCCCTTCTCATTACAGAGATGCACATCACCTAATATGCTTAATTGGTAGTAGGCTTTCGAGCCTATACAGCTTGGAGTAAGACAACATGCATAAAGAGGATGATGTGGTCAAAATACTCATTTGCCTAATAATTCTGCACTCAGTGTAGACAGACATGTAATCTTACATAGGTTATATGTATGTTATTTAGACCAGATGTCACTGTATAGAATGCATGTCCCTCTCTCAAGCATAGATAAGCACAGCTGTATATAACTAAACCAACATCGGGACAATAAAATGACATTCGCCATGAACACTCATCTTAAGCCACTGAGTTAAACGTGTTCATAATCTATAATTGCACTGCACACTCAAATTTGAGAGAATTTTACCATGCATGGCAAGTTATCACCTAACCCCCTTTTTTTCTCCTTTCTTTTGTTGTTGTTGTTTTGTCCACCCTGTGACGAAGTGCCCTTCGCCACTTGGTCCTGGAGAGGCCTGCTTGCCAGCCACCTCCCCTGTGACTATGACTCTTTCATGTATTTGGCTTTAAAGCCCCTAGTCTACCTTCAGACAGACTATTTATGTAGGCTGCTTTATTTATCTTATGTTTTAGTCACCCTGTACCCATTATAGGTGCAGGGTGTGTGTAATGTAATTGTTTAGTGTGTGTGTGTGTGTGTGTGTGTGTGTACTGTGAAATGTATTGCTGAGGTTTGCTACCAACTAGGTGGGTTTGGCTATGGAACTTGTTTAGTGCCCTCTGTTGGTAGCAACAGCAATATGCACTACCTGAATTGCAAGACTGGTTCATTTGCATATTCGGGTAGATTTGCATATTGCCAATTCTGTAGGCAGGTGAGATATTTACTGTTAAATATTGTCTCCCCCACCCCTTTAAAAATGTGCCGTTGTGTTGTGATAAGTCACTGTGTGTTGCCTGCTATGGTTTGACTGTTTGTGATTTTATTGAGGTTTCACAACAATGTTATTGTGGTGACCCTATGGGCTGGTCCCAAGGGAATAAAGGTTTTGATAGTTCTTCTTGATCCCTCTAAACGTAGCCTTGTCTCATTATTGGAGGGAGCGGTTATAATCACACTGGGGATTGCTATGCTCTGCATGCTCCCCTGAGCTTATATCACTTAGCTCTTTTAAAAGCTGGTTCCTGACACACTCTCCTTGGAGGAGGGGGTCTTCACCACACAGTCCTGGATGCTGGAGGTTCATACAGGGTGGAAGGAAGAGTTCTTTCCCACACAGTCCTAGAGGACAGAAGCTGATCCAGGGTGGAAGGAAGATGGCGAGACTCCAGTCAAGATACAGAAGTTGCGGAGTCTGCGGTGGTTGTGGTGTCTGCTGCACTGCTTGGAGTCCTCAGGAAGCGCTAGGAGCATCAGTCAACGGAGGGTACTCAGTCGGAGTACAAGGAGCTCCGTTACACACCCTGTATCACATTTCACTAAGACATTTATGTATATCCTGATATTTTAACACAAAAATGTGCAATGCCTTCAATGCCATATTGTTGTCCTTATGTGTGTAACGTTCAGTTTGCTCCTGTTGTTGTGGCAAAGCAAACTCATCTGTTAATCATATTCACAAATAAAATAAAGAATAAAAAAAAAATAAAAAAAAAATACATGTTTTGTTGTGATTGTACACCAGTAGTTGTAATACAGTAGATTTATCAGAGAACAGAATCTGAACTTATATTGTTGTGGAAGTTCACATTCTCAAAATGTATAAATTAAAGTGGCTCTATCAACTGGAACTTGCCTTCCTCATATTGTTTCCTCTAGCCTTCCTCTTTCAAACCTGTTCTTTTCTGATCGATTTCACTTTAACCCCTTAAAGGACCAAACTTCTGGAATAAAAGGGAATCATGACATGTCACACATGTCATGTGTCCTTAAGGGGTTAAAGCAGAAGACCAAGTAGGGACTATTTATTTTTCCTGCGCTTGATAACTGTGACAAGAGGGTGGAGGTTAAAGACAATCTCCACTTGCTCTACCAAGCTAACAAAGTGTTAGGTTTACCTTAATCTCCTCCCTTTGTAAAGATTACCAGGTGTAAGGAAAATACCAGAGTAGTCCCTATTTCGTCTTGTGTTTTAAAGAGAAATAGATCAGAAATGAAGAAAAGAACAGATTCTAAAAGAGGAAGAGACGATGAAATAATTCAATAAGAAAAAAGTTAAGTTTGAGGTGACAGAGCCACTTTAAGTAGACATGCATGATGAGTAATCCTGAGCTTAAATATAAATGTGTAGAAAGACTGAATGTAATGCATGTCAAAACTATAAAATGGATTTATGGACTCCTATCTTTTAAAGTAAACAAAAAAAAAATCATGTTATTCAGGATAGATATGTACCTTTCCAATGTCTTACCCTAATGAACGTTTTAAATAAGAAGTGAGAGATGGTTTCAGAAGCAGATATAATCAGATTTGGTAAGTCCCATGGGGCTGCAGCTTTTAAAACCGTAAATCGGAAATTAAATTTCCTGGCTATAATTCATGGCAGCATCACTTATGGGTTAGTTACGCCCCCAACAGGAAAGGAAACCGTTAATTATAACCAGACAGTAGGCATAAAAAAGGTCCCTCCTCCCTCTAATCCACACAGTCTTTTTTTCTGTTCTTAACAGGACAAACAGGAATTAATACTACAAAACATTTTTTGAGGCCACCTTCCCATGTGTATCATGGGTTCTTACCAAAAAGTTCAGCCTCTCTATCTGAAGAACTCTGTAATCAGCCTGCAAGAGCAGGACTAACTGAGATAGGTACATTTTAGTTATGTACCACATCAATGGAATATCACAGGGCTGTATAAAGAAAATTACTATTATGATGTGGGGTTGTTATATCCTTAAAACATCCCCTTACAGGCATCAAAAACATAACTATAAACATAATTATTTATACATACACAGGGCCGGCCATAGGGGCATGCAAGCTGTGCAGCTGCACAGGGCACCATGGAGCAGGGTGTGCCATGTAGGCTAAGGGGGATTGTTTATTGTATGAATGGTTGTAAATAGGTGTGTGTTTGTTAAATTGCAGTATTTCTGGGTGTAAATGAGTGTGTAAGTGACACTAAGTGTTTATCAGTGACAGTGTGTGTGTTAGTGAGTGTGACACTATGTCAGTGAGAGTGTGTGTCTTTTTCCCCTAAATGTGTGCTTACTAGGTCTCTCTCCTAAAGGTCTCAACAGTCTCTCTATCCTTTCCCTAAATGTCTCCCCATGCTGTTTACATTCTCTAAATTTCTCACCGTGCTTTAACTTAAAGGGACACTATAGTCACCCAGACCACTTAAGCTCATTAAAGTGGTCTAGATGCACTGTCCCAGGGCCCTTAACCCCTTAATGACCAAACTTCTGGAATAAAAGGGAATCATGACATGTCACACATGTCATGTGTCCTTAAGGAGTCAACCCTGCAAAAGTAATTGTCGTTTTTAAACAAAGTGCAATAATTACCGTTAAGGGCTAACTCCACCTTTAGTGGCAATGCACTAGAACCTCATAGGAAAGCATTGTATAATACTTTCCTAAGGGAAAAATCTAATGCGACCATTGAGGAGTGAAGGTGGACACGAGCCAGTGCTGAGGGAAATCGGCACTGGACCTGGGTTAGTGACGGAAGGGGTTTTTATCCCCTTTTGAACCATGAAGTAGGGGCGCTCGACAGATGGGGGAAGCTATAGTGCTATATTTTAGCCTTCATGTCTACTCCATGAGTCTTTCCCTAAATGTCTCTTAACTTCAATTCAGAGTTTAGTTAATACATCTCTGAGGGAATGTAGTTGCATTCATGAGGGGACGGCAAATTGGATTGTTGCCTAGAGCGGCAAGAATCCTTGCACCGGCACTGCCTCAACATTATATAACTGCTCATTCAACCCAAAACACAACAGCAGCAATAACAAAATCAGAGTAATAAATCACATAAGTAGCACCGTACCTTCAAGAAGAGTATAAAACCATTAAAATAAATAAATAAAAAAGAATTGTCATTTAGCTCTCCGAACACAAAATTAAAGTTTAACATATCTAATTGCTGTGCTGAAAAGGTCAAAAGAATGTAATGAAACTTTTGCAAATATGCATTAAAAGAAGAAATTATAGATTTTTCCAAAACAACAATAGACATGGTTGTTGTTAAAAAACAAAATTGGCACACATTAAATTGCTTGCATCTTAGCAACGATTGCAAGGCATAATCGTAGAAAAAGTGACAAAAACTGCCCCTCCACCTTTTACAAACTCGTGTAAAAAAAAAAATAAAAATAAAAAAATAATGCGGCTTAATAGAAGGTGTCAACATCTGATTTTTTTGGTCTAAAAGATGCAACAAAAAAAAATTCTCAAGCAGCAGCAGCAGTAGCAAGGTTAACAGTGCACCACGGTTATGCTTGGAAACATTAAAGGGACACTATAGTCACCAGAACAACTACAGCTTATTGTATTTGTTCTGCTGAGTATAATCATTCCCTCCAGGCTTTTTGCAATAATCAGTCAGGATCTTATCCTGACAACTGTTCTATGTTTGTTTATTTCTGTTCCTTTAACCCCTTAAGAACTGAGCCAAATGTACAGGTTGTGATCCAAAAAAAAAATTTAACAAACCACAGAATTTGACTATATGTCTGTTCAACAATAATTTACCTCTTTCATATTATGTACACCCATACTTATTTTATATAATTTTGTTCAGGGGAGTCAGAGCTTTCATTTCAAATCAAGTTTCTATATATGGAACTAACTTTTTTTTTAATCAAAAAGAACTTTGAAAAATTACAAAATTTGCTTATTTTTTTTAATTTCTGCATGGCATTTTTAAATGTGAAAGTCATAATACTGTTAACTTTTACTGCAATAAAACATACACATTTGTATTCAGCAATGTCGCACGAGTAAAACAGTACCCACTATGTACAAGTTTTATGTTTTTTTTCAAAAGTTACAGGGTCCAATATAGGGCTTGTCCATTAATTTTATTAACACAGATTTTTTTTTTTTTTTTTTAAAGATCATCATGGCATACTATTTGAAAAAGAATCCACCCCAGGTTATTCAATATGGGCTATGTTTAGTCTTTTGTAGTAGCCACTTAGTCACAAAAGGTAACCAAAGTAGGTGTTCAGATTTAGTTTTTGCATTTTTTACATAAAAATTACTTTCAGTGATGATATTAACGTTCTTATACATTTCACTGCTCTGAAACACTCATATTTCTGGTCAGTGATGTCTCACGTGTGCAATGGTACTCCCTATGTACAAATTTTATGGGGTTTTGGAAAGTTATAGGGTCTAATATATCTTATCCATTTATGCTTTTACACACTGAAATTTGGCAAAGTGATTTTCTGGGCCTGTGTAGCCTTTGAGAGTTTATGGCAGCCTGGGTAATAACATTTCCACTATTATGGCATACATTTTCAAAATTAGGCAACCCAGAGTATAACAAATGGCATATGTTAAGATGTTTGGTCTAACCAGTTTATCAGAAATGCAGGGCCCATTTAGCAGTTATAGTTTTATTTGTGCTTTTTCGAACACATTAACTATTTCCAAATGATATTTCATATTCCTGATATGGGTTAGTGCAATAAAGCCTCAGTATTTTGTTTTAACATTGTCTCCTGAATATAACAGTACCCCCATGTACCAGTTTTTCAGGGGAAGTCACAGGAACAAATATTAGATGTTCATTTCAAAGTTGGAAATTTGGCAAAGTGATTTTCTTGGCCTATGTCACCTTTGAGACCGTATTGCAGCTTGGGTAATAACATTTCCACTATTATGGCATACCATTTTCAAAAGTAGGCAACCCAGAGAATTCTAAATGGTGTGTATTGATATGTTTGGCCTAACCAGTTTATCAGAAATGCAGGACCCATATAGCAGTCATAGTTTTATTTGTGCTTTTTCAAACACATTAACTATTTCCACAGGATATTTCATATTCCTGATTTGGGTTACTGCAATAGAGCCTTGGTATTTTGATTACACATTGTTTCACGAATAGAACAGTACCCCCA
Organism: Pelobates cultripes; assembly: GCA_933207985.1. Lineage (NCBI taxonomy): Eukaryota > Metazoa > Chordata > Amphibia > Anura > Pelobatidae > Pelobates > Pelobates cultripes. The sequence goes on from OW240913.1 coordinate 255,893,976, forward strand.
CGTACCATTATTTCAATTTGTTTCGGTAACTCACAGAGCCAAATATATTAGATGCACTTTCCAGCTCGTAAATTTTAAAATATGTCACTTTTGAGAAAGTATGGCAGCCCAGGAGAGAAAATTACACCCATAATGGCACAGTATTGTTAAAAGCAGGCAGCCCAGTGTATTCCAAATGGCATAATTTGAGTTTTTTGGTCTAGCCACTTTAACAGTACATATTTATAATTGTGTTTATTTTTAATTTTTCACAGGAAATTTCATAATCTTGATGTTAGTTGGTGCAATAAAACATCAGTATTTATATTTAAAATAATCTCCTGAATATAACAGTAACCCCATTTATCATTTTTGCAGGTTTTCACAAATAGAACTGTACCCCCACATACACTTTGTTCTGAAGGCGAGAGACCGATATTTGATCTCACACAGAGTGTCACAGTGTGAAAAGTTTTCAAAAGAGATTTTATTAATAGTTTCAGTGCTAATCACACTATTACCCCTATGATTAGAGTTTTACTTTGTAAAGTCACATTTTAACAAGTACCACAAATGTATTTTGAGTTGTGTGGTGTAGCCACTTTAGAATGGCTAAGGTAAACAGGGACAGGTCAAGGTCAGGGAATCCAGAAGTCAGAGTAGTCAGCAAAACAAGCCAATGGGTCGGTACAGGAAGCTCACAAAGCGTAGTGAGGACAAGACGAGGTCAGGGTATCCAGGGAAAGCAAGCAAACTGCCAAAGTACCATAGAGTGATTTAGTAGTTCAGCTCTGTATGGTAGACTTTGAAACAGTCTATTATGCAGAGGGCGGTTAGGGATGGACAGGAGAGGCAATAATAACTGGAGTCCTTTTGCACTCCTCTTTCCCAGCAAAAACAGCATTTTCGTTGGGGTGACCTTTTACAGGGTGTGGGGGGGATTCGGGAAAGAAAATGTTTGCTGAAAAGTCTTTGGACATCTTCGGATTCCAAAGGAGGGTTATGATTCGGGGCCTGGGCAAATACAATTTGAGACAAAATTTGGACCATAAACTCTAGAAATGGGTATGGTCTACCTATGGCTTCCTTTTTATAAAACACATAGGAGTTGAAAATTGCAATCTGGGTTATGTAGATTGCAATTTTCTTGTACCAGGTCCTACTCTTTCGGTTCACCAGATAGGGCTGTATACATTGGTCAGCCAAGTCTCCTTCCCCCATAAACATGCTGTAATCTACAATGCACTTCGGCTTCTCCAGCTGCTCAGTTCCACCTCTCACATACACCAGAACTGTACTTTCGTCATTGTAGACAACATAAATACATCCTTCCCATCAGTGAAGCGAAGGGCAAGCAACTCATCCTGATAGAGATAGAGAGATATAGATAGAGATAGAGATAGAGATAGAGATAGAGATCTCTCTCTCTCTATCGAGATATATATCTCTCTATCGAGATATATATCTCTCTATCGAGATATATATCTCTATATATATATATATCTCTATCGAGAGATATATATCTCTCTATCGAGAGATATATATCTCTCTATCGAGATATATATATCTCTATCGAGATATATATATATATATATCTCTATCGAGATATATATCTCTATATATATCTCTATATATATATCTCTATCTCTATCGAGATAGAGATAGAGATATATATCGAGATAGAGATAGAGATATATATCGAGATAGAGATAGAGATATATATCGAGATAGAGATAGAGATATATATCGAGATAGAGATAGAGATATATATCGAGATAGAGATAGAGATATATATCGAGATAGAGATAGAGATATATCTCGAGAGAGATAGAGATATATATCGAGAGAGATAGAGATATATCTCGAGAGAGATAGAGATATATCTCGAGAGAGATAGAGATATATCTCGAGAGAGATAGAGATATATCTCGAGAGAGATAGAGATATATCTCGAGATCGAGATATATCTCGAGATCGAGATATATATCGAGATATATATCGAGATATATATCGAGATCGAGATATATATCGAGATCGAGAGATAGAGATAGAGATATATATAGATATAGAGATAGAGATATATATAGATATAGAGATAGAGATATATATAGATATAGAGATAGAGATATATATAGATATAGAGATAGAGATATATATAGATATAGAGATATATATATATATAGATATAGAGATAGAGATATATATAGATATAGATATAGAGATATATATAGATATAGATATAGAGATATATATATATATAGATATAGAGATATATATATATAGATATAGAGATATATATATATATAGATATAGAGATAGAGATATATATATATAGATATAGAGATATATATATATATAGATATAGAGATATATATATATATAGATATAGAGATAGAGATATATATATATAGATATAGAGATAGAGATATATATATAGATATAGAGATATATATAGATATAGAGATATAGAGATATATATAGATATATCTCGATAGAGATAGAGATATATATATATATATATATATATATATATATATATATATCTCTCTCGATAGAGATAGAGATAGAGATATCTCTCTCTATCTCTTGGCACTGGTGGTGCACTGCAGCCAGATTGTGGCTCTTTGGTTAGTTGCATGCAGGGGTTCATAGATCAGTGGGAGCGTAGCTCGGGGGTTGGGCCAGCGCCTGGGGGTGGGATACCACCTCTGTTTCTACTTCTGGGAGGTGCAGAGTGTCTGGCTTGGAGGGCACATCTGTGGCTTGAGCTCCTGTTGTATCCACGTCCCCCTCTATTGTGTCTGTAACAGGGTCGTCTACAGCCACGTCTGATGTGGAGGTGGCATAGATCACCCATGGTGCGGCTTGTATGTGTTGGGGGGGGGAGAAAGCCAGGGGGGGAGAGATGGGGAAGCCGCAGGGAGCCGAAGGGAGAGAGGGGAAGCGGCCGAGGGGAAGCCGAGGGGAGAGGGAGGGAGAGGGGAAGCGAGGGGAGAGGGAGAGAGGGGAAGCGCCGAGGGGAGAGGGAGAGAGGGGAAGCGCCGAGGGGAGAGGGAGAGAGGGGAAGCCGAGGGGGAGAGGGAGAATAATATAATATGCGGAGTTTGCCTTAGTTGACCATATTCCACCAGATGGAGCCAAACTTCAACAGCTAAAGGAGGAGCTTAAATATAAATATGAACTTCAATTAAATTTAAAACAAAAGTGTTAACGATCCATCTGATTACCTGACCATCACCGTTATAAGTGGTTGTCAGGGTGACAACCCACCCAGACCCAGGAGACCACTTAAAGAGAATTAAATGCCCAAGATCTTAGACCTTACAACTGAGAGTTTGCATCTGATATGACACCAAAAAAAGAACAGCCTATTTTGCGTACATCAGAAATAGGACTCACACGCCGAGCAGGGTCAAGGGTGCCAAGGCATAGACCACTTGGACATGAAGGCAAAACCACAGAAGATAATGCCAATCTTTTCTCTCAAAAATAACATTGAATAAAGAGGAATTAAAACCCTAAGCCTCAGCCTTACTTTTGTACCTACAGCCAACCCAAATTTATTTCAATGGAATGTGGAATTACAAGTTTTGGACACAATGCATTATTATTTTTGACAAAGCAGTAACACATCAGTAACGATCATGACAGCAGAAAATAAGATTAAATCAAAAATCCACTTTTGATCCACACACACAAAGCCCTATTAAGACATTTTTGTTCACAGTCAACCATGCGAGATACGTGGAAGTCAAGACAAAATGATGAACTACAAGACACCATCTTACCAAGCAACATCAAATTATTGATGACTAGCCAAAGACCCCTTTATAGTCATACATCCAGCTGATAAGGAGGAGGAGAGATCATGGACTATCACAACCACGGCTGGGAACTGAAATTTCAACTTAAGGATCAAGGTACATACAGGTTGTTATCAGAAGACCCTACACAGGAAATACTACATAAAATCTAATACATTGTTTCCATGGGCAGGATATATTGATTTACCAACATAATACCTCATTCAGAAAACATCCATGTAATCCTGTAATTTACTTCATACCCAAGGTACACAAGAACTAATCCACCAGGATGACCCATTGTGTCAGCTTATTAAGGGGTATTATAAACAATATCCAAATGGCTAGACTATCACTTTAAAGATACAGTGGAAGCTTACACGCATTAAAAGACATACACTTTTTTCTAATATTACACTTTAGCTTCAAAACTCAATGATCTCTTTAAATTTCCTGCATTTCCATGGGGCAATGATGGCTCCTTCCATGTACGCAAACTGGTACATGTTTGCATTTAAACTAGAACATATATTTTATCAAAATATCAACACCAATCATAAGTTACCATAGATACATTGATCTATGTATTGATCTTCTTCTGAGCGGAAGTATAGCAGAAGCCCAAATCAATAGTAGAGAAACTAAAACTCCAACCAAGATGACGGCAAGTATTAGCACTGAGGTGGTATATTATTTGGATCTTGAGATCAGTATCAAAACAAAGTAGCATGTTTTAATGCTAAACAAAAAAAAAAAAATGTGTTATTTGCTAGTCCATACAGATCCAGTAAAAAGCCATCATGAAGAACCCAAGACACAAATACGGGCAATGAGAGATGTTTGGGTTGTGTCACCTCCAGGCAGATGGTGCCTTCCTGCATTTTTAAGCGCGCGCACATCATCAGGATAAACCACACAAGATATACCATCACGTGCAAGACACCCTACATTATATATAAACTCACATGTCCCTGTGGCTTAGCCTATTTAGGCTAAACAGAAACCCTGTTTTGCGAACGCATGCGAGGACACAGGTCTAGCATTAGAACTATGTACAGAGATAAGCTGTCTGATAAACCTGTTGCACAACACTTTTTTAAATTCCACCGCCCGTTGAAGTCATTAAAATTTGGCTCACCCCCACGCAGGTGAGTAAGTCTGCAACCTACAGCTGAATTAAACAAAATGTATCCAGTTAAAAAACTTTATTGAATTGAAAATAAAAACAATGATACGAATTTAAATAAAGCTGGGAAGACAAAAAATAGTTGAAATGTGTATGGCAAAAAAAAAAAAACAAAAAAAAAAACACACACATCCCAACGCTGTATGATCGTTTAAAAAAATAAAAAATAAAAACAACTTAGCCATAGTATGAAAAATAGAGGGAAGAAAAATCCCTTATGGTTACTTGCTGATACCAAATGACAGGGTTCACTAAACAGTGAGAAAGGCAGCCATATCTTTAAACAATAAAAATACAGGTGGCAGGAGGGTCAGGCAAAGGTGGTCTGAATATTAACAGTGGAGATCAGCAATAGATAAGATTTAAATTGTATAGGGTAGCTATAGCAGTACAAGTTAAATAAATACAGTGATAGTCCCTACTTATGAAGATGATATCTTTCTTCCACAAAAAAATCCCTAAAAATATCTTTGTTGGTATAATGGGGTAAAAAGGGAGAGTAATCACCCCTGTAGGAAAGGTAAAAACTCTTTAATACTGAATAGCCTTGCTGCTATACCCAAAGTCTCCTAAGAAACACTTTCATGGTTATTCTAAACTGGTGTCTTACCAGCAATCAACCCAATAGGGAAAATACATTTCCTTAATGCTAAGTAGCCTTGCTGCTAAACCCCAAGTCTCCCAAGAAACACCTTCATGGGTGTTTTAAACGGATTTCTTATCTTGTTTGATCCATGCCCTCTGTTAAAGTAAATCCACACCGGCAGATAAAAAAAAATAAAAAAAATAAAGCTTAAAGCTTCAATAATCATAACAATTCACTGTACCTCGTGGTTAAATACTCCATCAAAAATGAAAAAGTTGTGAGTAAGAACAAATTGAAGGAGATTAATGGTAAATTCACTATGTTTGTCAAGATGAGTACCCCTCTTCTTCAGGAAATAGCTAGTATGTTTTAGACCCAGTGGGTGAGGAATCAAGCTATATAGAAGCCCCTATGTCCATGCTGCAAAGTATTAGCTTATCAGGCATATTTACATGGGCCAAGTCTGCTAAGGTTTGTTTAGTATCCCTCAGATACGAAGGTAGTCTGACTACTAAGGGTCTTAGACTACAATCTACATATATGCTTACGTTTTGGGTCATGTTGTAATTTCCCAATACGATCGGTCTCCCTAATAGTACAGGATGTTTATGTATTTTAGGTAAGCTATAGAAAGTTGCTATGTGTGGATTTGTATTCAACATGATTTCATCTTTAAAAATGAAAGAGTTTACCATTCAATCCTGCTTGAATTATATTTTTTAGTTTCTCCGGGAAGACCTTTATGGGGTCAGATTTTAAGATCTTATACGTGTTTATGTCAGTAAGAATTTTTTTGGTCACCTCCACATATTGAGTGGTATCCAAGATTACGATATTCCCCCTTTATCTGAGGGTTTAATTGTTATCCCTTACTTCTCCTGCAAACCATTTAAGGCTTAAAATTATTTTAGGGTTAGATTGAAGTTTGGTTTGAGAGTTAATTCGGGGATAGAGATGTTGTCAATTTCCTTGCATGCCAGTTAAACATAAAAGTTTCCACGTATTTTAGAATCTCCCAATCTTTGGCAGTATTCACTCTTTTCTTAGGTCTGTGATTGGACCGTGGGCTCCCTCATCCCTATCATCTTTTTTCTACTAGTTCTGCTAACATCAAAGTTAGTGGATAGTCCTTCGGCTCGAGGCCCAGTGATTTTGCTTTTTTGTCGCATGTGGTTCTTATGTAGTATCAGTTTACATGCGAACAGGTAGACGTCTTTGACCCAGTTGAACTTATCGAAGCATGGAATTGGGATGAACGAAAGACCCTTTCCAAGTACTCCAGGTTTTAGTTGGGTCAGGGTGTGTTTGGAGCGGTTTACAACTGGATTCCTTTATAAGATCGATTCCTTCGATTGTATTGCCTCCTGGACCTTTGCCTCAAATAGGCCTGTTCTTTCCCTAATGGCTTGTCAAAAAAAACAAAAAACGAAACAACTCACTCCTTTCTTGAGGATACTTCTATTTTGTTCATTGAAGTTGAGGGAATTTGCTGAGCATCTGTATCAGAGCTGCTTGTTCATTTTCAGAGGTTGAGACTTGATCTAGGTCTACTTTTCTCTTTCTTTGTAATTTCCTACAGATGTTTCCAGTTTTGAAATCTATGATCCCTTAAGTATTTTTGATGTTTTGTTTAGTTATAGCTTGGTAGTTTTCCCCCAAGTTGTTTTTAAGTTTATTCTCATTTAGGCTACAAATTGGATCTCATTTAAATTGCTGGATTTTTTCAATTCCATGGTCTACTTTTTTCTCTATATCGTAGTTTATTTTCAAATTTGCATATAATCTGCATAAAATCAGGCCGAGCATTGACCAGCAGCTTCTTCCCATTCCTTAACAAATTCATCCTCATTATTGTGTGTAGTGGAGGTTGTTGGTACTCTCAAGCCTCTTGGTACAAGTCCTTTTTTGAGATGGTTTTCTAATGAGGCAATTTCTCAATTAGTCCTAATCTGTTTATATAGGTTAGACAATTGAAGCCTGCTGTCAGTGAATAGTTAGATTCATCGGTCTCTAAGTTGGATTCAGGAAATACTATATCTGCATCTTGACACCATTTAGAAGTGTCGTTTGTTGGAAAGGAATCCCACCATGTTTATTTTAGTATTATCTCTTAACTGACCAAATAGATTCTGTTGTGAATGCTATAAATACATCAATAGAAAGAAAGAATAGTATACTATGTCACCCAAACCCTAGCTCATAGGTTTGGGGACAATGAGGTCAGGGTGGTGGGGTAGAGAAACTGCTGCAAAAACAGGATTTTTACTGTAATATAGTGGGTCAGAGACAATAGGCTAACACTCATTTGCACATCGCAGGTACACCGCCCGGTCTGGTATCAGGCACGGCGCTATGTTAGAGGAGAGTTCTGTAGCCTCCAGATTGTTAAGAGACCGTGGGTCTTGGTTGGAGTTTTGCGTCTCGCAGTTTGCCCGCTGTAAGCCATTGGTCTGAGGGCCTTGAAGCTTTTGGCTTGGGTAGGCGGCATGTATAAGGGTCTGGAGCTTGCGATGGCCCTGTAGCTGGGTGCACCACGCAACAAGCAGGTTGCCCATTTTGTGCACCTCTTTTAGTAGGCCCTTTCACCAGCCGTTGTTGGACTCCTCAGACCCCCGGCTGGGGGTTGACTTTAGTTGCTGAGAGTCGTCGCTGCAGCTTCAGCCAGAAGCACTTAAAATTTTTAATCAAACCTCATCAGGGAGTCCGCTGTGGAGTCACGGGCCCTCGCATTGTGGTCGCAAGGGACTGGCATCCGCCATTTTGGAGCATCAGGATTGAGGCAGTGCCACTTCAGCAGTAGGATAGTGTGAGCAAGGTCTCTGGGGGAATGGGAGGACGCCCGTTGGTCTAGAGGGGTGAGGGTAAGTGTACCACAAATCCTAACCCCTTAACAATATGTATAATAGTCCCACAGATAGTCCTTAAAAACAGAAGTAAATACCTCGGTTTTCAGAGGTAGATTTTGTGTAGGTAAGTATTTATTTTATTTTTTACAACTGGGGCTTCTTGGTTCATTTCAGATGTATATGGGAGACAAAAAGTAAAAGGAAATCCAATGGTAAAGTATATCAGGCAGGATAGGTGCAATTAAATAATATTCCCCTCACAATTTGTAGAGCCTAAACCAGCTCTAGCGTGTAGTGCCTGAAGTGGTACACTCCCACTCAACAATATAATGTTAGTATTCCTCAATTAGGAGGAGGTGTCAGGAGCTCACTAGGAGAAATAAAAAAAAGCAACAATAGTGCTCTCTGTAAAATCCACAGATAATTAAGAACCAAGATAAAATATACTCATAAAGGTGGAGCAGGCAAACAGCTCTTTGGTTACAGTGTTGGTGGAATAATCCCCACCTAAGATTTCTTTGGAATAAGGATGTTAAAATAGAAGTAGCCAGGAAGTAGTGAAAGAGGTGATAATAAAAAGGTAATTGGCACAAATAAGTGTCAAAAAATACTTTATTAATTTTATGCATATTAATTTTGTTAAATATCCATAATGTGTTTCGTCTCAGACTTATTCAAATGAAATGTAACAAACTACCTGGCTAATAGGCTTTATATAGGAGTAAAATCAATTAAAATTGACACCAAAATGTGTCCGCCAATCAGAACCATGCATATATACACATAAAATCATTCATTATATTTTATTACACTATAATACTTCGCAAGTAATTTTTGTTTAAAATTTAAAAAAAAAAACAAAAAAACGAGGGAGGCAAAGGGATGAATACAGAAATTTGTAAGCACAATTTTCTGGGTCATCGAAACTTAGCCTTATGAGAAATGTAGTTTCCGTCTGCGCCATAAGGTGTCAGGGTTTGGAGATTATATACCCATTCCATCTCTGTTATCCCAAAGTTATTCTTAATATCTCCACCTCTCCAGGGAATAACAATTTTTTATTCCTACACATTTTAAACAGTTTTGAATCTTTATTATGCATGATAAAATATTTTAACACAGAATGGCTTAAATAGCCCAAAAAAAGAAAAATGCAGAAAAAGAAAAGTTAGAAAGATCATAACCACACTTACTGAAAGAATGCAGCATTTTTAACCACGCACATATATCGGTTTTAAATAAAGGCCTAAAATTTGCTCCAACTAATCATTTGAGGCCTTTTTAGACGTAAATACGTTCGTTCGAAAAGCCACTTTGCCGACAAAAACTCATCCATTCCCCCACCTGACCAATCTCCTGTTTTAGTCCAAACAGAACCTCAGATTGTTAGTAGTAATCTTAACGAGAAGTCCAAGTTTTATCCCTCAAATTTTAAATCTGCTCCATTGGTAGTGTTTGGAAAAAATGGTGCTACAAGATGGCGAGAAAATTAACTAAAAAAATCCAATCAACATACCCTTACACAAATAGAATGACAAGCAGTAAAGCAACTCCAAGAAGACAAGAGTATAGTAATCAAACCTGCGGACAGAAACTTCATGACACCAAAGTTTACAAGAAATTATCCCCCACGCAAAAGATCCAAGATATTTTAGTTACATTTTATAATCAAGGGCTTAACTCCAATATTTTAAACAGGCAGGAATTTAATGATCTTAATATAAAATATCCGAAAATTCCCATGATCTACTTCTTGCCAAAAATGAGAACAATTCACCAGATAGACAGATTGTGTACGGGATCAGGTCCCTTTTATGCAAGCTCTCAAAATACATCGATATTCTCCTCCAACCATCTGTAAAATTAATGAAGTCTTTTCTTAAAGACTGTCACTTTAGAGATTTTAAAGTCATTTTAGTTGGCAACAAGAGTTTATTTTAGTTACATGTGTCGTTCAGTCTTTATATACATGATAATTCCACACAAAAAAAGTTGCCAAGCTGTCAAGGATTTTAGAGAGAGAATGAGAAACATCCCAGATATACAACTAGAATTCATTGATATTATTCTCAATTACTTTTGGTTTTTAGATCTTTTTATCTTAAAAAAAATAAAAATAAAAAAATAATAAGAGGCAGCACTATGGGGACCAGGCTTGCCCCAAGTTATGCTAACCTTTTTATGTCAGATTGGGAACTAGATGCGGTTTGGAGTAAGCATGCATGGTCGGCAAACATGGTTTCCTATTTTAGATATATAGAAAAGTTTTTTATATGGAAAGGTACTGAAAATTCTCTTAATGATTTTATAAAGAATCTTAACACCAATTATAGAGGTATCATTTTATCAGTTGAATACAGTAGTGAATCTTAACTTTTTAGATCTACAGAGTACATACCAATTTTTGTATTTTTTTTTTTTAAGAAAGTAAGCACAAATACTGTGATAGACCAAACAAGCAGTCATTACAAGCCTTGGCTATAGTGTTCTCCCAAAGGCCAATTTTTAAAACTACGCAGAAACTGTTCTAGGATAGAAGATTTAAATATTCAAGAAACTTTAGAGAGACTAAGTTTAAAAAAAAAAAATAAATAAATATTCACCCATGCACCTAATTTTAACAATAAGAGTAACGATATTAAAGGAATAAAAAAAAACACACCACACATTGGCACTTATTACAGCAAAATGAAACCGTTAAGGATATTATACTCACAAGACCAAATACTTTTAGAGGTGCCCCAAATTTTAAATCCACTCGGACCACAGATGTTACAAAAGAACCACAAAAACATACCTCCTCCTTTCTAAATGAATCTAAAGGTTTTTATAACTGTAAACGCTGTGTAGTATGTAGAAATACAAATGCGTTAACACCCACTAAAAACACCCATTTTACCTCTAAAAGAACCACACAAAAAAAAAAAATATATATATTTTTTTATTATTATTACCTGGAAAAGTGGAGATATTAAAGAATATCCTTGGGAAAAACAGATGGAATAGGTATTTAATCTAAAAACCCTGACACCTTATGGGCTTAACATTGATTTTGACTTGTTTAAAATTATATAAAAAGGTTTTTATAGTGTATTGTATTAATCTTGGCTCTATAACCCATATCCATCTCCTTCACTTAGTTTTTAAATTTTTATATTATCACTATCTACACTACTGAGTTACAGTATTTTGTAACATGTATTCTTTGACTACTAGTTGTGTTTTATAAAATCCTCTTTTCCATTCTTATTTCCCTTTCCTTCAGTCAATTTGTTCCTTTTTATATGCCCTTTGCCACTTGTATTATGGCTAATTAGCACTAGATTTGCTTTCTACTAGGTGGCTGTAATATATTGCACAAGTGCCATACATAATATGGCCACATAGCACCTTATTTGCCCCTCCAAAATATGGCAGCGATAGGCTGACAACCTAAGACCATCTCTACTTGGAAAATTATATATATATATATATATATATATATATATATATATATATATATATATATATATATATATATATATATATATATATATAAAAATCAGAGGAGAGTCAGTAAGCTAGTTGAAAAAAAAAAAAAAAAAACAGCAGAGCAGGGCATGCAAGTAAATAGCTGCATATATGCATGTAAATAAATTGATCCAATAAAGGTGAAGTTCGAATATTGAAAACTATACAAGACATTATAATGTGTGTTTATATAAATTTATGCTGAGCTCAGCTCTTTCCTCTGCAGAAGTAAATTACTTCAATACCCTCATAACCACGAACCCAAACAACTATTCCACACATTTAACTCTTCTTAGCCATATTGTTCCTCCTCCACCTACAAACTTTACTGCCTCAGACGTTGCAACTCACAATTTCCTTTCTTCCCCTAACCTCACTCCCTCTGCTGTTCTATGTTCATTCGCACCCGCTACAGCGGAAGAGGTTTCGGCTCTGCTCCAGTCCTCCCGCCCCACCACCTGCTCCCTAGATCCAATTCCCTTGCAACTCATCTGTACTCTGTCTTCTCTTTTTCTGCCTCTCACTAAAATTCTCAATCTCTCTCCCCCCTCTGGAATATTTCCATCGCCCTTCAACCATGCAACTGTAACCCCAATTCAAAAGAAGCCCAAACTTGACCCCAATTCCCACTCCAACTACCGTCTATATCGCTAGTGCCTTTTGCATCCAAGATCCTTGAAAGTTATGTATGCGAGTTTGACGTCTTAGAGTCCAATTCTCTGCTAGACCTGCTTCAGTCTGGTTTCCGCGCTTAGCATTCTGTGGAAACTGCACTGACCAAAGTATCCAATGATCTACTCGCTGCAAAATCTCGTGGTCACAACTCTATTCTAATTCCCCTTGACCTTTCTGCGGCTTTTGACACTGTCGATCATCAACAGCTTCTCATCCTCTGCAATATCCGTCTACAAGATATATTGCTGCCTGACTTTCAGCTCCTTCAATCTCTCCCAGCACTCTTTCAGCATCTTTCTCTGCTTCTCCCCAACCCCTCTTTGTTGGTGTCCCCCAAGGTTCAGTCCTTGGTCCCCTACGGGTCTCCATCTATACCGCCTCCCTTGGTAAATTCATTAGCTAATTTGGCTTCCAATATCATTTCTATGCAGATGACAAGCAAATCTACCTGTCCTCTCCTGATCTCTCCCCGTCCCTCTCGACTAGGGTCTCTGACTACCTCTTTGCTATTTCTAACTGGATGGCTGCCCACTTCCTCAAACAGAACTTGACCAAAACTGAAATTCTGGTCTTTCCTCTGTCAAGAGTTGCTACTCCTGTGTCTGTCTCCCTCCAATTCAATGGTGCTACCACCAGCTCCACCATTCAGGCTAGCTGCCTAGGTGCTCTCTTTGACTCCAACCTCTCCTTCACGCCTCATGTTCAGTCTATCGCCAAATCCTGCCGTTTCCATCTCAAGAACATTGCGCACATCCGACCGTACTTAATGCCAGATGCGACTAAGGTCCATTCCACTGTCCTTACTTGCCTTGATTGCTGTATTCCGCTTCTCAGTGGTCTTACATGCTCCCAACTTGAGCTATTACAGTCCATAATTAATGCGGCGAGGCTCAGCTTCCTGTCCGCCTGCACCGCCCACGCCTCACCCTGTCAGTCCCTAAACGGCTTCCTTTAAGCTATAGGGCTTAACCCCTTAAGGACACGATATGTGTGACCTGTCATGATTTCCTTTTATTCCAGGAGTTTGGTCCTTAAGGGGTTAATTTAAATTTCTGGTTCTTGCTTTCAAATCTGTCTATACATGAGACTAGAGGCAGATTGGATCACGGCTTTAGGACTCACATATAAAAGACGATCTCCAGTGGGAGGAGCAAAATGAGTCACGTGACCACGTGATCAGGAAACATGGAAGTGAATACAATCTACACACCGGCTAGAAAGACGGCAGTTATCACTTCACTGCATCTCATTCCCCATGGTTTGGTGAGCAAACGGTGGACTTCGATTTTTATGTTGTCGCTGAAGTTTTTTTTAGATCATATCAATAAAAAAGTTTTTTACCGGACACCTGGGTCACAGGAGCATCTAATCGGATCCCACGTACTCTAGGGGCTGATCCTCCCTCGGTGATATACCTTTGAGTGGGGCTTAAACCACTCCCAACTTGTGAGTTGTATTCTTACAGAGGGCATATGTTCTTAATCTGATTTAAATAACTTTATTGCACTCGGAGTAAACAGTTTATGGATCAGTGCGTTGTGACCAGTAGACAGTTGTAGTATATGGAAAAAGGGTAGCAACCTACAGTAATTCATGTGCCATTCTTAGGACGTCTCTGCGGCAGTGGATTTGCAACAGGCCCAGCCCGAGTTTAATAGAATATACAAATCTCAGACTTCAAAAAAAAAAAAAAAAAATTTAATTTTTTTTTTAAATTTATATATATATATATATATATATATATATATATATATATATATATATATATATATATATATATATATATATATATATATATATATATATATATTCTCCTGCTGCAAGAGAGAACTGTGTACAGATTAGACAGCATTCAAACCTCCAAAAAAAGTAGAGCTTAAAACAAAATGTACATAAACTAAGCCTGCCATTTTAATGAGATGAGGAATTTAAATCAAACAAATCTTACTTTGTTTCTTTTTTCCCCACCTTCTGTATACCTCAGATTACCTCCAGTTTTTCTCCGGAATATCTCCAAGTTCACTTTGTAGCAGGACTTGGAAGCATCAACCAAGCTAAAATTTGCCAAGCCAATTTCTACAACCCTTAAAAAAAAAACACTCCTAAAAGACACCTATGAATGTAACACTTGAGTGGGCATGTGCCTTACAAATCATCAACAGGAAATCAAACATTGTGCAATCAAAATAGCTTACCTTTAAAGGGAAACTCCAGTTCTAGGAATACAATCCGTTTTCCTGGCACTGCAGGTCCCCTCTCCCTCCCACTCCCCAGTTGCTGAAGGGGTGAAAACCCCTTCAGTGACTTACATGAGGCAGTGACGTCCCACGTCGCTGCTTCCTCCTCCGCGCCGCTCCTCCTCCTCTGCATTACGTCGGCCAGTGGGCGAGACTGATTCCGCCCACGAGACCTAATGCGCATGCGCGGCAGTTTCAATGCTTTCCGATGGGGAAATAAGCAACGCATACATATTGTAGCAGCACTTAGAAGCAGCAACCAAGCTAAATGACAGGGTGGTTTGGCATGTTGGGGGGGGGAGAAGGGGGGAGTGAGTGTGGCATAACTGGAGGAAGTGTGACAGGGCAAGGGGATGGGAGCATGACCAGATTAGGAGGGCGGGTTAATGTGACTGTGTGTGGTATGGCTTAGTGGGGGATGGGGGGGGAAGAAGTGTGACAGGGTGTCAGGGTACCTGTTGGTGATGTATCCAGGGAGGACATCCTCTCTGCTTAGGGGCTCCCTTCCCCTAGCATTTCGGCATATTCCGGCCGTTTTCGCGCCGGCCGCGCTAGCTCCTCCCCCTTTTATGACGCGACGGCTAGCGTCGACGTCATGACGTCGGCATTTGCATAAAGTGCCGGGAACCGCTATTCCGGACCTTTTGGGGGCGTGGTCTCTATTTAGGTTACAGGGTATTTAAAGGAAACCTTTACTACTGCTCATTGCCCTGTCGTGGTTCTAGCTTGCTAGTCACTCAGCGCGTTCTTTATCTTGTGTTTCCGGTTTTGACCCTTGCTTGTCTTTTGTCCTGTTGTCCTCTCCTCTCCTTTGACTCGGCTTGTATCTCGCTTACCTGTCCTCCGGCTCCCTTGACCTCGGCTTACCTTTTGACTATTCTTGCTTTGTCCTTACGTTAGTCCGGCCATTCTAAGGTCCGGTATACGTACCTCCTTCTGTGCGCACTCTGCGTATTGGATCCCTGTCAGTTTCCTGACATTACGACAGGGCCATGATGGATCCTGCAGGTGCTAGTCCTCCTGACCCCAGATTTGAGGCCATGGACCATAGAATGGACCAAATGGCTTTAGCATTACAAACTTTGTTGACACGCTCCAGTACCCAGTCTGAAGAAATACGTTCCACTGCTAGCCACTCGCTAAGTACTGGTTTGGAAGTAGCCACTGTAGGCGCATCTTCCCATGTCACGTCACCATTACGATATGGGGGTTCGCCTGATGCTTGTCGTGGTTTTTTAAACCAGATAAGTATACATTTCGAACTACAACCCCGGGCTTACCCCACTGACAGGGCTAAGGTAGGCTTTATCATAACCCTGCTAATAGATAAAGCACTTAGATGGGCCAATCCCCTTTGGGAGAATGACAATCCTTTAGTCTACAACTACACTGCGTTTGTCACGGCTTTTAGAAGAACCTTTGACCCCCCAGGGAGGAAGATTAATGCGGCCAGATCCCTGTTACGCCTTAAACAACAAGATAGGACCCTTGTAGAATATGCTCTAGAGTTTAGATCATTGGCAGCAGAAGTGAAATGGAACGAACAAGCTTTTATGGATGTTTTCTTGAATGGGTTTAGTATCCTTCATTTCCAGAATAGATGAACGCATGAGACAGAGGCAGAACACTCGGGAAAGAGTTACTAGACTTCCTGTAAGACTCGCTCCCTCATTTCAGAACCCGGACTCCTATAATCCTACTCCACCAGAACCTATGCAAATAGGTAATACTCGCTTATCTGAGGCTGAGAGACAGTACAGGAGAAGGGAGGGTCTCTGTTTATACTGCGGGCTGAGAGGTCACCTACGTCTTAGTTGCCCTAATCGTCCGGGAAACGCTTGCACCTAAGTTCCCTTAGAGGACGGGCCTTGGGTGTTTCATTACTGTCCTCTATGCATAATAAAAAAGACCATAGGCTTCTGATTCCTGTCTCTCTAGCTTGGGAAAAGGGGTTTATTGCTACGATGGCATTATTAGATTCTGGAGCAGCAGAAAGCTTTATAGACCAAACTTTCGCTAATAAGCATTGTATCCCATTCCAATTGAGAGATACACCCTTGGCCGTTGAGGCCATAGATGGTAGACCTTTATCTGAACCAGTAATATTCCATGAGACCGAACCCGTTAAGCTTACTGTTGGTATTTTCCACGAAGAGTTGATTTCCCTTCTGTTAATTTCCTCCCCGGCAGTCCCAGTGGTTCTAGGATATTCTTGGCTCAAGAGACACAACCCTCAGATTGACTGGGAGGGTGGAGAAATCGTTTCTTGGGGTATGGGTTGTAGGAAAGAATGTCTGCAGAGAGTTACTTCTGTTTGCCCCGTAAACTCTTATGCTAACACTTCTCAATCCACAGACGTTCAGATACCATTACAATATCTAGACCTCAAATCTGTATTTGACAAGGGTAAGGCGGATACTTTACCTCCCCACCGGTCTTATGACTGTTCTATTAAACTTTTCCCTGGTACTATGCCTCCCAGGGGTACGGTATACCCTCTATCCACCAAGGAAAACTTAGTTTTAGAGGAATATATCAAGGAGAATTTAGACAAGGGATTTATTAGAAAGTCTTCTTCTCCGGCGGGGGCGGGTTTCTTTTTTGTAGAAAAGAAAGACGGTACCTTACGTCCTTGTATAGACTATCGGGGATTGAACAAAATTACTATCAGAAATGCTTACCCTATTCCTTTGATTACTGAACTCTTTGACAGACTAAAGGGCTCGAGTATTTTTACTAAACTTGACTTAAGAGGAGCATATAACTTAGTGCGAATTAAACAAGGAGATGAATGGATGACAGCATTTAATACCCGTTACGGGCATTATGAGTATACCGTAATGCCATTTGGGCTCTGTAACGCCCCGGCCGTCTTCCAAGACTTGATCAATGAAGTTCTTAGAGAATTCCAACATGAATGTGTAATTGTATATTTGGATGATATACTAATCCATTCTAGAGATATTAATTCACATCATAGACAAGTCAGAAAGGTATTACAGAAACTTTTACAACATGGATTGTATTGTAAATTGGAAAAATGTAGCTTTGACCAGTCTCAGGTAACTTTCTTAGGTTACGTAATTTCCAAAGACGGGTTTATGATGGACCCGACCAAACTAAAATCGATTTTAGATTGGCCTTTACCTAAGGGACTCAAAGCCATACAAAGATTTCTTGGATTTTCGAATTATTACAGACGTTTTATTAAAGGGTACTCCTCTGTTATCGCTCCTATCACTAATATGACCAAACAAGGAGCCGATACCAAGACCTGGTCTACTGAGGCTTTATCTGCTTTCGAAACGCTCAAACAGTCTTTTGCCTCAGCACCTGTATTAGTTCATCCTGATACCTCTCTACCCTTTTTACTTGAAGTTGATGCGTCTGAAACAGGGATAGGCGCAGTGTTATCCCAACGACAAAGTTTAGATAAGCCGCTGCACCCATGCGGTTTTTTTTCCAAGAAACTATCACACACTGAAAGGAGATATGACATTGGTGATAGGGAACTTTTAGCTATCATTATGGCATTAAAGGAATGGAGACATTTGTTAGAGGGCACCGTCCTCCCAGTTACTATCTTGACTGACCACAAAAATTTATCGTATATGGGGGAGGCCAAAAGATTATCTGCCAGGCAGGCACGTTGGTCTATGTTCCTTACACACTTTAATTATGTGCTTACTTACAGGCCTGGTTCTAAGAACACTAAGGCAGACGCTTTGTCACGTCAGCACGAACCTACCACCTCTACAGAGGATACTTTGTTCCCTATTATTCCTGAAGTCAATATTATCGCCAACACCAATGTCAAAATACACTCTCCACTGCTCGCTGATATTCAGAACGAACAATCTCTTGCTCCCGAACGTACTCCTGTGGGCCGCTTGTTCGTGTCTCCCAAATTCCAAGTGGACATTATTCGCTGTTTCCACGATAGCAAGATCGCTGGTCACCCCGGCATCCACAAAACTTACTGTCTGATCTCCAAAGACTTCTGGTGGCCCGGTTTACGTAGGGATGTGGAAGACTTTGTCAAGGCTTGCAATGTTTGTGTCAGGAATAAACTTCCGCGGGATCTCCCTTGTGGTTTATTGCAGCCCTTAGTCGTTCCCAACAAACCTTGGGCTTGTTTGGCTATGGATTTTATTGTTGATCTACCAGCTTCCAATAGGCATACAGTTATCCTCACGGTCCTTGACAGGTTTACTAAAATGGCTCATTTCGTTCCCTTGCCTAAACTTCCGTCCTCCCCCGAACTGGCCGTGATATTTGCTAGAGAAATTTTCCGTTTACATGGTATTCCCAATGAGATTGTGTCAGACAGGGGCTCCCAATTTATTTCCCGTTTTTGGAGATCCTTCTGTTCACAGTTGGGCATCAAACTGAATTTTTCTTCGGCCTATCATCCTCAATCTAACGGAGCAGCCGAACGCACTAACCAAAAAATTGAGCAATATCTACGTTGTTTTGTTTCTGAACACCAGGATGACTGGGTCGGTCTGATTCCTTGGGCGGAGTTTGCTCACAACAACCTTGTTTGTGGTTCCACTCGTAATAGCCCCTTTTTCTTGAACTATGGCTTTAACCCTACTGTTCTTCCGTCGGTGTCTCCTTCCCAGGGTATACCGTCGGTTGATATTCATATAGCCAACCTGAGAAAGTTGTGGGATCAGACTCGACAAATTCTTGAACGTAGTTCCGCGGTGTTTAAGTCACATGCTGATAGGCGTAGACGTCCTGCTCCTATTTTTTCTCCGGGGGATAGGGTCTGGTTGTGTACCAGACACATTCGCCTGAAAGTTCCTTCCTTGAAGTTTGCTCCTCGTTACATTGGTCCTTACAGGGTACTGAGGAGGATCAACCCGGTTTCTTATTTGCTGGATCTACCTCCTACTCTACGCATCCCTAACTCTTTTCATGTGTCGTTATTGAAACCTCTTGTTTGTAACAGATTTTCCTCCCGCTCTGCTCCTCCATCCTCGGTCCGTGTGGATGGTCAGGAGGAATATATCATCAAGTCCATCCTTGATTCTCGTATTTCTAGGGGGAAGCTGCAATACCTCATAGACTGGAAAGGTTATGGTCCAGAAGAGAGGTCTTGGGTTCCTGGTATAGACGTGCATGCTCCTCGTCTTCTTCGGGCCTTCCACGTTCGTTTTCCTTCTAAACCAGGTCCCATCCGCCCGGTGGGCGTTTCTAGAAGGGGGGGTACTGTCAGGGTACCTGTTGGTGATGTATCCAGGGAGGACATCCTCTCTGCTTAGGGGCTCCCTTCCCCTAGCATTTCGGCATATTCCGGCCGTTTTCGCGCCGGCCGCGCTAGCTCCTCCCCCTTTTATGACGCGACGGCTAGCGTCGACGTCATGACGTCGGCATTTGCATAAAGTGCCGGGAACCGCTATTCCGGACCTTTTGGGGGCGTGGTCTCTATTTAGGTACAGGGTATTTAAAGGAAACCTTTACTACTGCTCATTGCCCTGTCGTGGTTCTAGCTTGCTAGTCACTCAGCGCGTTCTTTATCTTGTGTTTCCGGTTTTGACCCTTGCTTGTCTTTTGTCCTGTTGTCCTCTCCTCTCCTTTGACTCGGCTTGTATCTCGCTTACCTGTCCTCCGGCTCCCTTGACCTCGGCTTACCTTTTGACTATTCTTGCTTTGTCCTTACGTTAGTCCGGCCATTCTAAGGTCCGGTATACGTACCTCCTTCTGTGCGCACTCTGCGTATTGGATCCCTGTCAGTTTCCTGACAGGGTGTGTGTAGCAGGGTAAATGTGATAACAAGTGTGACAGAATTAGGAGGGGGAGGGGGTTGTTAATGTGAAGGGTGGTGTGAAGGGTGGTTGACCATGTGACCAGCCTCTCGTGGAGTGACCTCTACCACGAGGTCTGCAGCTATCTACCTGGTGGAGATCAAGAGATATACATTATATATATTCCCACCAGGTGGATAGCTGCAGACCACGTGGTAGAGGTCTCACGAGCTCCAGCACTGGAAGGGTCAAGACAATGCTGTGGTAACCTACAACAATGTTCTGATTGACCTGAGCTCACAGACAGCTACACAGTCTGCAGCTCGGCACCCAGTGGAGTTGAAGACCAGAGGCTGCGTTGGACTCTCCTTTCCCATATGCATTGAATATAGAATGACATCACTTTGGGTTATGGGTTGATTACATAGGAGTTAAATAGACAAAGCCCAACAGGTTAGGGTGCAGACTCTAATTCTTGGTTAGAGTATAGCCTGCCACTATCTTTAAACTTTATCTGTTGAACTAGTTTCTACAGTGAGAAAAAAAAAAAAAAAAGTATTGGATCCCCTGCTGATTTTGAACGTTTGCCCACTGACAAAGAAATGATCAGTCTATAATTTTAATGGTAGGTGTAACAGTGAGACAGAATAACAAAAAATATAAAAATAAAAAAATCCAGAAAAACGCATGTCAAAAAAGTTATAAATTGATTTGCATGGCAATGAGTGAAACAAGTATTTGATCCCTTCAAACTATATCATGTTTAAGTCTGCATGATATGTAACACCATTGTAAAAAGGTGTATAGTGCCCTGTGAACTTGATGGACGCAAGTCTCTTTTCAGCTATGTAACTATGCAGACTTAAACATTATATAATTTTATAGCACTTCACTTTTCTTTTTCTTACTCCTCTGACTATCGAGCATGTTTAACAGGGAGAGAGGCTAGTCTTTTACCTATACCACTCTGCCTACTAGAACAACATTCGGTCACTATGCTGCAGCATTTTGCAACTATATATTTGCCGCAATTAATACATTTGGCAACACATATATAGAGACTAACAAGGAACATTAACGGTTTAATATCTGCATATATTTGGATGTGATCATTCTTATCCAATCCAAGCACTTAACCCTAAGTAGTGTTAAAAACGGATAATAAGTCCACCTTTAATTGAATTTGTGGCAGATCTACTAACAGTTATCATTCCTGGTTAGATGTGTACATATAACTGCAGCCCATGATTGTACGTACACATATTGGAGACTGATATCCACGTTATTCTGGTAATTAACATACCAAACCAGCTCGCCTAACTTGCATCTTAACAGTGCGACAATTTGCACTACTTAATATGGTACCCTGATATTTAGATAACCCCCCTACATTGGCAAATTAATAAAGCCAGATAGTGAAAGGGTACTGCTATCATGGTTTCCATATATCAGTCAGAGGTTTAGCCAATAGGCTTTGATAATAAACACCTGCTCTCTTTACTATTTTGTTAAGTGCATATTTAACATTGTTAACTATTTCTCCAGCTAAACGCTTAAAAACTATTTTGCATGAGAGCGTTTTGAATATTTTATTTTTTATTTTCAATATAGGGGTTACTGGAGGGTCTCTCTGGTGATCTAATTCAGCAAGGGTGGACCTGCAAGCGCAGCCCACCTTAGCTGAATATATTTTCATATTCTTCAACTAATGGGTCTCTCTTAACACCTATAACTTTCATTTATTAGTTAAACATTGTTAGTCAGTGCAGAAAATATTAGTGCTATATAAATGTTGATAATACAATATTTAAGATATGGGAACAAGGTTTAGGCTGATTTCTGACAACACGTTTCATCCCATTGCAGCGGAATACAGTAATCTTACCTATGTCAATGGAGTTTGGGGTGGGGGAAATGAATAAAAAGAAAATAACAGAGGTAGGCACAGAAGTGAACACTAAAGAAGAAAGTGGGTTGAATAACTGTCCACTATAGCAAACAGCATTAAGGAGAACCACCATCTTAAAAACTATTTGAATTTAATTCCTCACAGGAAGAATATAAAATACAATAAATGTACAAAGAAAATACGCCTGGTAATCCCTATATATTAGAGAGCCATGTGACTTTTTAAATTAAATGAGGAAAGGTCTCTTTTAAATAAAATATCATATGTTGAGATAGAGGGGGAGAGAAGAGGTTTCAAGAGTCCTATTCCCCTTCATAAAATACGGTCTTTTATGATCAATAATGCAGGAACCATCTCCAGGTTTTGTGGGACAGCTCAGCTCTGTTGCTTCTCTAGACTGAAGATATTGACTATGGAAGATTGACAATATTATTATATCAATGTTGAAGTGTCATTTATTATGTGACATCCCCATGCACTACATTTTGAGTTCACATGGTGCTTTGTGGGCATTCTCAGAATCACATACCATTTTTCTCAATGGGCAGTCAAAAGCTGAAAGTGACCGCTATCAACAGCCACCCAGTTAAAGCTTTCCCATATTGCAGAAAGACTAGGGAAGTGAGCAGAGTGGTGTTGGAGCCCCAATCTCAAGGTTAAGCCATGAAAAAAAAGATAGTGCCCAGACTCTCCTGCCCCATAACAATTTCAGTTAGCTGAAGTAGTTATGAGGGTGGCAGAGTTTCTTTAAATCTTTCATTGTAAAAATAAAGATTTTAGAGTCCGATCTTAACGTAATGCAAATGTTATTGTAATGGATCACCTTGCACCCCGACTGGGTACCTTCCGCTGACGGATGCTCCTAGTGCTTTCCCGAGGGCTCCAAGCACTCCACTCGACACCATAACCACTGCAAACTCCACAAACCGCCGCAGCTTGGTTGGGGTTTCGCCATCCTTCACCCACCCTGGACCTAAGACCAGGCTCCAGTTTCCAGTGGGTGAACCTCTCCTTAAATCCAGAGAGCAGGAACAACTCTTACAAGAGCTAGTGATTATACTCTGTGGAGTTTAGTGATTATAGCAATCCCCAGAGTGTGGTTCTCCAATCCCCCAAACATACATTTTTACAAACTCCAAAATACAACATAGCCCCGATCTGGGTGAACAACATATCCAAAAATCACCCAGATCGGTGCAGGGGTTCAGGAATTTCCTGGAAGTCTTATTTTAGCCCCACCGTGCACATGGTCCCATGCCCAAAACAGTTTCATATACTCAATGGCAAAATACCGCTGGACAATAGTTATGTACCGAACGGTTCCCGGCGAACATAGCATGTTCGCCACGGCGGGCGAACATATGCGCGGTTCGATCCGCCCCTATTCATCATCATTGAGTAAACTTTGACCCTGTACCTCACAGTCAGCAGACACATTCCAGCCAATTAGCAGCACACCCTCCCTAGCAGACCCTCCCACTTCCTGGAAGGCATCCATTTTAGATTCATTCTCAAGCTGCATGCTTAGTAAGAGGAGGGAAAGTGTAGCTGCTGTTCATAAGATGGGGAAAAGCATAGCTAGGTTAGGGATAAGGGTA
>OW240913.1:255918157-255965013 GCA_933207985.1 Pelobates cultripes
GAACCAAGTGGGAATTAGCCAGGCAGGCACAAAGGGTTTGCAGCAGGTCTGGGGATACAGGGGACACCGTCTTAAAGGGGCAGTGTCCCCAACAAGTCTGGGGACACGGCCTTAAAGGGGCAGTGTCCCAATCTTCCTGATGTCCCAAAAAAGGTGTTTAAAGGGCCAGCACCAGTCACATAAAGACTCCATAAGCCCCAATATGCCCACCGACAGTCTTAAAGGGCCATACACACCAAATAAAAGTGCATACATTTTCACAATCTCCCAGGGGCCATAGTCATGCGGGAGGAGGCTGGCAAATAGGCTTCTCCACAACCCAGGGAAGCAGGGCAATTTGCCATTTAAAGGGCCCGTTACAAATAGCAGTTTGTAACAAGGTGTCAATCCATATCTGCTAAGTGACCCGATGTAGGGGGACCAGTCCCTATTCTGCTCTGTGTCAGTGTGTATCAGGGAACCTTAGGACAGGTGTCAATCCATATCTGCCAAGTGACCCAATGTAGGGGGAACAGTCCCTATTCTGCTCTGTGTCAGTGTGTATCATAGTCTCTGAGGACAGGTGTCAATCCATATCTGCCAAGTGACCCTATGTAGGGGGACCAGTCTCTATTCTGCTCTGTGTCTGTGTGCATCAGGGGCTCTGAGGACAGGTGTCAATCCATATGTCAAGGTGTCAATATGTCATATGTCAGGTGTCAATCCATATTGATTGTGATTTAAGAATGTTAGGTGATTTCTGCCCTTTATGGATTAAAACCAGACTCTGTATCAACTGTGTAATTTTCCATGGGAGTTTTGCCATGGATCCCCCTCCGGCATGCCACAGTCCAGGTGTTAGTCCCCTTGAAACAACTTTTCCATCCCTATTGTGGCCAGAAAGAGTCCCTGTGTGTTTTAAAATTCGCCTGCCCATTGAAGTCAATGGCGTTTCGCGAACATTTGCGGAAGTTCGCGTTCGCCATTCGCGAACCGAAAATTTCGGGTTCGCGACATCACTACTGGACAATTTAAAATGGCTGCCACCACGTTTGAATCTGTTCCAGTTAAAAGTCCAAAGGGCAGAAACAGTGCCTTTAAAATCCAATATGCCCAAATAGTGTTTTTAAAGGGCAATATATCCCAGTGGCCATAGTCACAGGGCAAGAGGCTAGCAAGCAGGCCTCTCCAAATCCCAGTGACGAAGGTGCTTTTGTCAGTTATATATAATTTTATGCCAATGTTCATTAAAAGCAAATATGAAATGAATACAAAAACCATGTACACTATCACTTAGATTTTTGAAGCTGAAAAAACAAAAAGAGGAATTAAGATAACTAGGATTTAGAATGAGCATGGTACGTAGACTAGGGTACAAAAAAAAAAAAAAAAAAAAAACCACACTCTTTTAGGCCCACACCATAAAATATATTTTACTATCAAAAGTAACAGGTACATTCTGTAAATATCACCAGGAGCATATCCTGTGTCTTTATATAACCCTTTCAGAATTTCAATGCCTAAATGGATTTTGTTAGCAAATCTTTTATTCATTAGAGGGGATGCATCCAACTCCAATTCATAATTTCTTATTTTTAAATAAACATTTTGTCATTAAATTATTAAGAATACAATAATGAAGGAAGGTTGCTTCTCACAGGAATATCCCATTAGAAAATGCAAACGTTTAAAAAAAAAAACCAAACAAAAAAAATCATCCAGGCTGAAGGCAACATTAGAGGGGGAAACCCACACTAAAGTCACAAACTAATCCCTGGAGCAACTTATATCAAGGCAGCAGGAGAAAAGTATATTAAAAAAAAAAAATCATACACAACACTGTTGGAATTAGGACAAGGAGAGGAAAGGGGAATATAATGCAAGTGTGTCCTTCATATTTTTAATGAAAAATTTATATTCATGATATTTCATGGCATTATACAGGGGATTTCACAAATTTCCCCATGGCAGACCACAGTCAAAACTTGATGCTTAAAATACACAAGTTACTAATTAATTCTTTATTCTAGATGATCCAGATTTTGAAAGGAGTTGCATGTGACTTTTGTCTTACATAGAAACCTATCATGCATTTTATATCCCGCTTCACAGTAGAAGTCTAATAAAAAAAAAAAAAAGGAAAAGGCACATTAGATACCTTTTTGTGTATTTTTTTTAAATTAACATGTACACACTATAAAACATATTAGTGCATTACCCTTATGTAAAATATGGGTCAACTAGATTTCTCCATTCCACTTTTTTGGGGGGTTGGGGGAGAGAGGCAGGTACACCACATGTACAAAATTGAATTTCAAATCTGAGGTTGAAATAACAGAAGTTGAAAAATGTGTTAAGTCATCTATGCTTTAAGCTCAAAGATTATGGCCTTACATTTCTGCATTGGGTCATAATTCATTAACAAACTTAAAAGGGACACTGTAGTCACCAAAGCAACTTTATCTTAATGATGCAGATGTGGTGTATAGATCATGCCTCTGCAGTCTCACTGCTCAATTCTCTGCCACTTAGGAGTTAAATCACTATGTATGCAGCCCTAGTCACATCTCCCTGCATGCGACAAAGTCAAAATGGTCAAAGTCAAAATGGCAATAAATAGATCAGTGAAACTTCTGAGGCATACATCTATTTCACCAAAACTGCTTCATTTAAAAGGACCACTCTAGGCACCCAGACCACTTCAGCTTAATGAAGTGGTCTGGGTGCCAAGTCCAGCTAGGGTTAACCCCTTTTTTCTGTAAACATAGCAGTTTCAGAGAAACTGCTATGTTTATAAATGGGTTAATCCAGCCTCTAGCGGCTGCCTCTCGACAGCCGCTAGAAGCGCTTGCGTGCTTCTCACAGAGAGAAGACGCCAGCGTCCATAGGAAAGCATTGTGAATGCTTTCCTATGAGACTGGCTGAATGCGCGTGCGGCTCTCGCCGCTCATGCGCATTCAGCCGAAGAGTAGGCGGAGAGGAGGAGGAGAGCTCCCCGCCCGGCGCTGGAGAAAAAGGTACGTTTAACGCCTTCCTCCACCTAGAGCCCGGCGGGAGGGGGATCTTGACGGTGGGGGCACCCTCAGGGCACTATAGTGGTCCTTTAAGCTAAAGTTGTTTTAGGGACTATAGTATCACTTCAAGCTCTTTCCAGAAGAGTTTTTTTTTTTTTTTTTGCTTATTTCTTTTATTGTTGGATTAAGATTCAGAAGGCCAAAAAAAAAAAAGTACATGTACAGTCAAACATGATACGAATGCCCAGAACGTATTGCAGAGTGCGAGGGAAAGCGTTATATCTCCACCAGCGCTTGAGAACATGGAGCCTATAAATAAACAACCTAAATGGATCCCCTTTGTGCACACGTCTGACCAAATCCGAACAAGTAGCACAGATAATCAGGAGATACTGGCATGTATGCTAATTTGCAAAAGGTGTTTGGAGCAATTCCAAGAATGATTTAAAAATAAAAAATAAAAATAAAAATCTAGAAGTCTCAAACGATTTATTACATGCAAGGGCCAACACTGATTAAATAGTTGGATTATGGTAAGCACACCCAAGGGGATGTATAGGTGCGGAAGAGGTGTGAATTGCAAAATAGTTATTAAAACAAATTCATTTTCACATTTGTTTGGGCTATAACATTGTTTTACAGTCCTACATGAACTACCAATCAGATCATGTGGATTATCTGATTAATTGCCCTTGTGACAAGAGAACACAAATCAATTCATTACATCAGCTGTAGCCAGACATAGTAAGGAAATGAGAACGGGGGGGTGGGGGGGGGAGAAGATGAAGAGGGGGATGGGGAAGAGAGTCAGCACTAAACAAGATGAAAGGCAGCAACCTTATTAAAACAAGATAAAATATGTGAAAGGGGTTAGGTACCCCTACCCAATCCAGATATATCAGTGAGACTTTTATATTTTATTATCTGGACGGATCGACTCTTGAGGATTTCACCCCTATTTTATTCTGTTGTCTTAAGTGAGACTTTTTACTCGCCACCGGTTTTTATTATCTACATAGGCCTACTTGTTGTTTATCCATTTAGACCATTTGGTCTGGTTTCCATTGTTATACTGCTATTAGCCCTTACCCTCTTAACATATTAAGGAAATGGGACACTGGGTCTCACATTTACAATTCCTGGGAGTGGAACATATTAAAAATCCATCTAGGGGTGGTGACAGAGTCAATATTCCTTAGAAACATCGAAACATAGAATGTGACGGCAGCTAAGAACCAGTCGGCCCATCTACTCTGCCCAATTTTCTAAATACTTTCATTAGTCCCTAGCCTTATCTTATAGTTAGGATAGCTTTATGCCTATCCCATGCATGCTTAAACTCCTTTACTGTGTTAACCTCTACCACTTCAGCTGGAATCTATTCCATGCATCCACTACCCTCTCAGTAAAGTAATCCTGATATTATTTTTAAACCTTTTGTCCCTCTAATTTAAGACTATGTCCGCTTGTTGTGGTAGTTTTTCTTCTTTAAAATATAGTCTCCTCCTTTACTGTGTTGATTCCCTTTATGTATTTAAATGTTTCTATCATATCCCCCCTGTCTCGTCTTTCCTCCAAGCTATACATGTTAAGATCCTTTAACCTTTCCTGGTAAGTTTTATCCTGCAATCCATGAACCAGTTTAGTAGCCCTTCTCTGAACCCTCTCTAAAGGTATCAATATCCTTCTGAAGATACGGTCTCCAGTACTGTGTACAATACTCCAAGTGAGGTCTCACCAGTGTTCTGTACAATGGCATGAGCACTTCCCTCTTTCTACTGCTAATACCTCTCCCTATACAACCAAGCATTTTGCTAGCATTTCCTGCTGCTCTATTACATTGTCTGCCTACCTTTAAGTCATCAGAAATAATCACCCCTAAATCCCTTTCCTCATATGTTGAGGTTAGGACTCTATCAAATATTTTGTACTCTGCCCTTGGGTTTTTACGTCCAAGATGCATTATCTTGCACTTATCCACATTAAATGTCAGTTGCCACAATTCTGACCATTTTTCTAGATTACCTAAATCATTTGTCATTTGGCTTATCCCTCCTGGAACATCAACCCTGTTACATATCTTAGTATCATCAGCAAAAAGACATACCTTACCATCAAGACCTTCTGCAATATCACTAATAAAAATATTAAAGAGAATGGGTCCAAGTACAGATCCCTGAGGTGCCCCACTGGTGACAAGTCCAAGCTTCGAATATATTCCATTAACTACAACCCTCTGTTGCCTGTCACTCAGCCACTGTCTTACCCATTCAACAATATTTGAACCCAAACTTAAAGATTGCAGTTTATTGATAAGCCTTCTATGTGCAACAGTGTCAAAAGCCTTACTGAAATCTAGGTAAGCAATGTCTACTGCACCACCCTGATCGATAATTTTAGTTACCCAATCTAAAAAAAAAAAAAAAAAATCAATAAGATTAGTTTGGCATGATCTCCCTGAATTAAACCCATGCTGTCTCTGATCTTGAAATCCATGTTTTTTTAGATGTTCAACAATCCTATCCTTTAACATGGTTTCCATCACTTTCCTCACTACTGAAGTAAGGCTTTCTGGCCAATAGTTGCCTGACTCCTCCCTACTACCTTTCTTGTAAATGGGCACAACATTCGCTAACTTCCAATCTTCTGGGACTACTCCTGTTAACAATGATTGGTTAAATAAATCTGTTAATGGTTTTGCTAGTACACCACTAAGCTCTTTTAATAGCTTTGGGTGTATTCCATCAGGTCCCATTGACTTATTTGTCTTTACTTTTGACAGTTGAAATAGAACCTCTTCCTCTGTAAACTCACGTGTAATAAATGACTAATTTATCCTTTTTCCCAACTGAGGTCCCTTTCCTTCATTTTCATCTGAAAGTACAGAACAAAAATATTCATTGAGGCAGTCAGCTAGACCTTTATCCTCTTCTACATACCTTCCTTCTTTTGTTTTTAATCTAACTAATCCTTGTTTTACTTTTCTTTTTTCATTTATGTATCTAAAAAATGTGTTATCCCCTTTTTTACTAACTGCTATTTTCTCTTCTGTGTGTGATTTGGAAGCTCTTATAACTTGCTTAGCCTCTTTCTGCCTAATCTTATAGATCATTTTGTCTTCCTCACTCTGGGTTTTTTTTTTGTTTTGTTTTTTTATAATTCCTCAATTCTAACTTGTTGTTTTTAACTATTTTGGCCACATCTGCGGAGTACCACAGTGGTTTCTTGTATTTTTTGCTTTTACTGACATGCCTAATGCAATTTTCTGTTGCCTTCAATAGTGCAACTTTTAAATAATCCCATTTCTCTTGGACTCCATTTAAATTGCTACAGTCTGATAATGACTCATCTACACATATTCTAAGTTTAAATTTTTAGTCTAAAACTTTTGTTTTTGTGTGGTGTGACTTAGTCACTGTTCTTATATTAAACCACACTGACTGATGATCACTGGATCCTAAACTTTCACCTACAGTAATATCTGATACCAAATCTCCATTTGTTAACACTACATCTAGTATGGCCTCTTTACGAGTTGTCTCCTCAACAACTTGTTTTAGAGACAAACCCAGTAGGGAGTTTAGAATATGTGTGCTCCTGGCACAAGTAGCTAATTTTGTTTTCCAATTTACATCAGGAAGATTAAAGTCACCCATGATGATAACTTCCCCCTTCATTGTCATTTTAGCTATTTCCTCAACTAGTAGATTATCTAACTCTTCAATTTGTCCTGGGGGCCTATAAATCACACCTACACGAGTTACTGTGTGATTACCAAATTCTAATGTAGCCCAAACGGACTGTTTGCCTCACTAACTTTTATAAGGCTAGATTTTATGCTATCCTTCACATACAAGGTCACCCCTCTCCCTTTCTTGCCTTCCCTATCTTTCCTATATAAAGAGTACCCTGGTATTGCTATGTCCCAGTCATTTTTCTCATTGTACCATGTCTCAGTAAGAGGGACTAAATCTACACTATCAGTTGCCACTATTGCCACAAGTTCATGGATCTTATTCCCTAAACTGCGAGCATTTGTAGACATGACTAAGCTTATTTTTTTAAACACACTTGCTACAGGCACCTTCTGTCCTTGTTTTGGGGGACAATTGGATTGATGTTTTATCACCCTTTTGCCCCCCCCCCCCCACCCTAGTTTAAATACATCCTAGCAAAACTTTTGAACTGCTCACTGAGAACATTTGTTCCCTTTTGAGAAAGATGCAAATCATCTTTTTTTGTACAGCTTATCTCCTTTCCAAACAGAGCTACCATGAGAAATAAAGCCAAATCCTTGCTCCCGACACCATTCACCAAGCCACAAATTAAAGTCCCTAATACGCATCCGCCTGTCGTTCTGAGTGTTATGCACAGGCAGAACTTCAGAGAATGACAGTGTGGAAGCAACCTGCCGTATATCATTGGCAAAACACTAAAAACTTCCTTAACCTCTGAAACCTCATTGCAAGCCAAGTCATTTGTCCCTAGATGGACAAGTACATCCAATTCCCCTTCCTGCTTTGCTTGCTTAACAATATTACAGATACGTCTCCTGTCTCTGTGAGCAGTAGCTCCGGGAAGACACCTCACAAGACCACCATTGTCCATCTCCACACCTCTTATAATGGAATCCCCCAACAACAACTTTCTATTAGGCCTCACCATAGTCTCCACAACACCACAAGCCTCAGTGCCTCTCTCCACAACAAGACTAGCCTCAGTGCCTCTCTTAGGCGTAGAGAAATTTATTGGATGTACAAACTGAATACTCTATATCCTAATGACATGAATGAAGAAAATTATTTTTTTTTCAGATTTTAGATTGGTATAGTTAGATTTAGAGTTGAGCGGGCACCTGGATGTTCGGGCTGAACGTTGAAAAAAGTCCGGGTTCGGGCTCGAACTTGACCCCAAACCCAAACCCCATTGAAGTCAATGGGGACCTGAACTTTTGGTAGACCTGTAGCGTATGGGATGGGCGCCAGTGGTACTGTATTTTGTGCTGTTGAAGGAGCATGGCAAGCGGTCTGAGGAATCTGCACCAGGCTAGAGTGCTCCCTGAGAGGTTGGCATAGAAGGTGAGTGTCATTGCTTCAAATTGGTACTGTGTTTTCCCTTTCAGGGCGTTAAGCACTGCCCCCTTGTCTGCTCCATTTCTGAACTGGACCACCAGGTGCCTTGACGCTGTGGTTGGGGCCCTGTTGGGTCTAGTGATGTGGAAGAGACCCTCCAATTGCAGCGTTCTAGCTTGTTTTGGGGGTAACAGGGTCTCCCACAGACGCCTCATGAAGTGTGGTAGTTCGGCATCTTGGACATTTTCAGCCATCCCACGCACCTTTAGGTTGTTGCGGCGCCTATTATCCTCCAGTGCTGCAAATCGGCATTCAAGTGTTTGGTTTTGTGCCCATAGGTGCCCAATCTGTTGCTGGAGTGCTGTGATCTGTTGAGTGTTCTTAGCTGGTGCACCCTCCAGAATGCCCACGCGGCCTGTGAGGCCTCATTTTGCTGCGGACCGCCGCCACAGAGATGTTTCTCTGGAGATCTGCCAGTAACTCCTGTAGTACTGCTCTGGTTACTGGGGCAGTGTCGGGCTTGTCTGGGCTGCGCTGCAGTCTTGGTGCAGATTGCGGGGTCTGGTCTTCCAGTCGAACAGAAAAGTCGTCTGAGAAGTCGGATCCGCTTTCGGAGAGGGTGGCCATTTTAGGCCCTGTGCCACAGATTGTCACCCCCAGGGTCGGCTTGTCGGGTCGTTTTTTGTTTTTCCAGGCCATGGTGTTTGGGCATCGTGTGGATGTCCCCCCGGTTGTGTGCCAGAGCTCCCGAGTCTTGCGGCCACTCGCTCTTATTTAAATTTTTTAGCCACCATATTTTTAATTGGTTTTTGTGAATGTTGTGAATACTTATGAATGTTATTTTTCTGCAATATGATTTCCGTATACCATTTACATGTTATGAATACATTATATTTTGAACATTGATGTGTATGTGCATTAAGTGTGTTTTGCAATTATTCGTGTGTGCCAATGGTAATATTATATGCAGGTAATAGGAGTAGGTGATGTGTAGAGTCCCACAAGGGGAAACCAACATCAGGAGAGCTCCACTGTATAAGAAATGAGGAAGGGAGGCACTACCTTTAAATCAATTTAAGGATAAAATATATAACATTATATGCACATACTAGTTATACCTTATATCTTCAGATTGTATATGCTCTTTTATAGATCAATACCAACTGTAAGTGCTGTCTAGACTGCTATTACAGTGATCAAGTGTATGACCCAAATACTAGACCTCAAAGACTATCAGTACATGAAGGTGATAGGCGTACTTTCCTGTCACTCATACTATTGTGGTTCAAAGGACCATCTCCTTCGAATGACTGATTGATATCAAGATTAGGGATTTCCTCTTATTCTGCCCACATCATCTTTAACCCCTTAAGGACCAAACATCTGGAATAAAAGGGAATTGCGACATGTCATGTGTCCTTAAGAGGTTCAATGACATTTTGTGATATAAAATACAAATATAAGTCAAAACATCAAGAAATATAGCACTGTTTTTAGTAAAAATATTCAGGAATATTGACCGTAATAGGCAATATAAAGTAAACATTGAAATCCTACATGGTCTGTTGCTGAGTAGAGCTAACCAAGTCCATGCATAGATAAATATAAGGAAATAAGTATAAATAATGCTTGGCAATTCTAGTGAGCATAACAGCTTTAGTACCACCGCTAAGCCATAGCGTAAGGAGAAAAATAGAAAGACTACAGATGGCCCTTCTTAGCAGTGTGGAAGCAATAGTTAGGTAATAGAGTCCATGGCTGCAGAGAGTATTTTTTCTGTACCTAGGTCTACGCAGTCGATGCCTGTAGATGGTACACATATGACACCGTGTGCAGCAGTCTGCGGGCTGCTGAGGGGGTCGGCTGTATCTATGTGTTTCTTCAGGATTTAAATCCCTACCATACTCAGGCATTCTATAAGCCCACAGCAAGTTTCTCGTTTCTGACAGAGGGGTGCACGCCCAAAAGAATAGTCCTCTCTGGAGCACCGCACTGGCATGACCAGAAGCCATAAGGCACTTTCAGAATACAGGTGTTACACTTCCTAGGATTGTTGGGAGTAGCAGTAGTTCAGGCATGTCGATGGACACCTCTTCATCCCCAGATCGGTTTTCTGACTGGCGTCTTCGAGTCTGTGGTGGTAGAAAGCCGCAAATTGCAGCCGGTCCTCCGCCCCTATTGCCGACGCTGAGAAGTTATTCCCCTTGTGGTGTCCAATCTAGGTGATGTACAGTAGAAGGTACTTGCACTTTGTTAGGAGGAAGGCTCGAGGTAGGCCCAGTCATCATCGCCTCTGTTGCTCTGATTGTTCGTCTGAGGCTTAGGCGCCACTTGAGCTTGGTGTGCAGCTAGTAAGGGCCCAGGAATGGGTGAAATGTGCATTAAGTCACTTCAAGACGTGATCTACAGAATCAGTGCTGCAGAGACTCTGTACTATGAGGAGAAAGCGTAGCCGCCATTTTGTTTGATCATGCTGCCCTCCGTGTCGAGAGACACCAACGTGATTCATTCGTATGATGCCCATTAGTGTCCAGTGGGGACCAGAATAACCCCAACTGGTCCAGAGTGAGGGAGAAACAGGGCTACAAGATTATCTTGCAGGAGCGCTGCTTCCCATCGAACAGGGGAGCGGTCACCAAACCTGCTTGATATAGGCTTCACAGAAGCTTCTGATAAATGCGCTAAAACACATTTGATTAAAACTATAGGAGGCACTTTAATCAACTCAGAGCAGGTAAGTCGAAGATTAGGGCTTTTTGGCGAGCTGGGAATCAATTTCACGGAATGTGAAGGTCTGGCTTGGAGCTTGCACGATGTGCATCCAGCCACCATAAGGTGCAGGCCTCGTTCCCCACAAATGTTTTTAAGGAGAAATTAAGTCTTTTGTGCTTTTTGGGTATGTAAATGAGAATGAAGGACCATTAGCTTTGAGATTCTCCTTGAGGAAGGCTGTGTGCCTAAACGTCGGGGCCTGGTTATCTCCAGCTCTAGGTCAGTAGAATTGATGTTAGATTGGTATACAAGTTTATATTGATAGCACTTTATTGGTATCTATGCATTTATGTGTAGGTTTGCATTTTCTTGAATGCACAACAACAAAGTGCAAATAATAAAAACGTATTTTTATGTGAAATAACTCTGCATGCTTGGGATTCATATTCTATGATGCAAATGCTTAACAGACAATGCTCGTAGGCACTGCAGCTGGTAGAGTAGGTAATGATGCATTGCAGTTACAGTAGATCAAATGAATCAATGTACAAATACATTAGAGTGCAATTTCACCAAAAATGAATGTGTACAACCTATTCAATATGTTACTAAATTGTTACAATTCGCAAAGCGTAGGTGAAATGAAGTAGAAATGAAAAAAGAAAGAGGGTAGAAGAGACAGGCGTTGTGGGTCAAGGGCAACAAGCGCATGTATCATAGTCAAATGTTGATAAATACATATCAAAAAGACATGTCATATGGGGGTTTATTAGAACATGCATTGAATAGTTAGGAAGGAAGTTATCTTTATGTGGGTAACATAGTAGTGTTCTTTTATGATCGTCCTTGTTTTGGTCATCCAAACTTTAAAAATTTACACTGGTCCCAGGCCCCGTCAATTTGTGTTTTATATTAGAGCTCATATAGGCCATCCTTTCGTATGTACCATCAGGGACATGTGTTGTATCACCTCCTTTCTCTTAGGAGTCCCTATCAACTTCCAACCCCTGGCAATTAGTATATGGAAGGTAAACAGTCTTTGGAGTTTGGCTAGAGTGCTGGAACAAAGGGATGAAAAATATTCTAATGAAGTTTGGACCAGCCCATCTGCCACTACAGCAATTATATCCACAAATATGACCCAGAATGACCTGATTACTGGTGTTCTTTGCGATGCGGCATCTCCAGCACTCATCTGTTTTACAGGTACTGGTGATTATCTTTCTAGTGAGTTCTAGGTGAGCGGTGCAATGCATGTTCTTATTATGAGCTCCGAATGCCAAAGCCCATTGCTTCTGAGGGATAACATGGCCTACATCTTTCTTCCATTCTTTAGTGTAGCTCAGCAGTGGGTTGGTTGTGTCAAATGTTAGGGTGTCATAGCATATGGAAATAATTTTCTTTACTCTATTAGATTAGCAGACATTTTCAATACAGGACATCCCTGTGGTCTGTGTTGTGGATAAGGGGAAAATGAGAAAGAGAGGGGAAAATGAGAAAGAGAAAATGACTGCTCTCACAGAGTATGAGTAAGCTTGCACTTAAAAGAGATAAAGGAAAACATGACACACAAACATTTTTTTTAGTTAAAAGAGAAAATAAGTAGTTTCTTTAGGTAAATTTTCGCTTTTTTTTTATATATAATCTCAAACAATAAGGCAGGTCAACACAAAAAAATATCATATAAAGTTACGTAGTACGCTAGTTTTAAAAAGGCTCTAGTCCATCAAGTTCAACATTGAGGCTATTGATTGAGAAGAAAAAAAAAAAAAGGAAAAACCACCACAATTTGTAGCCCTTTCCAGTCTACTTATGCCACAAAAAGGGAATAAAAAAAATCCCTATTGACCCCAAAATCAGATTTCACACACACACACACACTTAGAATTATGCTTAATTCAAGTGGGATTCGGAGTTAAAGTCCCTTGCCAGCCACAACTCAACCCCTACTGGAGGTATGGCTAAGGCAGAAATTACACATTTCCTTCTAGCCAATAATTATCAGCAGTAGATGCTGTGATAGGCTAAAAGTGGTCAGCTGGCACTCTCAAATCACAGCCATCTATTTCTGCTCAGGCTTATGCTGAATGGAGCCAAGGGACACTACAATAACTTCAATGAGATGAAGCAGTTGTAGTGCATACAGAAAACCCTTTAACATTCAACGGTTTGAATTATTTACTAGGGTCCGAATACCTCCAGTGCAATTGCGCTAAATTTATCTGGAGGCAATAGGACTGTGTTTATCAGTGTATAAAGGCTGTAAATGAGCCAGGGTATTTTTAGCATTTCAGTCCATGTGGATGTGACTGAACAACTGAAATCTGAACACACAACATGCTCGGTGGGTAAATGTTTATGAATATTACAGACCATAGTAGTTTAGCTGGAAACAGTTGGCTTAGAGAATTTTTCCAATTAACACCCCAGAAAGATAAAGCAATCCTCTTACTGAAACACTTTATATGTCTGCAGTCAGTTTTTTTTCAGTTTGTAAAATTGGCATTCATAACGAACAGCAGAAACCCCTCCCTAGCGGTCACTTAGACACAGGGTTACTTAAAGTGACAGATGCACTGGTTTAGAGTGCATCTGTCACTTTAAGTAACCCTGTGTCTAAGTAACAGCTAGGGAGGGGTTTCTGCTGTTAGTTATGAACAGCAGAAGAGATTTGCAGTCTCTTCACAGGGAAATAATCAGAGGCTTTTTACTGAGAAACCACAATGGCCTGGTCATACATGCGCATGTCTGGTCTGCAATCTGTGGAGGAGCTGAAGACCACTGCTCTGAAGTCTGTGAGCAGTAATGGAAGAGAAGCTCAAGTAGAGCTAACGTGCTACTTCGTAAATGATCTCCAGGGAAGGATTTCTAATTCAAATGAGAAAAATTTGGACTTTTATAAAACCAGCTTAAAAAAAAAAAAAAAAAAAAAAAAAAAGTTTTCTGGGGGTGTTGAGTGGACCTTTAAAAATTTAGACATTTACATGTTAGTAAATAACTCTTTAACATTATCAGTTCACTGGAGATTTCATAGAAGTGTATATTTTAATGAAGTGTATTGTGAACATGTGGGTTTGAGGAGTAGTCTGAAAATCAAAACTGCATTTGATAGCATGTGCACATTTAAAATAAGACATAAATATGTTTGCCATATCACAACATTCTATGATGAATGCAGCCTCACCCCCCCCAAAAAAAATATATATATATATATATATATATATATATATATATATATATATATATATATATTATTCAGCTTTCTTTGTTGCAAAATAGCAGTTGAACATTACAATCTCAATCACAACAGGCTTGCAATAAAACATAAAACACTGAGCAGTCCAGTCATAGAATGACAGCCCCCCCCCCTTTTTTTTATTTTTTATTTTATTATAACCACGTCTAAAATATGAAAAGCCAGATTTACCAATGTTTACAATAGACATTATTTTAAAGTATGCACATCACACATGTAATGAACAATGTTATAGAAATGATAGAACACACAGAGGGTATTCACAGAAGATCTTCAAAAGCAGGCTTCAAAATTTAGGTGAAAGTCACCGAGTTGGATGAAAAAAAAAATATATAAAATAAAAATCTGTAATTCAGTTCAGCTTTTTTTGGCCTAAAATGTTAATTTCGCACTTTAGTTAATACAAATGTGAATTGCCATTAATACAAAATTAATTTAAAGGGACAGTCCAGTGCCAGGAAAATAAACAGTTTTCCTGACACTGCAGGTACCCTCTCCCTCCCATTTTGCTGAAGGGGTGAATACCCCTTCAGTGACCCACCCGAGACCCCCGCCGATGTCCCTCAGCAGTGGTTTTGGGTCCGCCCACGCTCCTCCCTAGAGGAGGAGTTAACCCTGCAATGTAATTATTGCAGTTTATGAAAACTGCAATATTTACAGCTGCAGGATTAAGGGTAGTGGGCACCCAGACTCACTCCAATGGGCAGAAGTGGTCTGGGTGCCTGGAGTGTCCCTTTAACATTTTAGGCCACCATAACTAAAAACTCAGTTACAGTAGATCACAATCTGGTAAAATGTTCAAGTGTTGCTATTTTTGCCTAAATTAATGGAATTACCAATTACAGTATGTTATAGGATTAAAGACTCATTCCTCTAAAGTCAAATAGGATTGTTTCATAAGCATATTTGCAAAATAGTATCTATTAAGCAACAGTTAAGTAAATGAAGAGGATCTTTTACATACCTAATTCTTTTCTCCTCTCGTTTCCGAAGAATAGTATCTCTTTTCAAAACCTTTTTAATAATCACTTTTTCTTCTTTTGTCAAAGAAATCAAATCATTTAAGATGATAGAGTCCATACTGCTAAATGTTGTCTTTACAAACTGACTTCAACCAAAAGCTTCCTACAATCAACAATGTGTTTAATCCACTTGTCTAAATTACAACAGCTGACCTATGTGACAGCCTCTTCCTTGCAACTGCCTATATTTGCTGATTATGTCAGTTGTGTTTGAAATTCCAAGAAAAAAAAACATTTGTATTGTTATCCTTGATTGTTATGACAAGATTACCTAACACTGTTTAATAAGTCAATGTAATTCTGAATTTTAGAGGAACAGTGAAACTACTTCCAACACAGCAAAATATTAAGCAAAAAAAACCCTTTCATAATGTTGAATTAAAGAATCAATAATATTTGTGTTATCTTTTTTATGCACAGAGAAACAAAGTCTATGTATATGTGTGAAACAATGTTTGGTAAACTTTTAAATGCTTCTCTTTAATTTTGTTTGCCACATTACGTTGCACCTGATTTAAATTACAGCAAATACATTTGTGTAGCATCAGGCAGATGTCAGCAATTCCTTACTGAATGTCTTACAAACCTACCTGGGTAAGTTCCTAAACAATGAGTTTGGTACAAATAAAGTTTGTTTTTGTTTTTTTGTTTTTTTTTAATCGTGGGCATGCTGTACAATCCTGTGCTCATAATTTAGTAGATTGTATCCACCAGATAGTTAACACATGGTTGTGGTTTATTTAATATATAAGCATAATATAGTAAACTAATGGGCATTAACTACTAAATTGTGTGCACAATATAACTATATTCTGGGCAGCAGGACTGGCGCTTCCTATAAGCAACTACCTCTCTGCTGCCTTGGTTGTCATGGAAGATGTTTATTCCGCCCCCAATGCTTAGCAAATATTGGAATTTATCCTCATCTGTGAAGTAGAACTGCCAGCATATGCCTCTCTCTCTCCACTTCTGCCCTCCTCATTATTCAGTGCAATAAATGGCAGAATTAGAACCATTTAGGCTAAGGAAGTGATACAATAGGAGATGCAAAATGGATTTATTTTTGTAGTTAACTTTGGTACTTATAGTAAGATATAAGACAGCGCAACAGTGAGGCGCATATGCACATTGCCTAAAAGCATACAAATATATTTTGTTATAATTACAGACTAGTAATAATCATAAAATAAGTGAAACATGGAAGTATTACAATGCAAGCCATGCTTTAAAAAGTAAATATGTATAACA
The DNA here is from genome assembly GCA_933207985.1 of Pelobates cultripes. NCBI lineage: Eukaryota > Metazoa > Chordata > Amphibia > Anura > Pelobatidae > Pelobates > Pelobates cultripes. Next base: position 255,934,461 of record OW240913.1, read on the forward strand.
ATAGAAGAAAAAATAAAATAAAATGGGAGATGGTACTCCTGTATCTTTAAATCCCAAGTGTGCACACCAGGCTCCCAGTTAGTATAAGGAGAGGGATCTAAGTAGAAAAAATATGTAACATCAACCAAAGCAATGGGATGGTCCGAAGTATATGAATATAAAAGTCCTGAAATCAACTCAATAGTTGTATAAAGAAAAAAATAGGGAAATGAAAAAATTGGAGACTGTTGAAACGTGATAAAAAGTGAATAAAAGAATAAGACAAATTAAATAAATGTAGGAAAAAAAAATAGAAAAACAAGTCCAACCTCTAAATGAACAATCTGGTGTGAGTTTCTTCTAGTGAGGATGTTTTTCTTCTAGTGAGGATTAGAGATGTCGCGAACCGCTCACGAACTTCCCGCGAACGGCTCGCCACGGTTCGCCACGAACCATTCACGGCAAACTCCGGTCAGCTGACACATCCCGGCCAATCTCCAGCAGACACTCCCTCCCAGACCCTCCCACCTCCTGGACAGCATCCATGTTGAAGCATGTAGGAAGCACTTTCCTTCACCCCTGCGTCCCTCCGGTTTGGCGCACTTGGATCACCGGAGTGCAGGTACGGTGGCTCTTGGGGCTTACGTGAGTCAGAGCTAATTGGTATTTGCTAATCCTACCCGTTTCGTGAGTCTCATGCTCACTTCTTCAGGGAAAAGTAAACAAATACCTACTGGAGAGTTTGCTTTCTTTATATAGGTTACACCTCCTGTAATGTTGATTAGTGTTGTGACAAACTCTCCTTTCCAAGTGTATTTGCCACAAGTTCCTGGAGGAGCCTGTTTGCCAGCCTCCTGCCCACAGATTATGGACCCTGTAAAATGTGATGTAAAAGTCTTTGTTTGTTTATTTGGACTATATGGTTCAGGAACCGAACAGCTGCATGAACCGGAGACCACCCTGGAGCTTGTTAAGCCTAATTGCTACTTGTAGCAATTTCCACCTCAGTGTTCTAAGTGTTTGGCCATCTTGTTCGCATGAACGCAGGCAGCGGTGTTTGGTCGTCGAGTTTGTGGAACTGTTTTCGGATACTGAAACTCCTGAACACCATGATCCATGATCACCTGCGTTCAGTTCTACAACTTTAGAAAGACACTGTTCAGTGGAAATGTTCCCACGAACAAGGGAAACAAGCTCCAGGGTAAGATTATTGACTATGTTTGGTAGTTTGCGTGGTTTTATCGACCACAAGCCTTGATTCTCTGGAACTGTTTTGGACATTGGAACATGCATGCTGTCAGTCAAATTATGACCTCCAGGAAATTCCTGAACCCCTGATCTGATCTGGGTGATTTTTGGATATGTTGGTCACTCAGATCAGGGCTATCAGTGGATGTAACTTGTGGGGTTTTATGTATTTTTAAGGTACTTTTGGGGTGTTTGGGAAATGTGTTGGGTTTTTTGTGCTTGGAGATAATTGAGTTTAATACAGTGCTTGACTCAAATATCTCCCAGGCACAGGGGGAGGGGGATCTTGTTTTGTATGGGAGTGTCCTGGCCAAGGTAATCATGTGTATGTTTTTACTGTAGTTTACTCTCAGGTCCAGGGGGGAGTGCCCCTTGCATGAGGATCTGCATATAAGGCCAATAAATGTATTCCATCTTGTACTCCCAGAACTATGTGTTGTCTTGTTACTGGGAGGGGAAAGGGCTAATCACTAATCACTGTTCCAGTGTAGAGGAGTCAATGGAGAAAGTCCTTATTAAGGACTAGAGCTCCCAGGACTGAGTGTTGTCCATTGCCTTGGGGTGTCTAGAGCAAATTCACCATTCGGCTCCAAGAGGGAGCGGTTCCAGGACTCCAATCAAGCCACGGCGACTGTGGGCAGAAGTGCTGCGGTTTGTCCCCTGTTCCAGCTAGGAAGTGGTCCTTGGCGAAGGTACCCAGAAAGGGGTACAGGGAGGTCTGTTACAGGTGTCATCTGTGAAGCTTCTTAATAATAGATCCTTGATGTGTGGGGTGCTCAGTTTTACACTGAGATCTATGAAATAATGCTGTTTAAAACACGTATTATATGAAAAAACATTTTGCACAATACACCAAAATAAGGAATCTTATATACTTCAGAATAAAGTAGAAAGTGAGGGATAATGGTGGTGAAATAAAAATTTAACAATCAAATCGCTTTTCATACGTACATATTCATCTGCACTTTATATAGGCACATATTTGATGGATAATTTCCCCTTTCAACCTAGAATGATTCTTAGTATCTATTTATTGTGGTTACTATGTGGTAAGTTTGTAATAGTTATAGTATCAAAAGAGTAACTGTTAGAATAATACAAGGATAAAAGAAGTAGGGTGTGTATTGTCGGATGATCAATATAGTAGAAAATCAAAGTGAATACATTACATAAAACTGAAGCTTGTATAGTGTATTAAGAAAAATATGAATACAGATGTAAATGAATAATGTACATACAGGAAGGAATAAAATATATAAATTGAAAATAAAAATAAAAATATCCAGAGTAAGTAAAACTCCAAAAATTGAAATGAAAATGGAATGAAGATACAGAATGTACAAATAAAAAAAGGATTACTATACAAATGATTTAGATAATAAGAGTGTATGTATGTATGTGTGTGTGTGTGTGTGTGTGTGTGTGTGTATATATATATATATATATATATATATATATATATTTGTGTTTGGGGCATTCTCATATGAGATAAAATAAGATGAGTTGTAGAGATGTAGCTTTAGGAATAATCAGTTGAGGTGTGCCGAAACCAACGTATGCTGTAGGCCGGTAAAAAAGTACCCCTACATACTTATAAACTCTTAATAAGACAAATTAGAGATGTTTACACTTTGTCTGATAACAGCAAAGTTTATTGTATGTGTAGAAGCCCTATAAAGGGTTAAATCTGAAAGGGTTTATAAAATACCCCTTCCTGTCTTAATGAAGATTCTTGGCTGATATCAGCATATCTAATGGCTAGTGTAGGACTCACCTATTGAGGCTTTCCTTGACATGGCAGGTGAGCTTATATATCAAAATGGCCATTGGAATAAAACTAAAGAGCCTCCATTTTGTTTAAATGTACATGGGGATTTAGGCCAGAGTGCAGGTAACGTTCTCTTTGTTTTTACTATGTATTTTAAGCTGCTGTTATAAGCGCAGTGCTTTATCTTTGTGTTTAGATAGGTAGCAGTTTTGATAACTGCATTGGTGCGTGGCTTGGAAGGTGCATGGTCGAGTAGTTCTGAAATGGTTTGAACATTGTATGTCTATGGCCAGTATTTAGTTTTAGCGGGAACGTCCACTTGGCTATGTCTCTAAGTAAGGTATGGATGGGGTAGGAGGATAGGAACCCTTGTTGTTTGGGAAGGAGAAATACTTATATTGTTGAATGCCCGTGAGATAAGTTTAACTGTGTTGTGCGAGAATTTTTAACTTAAGGTGGCAAAAAGAGGTGAAGGCCATAAGTGGTGAAACCTCAAACCAGCTATCTAAGTGATGGTCCGACATGAAATGTATTGTATAAGTGGAAAACCCTGTAGCAAATGTGTTGAGTGCTGGTGGACAAGGCCAGTTTTGTCAGAGCCCGGCTATGTTGGCGAGGTTCATGTAATCCATGACCTTGACCATAAATGACCCCCCTGTCATGGCAGCTGCCACAATAGTCTACCATTACGTGTGGTTAAGAAAGTCCACCATATGTGTAGGTCTGCTGTGGCTTGGTTGTCTAGGGACAGCCCCTGATCATCATGTGGGAGTGCGGAAAAAGCAAAGTGGTCTTAGATGAAAGCACGGCCTGCGGTATGATGCCCATGGCAAAATTTAAGGAACCTGGTAGGGATTGTAGTTCCATGCGGTTGCAAGTACCAAGCAGGAGGTGGTAATTTGGTGTTGTTGCGACTGTTCCTATTTCTCACGTGGTAACTTGTTGGCATGGATGTCGAGTCAAGTTGTGTGCCCAGGAATGTAATGATAGTGTCTGGGTCTTCTGTGACCTTAGGGAATACTGGGACACCCAAGTGTTCAGATATACTAATGGCTTCATTGAAGCTTCTAGAGGGAAAGGTGTTCCCTTCGACCAACAAGAAATCACCTCGTGAGTGTATGACTGTGGGGCATCTGGATATGTTTAACCACAACCAGCAAAGAGTTCAACGAATATATTGAAGATTGTGGGCTGCTCTTGACCCGAAAGTTTAGCGGGAGAAGAAATATATAACTGCTGCCCATAAATGCCCTGTAAGTGCCAGTGTAGGGTGGATGGTGGCAGTCTGAAATGCGTTTGTGATAGCAGTTTTACTTAACTAGGCTTCCCCCCCTGCTTGAGTGATAGCTGTAATGGTATGAACAATGGTGGCATACTGTAATGAAAACTCCTCGGAGGGTATGAGGGAGCCGAGGCGTGAGGTGTAGATAAGTCACAGTGTGAGGGAAGATTCCCTGTGACAATCCCAATGGGATTGCGCCACGCTGTAAATGGTGTAGATCGTAGAGGCCCAGGTAGAAATCTTTCTGCCATTTCTTGGGCCATGAGTGTAATGCCAGCTGTTGGATGCTGCTGTGATGACTGCAAGTTAGGGCATTCTAGATTCCCCTAAAAGTATATGGCAATACCTGTACAGAAGGCCTTTAAAATTCGGAGATTAGGAAATCAACTAAATGTCTGGAAGGGTGATGAGTTAGAAAGTACTGGAAATGCATAATGTTTACAGACGTGAAGTAAGGTTCAGGGTACATTTATTGGGACACATGGTTTGCATGTGCCCTGACATATTGAGAACATATCTGCAACAGTCTGCATGCACTGAAACTACATGTGCCAACATGGAAATTGTTCAAATCTGGGATTTGCCAAAGAGAATGAGATGACCCAATTTGTATCTGGTAGTTCTCTACGTACTACCAGAAGTGCTAGAGCCTGGAGCCTGGAGCCTGAAACGTGATCGTCTGCTGTATTGGGACAAAATTGTCGTGTGAGACTAGCAACATCTTCTCCAAGTGAAAGTGTGTTGACTCTAGCTGGAGTGTTAGGTAGAAAGAAATCCTTACCATCTGCTTGATACATACTAAAAACATGAAGATAGCCATTATTATATGAACCCACAGTGTGCTACTACTGGCTTGCTAGCGAAAGCCGCATGGCAAAACAATTAATCCTTTGTTTGGTGACAGGTGAGGCCCTGCTAGTTGCCAAGTGGCTTGAGAAGCTCTGTCTATGCAATGGTGTGAGGGGATTTTTGTGGTCACCAAACGTAGTGGCAGGATGTTGGCCTCTCTGTGACTGTAACCAGAAAAAAGGAGAAGGGAGTGACAGGTGAGGCCCTCTCTAAATACCAAGCGAGGCGGCTACCTCACGAGTGGCCCGATGGGTGTTTGCCTCCGAGCGTTGAGGTGGGGTATTGGCCTAGCGGGACCACTATACGACAGGCGTAGATGCCAAGAAAAGAGAATACCTATTGGAAACCTATAGTCCCTAATTGCCAGTACGCTAAGCATATACCCGGGGGAAACAGAAAAGGTATGTATTTACCACATGAGCAGGTGTATGTACCTGGTAGTATGATTAGATACCCTTACTGGTCGTAAGGGTTATTAATACTTGTGTCCCGGACGGGTAAAACAATGTATGAAAATTGAATATAGACATTTAAAAGCGTATACCCATATGTGTGTTATGCAAGTTTAATAGAGCAAAGTGCTCCGTCCAAATGTTTATTGTATGCTTGTAATGCCCCTGTTTGAAGGAAATTAACTTGTCTGGAGTGTTATATTATGTGTGATATGGAATACTACTGTACCCCGAAACATGAATGTAGTGAACCATGACTGGCAGCTGAATAGCCTAATATGCGAAAACACGTAATTGGAAGGACTTATATTTTAAGCGTGCAAACATGCAAATATTCCGTATTAGACTCTGGAATCATATGTATACAAATGTATACATTTTGTCAGCAAATGTAACTGAATGCCTATGTAGGCAAGTATGCAGGAATGATTACCGTATATACTCGTGTATAAGTCGATCTCATGTATAAGTCGAGTGCAGTTTTGTGACCAACAATTGTGAAATATGCTTTGCCTCGTGGATAAGTCGAGGGTAAAACTTGGGGCTATGAAATTCTGTGATTTTTATAATTATATACACACACTCTGCATTATATACACACACACTTATACAAACACACACTCTGCATTATATACACACACACTTATACAAACACACACTCTGCATTATATACACAAACACACTCATACAAACACACACTCTGCATTATATACACACACACACTCATACAAACACACAGTGCATTATATACACACACTCATACAAACACACACTCTGCATTATATACACACACACACTCATACAAACACACACTCTGCATTATATACACACACACACACTCATACAAACACACACTCTGCATTATATACACACACACACTCATACAAACACACACTCTGCATTATATACACACACTGTGTATATAATGCAGAGTGTGTGTTTGTATGAGTGTGTGTGTGTATATAATGCAGAGTGTGTGTTTGTGTAGTGTGTGTGAACTGGGTGGGGGGAGGGCATTTTTATTATTTAAAAAAAAAATTTTTTTTAATTGTTTTTGTCCCCCCCTCCCTGCTTGTTAACTGGTCAGGGAGGGGGGCTATCTTAATCCCTGGTGGTCCAGTGGCATGGGCTGTGTAGGAGGGGAGCCGGCAGGAGGCATTTACTTACCTTTCCTGCAGCTCCTGTCAGCTCCCTTCTCCTCCGTTCCGGTCAGCTCCACTGTAAGTCTTACGGTCTGGTTGCCGCGCGGATCGTTGCCATGGCTCTGATGGCCGCGGCTCTCTAAGTTGCCATAATACAGACAGTGACTCGAGTATAAGTCGAGTGGGGGTTTTTAAGCACAAAAAATGTGCTGAAAAACTAGACTTATACTCGAGTATATACTGTATATCATAGCAGGCATGACTTGTAAGGAAGTGTTATTGTGTAATTATAGTGGGAATGTTATGAGGGGAATAACCATATGTCTGAAAAGCCTGTAGTATACCGTTTGACAGATAGGAGTCAGTATAAAAGCGAAAATGCTGTAGTTAGTTTGTTTGCTTATGAAGTGAAATAAAGTCTGAGAAGCCTGAAGTATACCGATTGACCAGTAGGGGTCAGCATGTAGGCGAAAATGCCGTGGTTCGTTGGTTTGTACATGAAATGCAATAATGTCTGAGAAGCCTGTAGTACACTGAATGACCGGTAGGGGTCAGTGTGTAGGTGAAAATGCAGTGGTTCGTTGGTTTGTACATGAAATGCAATAATGTCTGAGATGCTTGTAGTACACCGAATGACTGGTAGGGGTCAGTGTCTAGGTGAAAATGCAGTGGTTCATTGGTTTGTACATGAAATGCAATGATATCTGAGAAGCCTGTAATACACTGAATGACCAGTAGGGGTCAGTATGTAGGTGAAAATGCTGTGGTTTATTGGTTTGTACATGAAATGCAATAATGTCTGAGAAGCCTGTAGTACACCGAATGAGTGGTAGGGGTCAGTGTGTAAGCGCAAATGCAGTGGTTCGTTGATTTGTTCATGAAATGTGATAATGTCTAAGAAGCCTGTAGTACACCAAACGACCGGTAGGAGTCAGTGTGTAGGCAAAAAAATTGGAGACTCCTATTTTCATCCAAGAATATATTTAGGTCCAAAAACATAATGTTAGTTGTACTCATTTCATGGGTGAATTTCAGGTTCATAGTATTGGAGTTGGTATAGTCTCCTTAAATCCCCTTCTTCTCCATGCCATACTAGTATAATATCATCAAAGAACCATTTGTAGAATATAACATTTTCTCAGAATGGGTTGTTCTGCCAGATGAATTGACTTTCCCACCATCCCATAGTGAGGTTAGCATATGCGGGTGCTATTTTCGTCCCCATGGCAGTCCCAGTATTTTGCAGGTAAAATTAATTTTCAAACAGGAAATAGTTGTGTTCAAAAATGAAACGAATGCAGTTTAATATAAATTCATGTTAATCCTTGTTTTTTTCATTGAGCAAGGATCAATGACTGCATCTCTCTCTCCTATTACAACTTATACCCAACTAACTAAACAACATGATTTCATAGATCTCAGTGTAAAACTGAGTACCCCACAAATAACGGATCTATTATTAAGAAGCTTCACAGATTACACCAATCAACATTACAGGAGGTGCAATTTATATAAAGAAAGCAAACTCTCCCAATAGGTATTTGTAACTTTGACCTTAAGAAGTGAGCATGAGACTCATGAAACACATAGGATTAGCGAATACCGATTAGCTCTGTCTCACATATACCACGAGAGCCACCGTACCTGCACTCCGGTGATCCAAGTGTGCTAAACCAGAGGGATGCAGAGGTGAAGGAAAGTGCTATATTAATTTTGAAGGTTTTGTGTTTACTAATCTGGTTTTATATACTCTAAGGTAATAAATATTTGAAGTTTTATATTGGAATCACATTCTTACCTTCTGTTTCCTCCAGCTCCAGATCACTTAGTGGTATTCGGTTTCTGGAACAGAGTGTCAGGAAGTGCAGATTGACGTCAGGCATGGGTGCTGCAGATTGGCTATAGTGGTCAGCTGACGCTCTAAGCCAATTGCAAGTTCCCGGTTCATAATTTTTTAAAACTTTTTTATGAATGGGAAGCTACTGATTGGCTTAGAGTGCCAGATGACCGCTCTAGGCAATCAGCGACATCCTACCCAGAGGCACTCTGTGCTTTCTGACACTCCATAAATAAAAGTGAACACATTAACACTGATATTTTTTTTATTTTTTTTTACTTGGGGGAATGAGAAGGTCCAAAGTGGAGGGTTCACTTCACTTGTCCTTCCTGCTCAAATCTCCTTTTCTTCTACTTCATTTGACACAGTCTTCTTTTTCTTCTGACACTGTCTTCTCTCCTCCTTGGCTCCTTATGCTCCTTTACCTTTCTGCTATTTTCTGCTTATTTTGCACCCTTCTGTTCCTTTCTCTTTCTGATCCCTTTCTGCTCCTTCCAGATCCTTTGTGCTCCTTCCAGACCCTTTTCTGCTCCTTCTCCTACTTTACCTTTGTGCTCCTTCTGTCCCTTCCAGCTCATTGCTACCCTTTTTCTGCTCCTTCTACTACTTCACCTTTGTGCTCCTTCTGATTCTTTTGTTCCTTTACCTTTGTGCTCCTTTTGTCAATTCCTGCCCTATTTCTGCTCCTTGAAGACCTAACCTTCTCCTTGCAGACCCGTCCTGCTCCTTGCTGACCCTTCCTCATTCTTGCTTACCCTTCCTGCTCATTTCTGCTCCTTATCCTACTTTACCTTTGTGCTCCTTCTGCCCCTTCCAGCTCATTGCTGACCCTTTTTGCTCCTTGATGTCCCTTCCTGGTCATTTCTGTTACTTCTCCTTTCTGCTCCTTCTCATACTTTACCTTTGAGCTCCTTATGTCCCTTCCTGCTCCTTGTTGCCATTTCCAGCTCTGTGCTGCCCCTTCCTGCTCCTTGCTGTCCCTTCCTGCTCCTTGTTGGCCTGTTCCTGTTTCTTTTTGCTCCTTTTGATTCTTTCTGCTCCTTCACCTTTGTGCTCCTTCTGTCTTTTCCTACTTCTGCTGCCCCTTTCTGCTCCTTGCTGACCCTTCCTGCACATTTCTATTCCTTTCTGCTCCTTTACCTCTGTGCTCCTTCTGGTCCTTCCTGCTCCTTGCTGCCCCTTCCTGCTCCTTGCAGCTCCTTCTCCTACTTCACCTTTATGCTCATTTACCTTTGTGCTCCTTCTGTCCATTCCTGCTCCTTGCAGACCCTTCCTGTTCATTGCAGACTCTTCCTGCTCCTTCCTGCTCATTTTTCTTTCTTTCTGCTCCTTCTCCTACTTTACCTTTGCACTCCTTGCTGCCCCTTCCACCTCCTTGCTGTCCCTTTCTGCTCCTTCTTCTACTTTACCTTTGTGTTCCTTCTGATTCTTTCTGCTCCTTTACCTTTGTGCTCCTTCTGTCCCTTTCTGCTCTTTGCAGTCCCTTCCTGCTCATTGTTCCCCTTTCCAGCTCCTTCCTGACCCTTTCTGCTCCTTCTACTTTATCTTTGTGCTGCTTTACCTTCCAGCTCCTTGCAGACCCTTCGTGCTCCTTGCAGACCCTTCCTGCTACTTGCTGCTCCTTCCTGATCATTTCTGTTCCTTTGTGCTCCTTGCTGTCCCTTCCAGCTCCTTGCTGCCCCTTCCAGCTCCTTGCTGCCCCTTTCTGCTCATTGATGTCCCTTCCTGCTCATTTATGTTCCTTTTCCTATCTGCTCCTTTTCTTACTTTACCTTCCTGCTTCTTGCTGACCCTTCCTGTAGGCTGCCACCCATCCCTCATTTACCTGATCTATAGGCTGCCCACCCATTCCCCACTTACCTGATCTATAGGCTGTCTCCCCCCCATGCCTCACTTACCTGATCTATAGGCTGTCTCTTCCCATCCCTCACTTACCTGATCTATTGGCTTTCTCTCCAATCCCCTACTTATCTGATCTATAAGCTGTCTCTCCCCTCCCTCACTCACCTGATCTATAGGCTGCCCCCTTCCCTCACTCACCTGATCTATAAGCTGTCTCTTCCCCCCAATCCCTCACTTACCTGATCTATAGCCTGTCTCTCCCCTCCCCCACTTACCTGAATTATAGGCTGTCTCCCCCCATCCCTCACTTACCTGATCTGTAGGCTGTCTCTGCAGTCTGCAATTTGTTGGTTACATGTGCTGCTCCCCTGCAGATTCAGTCAGAGAGAAGCAGGGATAAGATGTAGCTTCCGATCCCTCTCTCTCTCCACACACAGCCCCACCTGCTTGCCGGCACCGGTATTGCACTGTATTTTCAATCTCACACGAAAAATAGCAGAACAAGCTGAAAATACAGTGTCCCCCTGCGGACGCCCATGCACATAGGGGTGGGGACATAAAAATAATGGAGAGGAAAGGCGTGGATGCAAATGGCTGTAGGTGAAGTTTAAAGATGGGGTGCAAAACTCTGTCCCAGAATTCTATTCACCCCCCTGATTTAGCCCTGTTCATTTATTCCCATATACTTAACCCAATGGCTGATGTCAGAAATCATGTTGGGGCAGACTAAGCATTGCTACAAAACCTCAAAGTGATTGATAGTTGTGAAGCCTCTAAACAACACAGCCAGCCATCAGTAAGGCAAGTGGAGAAAAAAAAGGCAGAACTAGTATCTAATCTTGGGTGAGCTGTTGACCCTTTTTTGAGGTTATACCAAAGTCCAAATCTGTTGTTACTTGAAACAGTTTTGGATTATTCAATGCATTATAAAATACATGGCAGATATTGTTAAGAACATAAGCTGCAATTTAACAAATATGCAACACTTAAAAAATTAGGGTGGAGAGTAAAAAGACCATGGAGTAAATTCTTGAACATGTTTTGCATCTGATATGATGCTTTCTCAACAGCTAGCATTCACCTTACTCAATGACATCTCAATAAGCATTTGTACCATTAGAACTGCTTTTATTGCACAAGTGTAATAATTTAAATGCTTATTAACCCCTTTAAGGACCAAGCTTCTGGAATAAAAGGGAATCATGACATGTCACACATGTCATGTGTACTTAAGGGGTTAAAGGCTTTAATCTGTTGCAGAGTCATAATTCATATCAGTACTTAGCAGCAAAGATATTGCACTCTATAGTCAGAAAATTAGTAAAATGATTGGTTGGCAGTAAGTTAATCTCCAGATAAAAAATGATTATGAAATTTATAAAATCAATATCACAATCATGTTTAAAGCACTGTAATCCATATCTAAGATTAAATTATGTATAAATTTCAAACGATTAAGATATTATGTTAAGATAGGCTATTATGTAATGCTTGAACTGTGCAAGTTACAGACTCAAACATAATTAAAGAAAACTAGGCTAGCCATTTTCAGCTATTAAGTCTGCAAAAAAAGCAGTCTGCAAACAATGAATGGCCTTGGCACAAAATGCCATACCCTTTAAAGGTTCACGGTAACCCATTTTTTTACAATTCTTAATTTAGTGTTTTACATTTATACTGCCCTATTGGGCACTAATAACTATGTCCACACACCCCCCCGTTTTGTAATCCCAAACCCGTAAGTAATGTAAAGTAATGTAAAAAAAGTGCTTTGAATCTAGAGAATCATTTTATTGGACTGTTCTCTTTTTGTCTCAGAGCTCATGCGCACTCTCTTAACTAAGAAAGGAAGGAATGGGGGGAAGACAAAAGAGCTATATAGGGAGGCGTGGAAGGCAAGGGGAATTTTAGTGAAAAAGAAGGGAAGAGCTCTTCCCTTCTTTTTCACTAAAGTTCTCCCTGCAGGCATTCTCCCAGTGCTGCCTGAAATGGTAGATGCTCATTAGGTCTGTTGCCAGTGCAGAGTGCGCTCTGATAACAGACTTAATTTTTGCACAGAATTAACATGTGTGCCTAAGTCTAGTGTGCCACTGAGGCAATTAGCCGATGGCAAAAAAGTGCAAATATCTCAGTATGTTCAGTGTTTGAAGCAGAAGCACTGCACATTCAGATTCCCCCCTCCATGACTACTTCTAAAAGCAGTAGTGGTCATGGAGGCTGGAGTAACCTTTTAAGTAATATCTGTTTTAACCGTGTGTGATAACCTCACTGCACACTCTTTGGTCAACCAGAAATGCATTAATTTGCATAATGTAAATATAAAAATTAGTGCTGCGAAATAAGCCCTTACATATGCTTATTTTTGCTTTTTCCTCATTAGAAAGGTGTACATGCATTATATATTTTGGTACTTATTCTTCAATGATATGTGCTTTTTATATATTGTTGCTAAAGGCAAAGGTATTTGAGACCATTTTCTTTTGTCTCATTTATTGGGGCTTCTGTAATCATGCTTTAAGACCTGGAAGGATGCATAGGCAGCGGGATCAATGTCCTCAGTTGGAAGAAATATAGCATGTGACTTAAACCCTCTAAAACAATCCTTCTCTGGAGTGGCAAGCCCACATCTCCAATCTCTAGACATGTTGTCACAAAGTATCTATCTATTTATTACTGAAATACTTTAATCTATATATGATATTGGCTGTAATGTAAGATACAACAATCGGTTTATTGTTTGGCATACATAATACTACTGTTAAATGTCTACATATTCACCATTGCCATTTGTTAGGGCAAAATACAACAGCCATTAGCCAATGCAAAGGTCATATACTAACTTGGTTTCATGAAAAAGACTCAAACTACATTTTTCAATATCAGTTCTCATTTGTAATTGACTTTTAAATTTCAATTTTGTATTATTCTTTCTTTTTACATTTTACTTTACAGTTATCAATTATAATAAATCCTTTGAATCTGTAAAACTTTGTAACTTATTATAAGACTAAATATATGGTATAGTTTCATAACTGGAAATTATTATTTAATAGGTGCTAGAAATTGACAAAAAAATGTATATTAATTTAATCACAAATCTCATCAAGTATGTCAGTTTGCCTCTAGGGCAAGTTCTACACCGTTTGGCGATTGCTGTCTGTTTGGCCTTCAATGATTCAGCTTCAATTTTCTGCCATTTAGGAGCTTGGCTTCTTTATTTATGACATCCTACCCACTCCTCCCTTGTGACTCACACTGCCTACCCACACACTTACTGAAAGAGCTCAAATGTTTTATTTTATTCTATTGCAAAGTATGATGTTGCAATAGCCTCTGGTATATGCTTAATTTTCAAACAGCAGAGCAAGAGATAATAATTTCTAAACTAAATACACTGTGCTGTCAAAATGCAAGCTTTTTTAACACTTTTTTTTAACACTGTTGCACATAGAAGGCTTATCAATAGTGATGTCCCGAACGGTTCGCCGAACGGTTCACCGCGAACGGTTCGCCACGGACTCATCATTGAGTAAACTTTGACCCTGTACCTCACAGTCAGCAGACACATTCCAGCCAATCAGCAGCAGACCCTCCCTCCCAGAACCTCCCACCTCCTGGACAGCATCCATTTTGAAGCTGCATTCTTAGTGAGCTGTGTAGCGGAGATGCAATATTCCCAAGGTTATCTCCGCTTATAATCCAAGTGAGGCTCAGGAACAAGTAAATTGTAAATCCACAGGCAAGGTTTCCAGCAGGTAAAATAACAGCAGTATCCCAACAGCAATCCCAATAACTGGACGACACACAGTTTCAGGAGCAGAACTGAAAGCTTTAATCCACATTGGCCTTTTAAAGCATGCTCCCATGCAAGAGAGGGATTACATTCATTAATACAGTAGCCAATCCTGTCCTGGTAACCTCCCACACATCTCCTCCCCTCAGCCAGCATCATAATCCCCTTATCCAGTACAGCAATTCCCCCCGTTTCTGGATGTACCCCTAAACGTAGGGGTAGCCCTTTAAATCATACATCCTCTTGTAGCCCTGATCTGGGTGAACAACATATCCAAAAATCACCCAGATCAGACCAGGGGTTCGGGAAATTTATGGAGGGAATAAAATGACCGACCGCACTGGGTGAAACAGCCGAATGCGGTTCCATGTAAATGGGTCCTGGAGTCAGGGAATGAATGGCACGAAAACCTCTAGCTATAGAGGCTGGGAGGGTTCGCCTGAATCCCCTTGTTCCGTTCTTTCTATCTACCGAACGAGGGGCCGTTCGGTAGTTAGGAACCGAATGGACCGGGCTTGTGGAGGTTTCAGCGTTGTTCGCCTAGTCGAGGGTCCGATTTGAGTTCCAGACACTCGATGGCAAAACACCGCTGTTCGGGAGTTTTAAAATGGCCGCCGCCACGTGTTCGTTTGTCGAATGGCGGCCACCCCCGAGAACAAAGGACGGCTACTTAACTTGTCAACTACCCGTTCGCAACAATGTTGCAACGGGTAATTGAGGACACACTTCACACAGGGGAGGTCTGATTGTTCGGTAGTTTCATTCCCTTAGTTTATTCGAATGATTCTACCGAACAATCAGAGGAATACAATTCTTTTAAACACATATAAAACCAGCAGTTTACACGAATGCAACTATTCACAAGACATTTGCAGGACAGCCCAGTGCCATTCGCTACAAGCTGTCCAGGAGGTGGGACATCACTACTTATCAATAAACTGCAATAAGTTTGAATTCCAATATTGTTGAATGGGTAAGGCAGTGGCTGAGTTACAGGCAATAGAGGGTTGTAGTCAATGGAATATATTCGAAGCTTGGACTTGTCACCAGTGGGGTACATCAGGGATCTGTACTTGGACCCATTCACTTTAATATTCTTATTAGTGATATTGCAGAAGGTCTTGATGGTAAGGTATGTCTTTTTGCTGATGATACTAAGATATGTAACAGGGTTGATGTTCCAGGAGGGATAAGCCAAATGGCAAATGATTTAGGTAAACTAGAAAAATGGTCAGAATTGTGGCAACTGACATTTAATGTGGATAAGTGCAAGATAATACATCTTGGATGTAAAACCCAAGGGCAAAGTACAGAATATTTGATAGAGTCCTAACCTCAACATCTGAGGAAAGGGATTTAGGGGTGATTATTTCTGATGACTTAAAGGTAGGCAGACAATCTAATAGAGCAGCAGGAAATGCTAGAAGAATGCTTGGTTGTATAGGGAGAGGTATTAGCAGTAGAAAGAGAGAAGTGCTCATGCCATTGTACAGAACACTGGTGAGACCTCACTTGGAGTATTGTACACAGTACTAGAGACTGTATCTTCAGAAGGATATTGATACCTTAGAGAGAGTTCAGGGAAGGGCTACTAAACTGGTTCATGAATTGTGGGATAAAACTTACCAGGAAAGGTGAAAGGATCTTAACATGTATAGCTTGGAGGAAAGATATGATAGAAACATTTAAATACATAAAGGGAATCAGCACAGTAAAGGAGGGGACTATATTGTCAGGGTATTTATATCGGCAGACATCTTGTGCTATGATAGAAATTAAAAGTGTATATTCTGAGTCACTCTGAATAGACCAGACTCCATTTTGTTATTTTCAAGTTAACAAAGAGACACGAAATTTCTATCCTTTCTGTAAAACTAACCACTTTCCCAGAGCTAAAGGAATGCATAGTATATACAAACCAAGTGATAAGGAGAACGGGGGTTGGACAGACTGTCTAAATGCTAATGGAATATAACCAATTCTAAACCCAGACATTTGTGACAGAGAAGATTAAATAATAAAATTTTACTTTCTATATGTACAAGATCCCATTGTAAGTTACGGGTCAAAACTTAGTTATAACTGTCATAAATATGTACAAGATCCCATTGTAAGTTACGGGTCAAAACTTAGTTATAACTGTCATAAAAGAAATTATAGCAGAATTTGCCAGACACATAGTCTGGACAAAACTAAGAGAAAACCCTTTGATGTGAAAGAAAACTTAAATTATTGCCACTATAAAGATAAAGCAAAATGACGTCAAAATAGCCACCAGGAAAAGTTAACTCTTTCCTGGATAGGTATGTTTAGTGGGACAAGACTGCCCTTCATAGACCAAATACCTAAATTGCGATCCCTAGATAAGCACACCTCTAGTGCTTCTATTGGGTTATCAACTGATGACGTACAGAGAGTCTGGCCCTTTAAAAGTTAGGACAAAAGGAAGAAAAAGAGACAGGGAGAGGAATTGGAAGTTTGGGGACTCCAACTCGGACATGCAGAGAAACCCAGGACAACATCTGAGACTAACACTCTACTCTTAAAACTCTAACACTTAGAATTTTACTGACTTTCTAACCAACACCACCTTTCACCATAACTCATGCACCTACAGACATCCAAATAAGTTCCTGAGACTAACTACCAATCGGATGAAAGATCTACTCAACTGGTAATTATACTGGTTTCATTTAATTAAATTAATTAAAATGTACTAATAGCATGATATATGACTGGATAAATCACGGTCAGATTTCCATATTAAGAAATCTTAGTTAACTAAAGAATATATAGTTATAAACATTCAATTCTGCAGGTGGAATTAAGAATAATTATATATTAATGTGATATTATCACGGGTTAGCATACCGCTGTTTTTATCCAGGTGTATTGATTTGCTCTAATATAAGATAGATATCTTTTAGACAAATTAAACTCTGCTTATATAACATGGTAGATTCTCTTATTGGATGGTTCCAGGAAATGACTAATGAACTGGTTTAAATGTTATTTTGTTTAAAATTACATAAGAATAGATCTTAATTACTTAGGAGGATCTAGCCAGCATTGAAAGGGTTATTCAGTTGATCTAACTGTTAGCCAGGGTTTAATGGCCCTTCGCTGTGAAAAGCTTCGCTTTCTCTCTGTGAAAGATAGTCATAAATCGTGTAAGTCTTGACAGAAAATGCTGTTTAGCCATTGAAACGTGTATAGCCATTCCGTTGTATTGCATACCATTTTATACTGGATATTCATTGATTATTGTCACGCATGTTACATATTATTATTAATTAATTTGTTATTATAAAATAAATCTATTTTTATAACATTGTGATTTTATTTATATGAAATACTTTTCACTTAACACGATAACGACCTTTGGGATCTGAGAATTGAATTAGTGGGCAATTCTCACTGTTTACTATTATTATCCCATAAATATCCCCACAATATTTAAAAGAAGAAAAACTAACACAACAAGAGGACATAGTCTTAAATTAGAGGGACAAAGGTTTAAAAATAATATCAGGAAGTATCACTTTACTGAGAGGGTAGTGGATGCATGGAATAGCCTTCCAGCTGAAGTGGTAGAGGTTAACACAGTAAAGGAGTTTAAGCATGCGTGGGATAGGCATAAGGCTATCCTAACTATAAGATAAGGCCAGGGACTAATGAAAGTATTTATAAAATTGGGCAGACTAGATGGGCCGAATGGTTCTTATCTGCCGTCACATTCTATGTTTCTATGTTTCTATGTTTTTTTCATAATGGAACTGTAAGTGAGTCAGAGCCAGAGAAGGTGTGACTAGGGCTACATAAACATAGTGATCTAACTCATAAATGGCAGAGAATTGAACAGTGATCTATACAACTAAACTGCCTCTTTAGGAACACTATAGGGTCAGGAACACAAACATGTATTTCTGACCCTATAGTGTTAAACCACCATCTGGCCTACTCTTGCCTCTGTAAAAATTGTAAAATCTTACTTGTATTCAAGCCTGCAGCTGCTGATTCTGCCCCTGTCTGCTGACATCATCAGAAGTGGTGGTCTGAGAAAATCACAATGGTTCCTCATAGGATTGTCTGAGATGGTCAAGGAAGCAGATCGGAGGCAGAGCCAGCAAACACAAAAACAAACACAGCCCTGTCCAATCAGCATCTCTTCAAAGAGATGAATTGAAGCAATGCATCTCTATGAGGAAAGTTCAGTGTCTGCATGCATATGATGGAGACACTGAATGGCAGTACTGCTCACTGTGCATTACTGCCCCAGGAAGCACCTCTAGCAGCCATCTGAAGAGTGGCCAGTGGAGTTATCACTAGGCTGTAATGTCAAGACTGCATTTTTTCTGAAAAGAGTAAAACATGAAGGGAATGGTTATACTCACCAGAACAAATGCAATAAGCTGTAGTTGCTTGGTGACTATAGCTTTAAGCTTAGGGATGCTTGGATCATCCATTTAAGTTATTACCGATTGTGTATGTAAATCATGGTTTACAAAATGGTTGTAATATTTATTTTGCTATAACTGCAATATATATATATATATATATATATATATATATATAATTATTTTTAAGCTGGAGATTTATGTACTGTCAAACAAGTTTGTTACTAATTTTCAAATTTCAGAGTTCAAAATGTATCATAGTATTGTAAAGTATGTTTTTAATATTTTTAATATTATGTGGACCTTGTGTACCTGATGACTTACCTTGATACATTTAAGCACTAATTACTAAGGTGCACTTCCAGGTAACCCAGGGTACCTCCTACTTGGAAAATTATACATCTATAGGACACTGGTATGCATTTCATATTAATTAATTTGGTACCCTAAGTCTGTTAAAGACACCATACTCTTCCTAGTTACAGGAACTTAACCCTTTCTAGGTCCCAAGAAATATGAGTATTATTTTTTTAATATATCTTTTTTATATATGTTTTTTTACCCTTGACTACATCGTTCACATTGGCCAAATCTAATAAAGCCAGCTGGATGTATAATGTTCTAATTCCTTGGATCTATTTCCTTGTGATTTAGTTGCATTGGGTAGAGGAATAGCATTATAAGGATTATGTTCACTTTGCATATACAATTTTTCTTTACTTTTGATTTGTACTTCTTTGTTACATTTGTCTATTTTACTCTTTTTTATACTTCTTTGTTACATATGTCTATTTTTCAAGGATACCGTTACACCTGCAGGTGGAATTTATCTCACAGTTTGTGAGACTAATTGCCTTTTGTTTTTTAACTTTCCAAACATGTCTACCTTTCTGCACGCTATTTTCTTGTGCTGTTGGTTGCTATTTTCTAAAGACTGAAAGCAAGCAAATTTAAAATCTACGTTATCCTCACCTTGTAGTCAGCGGCCGTGCATCTGCATGAATGACACTTGTGACATGTTAATGGACGCCGGCCGCTGCGGATCCAAGGCTAATTATACCCCCACGCTCGCTCACATGATTGACAACGTCGGCATGCACGTGACTTCA
Source organism: Pelobates cultripes (assembly GCA_933207985.1). Lineage (NCBI taxonomy): Eukaryota > Metazoa > Chordata > Amphibia > Anura > Pelobatidae > Pelobates > Pelobates cultripes. The sequence goes on from OW240913.1 coordinate 255,954,159, forward strand.
CGCACGCACCGCACGCACATGTTTTGGGGTCAAAGAGCAATCCAGGCCAATCAGAAAGGTAAAGCAGGTATAAAAGCCTAGAATTATCTTTCCTCGTTGCCCTGTCATAGTTTCCCTAGTGGTTGAGAGCGCATTCCTTATTCTAGTTATTCTCTTTTTTGACTTTGGCTTTGATTTTGACTTCCCTGTATCCTGGTATCCCTGACCTCTGGCTTTCCTTTATCGTTGTGTCCCTTTCTGTGTCCCCGCTATTACTCTGACGATTCTTTGGTACGTTAGCCTGGCCATTCTAAGGCCCGGTAATACGTTACCTATTAGTCTCCTGTGTTAAACAATTCTACGTACTGGATCATACTGTAATCCTGACAATAAACACAATATTGTTACAAGATGGTTTGTTAAATGAGTGCACTAAACAACAAGGTTTTGAAATGTTGGTATGTTCAATCCTCTCAGTGCCCCTTCCTATTTGGTTTCCACCAGCTCATTTGCTTACATTATTTCACCCACAAGTTCACACTTCTTTTACTGTCTAATGATTCACTGACTATCCTCCTCAGATATATAGCTTAGTTTAATATCTTTCAACTAGTCTAGTGTCTTTTCTGTACTATTTCCTACTTCTTTATCTAATAATGATAATTTATCTTTATCTATTCCCGTTCTATTCTCATCTTTACCAAATGAACATTTACCGACACGAGAAGTTAAAATTTAGTGAGATGAACAACTGGAATCATGATATTAACTTTTTTTTAACATGTAGTGGCTATTTGCTAAAGACAAAGGTGTAAGACTTCTACATCTACTTCATTAACAAACTCGACCTTCAAAGTGTTATGTTAAATGAGCTCATTAATCAACAAGTTTTTTGGAATTTGGTATAACAATAAAAGTTTAAGATGTGGTGTTACAAGCTAAAATAGTTTATTGTAAACATATATTTATATATAATAATACAACATAAAATCCCTAAATCTAGTAACGTGAATAAAGAATTATTTTTTAAATGCAAATAACTTGTTTGGCAAAGATGAGATGTTCTTTGATCCGGAAACCATAGTTTAAGTTTAATAACATTCTCCTTATTAGAGAAAAGCCTTAAGCAAGTCTCAGTAAGTTTAAATAGTAGCTATAACACTGCTCACAGTGTGTGCAAAATAAGACCGTGATAGTGTGGATTACATGAATATGAATTTTTAATTTGTTGATGAGAAACAATCACACGAGTTCCAGTTAGAACAATTAGATAATTCAACAAGAGGGATGGTTCTTTCTAGAAAAAAATAGTATTTTAAAATGTTATCTGCATGAATTTGGCTACAAGGGATGCCTTAATCTGCATTTTTTATGGATGATTGCTAAAATGAGAGAATTAACATAAGCTCTCAATGTCTTTTGCAATTTTGCATGATTACTTTTATGCAATGTCAGAAATTTCTATTTCTTTTTTCCAATAATTAGTGTCTTATCAAAAGATCACAAAAAGCAAGATAACAAATAATTTAGTTCTACATTGCTCTTCCAAATTCAGTGACATACTATATACTTTGATTTACCTTACTTCAGTCTATGCTGAAATAAATATTATTATGAGTATGGTGTAAATGATGAGAAATTTGTCATTCAGTTATACTCAGAAATCAATATTTAACCCATGACTATCTATATATCTATATGTAAAGTTGTAACCGACCATCCACCACCATTGAAAAGCAGGTTTATTGTCAAAATTCACAGACTTTCAGTTGTTTGCAATGAACAAATCAAACAATAGCAATTAAAATAACACAACACAATAAATGCCTTAAGTGTTTTTTCCCAAATTCCACTGAAACTCCAACTTATGACTTCTCCAGTCTCAAACATATTCAACCCCCTGAATAGAATCCCTCACAACAGCACAAATCTGCAAAACAGGTGTTGTCTGAAGCACACCTGATGCAACTAATCAATGGCTTCATTAGTTGCACCATGTATGCTTGAGCTGGAACACTTAAAATACCTGAACTGGCTAGGGGTTTGCTGAGTTCCATGTTTGACTGCATGTTAGAAATAAGTCAAAAGAATGGTGCAGAAAGTTAAAAGAAGAGATCATCTCCCTTGTCACGATACCGGTCCTTCGCGGTGCCGTGCATTCAAAGAAAGTATGATTTTTCTGAATTCTGATGCACAAACATTTATCCCTAACTTCCAGGTGCCTTATTATGTATACATCATATATAATATGGACCCCATCCATTAGTCTCCTTTTCTAGTGTAAGCCAATGTGTCATTTTTTGATGATGTATACTGGCTTGTGACATCACGGCCCTCGGTGACCAATCACTACCTAGTATAGGGTATATATACTTCTTGGTTGCCCTTGTTTCCTTTCCCTGTCGATGTGTTTATACGGTGTATTAGATTTCCTTTTTCTGATATTGGCTTGTTTGACTATTCTTGCTCTCTGTTATTCTGATCTTGGCCTGACGATCGGTTTCTGTATATTTCTGTAATCCTGACCTCTGCTTGTCTCTATTTTGTTCTCTGTCTGCTTGCAGACATTTCATATATCTGTCTCAGGCACTAACCCGGCCACTCTAAGGACCGATACAGCCCTTCACAAACAAGGAACAGGATACAAAATATTAGCAAAGGCACTAAATGTTCCTAGAGACATCATTGGAAGCATAGCTTGCAAGTTCAAAATTGAAGGAACATTGGTTACTCTATTTGGATGGGGCATAAAAAGGAAGCTATCTATTACTGCAACCAGATTTCTGAGAAGACAGATTGTGAAAAACCCTTAAGTAACTGCAAAAGACCTGCAGCAATACTTACTGGCAATTGGTACTGATGTTTCAGTGAGCACAGTAAGGCGAATAATAAACGCAGAAGGTTTCCATGTCAGAACTCCAAGACGTATACCCCCAAAACACAAGAAAAGGTGGCTCAAATATGCTCAAAATCATATAAATAAGCCACAGAAGTTCTGGGATTCTGTTCTGTGAAACAATGAAACAAAACTGGAACTTTTCGGCTTAACGGACCAGCGTTATGTCTGGAGGAAGAAGAATTAAGCATACGCTGAAAAGAACACTCTGCCTACAGTTAAGCTTGGTGATGGCTCAGTGATGCCCTGAGAATGCTTTGCATCCTCTGGCACTGGAAACCTTCCATGTGTAAAAAGCAAGATTGATTCATTGAAGCATCAGGAAATCCTGCAGTCTGTGAGGAAGCTGAAGATTGGGCGTCATTGGACCTTCCAACAAGACAATGATCCCAAGCACACATCAAATGGCAGCAAAGCTGTTCTGGAAAATTCTACAGTAACCATCACAATTACATGTGACATTTTCATATAAGCAATGATGTATTTTCTGTTTACTTTTACATATCATTCACTAATGTATCACTTTTATTTCTCTAATCGTGTGTGTTATTATCTATGCATGAAATAAATCTTCCTACTTTCTTTCTCTGATTTACCCCTGACATCTTGACAATGTTGTTCTGTGTTGTTATCTTTGCTTTCTTCTAAAATTCACTTCAACTAAATACATTAATACTTTGTGTTATGTTAAGTATTAAGTTAATTACTTAATTCTTACATTGTTTAAACAAATTAAAACATTTCTGTTGATCAAGCAGATCTTGATAATGTAACAATTTCAAACACTTTGCTTGATGATAAAGACCAATAAAGTTGATAAAAGTTTGAAATATTTTCTTGGCTAACTTGATGAGGAAAGACAATGAAAAATACAGCCAGTTATTTTCTATAGAGAAAAAGGGGCACAGCTGTAACATGCATTTCTCAGCAATGGTGCTTACAATGCATTGTAATTAAATTTGCTCTATATCAAATACATTTTGTTAAAGTGATAATGCTATCTAAAAACTCCTTAAATGCATACTTTCCTGTGGTTGCTTCCAAAGGGGCATCCAAAGTAGACGGACGGGGCGTAGTTCTCAAACCAAAAGGAATCTGATCTAGACTCCAAATATACATAGAATAAAAGGGGAATGGGAGCACACCCAGAACATGCTTTTGTCAGCAGTAGTGCTGCCTTAAAGACCAAAATGTATACAAAATACAGATTAAGGAACAGCGCACAGATACACACACATACACAAATAACTGGTTTACAGTTAAAATCACCTATCTCAGCAAATAAACTAAAGTGGGGATTCAGTTACACCATATAGGAGATACCACTAAGGTAAAGATGGGGGAGGGGGAGAACTCTAAGAGACAGGGGGGAAGGAGAGCACTTTGGGTATGGGGGTGGGTGGGCAAAGGAGAGCACTGAGGCTCAGGGGGAGATTTAAGGGGCAGGGGAGAGAATTAATTATGCTTGTAATTGGCAATTTTAAGTGCCTCCAGTCTCCACCTGTGTATGTAAAAAGTATATAGGACTGTTTGCTGTGTGTTTGTGTATTTATTTAGCAGTGTGTCTTGGTCAGTGTGTCTGTCTCTGTATTAGGCAGTGCCTGTTTGCATTGGGCAGTGTGTGTGTGTGTCTGTGAATGAGACAGTGCATATATATATATATATATATATATATATATATATATGCACTATTAGACAGTGTGTGTGGCGGACCGCCAGTATATTGCAACCACGGACTCCCTTTCCCAGTGTAAAGTAGCTCTATCAAGTAGTGAAGGTGAATATAGCTGGTATAGCTTTTCCCCATACATTATATGAGACTAAATGCTGGGAGTAGATCAGTTTATTTCAGACAAGCACTCTCAGTTTATACACAGACCCCCTGCAGGGCGTCTCCATACAGAAATTAAGCAAGTTCCTCCCTGTGCCTGAGAGATAATTTAATCAGGGAACTATAACTCAATTATCTCTCAATTACAGAAAAAAAACATAACAAATCATACAACACCCCAAAAGTATCCCAAAAATACATGGGAACCCCACAAGAGTCAAATCCCCGGATAGCCCTGATCTGAGCGCCCAAGTTGGCCATAAACCGCTCAGATTGGTTTGCTGGTATGGAATCGCCATGGGGTAAAGTTTTGACTGGCTGACAACGAGGCAGAAGCCCAAAATAGTTGTTCGTGGGTTCCTGTATGATAACCACATAATATAGTCGAATGCTTTCAAGTAGCGAATGCTCCCCCAATCGGTAGTTCCTATCTCCCGAATGCCATTCGTATAGCTGGTCGGGAACTAGGAGGGGTAGCCGAAAGGCGTTCCAGGTGTCAGATTTCTCCCACTGACCTTGTCGGTCTGCCGATCTGCCGACATCGGGATCGGTCAGACCGCCGTTCCTACGCCAAGAGAGGCTCCGGTCAGCCTCAGGGACGCCAGCTGCTATGTGTCCGCCCCTTTTAATGAGGCGGCACATGCGTGCCACCGTAATGATGTCGGGATTGCTCTACACAACAGAGCCCAGTGCACACTTACCTTTTGGGGGCGTGGTTATGATAATCATGCCCCCAATCATATAAAAGCCCAGTCTGCCCTAAAAACAGTGCCCTCTTGTGGTTCCTAGTGTGCCTTGTGTCACTAATGTCCCTTTAGTGTGTTCGTGTATCCTTTTGTGATAGTGCTTTGGATTTGACCTGGTTTGCTCTTGACTATTCTGATTCCTGGTTTTCCTGACTCAGCTTCGCTCCTCGTTATCGTGTATTTCTGGCTTCCCTCGACCTTGGCTTGTGTCTGATGTATCTTGTAGTTATCTCTTTTATTTGGTCATTCTAAGGACCGGCTTAGGGACTTTCTTTCTGACTCTATTTCTACTGGTGTTTTTCACTCTGCGTGTTGTGTTAAGTATAACACCAGGCACTCGACAACCATGTACTGCTGCCTGCATTCGGGAGACAAAATGGCCACCATCCATTCTGTTGACCATATGCGTTCGGTTGCACAAAATGGCGGCCACCCTGGGGAGCATTAATTAATTATTTCTTTTGCAGTTTCGCACTTAATAATTGGTGTTCCACATTCCATGAGGTGCTGGGGTGGTCCTCGTTTGGTAGCCACACTCAAAAAGGGAATGGTGCTGATACAAGTGATGGGGTCAGTGGCAGATACAGAGCCTGATCTCGGAAGGGGCACTTGTAGATTATTTAAAGAAATAATCCAGACACAATAACCACTACAGCTCAGTGTAGCGGTTATGGTGTCAATAGTGCGAGTAAGTAGTCAAACCGTTTAAGAACAGTTTGACAACTTACCTGAGGTCTGCTGGGAAATGGGGCTATAGTAGGGCATAGGAGCAGTGGTGTGTAAGGGGTGCAGTGTGTGTGTGTGTATGGAGGGCAGTGTGTGTATGGGAGCAGTGTATGTGTGTATGGGGCAGTGTGTGTGTGTATGTGGGGCAGTGTGTGTATGGGGGCCAGTGTGTGTGTATGGGGGCAATGTATGTGTGGCAGTGTGTGTGTATGAGGGCAGTGTATGTGTATGGGGGCAGTGTGTCTGTATGGGGTGCAGTTGATGTGTATGGGGGCAGTGTGTCTGTATGGGTGGCAGTGTGTCTGTATGGGTGGCAGTGTGTCTGTATGGGTGGCAGTGTATGTGTATGGGGGCAGTGTGTGTGTACAGAGGGCAGTGTGTGTGTATGTGGGGCAGTGTGTGTATATGGGGGAAATGTGTATATGGGGGCAGTGTGTGTGTATGGGGGCAGTGTATGTGTATGGGGCAACGTGTGTATGGGGGCAGTGTATGTGGGGCAGTGTGTGGGTATGGGGAGCAGTGTATGGGGGCAATGTGTGTATGGGGAGCAATGTATGTGTGTGTGTGGAGGTGTAGGGGGGCAATGTGTGTGTAATTAATATATAAAAGTCCCCTATCCTTCTTATCGCACACATTGCCCCCCCCCCCCACACACACACACACACACATACACTGCCCCATACATACATACATATTAACTAAAGGACCACTCTAGGCACCCAGACCACTTCAGCTTAATTAAGTGGTCTGGGTGCCAGGTCCCTCTAGGATAAACCCTTTTTTTTTATAAACATAGCAGTTTCAGAGAAACTGCTATGTTTATAAATGGGTTAATCCAGCCTCTAAAGCCTCTAGTGGCTGTCTAGCTGCTAGAGGCGTTTGCGTGCTTCTCACTGTGAAAATCACAGTGAGAAGATGCCAGCGTCCATAGGAAAGCATTATGAATGCTTTCCTATCAGACTGGCTGAATGCCCGCGCAGCTCCTGCCGCGCATGCGCATTCAGCCGAAGGGGAGGAGAGGAGGCGGAGAGGAGGAGGAGAGCTCCCCGCCGGTGCTGGAAAAAAGGTAAGTTTTAATCTTTTCCTCACCATCCAGCCCGGCGGGAGGGGGTCCCTGAGGGTGGGGGCACCCTCAGGGCACTATAGTGCCAGGAAAACGAGTATGTTTTCCTGGCACTATAGTGGTTCTTTAAATAAAAAAAAAAAACAACACATATAAATATTAAAAGCGTCCCCTACCCTTCTTATGTGTTTTTTTTTTAATTTAAATTTAATTAAAACAAATATTTTTTTATGTCCCCCTCTTCCTTCTTAACTTTACTGGGAGGAGGGGGGACATTTCTTGATCCCTGGTGGTCTGGTGGGGAATCCCTGGTGGTCCAAGTGGTGAGAGTGAACTCTAGCCCGCAGCTCCAGGGCTAGAGTTCACTCTTGCGAGATTTGGAGCAGGCTGAGCTCCCGGGTCCTCTCTCCCTCCCTCCCTCCCCTGCCGGCTGCCAGCAATGCGCCTGCGGACCGGGGAGGGAGATCTCTGATCTCCCCTCCGGTCTTTGAAGGCACATTGCAGGGCTGACGCTTTTCTTGGTGGGGGCGCAATTGCCCCCTGGATCTGTCACTGGATGGGGTATTCCTTCACATCCCTCCCCCTTTGCATACACGGTTTGACCCTTTTTGGGTGAACTTTTCAACTCCAGTGATGTCTGGAAAATGAAAAAAAAGGTCTTTCAGTTGGCCAGCTTGGTCTGATGAGACAGCCCATCTGCGTTCTCAGTATGCAGTGTATAGTGAAGTAGTAGGGTTGTAGGGCTAGACTCCATCTTAGTACTTAGTTGAGCCAAACTAGTAGATTGTGGTCGGTGATGAAAATGAACCCTCGTCTATAAAAATAAGGCATTCATTTCTTCAGTGCCCAGGCAGTTTTTTTTTAATAGCTGCCTATCTGACCTCCCGTGGTAGTAGTTTCCGACTCAGGTAGGCCACGGGATGCACTCCTCCGTCCTCTCTGACTTGGCTTAAAACTGCCCCAGTCCAAACATGCAAGCGTCTGTATGGACGATAAAATGTTTATTAGGATCTGGGGCAACTAGAACAAGGGCACACTTTCATATGTAAAGGGACTGAGCCACTTGCAGGAGTCTCCACGTTCGCTTTACATCCAGCAGCAATATGTTTTTGCGATCCACGAGAGCGTTGCCGCGGGTTTCTATGGCAACCCTCTCGTGGATCACGAGAACAGAGTACATGCTGCTGCTGGATGTGAAGTGAACGTGGAGACTCCTGGACCCCATTTCACTGGACAACTATGCTGTGCCACCGGACCACCAGAGAATGTAGTGTGTCCCACCTCACTGGACATAGGTAAGAGCCATACACACACACACAAACAATACACACTGCATACATATTATACACACACATACACACACTGCATGCACACTATACACACACACTATACATACACTGCATACGCTATACAAACACTGCATACACTATACACACACTGCATACAATACACAAAACATACACTATATACGCACACACTGCGTACAATAAACACACACACTTATACCTGTGTGTTTGTGTATCTGTATGTGTCTGTGTATTTGTATGTGTGTCTGTGCCGCCTATGTTTCTCTGTATGTGTGTTTCTGTAAGTGTGTGTGTGTTTGTATCTATATGTGTTTGTATCTGTGTGTCTCTGTATGTGTGTCAGTGTTTTTCTGTGCACACTGTATGTGTGTTTCTATGTATCTGCGTGTGTATACCTATGTCTCTGTGTATCTGTATGTGCCAGTGTGTGCATCTGTGTGTCTATGTATTTGCATGTGAACCAGTGTGTATATTTAAGTATATGTGTGTATGTGCATACATCTCAGCATTTCGCTACACAAAAATACACCTCTGCATCCAAATATCAATACTACATAAAAAACACCACCATATTCAAAAACCACACTACACAAAAATGCACGCCTGCAATCAAATGCCAACACTACATGCAAACACACCACTACAGTCACTCACACATACTTCATACAAAACATGCTTACATTCAAACACACAAACAGAGCTCAGTGCTAAATACATTAAAAAAATAAAAACTCTGTTCAATGCTAAATACATTTTAAAAGAAAGTTTTTTACATTTTAAAATTGGGGTGAGGGGGCAGGAGGAGGGGTGCAAATATAAGATCCACCCTGGGTGCCAAATGCCCCAGGTACCCCTGCATCCTGGCAGTAGGTGGGTAAATTGCTCTTCTTCTGCCTGAGAGATAATTGAGGAAATTATAACTCAATTATCTCTCAGTTACAGAAAAAATATAACAAATCATACAACGCCCCAAAAGCACCCCAAATAGTGTGTATGTGTGTGTGTGTATGTATGTGTGTGTGTATATATATATATATATATATATTATACAGAATACATTGTGTTAATGTTTCATTGGAATAAATATACAAAACAACTACTTAGATTCCTCCTACCTTAATCTTATATTGCTTAAAAGGAAGCAAACACTTCTGTGCAGAGGGGCTGGTATGTATGGACTTATTCCATGTGCACCCGCAATTAAAATCCAATATCTGTGTGCACTTGTATAACAGACAAAAGTTAGCTCAAATGTATACTAAGAGATGGTCTTCAATAACATTCAATAAGCAACTTGTCAGTATACATAGTCAAGGCATATTCATCATATATAAATGAATACAAATTTGAATCAGTAGTGCCCCTCAGATCAAACAAATGTTTAATGTCTAGATGTTATAAAGATGAAGGGAGGAACCAAACTTATTCCAGTCGACAACGGGTGCACTGGAGCATGACCAACAAATCCCACAAATGTAAGGCAAACAGGAAGAGTCTCCAGGCACTCAAGGTGTTCAAATCATAGGCAGGTTTATTAGATCATAAAAATGTCAGAACAGCACAGTGTCTAGATGTGGCCACATATTCTTATCCATTCACAGAACAATCAAGAATCATAATTCACTTCTAGGAGTATACCTCTTTGTGGGAATCATATATATATGACCATATTGTCAAGGATCAATCATCCTTTAATTATGTTCAGGGGAGCCCAAATCAATTCAAGTGCTTGGAGAAGCAATAAGGCACACGACACATGATAGTTGTGAATCCAGAAGAATTGCTTCTTGCTTTAATTGAGGGCAATTAGTTTTATACAGTGGGGGATACGTGCTTACGTGCAAAACATATTTACTGTTTTTTAAACAGTCATAGGAAAGGAACGCAAGCAGAGACATATTTCTAAAAGTCAAAAGATACGCAGTTTACAGAAGTACTCTGGTGGGGGCTAGTTGTTGTAAGAAAGAGAACTTAATGTAGGACAAAGTTCATTTAAGCATGAAGTATTACATGAGTCCAAGTTACCCATTTTTAATATAGGCTAGCCATTCATGGCACCTACAAGCTTGAGCCTTGGAATCAAAGTGCATTCCTTCACAATCCCCCTTTTTTGATCCAAAGGTCACCCAATTGTCCAAGGTATTTCTAAGTGTGCTAGTCACACCTGTGGGACTTTCATTACATTTTCATCATGGTTCCCTTAGACTTGGCAACCCAAGAACCAGCTGACGAGATTTTTCTTCATCAGTTAAGAGCTGTAGACTCCAGATGCAGGAGAAACTGGCGTATAGGTTAAGTGTTCTCAAG
>OW240913.1:255965113-255978101 GCA_933207985.1 Pelobates cultripes
GTGTGTGTGTGTGTGTGTATGGAGTCAGCAGTCTATGTGTGTGTGTGTATGGACATAGCAGTCTGTGTGTTTGTGTATGTGTGTGTGTGTGTGTGTGTGTATGGACTCAGCAGTCTATGTATATCTGTGTGTATGGACTCAGCAGTCTGTGTGTGTGTGTGTGTGTGTGTATGGACTCAGCAGTCTATGTGTGTGTGTGTATGGACTCAGCACAGTGGCGTGCATACCAGGGTCGCCACCAGGGGGCCCGGCCACCCCTGTAACCCGGTATGTACCCACAGGTCCAGCTTCTTCTCCTGGGGGGCCCAGGATGCGGCCACCTCAGGGCCCCCCCGAGGCTGGCCCTGCTGACCTGACGGGCTGGCTGTCTGGGTGGCCAGCGCGCGAGGGAGCACTCTCCTCTGAGTGTTTCCTCTTTAGCTCCCTCGCGCACAGCACTGATACCGGAGCCGGAAGATGACGTCATCTTCCGGCGCCGGCATCCCTATGCGGTGCGTGAGGGAGCTGAAGAGGAAGCACTCAGAGGAGAGTGCTCCCTTGTGCGCCGGCCACCCAGACTGCCAGCTTGCCGGGGTCAGCAGCACCACTGGACCCCAGGGAATCCCCCCAGCACTCCAAAAGGTAAGGACGCTGGGGGGATTAAATTTGTTAGGGTTAGTGTGTGTGATAGTGTGTGTTAGTGTGTGTGTCAGTGAGTGTGTCTGTTATTGGGTGTGTTTGTCTGCTATTGAGTGTGTTACTTGTGTGTGTTTGTTACTGAGTGTGTTTGATGTCTGTTAGTGAGTGTGTGTTTGTCAGTGAAAGTGTATGTTTTGTAAGTGAGTGTGTATGTATGTCTGTCGCTGAGTGTGTCTCTGTCAGTAAATGTGTGTGTCTGTTAGCTAGTGTGTATGCGTCTGTTCGTGAGAGTGTGTGTGTGTCTCTTCAGCATTTACCTTTCTCCAGCGTCGCACTCCCTTGGCGCTGGGGATCCCTCCTCCTCTCAGCTCCGAATGCACATGCGCGGCAAGAGGCCCGCGCGCATTTAAACCGCCCATAGGAAAGCATTACTCAATGCTTTCCTAAGGACATTCAGTGTCTTCTCACTGTGATTTTCACAGTGAGAATCGCGGAAGCTCCTCTAGCAGCTGTCAATGAGACAGCCACCAGAGGCTGGATTAACTGCTATGTTTTCAGCTGCAGGGTTAAAACTAGAGGGACCTGGCACCCAGACCACCCATATCCATTTTCATTGAGCTGATGTGATCTGGGCATCTGTAGTGGTCCTTTAAGTGTGTGTGCATACTGCGGTCGTGGGGTTGCAGCCCTGCAACCCCTGCGACCAGGTGCCCGCCGCCATGTGTTGCGGCCCCAACCCGCGCCGAGTAAGCGCGCGGGGGGGGCACGGATCAATTTTCGCACCGGGGCCCCATGGGTCATGTGTACGCCACTGACTCAGCAGTCTGTGTGTGGACTCAGCAGTCTGTGTGTGTGTCTTTGTGTGTGTATGGACTCAGCAGTCTGTGTGTGTGTGTGTGTGTATGGACTCAGAAGTCTGTGTGTGTATGGACTCAGCAGTCTATCAATAATTAAAATTCCTGTGAGTTATTGTGTAGGAAGGGCCCCAGTGCACTGCTTGTGTGTGTCAGTGAGCTTCTATTTAGTGAGCATGTGTGTGTCAGTGAGCTTGTCTTTAGTGAGCTTGTGTGTATCCCTGAACTTTCTTTGTAGTGAGCCTTCTGTTTATACAAGTTTGTCTGTAGTAAGCTTGTGTGTGAGTCAGAGTTTTGTCTGTCAGTAAGCCTATATATATATATATATATATATATATATATATATATATATATAGGCTTGCCAGACTCAACTTTCCTAACCTACAAACAAACTTTTCTATTTAAGTCATTCCTACAAGTCAATATATATATATACATATATATATATATATATATATATATATATATATATATATATTTTGACTTGTAGGAATGGCATACAGTTTTTTCCAGGGCTGCTTTGGATTCCCAGGGATTCCCAGTTTGGCTCTGCCAGCGAGTGCACTTTACCGCTGAATCATCTGTGTGAGCTGCCGCACACTTTAGCCCTGTTACACGCATCTGGGAGCTGCTGTTGACAGGTACTAGTAGTCTAGAGATTGGGATGGGGTATATGCTCAGCTATCTGTATAATACAGATCTGTGTGTATATAATATCCCGGGACAGTCAGTGCTTCCTGTATAGTGCTGCTCTCTGTCTTGGGATATTATACACAAACAGACCTGTATTATACAGAGAGCAGCACTATACAGGGAGCATTGACTGTCCCAATTTATTATACACACAACCCTGTATTATACAGAGAGCACTGACTGTCCAGGGATATTTTACCCAGACAGTAATTGATAGCTGTGTTGCAAAATGTCCTTGGAATTTTTTTCAAATGTTGGCAACTATGGCATTGTATCAAGGGTAATGTGTTTGTTTTTGAATAATCCCTGGTGTAAAATAATGAATCCTTCACCAGGGATCATTAAAAAAACAAAACACATTGTGTCGGGGCGGGGCTTAAAATGTGGCAGGGGTGGGGTCAAACTATGGTATTAGGGAGCTATCTACTAAAAGGATGAAAGACCTAAATTGTTCTTTCAGCCAAATTTACTAATACTAAGTAAAGATTACTTAGTATTAGTAAATTCAGCCCCTACTCGCTATACCACGAGTAGGGGCATGTCTATTAAACAGTGAGCAGCCTTTGGTTGCTCACTGTTAAAAAAAAAAAAAAAGGACCCCTTCCCGAGCCCCCACCCGTGACGCAAGAGTGGGGGCTTTTAAACTAAAGGGGGACCTATTGCCCCCCCGGCCCCCACCCCTGAGCAGCGGGTGGGGGCCCTAAAGTAAAATAATGGGGGGACCTATTGTCCTCCCCCCCGGCCCTCACCCCTGAGCGGTGGGTGGGGGCCCTAAATCAGAATAAGGGGGGGACCTAATGTCCTCCCCCCTGGCCCCCACCCCTGAGCGGTGGGTGGGGGCCCCAAATTATAATAAGGGGAGACCTAATGTCCTCCCCTCTGACTCCCACCCCTGAGCGCCGGGTGGGGGCCCTAAAGTTAAATAATGGGGGGACCTATTGTCCTCCCCCCGGCCCCCACCCCTGAGCGGTGGGTAGGAGCCCTAAATCAGAATAAGGGGGGGACCTAGTGTCCTCCCCCCTGGCCCCCACCCCTGAGCGGTGGGTGGGGGCCCTAAATTATAATAAGGGGGGACCTAATGTCCTCCACTGTGGCTCCCACCCCTGAGCGGCGGGTGGGGGCCCTAAAGTAAAATGATGGGGGGGACCTATTGTCCTCCCCCTGATCCCCACCCCTGAGCGGTGGGTGTGGGCCCTAAATATTAATAGAGGGGGGACCTAATGTCCTCCCCCCTGGCCCCCACCACTGAGCGGTGGGTGGTGGCCCTACCCTAAGCCCCCTCACCCTAAAAATAATGAGTACCTGTAAAAAATAAAATAAAAAAAAATTATCATTTGATGTTTTCTGTCTTCTAAAATCTTTTTTTCAGCCCCAAAGGCCAAATAAAAAATCCATAATAACCAACGCACTTTTAAAAAAAAAATCCATCATCACCCATGGAGGGCTCCTTGCAGACTGAGCTCTGCAGGGCGGGTGAAGGCTTATAAATTGGTGGGTTTAAGCCATCCAGTCAGAGTGCTCTGACAGGTAAATGAAGAGATTGACAGGTAAATGTCTACATTTACCTGTCACAGCACTCTGATTGGTTGGCTGAAAATCCAGCCAATCAGAGTGCTCTGTGTCATTTTACACAGCGTGGGAAAGTTCTTTGGAATCAGAGTGTTATTTTAAAAATTTTTTAACAGTGAGCAGCCGCTGTTTAATAGACATGCCCCTACTTGTGGTATAGATATTTGGGACATATTTGAAGCTGGTCAATGTATTTCACCCCCATCAAATCATATATTTTTGAAAAGTAGACAACCCAGGGTATTTCAAATGGTGTTATTTTAACACTTTTCATGCATGGAATTAACCAATGGCCTTTGTCAAACTTTTGGGTAGTAATTTTTTTGTGTTTTTTTTACACACATTGTACTTTAGGCATGAATGAACGGATCCTGTTATGTGTCACTGCCACCTGTTATGTGTCACTGCCAAATAACAACCCAATATGTGTTCAGCAACATCTCCTGAATACAGTGATACCACCCATGCATAGGCTTGTCGGGTTGTTTGAGGCTAAAAGGCCATATTTGGCAGGTGCGCATATCCATTTTCCAACTTGGAATTTTGACATGTAGTCAACCTACGCCCATGTCCTATTTGGAACATTTGTGAAGCCGGCCAATGTATTTTACCCCCATCAAACCATATAAATTTGAAAAGTAGACAAACCTGGGTATTTTAAATGGTAGCATTTTAACACTTTTCATGCACTGCATTTACCACCAGCCTTTGTCAAACTTTTAGGTAGTAATTTTGTGTGTGTTGTTTCGCACACATTGTACTTTAGGCATGAATTAACAGATCCTGTTATGTGTCACTGCCAAACAACACCCCAATATGTGTTCAGCAACATGTCCTGAGTACAGTGATACCACCCATGCATAAGCTTGTCAGGTTGTTTGGGGGCTAAAAGGCCACATTTGGCAAGTGTGCATATCCATTTTCCAACTTGGAATTTTGACATGTAGTCGACCTGTGCACATGTCCTATTTGGTCCAATGTATTTTACCCCCATCAAAGTATATATTTTTATAAAGTAGACATGCCCCCAAACATTGTGCTAAACAAATTTCAGAGAACGTGCATGGTGGTAATTTTTTAATTCTGCTTTTTATGCACATGTCATCTGGTTTTGGCCAGCCAGTTATATGTTACTGCCAGAAAACATTTTTAACCAAATGTGCAGGTGTCAAATGCACCTTTAGCAGCAATCTCTAAACTAACTCCTGCAAAAAAATCTAACTGGAAATTTGGGGGAAGGAAACTGACTAACTAAAATTTGCCGCTTTCAAAAGAAACAAAAAAATAGGAACATGTATTACAAAAAGGTTTGCTCTGTGTGGTAGAGCTTAAAACATGTTCCAATACACAGTCCAGGTTTTGAAGGGCAATCAGGACAGTGCAAGGGGATGTCTGTCCTTTTCCCTTTTTTATAACCGACCCGGCAACGTTTCTGGGGATTTGTTTTTTTTTGCAGTTGGCGGTATCTTAAAAATAAAATGTCTGGACTCCTCTGGCACCGTTGTTGAAACTTGACCATTTCCAGAAATGATTGTGGAAATCAGCTTGAGCTGAAATTGGAGAAAAGTGTTTTTTCCAGGATTCATTTTTTTAAAAAGTAAAAATGAATTGTGGGTTGCTACTTGCATCAGATAGCCACCTTTTTATACCAGGCTCTTGTCTTTCTTAAGATAAGATATGGCTGCATCAGCTGATCAGCCAAATCAACACCCCCCATGTGCCTGTTATAAGCCCTGATGCAAACAGGTTTGGTCTGTACTCTGCCCCAGACAGTGACGTCTTCAATGCTTTCGTCATGGATGGTGGTTAGTATATTAACATCCTTCCTGTCCTTACATTTTATTGCAAGCACTTCAGCTTTGTGCAGAGCTTTGCATTCAGCTTTTTTTTAATTTGGCCTCTATGAGAGGTCTGGGAAAATCTTTGGAATTTCTTCTCACAGTGCCGCAGGCCAGTGTCTGCAAACCATAAAGAATTTTAAACAAGTGTTTAAAGGTAACCTTTATTGAACAAGGGGATCAGTAGGCCCCAAACAAGTCTCTGATCGCTCCCACCGCATGTTTTCCGTTATGATGGTTCAGGACCGTCACCGGTCCTCAACAGTATTTTAGTGAGTGACAGTGATCTTTTGTGTGTCTGTGTGTGCATGTCTGCAGTGAGCATGTATGTGTGTATTAGTGAGCATGTCTGCAGTGAGCATGTGTGTGTTAGTGTGCATGTCTGCAGTGAGCATGTATGTGTGTATCAGTGAGTGTCTGCATGTATGTGTGTGTCAGTGAGCATGTCTGTAGTAAGCATGTATGTGTGTCAGTGTGCATGTCTGCAGTGAGCATGTATGTGTGTATTAGTGAGCATGTCTGCAGTGAGCATGTATGTGTGTATCAGTGAGCATGTCTGCATGCATAGATAGAGCCTCTCATGTGTGTTAGTGAGCATGTCTGTCATAAGCGTATGTGTGTGTCAGTTAGCATGTCTGTAGTAAGCATGTATGTGTGTCAGTGTACATATCTGCAGTGAGCATGTATGTGTGTATCAGTGAGTATGTCTGCAGTGAGCATGTATGTGTGTATCAGCGAGCATGTCTGTAGTAAGCATGCATGTCTGTGTCAGTGAGCATGCCTGTAGTAAGCATGTGTGTGTGTGTCAGTGAACATGTCTGTAGTAAGCATGTATGTGTGTCAGTGTGCATGTCTGCAGTGCGCATGCATGTGTGTATCAGTGAGCATGTCTGCAGTGAGCATTTATGTGTGTCAGTGAGCATGTCTGCCGTGAGCATGTATGTGTGTCAGTGAGCATGTCTGCAGTGAGCATGTATGTGTGTGTCAGTGAGCATGTCTGCAGTGAGCATGTATGTGTGTGTCAGTGAGCATGTCTGAAGTTAGCATGTATGTGTGTGTCAGTGAGCATGTCTGAAGTAAGCATGTATGTGTGTGTGTGTCAGTGAGCATGTCTGTAGTAAGCATGTATGCTTGAGTCCCCGTTGCTCTGCTCCCCCCCCTCTCCCTCCCTGGTTCTTTGCTTTTGCCGGTAGCTTTCAGGTGCACATTATTGGTTAATGTGTCTAAGTGGGTTTCTGAGCATTTGATCTCTCTACACATGGCATGTGTTGTATGTGTGTGTCACGGTGCTCCTTATTTGTATCTCTTAGTCTTATGTGGTGTGTGTGTGTTTTTATGTGTTCCATTGCTATAGGTCTCACTGATCATCTCTGAATGTCACATTTCTGTTTGTTGACTATAGACATGTCTGACATTTAGTTTGCTTTCTCATGTGCTATTAATCTATATGTTGTACATGGCTTCTTCATTTTCCTACTTCACACTGCCTGGCTGGCTAGAGGGTCTGTCCTCGCTCTGGTACCTGCCTGTGGGGTGGGAGTGTTGGGTTTTCCTTCGGGCGGTTTGCCTACCTTTTTTGGGGGGGGTCTGGCTGGGTGTCCCTGGCATTGGCGAGGCTCTCTCTCTCTCGCTCTTGGGCGAGAGACGGGGATCTCAGTGGGTGCCTCTCGCTCCACCCTGGTGGGCTGCTCCTCTCCCTGCCCTGGGGTTGCTGCTGGTGGCTCAGGGTGGTGGGGCTGGGTTTTTTTCTGGGTACGGTGCTGTCTAGTACTTTCTTTTACTGTCTGGTGCACTCCATGGTCGCTCGTCTGGTGTCTGCCTTTCCTGTGCCCTTCTTTTGCATTTTTAGCATTGTGGTTCGCTCTGTTTCATCTCTGGCGTCCTTGCTGGTGTGCTTTTGTCTCTGGGCATCTGTCTCTTGACCTGGGTCGCCAGTTGGTTCTGTTCCTTTTTCTCTTTTCAGGGTGGGTTGCGTTTTTGTTCTTCTTTTTTGGCCTTGTTCCTATACCCTCCTCTGTTTCCCTACTCTATGGTTTATACCTGGGTTTCACTTATCTGGGTATCACGCCTTGTCCTGCCGAGGAGCTCATCCTTCCGGGCAGCGTTTGCCTTTTGCCTCATGTCTACCAGTGGGGTTGGTCACTTTCCCTTATTTTCGGTCAGCGATCTGGCCCACGCTGAAGCATGCGTTCTAGGTCACTATTCTACGTGGGTCCACGATCTGGCCTGGTAGAGGCATATAATCTCAGTCACTATTTTATTTGAATCTACAATCTGGCCCACACAGAGGCATACGTCCTCAGACTCCAGTCCAACACCCATCCTCATACTCGGAGGACGACGCCATGGACCCAACGCATAGTTATTCGCCTCGCATTGTTATATAGGGAGGGCCTCACCTGTCACTCCCATTCTATCTTATGCTTTAGTAGTCACAAAGAGGCCATCACCCTGCCACCCGCGTTTCGCTGGCCTCTACCTCCCCTCGGCCAATGCATAGATAGAGCCTCTCATGCCGCTTGGCAACTAGCAGGGACTCACCTGTCACCCTCATTAGTTTAATTTTTTGCCACTTGGCAATAGCTAGCCCTGCCTGTACGTTATAAGGATCAAACTAATGGTGGCTTTGTAGAGTCGTACGTTTCTGGTTCCAAAGTTCCTGGGGAACTGTCTCTACCCAACACCTCATCCACTTATACATTTCATATACCAGAACCGGTTAGGGATTTGTCAGACATTTGTGACTTGTTCAAGTAATTGTGGGGTATGGTAGAACGTATATATTTTGTATGGTATACTTCTTTTTGCCCTCTTTATTACAGGCTTACTAGCTTGTCGGTTTCGGCACAGCACAACCGACTGGTGTTATTAACTAGGATGTTATTACCTATTATATGTTATCTAACCCTCACAGCAATATTGCTCAGACCACAAATTTAAGGCTGGGCCTGTAGTTGTGGTAGGGGCCTGGGTCCCCTTCATAAGGGCATCCAATCCACATTACCGTGGTTGGTCTGGCGAGTTACCCCTCCCACCACTCTCTTTATTCACATCACCATCTAAGGTGAGCCCTCTTTATTACAGGCCTACTACCTTGTCGGTTCCGGCACACCACAACCGACTAGTGTTATTAACTAGGATGTTATTACCTATTCTATATTATCTAACCATTATGGCAATATTGCCCCGACCACAAATACACACACACACACACACACACACACACACACACACATATATATATATATATATATATATATATATATATATATATATATATATATATATATATATAGTAAATAAGTATAAAGGATGCACTCTCCGGTCTTTAAATATTCCAAAATTATTTATTCCATTATTTGAAATGTAGCAAATTGATCGACGTTTCAACCCATTATTACATTTCTCAATAGATTACATGTACCACCGACCATGTGATCTATATGATTACATGCCCCTGTGGTCTGTCCTATGTGGGTAAAACCAACTTAACCCTCAGAGATCGGATACGAGGTCATCGAACCACCATCACCACTGCGTTTCGAGACAAGATAAACCAGTTGCCAAACATTTTCTGGACCATGGCCACCGATTACCAACTTTACGTTTTACTGCGATTGACCATATACCCATACTTCCGAGAGGAGGAGACCGTTCCAAAATGTTACTACAAAGAGAGGCCCATTGGATACACCGTCTAGATACTGTAACACCTAAAGGACTGAATGAAAACATTGTTTACTCTATATTTTTGTGATGTCAAGGTCCTTAATTGGAACTAATATTTCTTGAGAACATTTATTCTGACTTGGATATTGGTCATCATAATAGATAATGACTGAGGTTATGATATTATCCTTATAGCGGTGATATACACATGAGCTTAAGTATGATTATGTCACACATGATCTCTCTTTTTTTCTATATATATACTTGTTTCTTTATATAGTCACTATTTGTACTATATCAGGGGTTTCTATATGATTAAGTTCGACCATCTGTGATTGTGTCCCCAATTGGAAACTCTAAATTTTGTACTAAATATAATCAATGTATTTAATTATATTTTTGGGTCTACAAGCCTTTAATAGAATTCCATCTTCCAAATAACTTTTTTTGAACTATTTAATACAATATTGTTCAGGAGTAATAGTGATATTTTTTTTCTATGGCAGCTCAATGCTGTTTTTAATCCTAATCTTTTTATTTAGGATTTATTGATATAGATCTTTTCCTATTTATATAAGTATTGAACATTACTCTCACTAATGTTTACCACACAAGTTTTCATTAGTTTGAATGTATAGGATTCTACTTCAATCCTTTGAATACATAATATATTGGTAGTTCACTTACGAGTCACTAATCACTTAGCACTCCTATATTATGGAAATTTCTGATAAGATATATTTGTTCCCTGGCACACACAATCATTTCCCAGCAATCACGCTACATACACACAAAATTTCTATCCGCCGGGGTTTCGTACTACCGGCTGTATACTACTAATTATTTACATTGGTTTCCTAGCAACTACGTTTCTTTACGTATGTTGAACGTGGTCACGTCACTACGTAGCCCACATGGTGCCCGTTGGACATGTCCGGGTTCCGAGCAGGGGGAGGAGGGTCACAATCACTATTGGTGAGTACTATACATCTTTTCTTATATAAAGCATGTTTTTAAAGTATGTATTGATCTTGAGGAAGACCCGAACGGGTCGAAACGTCGATCAATTTGCTACATTTCAAATAATGGAATAAATAATTTTGGAATATTTAAAGACCGGAGAGTGCATCCTTTATACTTATTTACTATATTATTTCAGTGTGGGATTGCACCACGGCATTGGATTTTACAGTGTACCAGCAAGGGTGAGTGCCATTATACATATACTATATATATATATATATATATATATATATATATATATATATATATATATATATATATACAGTCAGGTCCATGATAATATATCACATGTGTATTCACTTATTTGAATTTTGTATACACCTATATATTGTGTTTTTTGTATGTGCTACATTAGCTTGAAAAAAGCCCTGTTAGGGCTGAAACGTTGCTTTGTAGTTCTTGGTTCAAATAAATTGCCTTAAGAATTGGAATCTATTGGAGTTCCTGGATTATTTTCTACAAATTCTCTTGATTGTTGACTTTGACACACATACACCTACCTGCTGGAGAGTGTTCTTGATCTGGCCAACTGTTGTGAAGGGTGTTTTCTTCACCAGTGAAAGAATTCTTCGGTCATCCACCACAGTTGTTTTCCGTTGTCTTCCGGGTTTTGTGGTGTTGCTAAGCTCACCGGTGCGTTCTTTCTTTTTAAGGATGTTCCAAACAGTTGATTTTGCCACACCTAATGTTTTTGCTTTCTCTGATTTTGTTTTGTTTTGTTTTTTCAGCCTAATAATGGCTTGCTTCACTGATAGTGACAAGCTCTTTTGATCCATATTGAGAGTTGACAGCAACATATTCCAAATGCAAATAGCACACTTGAAATTAACTCTGGACCTTTTATCTGCTCCTTGTAAATCGGATAATGAGGGAATAACACACACCTGGCCATGGAACAGCTGAGCAGCCAATTGTCCCATTACTTTTGGTCCCTTGAAAAGTGGGAGGCACATATACAAACTGTTGTAATTCCTACACCGTTCACCTGATTTGGATGTAAATACCCTCAAATTAAAGCTGTAGCCGTATTAGTATATATATTTATAATAAACAGTGAACGGAGCACTCCTTAAAGTTAAGTTAAAATAAACATAATGTACTGGCCAGATAGTGTTTTACTGAATGAGCAAATAAGGAACACACATGCCTTACTATAACTCCAGATGGAAGTAAATCTACAAATTAAAATCCAATTGGCATTGCGCCTAATGAGATAAAAAAAACAATAAAAAGAGGAACAACATGAACGTGTGTATGGGTGAAACTGCAGTGAAACAACCAAAATGTGCAATAAAGTTTCAGTGAACAATATTGTACATAAAAAAGTGATAGTGTGTGATAAATCCCAAGTGACCAATGTGAAAGGGTTAAGTGTGCTGAAGCACCAAATCAAAAGCCAATAGGGTAATTGTGTATTGCCAATGTGAGAAGTAAAAAAAAAAAGGTTCCCCTGAACCTCTGAAATATATCCTATTCTAAAGGATAACACCATGATCCATAAGTGTGGTGACATATTAGCATTGGTACACACATAAAAAATGTTAACTGTTCCACATAATAATCTAAGGCATTCTATGAGAATAATCATGCAGACTTGGAGTTACAGTGTAATTAGATAGACAGTCTGCATGATTATTCTCACAGAACGCCTTATATTATTATGTGGAACAGTTATCATGTTTTATTTTTATAGTAAGGCATGTCTGTTTCTTATTTGCTCTTTCAGTAACACACTATCTGGCCAGTACATTGTTTATTTTAACTTACATCACTTTACAGGAGGTGGATATTATTTGTCTGTTCAACACTGGGCACTATTGAGTTAATGCACGTATAGGCAGACGGTTCGCGGAATGACGTCATTGCACGCATCACGTGCAGGGCCGTCTTTAATAACGAATGGACCCTGGGCAAGTGTTTGCTTGGGCCCCCTGTGCCCTGCCGCTCTCGCCCCTCACTCCCTGGTATGCAATCACGGCATCCATCCCAACGCAGTGGCGGTACTAAAGTAGAATGAATTTTATTGGGACCCCCAATTGCAAGGTTGGACTAAAGGTAGAACCCCATCTGTCGTGCAACTCCAACAATGCTTTGACAGCTGGGACTCTACCAATTTCCCATGCTTGCAGGGTTGTATTTAGCACTGAGCCATGTTAGTATGTTTGAATGTAAGCATGTGTTTGTATGGAGTATGTTTGTGTGAATGTGTTTGTATGTGGTACTGGAGTTTGAATGCAAGTGTGCATTTATGTGTAGTGTTTGTTTTTGAATGTAGGAGTGTGCTTGTATGTAGTGTTGACGTTTCAATGCAGGAGTGTGTTTTATATGTAGTGTTGAAGTTTGAATGGAGGGTGTATTTGTATTTAAAGTTGCGGCTCAGATGCACAGGTACACACTCTGACGCACAAGCAGATACACAGATACATACACTGACTACATACAGATAAACAGGCACATACACTGACAGACACACTGACGCAGGTACATATATTGACACACACACAGACACATACACTGGTAGACGTACTGACAGACATACTGACACAGGCACATATACAGACATACTGACACACAGACACATATACCGACATACTGACACACACACACAGACACATACACTGATCAACATACTGACACATATACACTGACAGAAATACTGACACCCACACACTGACAGATATACTGGCACCCACATACACTGAGAAATACTGACACACACACACA
>OW240913.1:255978201-256018195 GCA_933207985.1 Pelobates cultripes
CCTCGGGCCCCCCAAGAGAAACTGGGCCCGGGGCAGCTGCCCCGTTTGCCCCGCGTTAAAGACGGCCCTGATTAAAAGTTCCTCCAGGGCCTGGGATGTTGCATTTAAACCTTTGTGCTAAGCCTGGGACTCCTACCATGAAGTAGGGCAGAGTATTCGGAATTAGATAAGAGAGTGATTTCAGGGTTACAATCTGAAGTAAGGGTGTTTTTGACATCTCTCCTGTCTCTCTGCGGTTTGCATAGATGGGTGATTTCAGAGATTAGGTCAGATTTGGAAAACATGGTCATGGTTAGGCGTGAGATTGCACAGGGACCTCCTGTAATGTTACCTGGGACATGAGCATAAGTAACATTTCCACAGGAGAAAGTCCATCCTTTAGGGAGATAGACATGGTGATGGTAACTCATAACTTGGTGAGTTTGGTTACATTTCTTGGCTCTACAATTCGTGGTATTTATCCACAATGTGGGGCAAAACAGGAATTTAGTATTAGGGTCTCTTGAACAATTACATGAAAAAGGCCAACATAGTTCAGCAGTTATCACATTAATTGTTTTCAGTGCTTGCCTACCAAGGGAGGCTTGCCTACCACTGCGTTGAAAGCATAAGAAAGTAATTGTAGTGTTTTATGGGGTTTATGGGTATGTAGGTACTTCTCCAAGAGTGAGATGGAGGTAGGGACAGCTATAAGACAAGATTGTATGGCGTTATCAGTACTGAGGAGATGGTTGAGGCAAAAGGAGGTTAGATTAAAAACCTTTTATATCTGAATTCATATATTTCCCTGCCATGTATTATTATCTTCTAGTGTCAAGTTAGAGTAGCATATCTGAACAGAGCATACAATGGTAAAGGTTAAGAACACTTTCATGATGGTGGATTGGTAGGGTGCACTTGTTTTCAGTGGCTGGCGTGTATCCATGTGGGCTTGCCTTCCAGTTTTACATGTGTAGCTGTCGTTAGCAATACTTGGAAGGGGCCATCAAATCTTGGCTCAAGTCCTTTTCTCATGTGTCTTTATCACTACTCAATTTCCAGGTCATGGGTTTATGAGTGGTAGGACTGGAGTCTGGATCTGGAATAGAATCAACCACTTGTTTATGCACCTGCCTTAACTTCTTATGGAGTGCCTGGACATAGGTCATGTTACTATGTTGTAATTGGAGTGTCTGGGGGAAATAGAGTCCTTTCTTTGGGGCACAACCAAACAGAATTTTAAAGGGAGACAAACAACTTCTAGGACGGAGGATGAATGTCATGTTCCTGAGCAGGTTAGAGAGGAGACAATTGCCAGGGTTACTGGTTGAAACTTTATTTATCTTTTTAGATATAACAATTTACTTGAAAGCAAGATTAAGACAATATGCCACAAAAAGGATACTTTGAGAGTTAAAACAGAATAAAGGCAAAATGCACCAAACAGGATATCTTGAAGTAAATGAGTAAAGTATTTTATATACAAGTAGGTTTGAAGTTATTTCCAAGTAAATTAATAGTTTGTGGAATGTCACACTGCAGCCAGGTTCAATATGATACAGGGTTGAAATAGTTAAAGCTGGTGAGTACTTGCACTATAATATAGAACAAGTTGCTTAAAGGATTATGCAGAGTTGCAGCAGTTGAGACAGGTAAGTAGATTCCAGTATAATGAAATACGGGTTGCTTACAAGATCATGCAGTGTTGCAGCAGTTGAGAAAGGTAAATAGATTCCAGTATAATATGGTACAAGTCGCTTACAGGATTTTGCAGAGTTGCAGAAGTTGAAGATAAGAGTTTCAGGAGGATTCCGGCGACGGGACACACGGAGTCTGCATAGAGGATCAGGATGTTTTCAGGAGTCAGGATCAGAAGTTCCATGTCAGAACACTGACTTCACAGGAAACAGGTTGTCAGAACACTGACTTCACAGGATACAGGATGTTTGCAGGAGACAGGATCAGAAGTACTCCATTGGAACACTGACTTCAATATAAAGGCCATGAGACTTGGAAAATCATATGAGGCAGGTGAGAGAAACTGAGGATTGACTAGTGGTTAGGGAGGCCACTAGAGGCGAGAAACAGGAATTGCAGCAATAAAATAAAACAATTCTTGGTTGTCAGGATAGGATCCTGACAATGAATCTCTTAGAGAAGAATGCTTGCAGGAGGCATTCAGTCCAGGGTTTCCTTGTCTCTTGCATTGCCTTTGCAATTTTTGTCTTTAAAGTGCCATTTGTTCTTTCTACTTTCTCACTACTCTGAGGTTGGTAGGGGGTGTGGAAAGCCTGACTGACCCCTAGCGCTTTCATTATTTCTTGCATTATCTCTCCAGTGAAATGGCTACCTCTGTCACTTTCAATCAATTCAGGTATTACCCCGTATCTACTTACCAGTTCCTTCATAAGCTTACTTGCTGGGACCTTGGTTGTGGCTTTCGACGCTGGGTAAGCCTCAGGCCAACTCGAAAAGAGATCAATGCACACCAACATATATTCATACACTCCTATCTTAGGCAGTTAAATATAGTCTATCCGCAGTTGCTGAAATGGGTAAAGTGGCCTTGGTATGTGTTTACCTGGTGTTTTGACAGCCTGTCTGGGGTTATTTCTAGAACAAATCATGCAAGCCTGGGTGTACTTAGCTGCTACTATGGTAAACCCAGGTACCACCCAGTGGGTGTTTACTATACAGTTTATGTTCATTTTGGACAGATCCATGGGCTATCTGGGCCATCATATGGTATAGAACTTGTGCTAAACATAGTCCTTTACCTTTTCTCCACATCTTGTCATCATCAGGTTCTGCATCTTGTTTCCTCCAGAGGTCTTGTTCTTTTTTGCTTGCTTGCTTCTGCAGGCTCAACAGTATATTGTAGTAAAAAGTGTCATCAGTAAGAACAACCTGTAGGGTGTGGAAGGGTGCAGTTGGATTGCTGCTTGCTTGGCAGCTTCGTCTGCTTTGTGGTTTACTCTTGTAATATTATCTGTGATCTTCATGTGAGCTGCCACCTTGATGATGCCTACTTGAGCAGGTAGCAGGATAGCGTCCATTAGAGCACTCATGTCTTCAGAGTTCTTGATTGGAGTTGTTGCTGAGGTGAGAAAATCACAAGCCTGCCAAATAGGCCCCAAATCATGGGCTATACCAAAGGCATAGTGAGAGTCTCTGTAAATATTAGCTGTCTTACCAGAGGCCAGTTTGCACGCTTCCAGGGGCGGACTGAGAACCCTCAGGGCCCCCGGGCAAAATAAATCAAGGGCCCCCTTACAGGCCCCACCCATACTCCACAGCAAGCGCCACCCTTGTCCCGCCTCCATGCACCCTACACAATCATTAGACACAAGGAACAAAAGTGAAATAATCCCTTCGAGGCCCGAGTAGAGACTACAATTGAGGGCTAATGGGCAATGGAGGAGGGTCTTTCTCGCTGAGGCTATCTCAGTGTCCTTTAGAGAGTGTGTTAGAAAGAATCCCTTCCAAGCCCCATTAGAGACTACAATGCCCCACCCATATGATCTGCCATATGAACTAATGCCAGTGCTGCACACAGTGTGTGTTTACATTAAAAAGCCTGCAGGGACAAACTATAGACACCAGAACAACTTTATTAAGCTGCAGTGGTTCTGGGGACTATAGTGTCCATTTAATGTGAGGTAAATTAGAGATTAGTGTCACTAATAATATACTAGATTGCCTACTTACAATCAGATGAGGATGGTGATGGGCTCTGGCTGCAGTCTGGCTCCACTGGTCTGGTGTAGAACAGGATCTCTGGAGGCTGTTTGTAACTGTGGTCACAAAATTCAATGTTCTGGGAGAACGGGAAGCAGCTCCATTTTTGGGGCCTCTTACATAGCTCAAGGTCTGGGCCCCAGGGCCTGACGGTGAGTATGCCCATAAAGCCCACCCATAAGTCCACCTACATGTTCCACCCAGAGGGAGTGGAATGTGTAGGGGATGTGTTATGTGTTACTGTAGAGGATCTAATGTGTGTGCTTATGGAATGTAGTGTATAGGGATACCAGTTTGTGTAGGGGATGCAGTGTGTTTTTGTGTAAGGGATAGAAAGCAGTGTGTGTTTGTGTATAATAATGTATTGTGTGTTTCTTGTTGTGTGTAAGGGATGCATTGTGTGAATCTGTGTTTGTATGCATAAGGGATGCAAAGTGTGTTTCTGTGTATGTAAGGGATGCAGTGTGTGTGTCTGTAAGGGGTGCGTTGAGTGTGTGTAAGAGATGCATTGTGTTTCTGTGTGTGTGTAAGAGAAGAAGTGTGTGTTTGCATGTGTGTGTAAGGGTTGCATTGTGTGTTTCTCTGTGTGTAAGGGAAGCATTTTGTGTTTCTGTGTGTATAGGGATGCATTGTGTGTGTGTGTGTGCACTTGTGGTGTGAAAGAGCTCCCTGTCCTGCCCCCTGTCCTGCCCCCTGTCCTATAGAGCTCTCTCTTCCATTCCATAGAGATCTCCCCTGCCCCTTAGTGGTCTCTCCTCTCCCCCTCAACTCCCTTAGTGGTCTCCTTTTCTCCCCTCCTTTCCATTAGTGGTCTCTGCTCTCCTCTGCCCTCCTTTCCATTAGTGGTCTCTCCTCTCCCCCCACCCTCCCCTAGTGGTCTATCCTCCACCCCCCTCCCTTAGCGGTCTCTCCTCACCCCCTCCCCTAGTGGTCTCTCCCTACCCCACGTTCTCCTCCCTGTGTTCTCATCTCCCACCCTCCGTGTTCTCCTCTTCTTCTCCCCCCATAATCTTCTCTTCTTCCCCCCCCCCTGTAATCTTCTCCCTTCCCTTACCTGTAATTTTCTCTGCTTCTCCCCTTGTTCCCTGTAATCTCTTCTTCTCCCCATAATCTTCTCTTCACTTTTCCCCCCCATAATCTTCTCTTCTTCTCCCCCCCTCCCTCCCTGTATTCATGTACTCCCCTACCTCCAATCTTCTCCATACCTACCTCCCTCAATCTTCTTCTTCTCCCCCTCCCTCCTAATCTTCTCACCTCCTCTTCCTGTAACCTTCTCCACTCCCCCCTGTATCTTCCTCCCCTCCCTCCTGCTTCTCCACTCCCCCCTCCCTCCTGTGTTCTCCCACTCCCCTCTGTGTCTTTCTCCTGTAGCCTTTCACCCTCCCCCCTGTAATCTTCTCCCCTGTAATCTTCTCTCCCCCCCCCTCCCTGTAATCTTCTCCTCCCCCTCCTCCTGTAGTTTCTCCACTCCCCTGTAATCTTCTCCCCCCCTTGTAGCCTTCTCCACTCCCCCCCTCCCTCCTGTAATTTACTCCTCTCCCCACGTAATCTTCTCCCCCCTCCTTCTTTCTCCACTCCTCCTTGCTCCTGTAATCTTCTCCCCTTCACTGCCAACTTTCCTCCCCCCCGTAATCTTCCCCCTCCTGTAACTTTCTCCACTCCCCTCCTGTAATCTTCACCTCCTGTTACTTTCTCCACTCCCCCCCGTAACTTTCTTCTCCCACTCCCCCCCGTAACTTTCTTCACCCCCCCACTCCCCTCTCCCCACCTCCCCTTCCCTGTAGTGTGGCCGAGCTCCTCTCCGGTCTGCGACCCAGCGAGACTGACAGGAAGTGCACACTGAGTGTGCACTTCCTGTCAGTCCGGCCGGGTCGCGGACCGGAAAGGAGCTCGGCCATGCTACAGGGAAGGGGAGGTGAGGCAGCGCGGCAGCCGTCTAAGCGCTCTCTACAGAGCGCTCAGGCGGCTGCATCATTTACAGGGCGCCCCCTCCTATATGGCGCCCTAGGCGGCTGCCTAGTTTGCCTTATAGGAAGCGCCGGCCCTGTCTAGCCCGTAGCTCCAGGGCTAGAGTTGACTCTCGCAAGAGCGGTAACGTTGCCATGGTAACCGCGGCAACACTCTGTGCTCACGCAAGAAGGACCCAGAGGAGCTGCAGGCTGAGCTCCCGGGTCCTCTCTTCCACCCTCCCCTGCCGGCTGCCCGCACGGTGCCTGCGGACAGGGGATGGGGGGCAATTGCCCTGTTGCCCCCCTGGATCCACCAGTGAAATATACAGCCCGTGTGCCTTTTTGTCTCCCCCTGTCCCTCTGTATGTTTCTTTCTCCACCTCACTGCTCCTGTGTCTATGTCTCCCCTCTCCTTCCCAGTCTCTCTTACCCCTCTGCCTCTTTCTCCCCCTCCCCTTGTGTGTCTCTCTCCTTTCTCCCTGTCTCTCTCTCTTCCACTGTTTCTTTCTCCCCCCTTTCCCTGTGTCTCTCTCTCCCCCACATCTCTCTTCCTCTCTGTCTCTTTCTCCCCTTGTGTCTCATTCTTCCCTCTCTTTCTCCCCCAACTCTCTATTCCCCCTCTTTCTCCCCCTGTGTCTCATTCTTCCCTCTCTTTCTCCCCCCTCCCCATCTCTCTATTCCCCTCTTTCTCCTGGTCTATTCTCTCCCTCTCTGTCTCTTTCTCCCCCCTCCCCATCTCTATTCCTTTCTCCCCTGTGTCTCATTCTTCCCTCTCTTTCTCCCCCATCTCTCTATTCCCCTCTTCTCCTCCTGTGTCTCATTCTTCCCTCTCTTTCTCCCCCTCCCCATCTCTCTATTCCCCCTCTTTCTCCCCGTGTCTCATTCTTCCCTCTCTGTCTCTCCCCCCTCCCCATCTCTCTATTCCCCCTCTTTCTCCCCCTGTGTCTCATTCTTCCCTCTCTTTCTCCCCCTCCCCATCTCTCTATTCCCTCTCTTTCTCCCCCTGTGTCTCATTCTTCCCTCTCTTTCTCCCGCCTCCCCATCTCTCTATTCCCCCTCTTTCTCTGACTTGAGACACAGGGAGGCCGGCCGCGTTTCATGCTGGAGCCGCTGAGGATGGAAGGAGGAGGAGCATGTCTCTCCCTCATGCTCCATTGTGGTTCCCACATCCTGTGCTGGGAATTGTGGGAACCGCAGGGAGCATGATAGAGAGACATGCTCCTCCTCCTTTCGATACCTTCTTCCGCAGTCCCCAGATGCCGCCCCCAATCCAGCCCTGCCGCCGGGCCCCCTGTCCGAAGTGCCCGACTGGTCAGTCCGCCCCTGCACGCTTCAGTGAGTGCCTTCAGCTCAGCCTCCTGTGCAGAGCAGTGAGGTGTGAGTGGTTCATCTTTTATTACCTCATGTGCAGAGACTAGAGCATATCCAGTGTGGAAGTGGCCCTTCTCATTAGCATATCTGGAACCATCTACAAAAAACTCAAAGTCTGGATTAGACAGTGGAGAATCAGTTACATGTGAAAAACCTGCTGTCTCTTGTGCCATTAATGCTGCACAGTCAAGGCATACCTGAGCATCAGCTAACTCATCTGGTGACAGAGAATTTATAAAAATATCAGAACTACAATCACCACTCCCCTCTTTTAAATCCAGAGGAAGCAATGCAGATGGATTTAATACCATGCACCTTTTTAAAGAGACATTTGGAAGCATGAGTAGAGCACACTGCATCCTGAGACGCCTCGCAGTATGTATGTGTTTTGGCTGAACTTGTGATAGAATGCTGTTAATGTCATGTGGGGTGTAAATGGTCACCTGGTTATCTAGGACAAAATCAGTTGTTTTGTCCAGAGAGGCTGTAGCGGATCGGCAATATTAAAACCCACAAATTCCGCTGGTACATACAGTAATCCACAGTCAGCGCTGAAAAAGAAGGCAATATCCCAAATCCCCCAGTAACCGGACGAAACACTGTTCTGGGAGTCAACTGAGGCTTTATTCACAGGCTCCAGAATTTATACAATTCCCCATGCAAGGGGTTTCCTGAGTCACATCACAGGGGTATTACAGGAGTGGACTACATGGGAAACTTACTGTACAGAGCATTTCTCCCATCAGGCACTGCTGCACAAGAGGGATCCTCCCACTGGAATGTACAGTTAAGTGGATTATCCCTCCGTGCAGCAGAACCGACAATTTACATAAAAATATATGACTTTCCCAATATTGGGGTGATTTACACGAATGGACGTTCGGTAGATAGCTGGGGTCTGAGCACATAATTCGTGAGATTACCGCTCAGATCCCAGCTAAAACAACCGAACGCTGCACGAAAAACATATTCACCAACATTTACATTCAAACGACCGATTGACATACAGGGAGTAAATTACCGAAAGTCCCGAACGGCCTGGAAGTACAGCGGTGTTCGCGCCGTCGAGTAACCGTTTTCAGTACCATGCGCTCAATGACCGAACACCGCTGGAGGAACAGAGGATCCAAGATGGCCGACTGCCGTGTGGTCAGTAGTTGAACAACGGCCACCTAGGAGAGCCTCTAATTACCGATTGCAACAAGCGCCACACGTCTCTTAATGTGTGGGCTATTACAGGGTGGTCTATTCGGTTCACGAACAGCCCGCAAAGGCGCTGTTCGTGAAACAAAATGAAATACAGCTATCTGCTTTCGGCAGATAGCCAATGCAGGCAATACAATATTATACAATCACAGTACATTACACCCAGGAACATACACATCACCAAAACCATACAGGCAACCCTTAAAGCCATAGTCTCTGTATATTGTCCAAGTGGCTAGGTTTGCCACAGAGGCAGTAACAGCAGCTACTGCTCTTACACAGGAAGGGACACCTCTGTCAACATGGTCCAACCTGGTGGCAATTGGTCTCTGTTTTCCACCGTGATCCTGAAATAGAACAGTTGTTGCATAACCAACCTGCTCGGTGCAAAACAGGATGAAGGGTTTTCTGTAATCTGAGAGACCCAGTGCTGGGGCTGAGGTGACAAGCAACTTAAGGGTGTAAAAGGTTTCCTCTGCCTGAAGAGTTAAATGAAAGGGTTCATGGGTGAGGCAGTCATACAATGGCTACATGTAGATTGCTGCAGAGCGAAGCCAAGGGCGACAATAGGAGATTAGGCCCAGGAATGTACGTAGTTGGGCTAGGCTGCGTGGAGGGTTAATTGTTTAACAGCATTTTTCCTGTCTTTTGTGAGTTGTTTTGCAGCCTGAGATATACAGTGTCCTAAAAAGATAACACATGCCTGCAGTTTGGCCTTGGTAGCTTTGCACCCTGCTTGCGTTAGAAAATTTAGTAAAGACAGGGTGTGCTCTGTACAAGATTTCAGATCTGGGCAACATAACAGCAAATCATCAACATATTGCAACAACACAACATCATCTGCCCTTGGCCAAGCTTCTAGAATTTGGGCCATTGCCATGCTGTACATAGTAGGTAAATTTTGTTCACCCTTGGGTAATACACTCCTTTGTGTATTGTTTGTATTTATGTGTAAATGCAAAACAGAATTTGCTATTTGGGTGCAAGGAAACAGAGAAAAAAATGCATTAGCCAGGACAATGACAGTAAACACCTTAGAAGAAGGTGGAATCTGTGACAACAGTATATGATGGCTGGGAACATTGGGGGCAATTAATTCAGTCACTGCATTTATAACCCTTAAATTGTGTACCATACGGTATACTACTGGTTTTCCCTTCTCTTATTTCTTTTTGAAGGGATACAAGGGGGTATTGCAAGTGGGGGTTATTGGGACAATTACACCTGCCTGCAATAAGTCCTGGACGGACTGAGAAATGTCATCATCTTGTGCTGGGCTAAGGGAATACTGTTTTTGACAGGGAGGGGTGACTCCCTGTTGGATAGTCACTTTGACTGGGGGCACAGAGAGTCTGACTATGTCAGTCTTCCCTATTGCCTATAGAGAGTTGGGTACTGAGGTAAAGTCAATTGTAGGTTCTGTCACAGGGTTGGACAAGTTGAGATTTGCCAGCATACTGGCAAGTGGTATGAGAAGGTTATCTTCAAGGGGCAAATTCAAAGTCACATTACCAGTGGGACTGAACTGTATGCTGGGATTAATAGCAGACAAAACATCACTGCCTAGCAAATTAACAGGGGCATTCGGGCTGTCAAGCAATCTGGTAACAAGAAAAGTAGAATCATGAACACATCATCAGATTTCCCATAGGGAAAGATATATTTCTCCTGCACAACTGCCCCAGTGTCTAGCAGAAATGGGACTATTCTATCACCTGGTAATGTAAAATTAACAGTGGGAGAAGGTTCAGCTATGTCGGGAAAAGTTAAAGCGTGCAGGGACAATGGGTTGTCAATTTCCCATGGGGAAGCAGCAGTATCTTGTGAAGGAGATGTAAGCAGGGGCGCTGCTTTTGCATTCTGACTGTCAGGTTTGATGCAAGGAGAATATTTACAGTTTCACCTGATGAGTCCTTTTCTCCCACAGTTCCAGCCTTCTACTTGCTGGCGGCTATTGGCCTTTCTGGGAGCAGTCACAGCCATAAGGGCTCTTGGTTTCTTGTATTAGAATTAGCCTCTACCTCCATGGCTACTTTAACTGTAATGTAGTGCACAAGGGGGGGGTGTAAACCATCCATTAAACAAGTAACCAAATGTCTGATAGATAGGGGGTCTGCTTCTGAGTACTCCAGCGACTCCCAGCCTGTCTGAAGGCGGGCAAAAAAAATTTCCTCTTTGTCCTGTACAATATCAGTGAGTTTGTGGGCTAATTCTTCCACTTTTACCTTAGCCCAATTCTTTAAAGCTGTAACATATGCTTTACCCGAGGCAGGCTTCGTCCTGAACCATAACTTGGGTTTGTAGCCTTCACCAGCTTTTAGCTCTTCCCCCTGTTTGTCAGTGTATTGGGCTATGATTTTTGCCATTATAGGGACAGCCAAATCAACAATTTGTTTCAAATCTCTCCAGGTGCACTTATAAGTGGCCTGTATTGTCTAGATAGATTGTACAAGTCCCAGGGGAGCCTTTTCCACATCAGGCAGTTGCTGGATAATAGCTAACTGCTCACTAGGGGGTCCATAGCTTATATGCCTCCCATGTGTGCAGAGTGGGGCGGGGTGCTACCTGTCTTCTGGGGGTGCTAGTTGAAGCATCTTGTTCTATGGTAATGATGCAAGATTGGTCAGGCTCTGGGAGACCAGAGGCATCAGTGGGACCCAGAGTGGTCCACTATGGAGAACTATCAGGAAAGGTGGAGTGTCCTGGTACTTCCCACTGTTGGGCATAAGGTGTTAAACTGGTTGTCTAGGGAACCCACAACTTCTATATTTTTCTTCCCACCAAGGGTTAGTACATTCACATCTGGGACAAATCCAGTAAGATTTTTGAGTAACTGGATTAGTAGTGGAGACAGAGACTTGAGGGGTCTGTTTGAGACACCGCTTAAGGTCACCCTCATCTTTATCAGGGTATGGTGGTGGGTTGTATAAGGTAGTAGGGGCTATAGCTGTATAGCTGGATCCTAAGGCGCTAAAAGATTAGTAGTAGAGTACCCCATTCCTAGTGGTTTCTCTAAACCACCACATTTAGTCAAATTTACTGCAGTATCAAGCCATTTCTGGGTGACTTCAACTAAATTGTTATCCATTCACCATTCTTTATAATTGGCCACAAAATCTTTCTAAACATATGGGTCCAGGGAGCCTTCAGAAGGCATCCCAGCTTTCTTAAGAAGCTTCTTTACAGCTTTAACTCCCTCTTTGCCCTTATGTTGTTTCACTATGGTTAGGGCAGTATATTCCTCCTGAGTACTCTGTGAATTCCCCATCAAACATACTTAAATGCAAGACAAGACAAGAACGTACTTAATCAGTGTACAACACTTTGGACCACTAGTGGAATTTATTTACTGAACTTGTCTTCGATTTAAACACAGGTCAGTATACCGGTCCTGGGGAATTCTTATTCTGATCAGGAAATAAGCAACTAGGCAGATAATAAGAATAACTTGGACTGCACAGACATATTCTTTAGTAAACTACTTTCACAAGACATTCCACCAGAACATAGTATGTCCCTTTAAATGTGTTCTTGGAAAATGACAATTTTTAATTCCAAAACTTACCCGGACACAGAATAAGCACTGCTCTGAGAGTGAACGTAACAGGTAGAAAAATAAACACTTTTTCTTACCTTGCTGCAGCACTTGTTCATAGTCAGAGAAGCACAGATTCTCCAGTTCACGGATAAGTGAACATTCCCGGGTTTCGACACCAAATTTGTCAAGGATAAATCATCCTTTAATTATGTTCAGGGGAACCCAAATCAATTCAAGCGCTTGGAGAAGCAATAAGGCACACAACACATGATAGTTGTGAATCCAGAAGAATTGCTTCTAGCTTTAATTGGGGGAATTAGTTTTATACAGTGAGGGATATGTGCTTATGTGCAAAACATATTTACTGTTTTTTAAACAGTCATAGGAAAGGAATGCAAGAAGAATATTTCTAAATGTCGAAAGATAAGCAGTTTACAGAAGTACTCTGGTGGGGGCTAGTTGTTGTAAGAAAGAGAACTTAATGTAGACAAAGTTAATTCAAGCATAAAGCATTACATAAGTCCAAGTTAGTCAATTTTAATATAGGACAGCCATTTATGGCACCTACACGCTGGAGCCTTGGAAACAAGGTGCATTCCTTCACAATATCCTATTTTATAATCCTACAAATAACTTGTATATTTTCATACAAAACAAATACATGGATTATTTTATTCACAATTAATTAAATATGTTCTAGTACAGCATTCTGAAAATAAGCACCAATTGTACATGGAACTTGTAATTATGACCCAGGTCTGCGCTGATATATTTTATAAGCCCCAAAAGCAACATTATAGCAATGTTGCACTCACAAAAATAGAAATTCAAATAGTAACAGAGTTACAAAATGCCTCATGGTAATAAACTTTTATATGGGATTTCATCATCTCCATTGCAATTAAAATGATTTACAGAGTAAATATCTGTAGAAAAAAAAAAAACTGTGCAAAACAGTGAATTCTTTAATGTATCAATTCCAGCTGAAATGAGAGACTTTCTACTGTCAAAGAATGATTAAAGTAGTGAGATAAAGCAAGTTATATAACTGCATACAGAATAGCACTTTGAGTTCTCAAACTGCATTTCAATGAACATTGCACACCTAGGAATTTCATATCTTTTTAGATTGGTTACATCGCAGCATTAATGTTAAAAACGACTAAATGTTATTATCTTTTTTTTTTTTATCCAAATAGAGGTAATTAGCATATTTCTTATATATTGCAACTGCATGGGATATTGAGTATAATGTTGTAGGACAGTGTGTTTCATGCTGATCACTCACATAAAAGATAATTTCTTAATTCAGTCTTTGTGATTTAATATGTCACGTTCTTGACAGAAGACTTTAGAACACAATAACTGACAATATATTGTTTGTGGTTTTATTATTCTCAGAACAGTCACTGTTTGTATATTGATTGGAGT
The DNA here is from genome assembly GCA_933207985.1 of Pelobates cultripes. Classification (NCBI taxonomy): domain Eukaryota; kingdom Metazoa; phylum Chordata; class Amphibia; order Anura; family Pelobatidae; genus Pelobates; species Pelobates cultripes. The sequence continues at coordinate 255,991,414 of OW240913.1, forward strand.
GCAATATTCATATTCTTTCTTTAATTTAATATCATAACAAAGAAAAACACATCCTAATTGCAGATCTGTTATTGTTATGCATTAAAAATGACTGCTGAGAAGTTATCTTTCGTGCCTCAGTGAGAAATTCTCAGGAAATTGATTTGCTTTGGGTTTACAATCTGGCATTGTTCATGCTCTAAGCAATAATCAGTTTATCAAAAATGCATAATGCAAACATGTTTTGGCATTTCCCTTTAATTGATATGCATGGTACATTATACACACTGTAGACACAGTGTAAACTTTGCCACCCAACTATATGTCAAAGGCAGTTAGTACGGTTTACTAGTTTTATATATATATATATATATATATATATATATATATATGTGTGTGTGTTTGCTGTATTAGATTTTTGTGACATAATATATTTTATGAATCATGTTTAAGACATAAATGCTGTAATATCTCTGTTAATGATGTTAACTGTGCATGAATAAACATGACTTAACTAAGGGACTGTGAATTTCCATTTCTCCAGCATAACCTTTTTTGTAAACAGAGTGTAGCGGAGCTGCAATATTAAATCCCAAGATCTCCGCTGGTGCAGAAGGTAATCCAAAGTAAAGTGCTGAAAAGTAAGGCAATATCCCAAATCCCCCAGTAACCGGACGAAACACAGTTCTGGGAGTCAACTGAGCTTTTATTCACAGGTCACAGTATTTATGCAAGTCCCCATGCAAGGGGTTTCCCTACTGACATTTCAGGGATTGTACAGTAAGGGACTACATGGGGGACGTAACAACCCGGACATTTCTCCCATCAGGCACTGCTGCACGGGAGGGATACTCCCACTGAAATAAAGTGGATTATCCCTCCGTGCAGCAGAACTAACATTTTACATAAAAATACATAACTTGTACATTATTCGTCTTACATTACCGAATGGCCGTTCAGTAGATAGCTGGGGTCTGAGCGCACCTTTCGTGAAAGTACTGCTCAGATCCCAGCATAAATAACCGAACGCTGCACGAAATACACTTTCACATCATGTTCTCCTGAAAGTACCGAACACTGATGGGGAAACACAATATTGAAAGACCGGAGCTCCCGAACGGCCTGGAAGCCCAGCGGTGTTCGCGCCGTCGAGTAGCCGATTTTAGTTCCACGCGCTCGACGACCAAACACCACTGGGTGAACAAAGGATCCAAGATGGCGGCCCGCCGCGCGGTCAGTAGCCGAACAACGGCCACCTAGGAACTTAATTAACTGCTGATTGCAACAATGTTGCAATCGGCTAATGGGAGCCACACGACCCTCTGTGTGTGGGCTCCTGTTCGGTACTTCACGAACAGCAGGTAAAGTCCCTGTCCATGAAATGAACATATGAATGCTAGCGGCTTTTGGCCGCTAGCATACGAATGCTCTATGATATAAAATTACAGGCATACATTTGAATACAACAGTCCAGCTGCTTGTACAGACAACCTTTGCAGGTACAGCAATGTGATCAAAAGTGGCTAGGTTTGCCACACAGAGAAAAGAGATTGATTTAAGGACTGCAATTAGAGATGTTACTTCTCGTTCAACATAAAAATTTGGAAAAAAAATAACATCATCTTGCAGTATTTCAGAGACTCGGTGCATTTCAGGACTGCCCTCTGGGGCTCCAGCCAAAGTCAGCTCACCCCAACAAAGTCCTAACAATTATTTTAAAAAAATTTAAATACTGTGTAAATTTTAAATTAAGTAAAAACATGTTTGTGCTAGTATTAGATCTGGATTGTAACAGCCTCTTGTCAGGGGTGTTGCTCTGGAGGAGCCTGATAGTTAGCCATTCTTTATAAATTGCTGAATTAAAGGGACACTCCAGTCACCATAACAACGTAATCTAAATTAAGTTGTTATGGTGCTATGAGGGCCCTGGGCACACTCTTATCTTAAGGGGTTAAACAGTTCTCATCTGATGCTCTTAGCCAATCAGTAGCTCCACATTCATAACAAGGTACATTTATTTTCTATCAATGGGGAGCTACAGATTGGTGCAGAGCATAAGCCGATGCTCTAAGGCAGTCAGTGATGCCCCTGCATTGTGGCACTCTGTGCTTTCTGAAACTCTGATTCAGAAGCCAGATTCTGCCTGGTAGACCTGCAGTTTGGCACTGGAGACACACTTTGGAATTAAGCCATTTAAGAATGGTTACACATATTATGGTAAGAGTGTACCTGGGGGGCCTCCTGGCACAATAACAGCTTCATTTAGATAAAAAATTTCATATAAGAGAGTCTGTTAGATAGAAAAGTGATGTGCTAAATATATTAAAAAGAAAAACAAGCAAATAAAAGCGCTAAAACTGTAAAATAAGTGATACAATAAATATAAACCAATATATAAAAGGTAAAGCAGCACCTAAAAGTGCCTAAGCTCTAAAAAACATCCTGAGAATACAAATAGAAAAAAGGTGTGCTATACCTTTAAATTTCAAAGTGCAGACAGGTGCATCAAACGTGTCAAAAGAGTGCAAAAAGTGCATACAATATGTAAACAAACTTAACACAATATACCATATGTGCACATTTGCAGGTGGGTATCGTGAAAACCAGCTTAAAAAAAATAATGATAACTTCCAAGAGACAATATTCCTTAGTACTCCACATAGAGTTAGGACTTGTGGTACATACAAAAAAAAGCACAGAAGAACAAACATAGTATAATACTGTATAAGGAATGAGTATTGAGAGAAGAAATGGAATATGACTCACAAAGGAAGAGCAGTGGAAGTCTGCTCTAACTTATCCAGCTCGTAGTCCACAGACAAGGACTCCTAATTTTCACGATACCCACCTGCAACCTTGTCTGTGGACTACGATATAATTTAGGCAGCCAAAAACAACTGGCAAAGGGTGATTAAAGCAGATATAAATGGATAGCAACTTCATGAATCCGGTGTGGCTATTATATTACCAGTTTTTGTGTAAGTAATTTTATGACATGTAGCATATCCATAATTTGTTATTCAATGCACTTGCTTCTGAATTACCATGTTAGAGTGGGCCCAGGTGATTTGTGGGAGTAGAGAAGTTCAAATTAAAGACACAATAAAAATATGCAATAAATGTTAAGCTAAGTAGTATCCCAAAAATATCAGCCTGGGAAGAATCCAATAACTACATTGTGTTTGACTTTGTCATATTTATGTCTGCAATTTAACAAACTGTACATGGGCTGGTTGGAAAATATAAACATTTTTGGGGAATGAAACAGAAATGATGGACAAATAAAATATTTTTTGTGCTGCTAATTCTTGACTATTTATCCTAGTAGAATGCATTTCAGCTTTTTTTTCCAAATTCTTATCGGATCTATGTACACTGGGGAATGGCAATAATAAATATTATATGCCATGACAATTTACTACTGAATGGACAATTATCACTGATGAATCCACAGCAAGATGCTGGTTGAAGCAGAGCCATGTTGTATATCCTACAAACTTTTAACCTTCACCACATTAAGGGGTTTTATTTATTTTTGGCTTTCATCCTCTATTCTATTTGTTTCCTTCTATGATAAAATTATTGTTTAATTAATATTTTTCTTAACTTTTGCTGTTTGTATACTGTCAGAAAACTTACCGTTCTCTGTCTAGCCTGCTCTCCTGGGAAGGTTCCAGAGTTATTAGTGCTATTGTGTACCTGTTCTTTGAGACTCTGTTTTTTTGTGTACTTCTCCTAGCCTGTTTACTTCATGTTCCAGTCTTCTGTCTTGTCACACTACTAGATGAGTATTCTAGTTCCTGCTTGTTTACCGACATTACTCTTCTCTGTGCTCCTGACTCTTTCCTGTCTCAACTATGCCTTGGTTTTGATATTCCTTGTACCTGTATCTGATACTGTGTATTTTATATTTGTATTTTTCATTTTTTATATTTTGTTCCTCTCTTGGTCTGTGTCCTTCTCTTCATTTAGTACTGTTATTTAATAGTTCCACCTTTATGTTTGCCCAGATATTCTAAGGTCTGCAAGTACACCTCTTCCTATCCTTCTGTCTTTGCCTTTGTTAGGTTTGGTGCCACTCACATTGCTGAGGATCTTCTAGCCAACCTATGCATATACATATCTGACACATACAGCAAATATGCATGTTATAACACTGGGATATATTGTTGTGGAGTTCTTCCCATCATAAACAACCAATCCCAACTCCCTTAGAAGAATAACATACCTCATTACAATTAATCACTAACCTGAATACCATACCACTAACATGCTCAGCCTCACAGTGTGGTAATTGCAGTAGTTGCCTTCATCACAAATGCAGAAGTGCCGTTCAGCAGTCATGCGGCAATATATCTGACTCCTGCGACATCTTGGTGGACGCGGGCCACTGTGGATCCACACCAATATGTAGCCCCACGCCCACCCACACTACTGACTATGTCGACATGCGTGTGACATCACGTAAAGGACGCACACACGTTCTGGGGTCAAAGGCCGGGTGTGGCCAATCGGATTTGAGGAAGACTTATTTAAACTCCTTTTTTCCCCTTTTACTCATTGCCCTGTCATGGTTTCCATTAGTGGTTGTCCAAGAGTGTGTTCCTGAGCGTTTATTTCTGGTTATTGACTTTGGCTTTGTTTCGACTTCTCTGTATTCTGGTATCTATGAATTTTGGCTTTCCCTCATCGTTGTGTCCTATCCTGTATCCCCGACCTCGGCAAGTATTCTGACTATTCTTTGGTACGTTAAGTCCGGCCATTCTAAGGCCCAGAAAGACGTTACCTTCTAGTCCTAGGTGTGATACAGTTCTACGTGCAGGATCAATTGGTAATCCTGACAACCTCCAATGTGGAGGTCAAATCTTAATTTGGCCAACTTAATCTCCATTCTATATTTATCTTCCACTTGACAACGTTCAAAAACACTCCATTATTCAAGACCTTGTTCCGTGTCTAGGAGTGTTTACCTTCACACTGGGTGGTAGTATATTTATTCTGTTCTCTAGTTTCTCACTACTTGGATTCTGGAGTAGACATTGAATTTCCTTAGTAAACCTGGACCAGTCTCAGTTGTTTTATAGCCTAGTGTTGAATTAATAAGTGTACACATACCACGACATGTGTCAGAGGTATTGTGGAATTGAAATTAAATGTTTACTGTCTAGTCACTACTTAGCAGATGTGACTCCATCTTGTAACAGAAGGTAAAAATACACATTTACATTTCTTTTCTATATATATTACACAATATATATATATATATATATATATATATATATATATATATATATATGAAACCAGAGGGCTGCACTCACCTGAACATGCATAAATGGGGTGCTACTGGGGGCCAATTTATACAATGCACAAGATCCAGAGCACTCACCTAACCACTAAACAGCAACTTCAATGTCGACAGATTTTATTAGTTTTTTTTAAAAACACCTAAACTAGGCAAAAATAATGGGGGTTTAGTTACATTATATGATCATACATTGCATAAGCCTGCCACAACGTCACAAAATCTGTCAATATTGAAGTTGCTGTTTAGTGGATAGGTGAGTGCTGAGTGCGCTGGATCTTGTGTATTATATAAATTGGCCCCCAGCAGCACCCCATTTCTACATGTTCAGGTTCAGCCCCCTGGTTTCACACACACACACACATATATATATATATATATATATATATATATATATATGTACGTATGTGGGTGATATATGATATATAGTTATATCTAGATAGATAAATAGATACCTATATATACTAATCATATAAGTATGTTTAATCTATACAAATAGTACTTGCATTAATAATTTGAATATATTCATAGATAAAATGTCATTATTATTGTAATGTTATAACCCAACACGCAGAATGTAAACAGAGACAGATGAAAAGGTCCCTAAAACAGTCCTTAGATGGTCAAGGGAAGCCAGAAATGCACAGATACGTGAAACAAAGCCAAGTCAGGCAAGCCAGAAATATGCCAATACAAGAGACAAAGCTGAGTCAGGGGAGCCAGAAAACAGTGTAGTCAAGAGCAAGGCGAGTCAATATCAAAAATACATGAAAAAGAAAAAGAATGAGCTATTGGGACACTAGTGACACTAGGAACAACAACAGGGGACTGTGCCTTGGGCAGACTGAGATTAATCACGCCCCCAAAAGGTGCAAGTGTGCTCTATTGATTAGAGCTCCTCTGACATCATGACGCCAGCACGAGTGCACCACGACAGAAAATGGGACTGGTGCACAGCTTCCGGAGTCCATGAGGCTGACTGGAGCCTCGTGCTGTGTGCAAGTGGCAGTCTGCCAAATCTCAGCATCGACAGATCGTCGAACCGCTAAAATAAGTACAAGTGGGCTTACAATTATTAAAACTAATATTAGCTGAATGTGTGTAAAAGACAGGTATATATCATAAATATTAATGACACAGACACATAGCTCCAACAATAGTGTAACTGAGAAAACCCACAGGTAGAATTATCAAAAAGAGATACTCCCTAAGTAATTAATTTTACTTTTCAAATTCAATGGGATTTCTACAAGATGCCATTGTAACAGTAAGTCAAACAAAAGTCCAGATGCATCAAAAAGATGCTTTATGATATGAAAATATGGGTAGACTGGGTAGACTGGTAGTCTGACTTTTTTGAAAGTATGACATTCATTTAGGATGGATTGCCCATAAAGAAAAGATAATTTGATGTCATTTGCATCACAAAATTTAATTAGCCCCTTAGACAAAGTGATAGTTGAAATTAGTGATGAATTTATTGTGCTGCAACAACGCCATCTACTAATCTATTGACAATCATTAGAATAAGGTACCCCCACCTAATCCCATTGGGCATTTTAAATTTGTGATGTAAAGAAATTCAAGATAAGGAATTCTTTAAAAACGAGAACAAAAAAAATTAAAAAATAAATAAAACAAATCCAGGGTTGGATCCCAAAGGTGGGATGCAACATTCAGAAGATCATCAAAGCGTCCGATCAGACCAGACAAAGGAACGCACTCTGAACACACCTAACACTCTGTCTTTCCAACTGAATTCTGGGACTTTGAGTAGAAATATAGAATGGTTCTGTTCTTACTAGCAAATAAATTTAACAAATTCTCTCTCTAAACATTCTTGCATTCACCATTTATTGGATTATATCTACAATCTACAAAATAATTTTCTATAAACTGGTTTAATTTAATTTAAGTAATTCATTTTTACTAAAAGCAGAAATATACTTGGATAATGCTGATCAGATTTCAAATTATTGAAAACATATTTAGCTGAGGGTAAGTAAGTCCCCCCACCGCGATCACCGGGTAAGTAAACAAAAACCGGAGGGCGTACAATTATGTCCTATTTTAAGCGGCTCTAAACATATACATACATATACATATACATACACGGCCACGTACACTGTCTAGGTGTATTTTACTATCTATATATATATATATTAATATCAAATTACACGTAGACTGATCCTGATTAAATATATATATGATTATTGTTATATATATTTATATAGAATATAAAAAAAAATAATATGTAAATACGTTAAAAAATTAAAAAAATAATTAAAAAAAAATAATTAAAAATTATATAGATGTGTGTTATTTCATTCTAACTGTATTGTGATATATATATTTATATCAAAATACACGTAGAATGAAAATATATACGTATATATCACTATATATATACCTATATATAAATAAAAATATTTTTAAAAACGTATATATATATACACATATAGATTCACATACATATACATATATATATATATATATATACACACATATATTAATTCTACATGTATATTTATGTAATATATTTACATTATTAGGTATCTTAATTAATTACAATTAGCGGGACCTGCCTGACAACCCATGCCGAAAGTAAAGGGAATTTAATTTGCTAGCACTATATTTAACCCTATAACTTTCCAAGACACCATAAAACCTGTACATGGGGGTTACTGTTCTACTCGGAGACTTCGCTGAACACAAATATTAGTGTTTCAAAACAGTAAAATGTATTACAACGATGATATCGCCAGTAAAAGTGATGTTTTTTGCATTTTTCACGCACAAACAGCATTACACGGACAATATTATTGCTATGATACTTTTTACTGTTTTGAAACACAAATATTTGTGTTCAGTGAAGTCTCCCGAGTACAACAGTACCCCTCATGTACAGGTTTTATGGTGTTTTCAAAAGTTACAGCGTCAAATATAAGGCTTGCGTTTCATTTTTTTCACATTAAAATTCGCCAGATTGGTTAGGTTGCCTTTGAGACCCTATGGTAGCCCAAGAATGAAAATTACCCTATGATGGCATACCATTTGCAAAGTAGACAACCCAAGGTATTGCAAACAGGGGTATGTCCAGTCTTTTTTAGTAGCCACTTAGTCACAAACACTGGCCAAAATTGGCGTTTTTTTGCATTTTTCACACAAACAGATACTAATGCTAACTTTGGCCAGTGTTTGTGACCAAATGGCTACTAAAAAAGACTGGACATACCCCATTTGCAATACCTTGGGTTGTCTACTATTGCAAATGGTATGCCATTATGGGTGTAAATTTCATTCCTATCTGGCGAATTTGAATTTCAAATGTAACGTGCTATATTTGACCCTGTAACTTCCCAAAGCGCCATAAAACCTGTACATAGGGGGTACTGTTTTACACGTGAGACTTTGCTAAATACAAATATGTGTATTTTATTGCAGTAAAAGCAAACAGTATTATGACATTGACAGTTAAAATGTCATGTGGAATTAAATTTTTTTTACAAAATCTTATTTTCTCCCATTTTTTTCATATTAAATTATGTTTCACAGCTAAATATTTGATATTAAATGAAAGCCCCGTTTCCCCTGAATAAAATGATATATAATAAGGGTGGGTGCATTTACTATGAAATAGGTGAATTACGGTTGGACAGACATGTAGCACAAATGCCAGGTTTTTTGGCTCTGTCCTTTAATGTTAATTATTTATCACAACAAATTCTATTTTTAGAATCAGTTGTAATTAATATGTGAAATACTTTAATAAATATACTCCAGGGGCTGTAAGAGTTAAAATAGTAGGTAACTCTCCACTTTAAATCAATTAAGGGGAAACTATGCCAAAATATCAAATTTTAATATTAATAAAAGTTATTAAATAAATTTTATAATTTTAATAAAATGTTATTTTTAATATTGTTACCCCATAAATATCCTCACACATGCATGGGTTTGACATTCACTTGTAGCCAGGTTGGTAAGTGTGTTATGGACAGTTAGGAAGTGTCTATAGATCTGCACTATCCTACAAACCACCTATTCCAATAATATCTCTTGTAGCAAACAAATCTATGGTTGCTGACATGGTTAGATCCAAAAGTTGGTCTTGGCTTCTTCAACCACTGGAACCAAATGAGTAATTTTCAACAGTATGGACATATAGTATGTAGTGATGTACCGAACGGTTCGCCAGCGAACGGTTCCTGGCGAACATAGCATGTTCGCGTTCGCCACGGCGGGCGAACATATGCGCGGTTCGACCCGCCCCCTATTCGTCATCATTGAGTAACTTTGACCCTGTACCTCACAGTCAGCAGACACATTCCAGCCAATTAGCAGCACAGCCTCCCTAGCAGACCCTCCCACCTACTGGACAGCATCCATTTTAGATTCATTCTCAAGCTGCATGCTTAGTAAGAGGAGGGAAAGTGTAGCTGCTGTTCATAAGATAGGGAAAAGCATAGCTAGGTTAGGGATAAAGGTATGCTTTTTTTGGATTTTTTTTTTCTATCTAATGTAAATGCACTTAGTTGTCTGCCACTGCTGCCAGCTTCTGTGTCAGGCTCACAGTGCCCATTTCCCCAGTCAGTGCCACCAATTACATCTGGTGTCACAATAGCTTGGATTTAAAAACAAAAAACTTTTTTCACTGTTATAGATTGAATAGCAGTCAGTTGTCTGCCACTGGTGCCAGCTTCTGTGTCAGGCTCACAGTGCATACTGTGCCCATTTCCCCAGTCAGTGCCACCACTTAGATCTGGTGACACAAAGCTTGTATTTAAAAACAAAAAACACTGTTTTCACTGTTATAGATTGAATAGCAGTCAGTGTCCTTAAAGCTGGTGTGTTACGCTAACAGTGGATACGGTGCCCAGTGCCACCACTCACTGGTGTCTTAATAGCCTGGATTTAAAAACAAAAAACTTTTTTCACTGTTATAGATTGAATAGCAGTCAGTGTCCTTAAAGCGGGTGTGTTACGCTAACAGTGGATACGCTGACCAGTGCCACTAATTAGATCCTATGTCACAATAGCTTGGATTTAAAAACAAAAAACTTTTTTTACTGTTATAGATTGAATAGCAGTCAGTGTCCTAAAGCGGGTGTGTTACGCTAACAGTGGATACGGTGACCAGTGCCACCACTTAGATCTGGTGACACAAAGCTTGGATTTAAAAACAAAACACTTTTTTCACTGTTATAGATTGAATAGCAGTCAGTGTCCTTAAAGCGGGTGTGTTACGCCAACAGTGGATACGGTGACCAGTGCCACCACTTAGATCTGGTGACACAAAGCTTGTATTTTAAAAAAAACAACCACTTTTTTCACTGTTATATATTGAATAGCAGTCAGTGTCCTTAAAGCGGGTGTGTTACGCTAACAGTGGATACGGTGACCAGTGCCACCACTTATATCTGGTGTCACAATAGCTTGGATTTAAAAAAAAAAAACACTTTTTCACTGTTATAGATTGAATAGCAGTCAGTGTCCTTAAAGCGGGTGTGTTACGCTAACAGTGGATACGGTGACCATTGCCACCACTTAGATCTGGTGACACAAAGCTTGTATTTAAAACAAAAAACACTTTTTTCACTGTTATAGATTGAATAGCAGTCAGTGTCCTTAAAGCGGGTGTGTTACGCTAACAGTGGATACGTGACCATTGCCACCACTTAGATCTGGTGACACAAAGCTTGTATTTAAAAAAAACCAACCACTTTTTTCACTGTTATAGATTGAATAGCAGTCAGTGTCCTTAAAGCGGGTGTGTTACGCTAACAGTGGATACGGTGACCAGTGCCACCACTTAGATCTGGTGACACAAAAGCTTGGATTTAAAAACAAAAAACTTTTTTCACTGTTATAGATTGAATAGCAGTCAGTGTCCTTAAAGCGAGTGTGTTACACTAACAGTGGATACGGTGCCCAGTGCCACCACTCACTGGTGTCACAATAGCTTGGATTTAAAAACAAAAAACTTTTTTCACTGTTATAGATTGAATAGCAGTCAGTGTCCTTAAAGCGGGTGTGTTACGCTAACAGTGGATACGGTGACCAGTGCCACCACTTCTATCTGGTGTCACAATAGCTTGGATTTAAAAACAAAAAACTTTTTTCACTGTTATAGATTGAATAGCAGTTAGTTATCTTCAAGCGGGTGTCAGGCCTACAGCCTGTGCTCTGCACAACTGTGCCAGTGCACATTGCCACTCATATCTGGTCTCACAGTAGCTTGCACGCATAGTACCACTAATCCCAACAAAAATGACAGGCAGAGGCAGGCCACCCCGCAGGGGCCATCGTGGTCGTGGTGCTGTGATTCCCTTTGGCCCTAGAATAATGCCCAGTTTTCAGAGGCCACGTACCCTGAACTTGAAAAGTTCTGAGGACATAGTTGACTGGCTAACACAGGACACCCAATCTTCTACAGCCTCCGCTCAGAACCTTGACGCACCATCCTCCTCCAGCTTAGCTTCAGGCACCTCTCAAGATACCACTCACCCGCCTGCCGCCACCACCAAAACTAGCACCACAGCCGCTTCGGTTGGTATGTCAGAGGAGTTATTCACACATCCGTTTGAAGAAATGAGTGATGCGCAACCATTATTGCCAGAGGATGTAGATAACAGGGATATGTCTCAGGCAGGCAGCATTACACACATGGACGTACGGTGTGATGATGATGATGATGTTGTACCCGCTGCTGCTTCCTTTGCTGAGTTGTCAGATACAAGTGAAGCGGTTGATGATGACGATGCGTCCATGGATGTCACGTGGGTGCCCGCTCGTCAAGAAGAAGAACAGGGCGAAAGTTCAGATGGGGAGACAGGGAGGAGGAGGAGATGAGTTGGAAGCAGGGGGAGGTCGTCGCAAGGAGCTAGTGGCACAGTCAGACAGCATGCATCGACACCAGGGGTCAGCCCGACAGCACGCCAATCAACGCATGCTGTGTCCACCACCAGAATGCCGTCATTGCAGAGCTCAGCAGTGTGGAATTTTTTTTGTGTGTCTGCCTCTGACAACAGCGATGCCATTTGCAACCTGTGCCAAAGAAACTGAGTCGTGGGAAGTCCAACACCCACCTAGGTACAACTGCTTTGCGTAGGCACATGATCTCACATCACAAACGCCTATGGGATCAACACATGAGTACAAGCAGCTCGCCTACTCTAAGCCGCCAGCCTCCTTCTGGTCCAGCATCTTCAGCCACGTCAACCACTGCTGTCCTCCTGGTCCCCTCTCAACCATCCGCCACTCCGCCTCCCGCCTTGAGCAGTTCACGCTCATCTTCCCACAGTCATGTGTCTGTCAAGGACATGTGTAAAGGATCCTTGCATACGTGCAGCGATGATCCTTGCAGCTTCTCCCGAAATCCCGCTGAAACAGAGTGATTATAGCTTCCAATTCCCCAAACATGAGTCGAGACTTCATGAAGGGGTAAAACGATCTGCTTTACTGTGGGCTACCCGCCCGGTACTTATGCAGGTCTTCCACCTGGTGGACACTCCCCTAGGGGACCAGATGGAAGACTGGGACAGAAGTAACACAGTAGCCAATCACAGTGGCTATAGGATAAACACTCCCCTTTACACAAATCACTCCCTCTTTCCCATCCTGGAGATAATTAGATTAAGGTAGCAGAGAGAGACGTAATTATCTCCAGAAGGCAAGAAACATGCATTTTTGTATTTAGCAAAAACAGAATAAAAATACATAACTTTCTTTTTATATAACATAAACTTTAAGTTCCACACATCCCCAGATAGCTTGGATCTGAGTGCATATTCTAGGCGAATAGCGCTCAGATCCCACGAACACAGGTCCCAGAATCGTCGACTGAAGTTCGACTTTCCCTGGCCGTTCGCGTGTTTGTAACCGATTGCCAGTCCTCTATTATAGCTATCTGGGGTCGATCACTTTCGCATAGTTTAACGCACGAATGAAGTATTATCCCTTCATTCGTATGGTTCCACCGTATGAACGAGGTTGGGTGAAGGTAGCAGCGGCGTTCGACAAAATATGTCGCTGAAATCAGTTCCAGGGAATCCTCACCATTTGCCGCAGTGCGTTCGACAAAACCAAAATGGCGATTGCCACGTGTTCGGGAGGTGAACGTGGACCACCCGCTATACCAATTAGTTTGTGGTTAACCGCAACAGTCAGGGTGGTCAATGAGTGCCACACGACCTCAGTGGGAGGTCGGTGGTTCGGTAGTTTGTTCGCATTATTTGATATTTTCACGAAATCCTGTTGTAATGCTCCAAATAACCGAACAGGCTTGTTCGTGCAGGTTGTGAATAGGGAATTTCGTTACACAGCTCCCCCTTAGTCCCATGGAACGGCATACCTGCGTAGACCCTAACGGGTCGGCTAAGGGATGTCCGGTAGCCCAGGAAGAACAAACAAAAACAAATATTACTTTTCCAGTTCCGTTTGTCGGGACAGGCCATCAGCATTGGCATTCTGTTTCCCGGGGCGATACTGCATTGTAAAGTTGTAGGGTTGCAGCGCCAAGCTCCATCTGAGTAGTCTGGGGTTGTCGCCAGCTACTCTGTTAAGCCAAATTAAGGGGTTGTGGTCCGTCAGCACTGTGAAGGAGCGCCCATACAGGTAGGGTTGTAGCTTCTTAAGTGCCCAAACTAATGCCAGACACTCTTTCTCCACAGTGGCATAGCTGACTTCTCGGGGTAGCAGTTTTCGGCTCAGATACGCTACCGGGTGATCCATGCCATCGTCTCCCACCTGGCTCAATACTGCTCCCAGTCCAAACATTGAGGCATCTGTGTGGACGAGAAACCTTTTAGTATGGTCAGGTGCCGCCAACACAGGAGATGCACTTAACGCAGCCTTGAGTTTCTGGAACGCCTCCTCACACTCAGGGGACCAGATTACCTGTCGGGGTAGGGACTTTTTGGTGAGGTCTGTCAAGGGTTTGGCAAGGGCACTGTATTCCGCTACAAACTTCCGGTAATAACCTGCGGTGCCTAGGAACGCCATGACCTGGGTTTTTGTCCTGGGTTGGGGCCACTGGGTAATGGCCTCAATCTTAGCGGGCTCTGGTCTCTGTTTCCCTGACCCTACTCGGTGGCCTAAATATTGGACTTCAGCCATGCCCACGTGACATTTCTCAGGCTTCAAGGTTAGCCCTGCATTCTGAATGCGGTTGAGCACTACTGAGATGTGCTCCAGGTGGGCTTCCCAAGTGCCACTGAAGATAGCTATATCATCCAGGTACGCACAAGCGAAGCCCTGAAATCCCTCTAGGAGCCGGTCCGCCATCCTTTGAAACGTAGCTGGGGCATTCTTCATCCCAAATGGCATAACCTTAAACTGGTATAGGCCAAATGGGGTGACAAATGCCTATTTTGGAATGGCCCCAGGCTCCAAAGGGATTTGCCAATATCCCTTGCACAAATCAATAGTGGTCAAATAATTCCCCCCAGCCATACGGTCTAGCAGTTCGTCTACTCTGGGCATGGGGTAGGCATCGGTAACGGTCCGATCGTTTAACTTGCGGTAGTCCACGCAGAACCTTGTGGTACCGTCTTTTTTAGGAACCAGGACAACTGGGGAAGCCCAGGGGCTTTGGGACGGTTCTATGACCCCCAGCTCTAACATGTCCTGGAGTTCTGTTAACATGCTTTCCCGTACTGCCTCTGGAATTCGGTAAGGCTGCTGCCGCAGGGGTAACTGGCCTGGGGTCTCCACTCTGTGGACTGCCAGGGTCGTATACCCTGGGGCTGCTGAAAACATGCCCCCAAATTCCTTTAGCAGTTGGGACGCCTGAGCTTGTTCCTCGGGCCCTAATGCTGGACCCAACTGTACCTGGTCTACTCCTGTGGGTTTCTGAGGAAGCATATCTGGTAAGGGGATATTCTCGCTATCTTCATATGCTGGAGCGCATACTGCGGAGACCTCCTCTGGTCTCTCAAGATATGGCTTAAGCATATTTATATGAAAGGACCGCCGGGTCCTTTCATCGGAACAGTCTGCCACAACGTACGTGGTATCACTGATCCGCTCTATTACCGTGTAGGGGCCCTGCCAGGATGCTTGCAACTTATCTGTTTTGATGGGTTTAAGCACTAGGACCTTCTGTCCTACTTCTAATATACGGTCTCTAGCTCCTTTGTCATACCAGTGCTTCTGTCGTTGTTGGGCGGCTCGCAGGTTCTCCCGAACTGTTTCGGTCAGCGCCTGTAGTCGGTCCCTCAACTCTAACACAAAGGAGACTATAGGGGTACCTGCTTGTTCTATATCACCTTCCCAATGTTCCCGTACCAGATCCAGGGGTCCCCGGACCCGTCTCCCGTATAATAGCTCGAACGGGGAGAATCCGGTGGACTCCTGTGGAACTTCCCTATAGGCAAAGAGCAAATGAGGGAGGAACTTTTCCCAATTCCTACAGGTCTCTGTGAACGTGATGAGCATTTGCTTAAGGGTGCCATTAAAGCGTTCGCAGAGGCCGTTGGTTTGGGGGTGATAGGGAGAACTTAATATGGGTTTTACCCCACAGCTCTGCCAGAGCTGCTGGGTAACCACCGCGGTGAATTGGGTTCCCTGATCTGACACTATCTCTCTAGGGAATCCCACCCTAGTGAACACCTGAACTAGGGCTTCCGCTACCGTTTCTGCATGTATATTTGACAGGGCTATAGCTTCGGGGTAGCGGGTAGCGTAGTCCACCACAGTAAGAATGTATTTCTTACCGGATGGACTGGGTTTACTGAGTGGCCCGACTAAATCGACTGCCACTCGGAAAAATGGTTCCTCAATAATGGGTAGGGGACGTAGTTTTGCCCTGGGGTGATCCCCTCTCTTCCCTACCTTTTGACATACTTCGCAGGTCCTGCAATAATCCTGCAAATCTCTAGTGACCCCTGGCCAAAAAAAGGACTGGGTGAGTCTGTCTCTCGTCTTTTTAATGCCCAAGTGACCTGCTAGGGGAATATCGTGGCTAATCCGTAACAGTTCTACTCGATACTTACGGGGCACTATTAACTGTCTTTTTTCTACCTGGCCCGCTCCTGTCCCTGTTCCCCCAGTCACTCGGTACAGTAACCCCTTTTCCCAGCTAAACCTTGCCTGATCTCCGTCTCCCTGGGGTTGTTCTGCCTCCCTCCGATACCCTTTTAAAGTGGGATCTTCCCGTTGGGCTTGCTCAAAGTCTTGAGGTGTACCCCAGTAAGAAGTGTGGTCAGGGGAAATCGTCAGAGGGTTATTGCTCACCTGGTCATGGGTTGAGGGGGAGGCTTCCATAGCTCGGGATTGCTGCCGGGTGGTAACAGGTAGTGCTCCTTCGATACTGCAGGCTGCCAATTGGGACGTCAGGCATCCTAGATCGTTTCCCAGTAATACTTCCGCGGGCAAATCTGGCATGATGCCCACTTCCACGGCCTTGGCCCCTGAACCCCAATCAATGTGAACCCGGGCGGTTGGTAACTTGTGAATTGCCCCTCCGGCCACCCTTACAGCAATGGTGCGTCCGGTGTGCTGGGTCGGGGTGACTCGGTGTGGCTGAACCAAGGTAATCGTAGCTCCACTGTCTCTTAGTCCCCGAGCTTCTTGCCCATTGAGCTTTACCGACTGGCGATGATGCGCCCTGTTATCCCCAGCCGCTTGGACAGGGTTCACCTCATGCAAGGTGGCCCAATTTTCACTATGGCTACTGGGTGTCTCTTGGGTCAGAGGGTTGTAATCCTCCTGCACACAGTGTGCAGCTGCTTTTGTTGGTGGTATCGGTGCCCGCCCCCAGCGGTCTGTAGTGCGTTGTGGGCAATTAGGTTTGATGTGCCCCACTTGTTTGCACCCATAACACATTGGAGCGGTCTTTTGGTACCCCGGGGTTGTGGTATTGCCCCCTGGAGGTGGTACCCTCTGGGGCATAGTTGGCGGGGCAGAGGCAGGCCGCTGGCTCTGGACCCCTCGGTTGCCATCCATCCGCCAGCTCTCATGAAATTCATCTGCCAGCCTTGCTGCCTCTTCCACCGTTTTTGGCTTTCTGTCTCTGACCCAGTCTCTCACCTCCGCTGGGGTATAATCAAAAAATTGTTCCAGTAATAACAATTGTACGGCATCCTCTAGAGTAGTTGCCTGATTCCCCTGCATCCAATTACTGGCAGCGCGTTGCATACGAAATGCCCACTCCGTATATGAATCTTTTCCTTGTCTTCTGAGAGCCCTGAACTTCCTTCTATGGGCTTCAGGGGTTACAGCGTACCGGGCTAACAAAATCTCTTTTATCTTGTCATAGTTTTGTATATCCCCATCTGGCACAGCTCTCAATGCTTCGGCTGCTCTTCCTGATAATTTGCTACCTATTACCCAGTTAGCTCTTTCCAAATTTTCTAATACACATTGTCTTTCAAAATCTTGCAAGTAGTTATCAATATCCATCTCACCTTCCACGAAGCTTTTAAATGCAGCGTAGTTAATTTTCCGCTGCCGCCCCATTGTAGATCCAGATAGCGACATTATATCCACTGGAGGTGATCTGTCTCTGGCTTCTCGTGCTTCCCTGGCGTTCTGGGACTCTGTAGCTTGTGCCAAGATCTGTACCACGATCTCTGGTGCCGGGTTAGGTCCTACCAGGCTGAGTCTCCATCTCACATCCCTCTGGAACTCTGATTCCTCTGTATTCGCCATTTGTGGTTCGCCGGTTTGATCGCTCTCCAGTAGTTCGGCTATTAACGTGGCTTTCGGTTTGTTGCTTGCCACTATGCCTCGAGCTTCCAGCAGTTCCTTCAGTGTAGTTCGTTTCAACCGTTCGTATCTATGCGCCATTCACTGCTTGTTTCAATTCGTTACGTCCGTTCGGGAGGAAATCCCGCCGCTTGCCACCAGTGTAAAGGATCCTTGCATACGTGCAGCGATGATCCTTGCAGCTTCTCCCGAAATCCCGCTGAAACAGAGTGATTATAGCTTCCAATTCCCCAAACATGAGTCGAGACTTCATGAAGGGGTAAAACGATCTGATTTACTGTGGGCTACCCGCCCGGTATTTATGCAGGTCTTCCACCTGGTGGACACTCCCCTAGGGGACCAGATGGAAGACTGGGACAGAAGTAACACAGTAGCCAATCACAGTGGCTATAGGATAAACACTCCCCTTTACACAAATCACTCCCTCTTTCCCATCCTGGAGATAATTAGATTAAGGTAGCAGAGAGAGCCGTAATTATCTCCAGAAGGAAAGAAACATGCCTTTTTGTATTTAGCAAAAACAGAATAAAAATACATAACTTTCTTTTTATATAACATAAACTTTAAGTTCCACACATCCCCAGATAGCTTGGATCTGAGTGCATATTCTAGGCGAATAGCGCTCAGATCCCACGAACACAGGTCCCAGAATCGTCGACTGAAGTTCGACTTTCCCTGGCCGTTCGTGTGTTTGTAACCGATTGCCAGTCCTCTATTATAGCTATCTGGGGTCGATCACTTTCGCATAGTTTAACGCACGAATGAAGTATTATCCCTTCATTCGTATGGTTCCACCGTATGAACGAGGTTGGGTGAAGGTAGCAGCGGCGTTCGACAAAATATGTCGCTGAAATCAGTTCCAGGGAATCCTCACCATTTGCCGCAGTGCGTTCGACAAAACCAAAATGGCGATTGCCACGTGTTCGGGAGGTGAACGTGGACCACCCGCTATACCAATTAGTTTGTGGTTAACCGCAACAGTCAGGGTGGTCAATGAGTGCCACACGACCTCAGTGGGAGGTCGGTGGTTCGGTAGTTTGTTCGCATTATTTGATATTTTCACGAAATCCTGTTGTAATGCTCCAAATAACCGAACAGGCTTGTTCGTGCAGGTTGTGAATAGGGAATTTCGTTACAACATGTTTGAGCGTAAGAAGACAATGTCAGAAAGTCACCCCCTTGCCCAGCGTCTGACTGCTGGCTTGTCCGAACTATTAGCCCGCCAGCTTTTACCATACAAGCTGGTGGAGTCTGAGGCGTTCAAAAAATTTGTAGCTATTGGGACACCGCAGTGGAAGGTACCCGGCCGAAATTACTTTTCGCAAAAGGCAATCCCCAACCTGTACCCAATTGTGCAAAAGGAAGTAATAGCATCTCTGGCACACAGTGTTGGGGCAAGGGTCCATTTGACCACTGATACCTGGTCTGCAAAGCATGGTCAGGGCAGGTATATCACCTACACTGCGCATTGGGTAAACCTGCTGACTGCTGCCAAGCATGGAATGCATGGCTCTGCAGAGGAGTTGGTGACACCGCCACGACTTGCAGGCAGTCCTGCTGCCACCTCCTCTACTCCTCCTACTCCATCCTCTTCCATAACCTCCTCGGCTGAGTCCTCTTCTGCTGCTGCGTCTTGCTCCACATCAACGGCACCCCCCCAGCTCCCCAGGTACTATTCCACATCCCGGATACGGCAGTGTCACGCCGTCTTGGGTTTGACTTGCTTGAAAGCAGAGAGTCACACCGGACAAGCACTCCTGTCCGCCCTGAACGCACAGGTGGAAAAGTGGCTGACTCCGCAGCGACTGGATATCGGCAAAGTGGTTTGTGACAACGGAACAAATTTGTTAGCGGCATTGAAGTTGGGCAAGTTGTCACATGTGCCGTGCATGGCACATGTGTGTAATCTGATCGTACAACGCTTTGTGCATAAGTACATAGGCTTACAGGACGTCCTGAAGCAGGCCAGGAAGGTGTGTGGCCATTTCAGGCGTTCCTACACGGCCATGGCTCACTTTGCCGATATCCAGCGGCGAAACAACATGCCAGTGAGGCGCTTGATTTGCGACAGCCCGACACGTTGGAATTCAACACTCCTAATGTTCGACCGCCTGCTCCAACAAGAAAAAGCCGTTAATGAATATTTGTATGACCGGGGTGCTAGGACAGCCTCTGGGGAGCTGGGAATTTTTTTGCCACGTTACTGGACGCTCATGCGCAATGCCTGTAGGCTCATGCGTCCTTTTGAGGAGGTGACAAATTTAGTCAGTCGCACCGAAGGCACCATCAGCGACATCATACCATTTGTTTTCTTCCTGGAGCGTGCCCTGCGAAGAGTGCTGGATCAGGCCGTAGATGAGCGTGAAGAGGAAGAGGAAGAGTTGTGGTCACCATCACCTCCAGAAACAGCCTTATCAGCATCGCTTGCTGGACCTGCGGCAACGCTGGAAGAGGATTGTGAGGAAGAGGAGTCAGAGGAGGAATGTGGCTTTGAGGAGGAGGAAGAGGAGGAGCAAGACCAACCACAACAGGCATCCCAGGGTGCTCGTTGTCACCTATCTGGTACCTGTGGTGTTGTACGTGGCTGGGGGGAAGAAAATACCTTCATTGACATCAGTGAGGAGGAGGAACGGGAAATGAGTAGCTCGGCATCCAACCTTGTGCAAATGGGGTCTTTCATGCTGTCGTGCCTGTTGAGGGACCCTCGTATAAAAAGGCTGAAGGAGAACGACCTGTACTGGGTGTCCACGCTACTAGACCCCCGGTATAAGCAGAAAGTGGCGGAAATGTTACCGAATTACAACAAGTATGAAAGGATGCAGCATTTGCAAAATAAATTGAAAAGTATGCTTTACACAGCGTATAAGGGTGATGTCACAGCACAACGGGAATCTAACAGGGGGAGAGGTGGAAGTCATCCTCCTCCTCCCATGACCACGCCGGCAAGGACAGGACGCTTTAGAGACGTGTTGTTGATGGAGGACATGCGGACCTTTTTAAGTCCTACGCATCGCCACAGCCCTTCGGGATCCACCCTCAGAGAGCGACTCGACCGACAGGTAGCAGACTACCTCGCCTTAACTGCAGATATCGACACTCTGAGGAGCGATGAACCCCTTGACTACTGGGTGTGCAGGCTTGACCTGTGGCCTGAGCTATCCCAATTTGCGATAGAACTTCTGGCCTGCCCCGCTTCAAGTGTCCTGTCAGAAAGGACCTTCAGTGCAGCAGGAGGTATTGTCACTGAGAAGAGAAGTCGCCTAGGTCAAAAAAGTCTAGATTACCTCACCTTTATTAAGATGAATGAGGGATGGATCCCGAAGGGACTGACACTGGGCGATACATTAGATTAAAAAAGGCCTGATGAGATGAGCTGCCTTGGGCTAAAAATGGTCCACACGCTGCTGTATTTTAGCTCTGAATGCCTGTTGACTTGCGTGACTGATCCGCCACCAACTTGGGTTCAAGCCACCATCTTTTAGGGCACTTTCTGCCTGTGAAAAAAACATCAGTTATAGATTGAATAGCAGTTAGTTGTCTCAAAGCGGGTGTGTGTCAGGCTCACAGTGGATATTGTGCCCAGTGCCACCACTACCCACTGGTGTCACAATAGCTTGGATTTAAAACAAAAACTTTTTTCACTGTTATAGATTGAATACCAGTTAGTTATCTTCAAGCAGGTGTGTCAGCCCTACAGCTGCAGTGCTCTGCCAGTACCAAGCCACCTCCTCTACTCCTCCCTACCCATCCCTCTTCCATGTAACCTCTCGGGTTGAGTCCTTCTGCTGCCAAGCGCCTTGGCTCCACATCAACAACGATAGGGACGAATAAAGTGATTAAATTCCATAACACAATAGTACTAAACACACCACTCCTATCTGGTGGCACATTAGATTGCACGCGCAGTGCCCCAAATTTGTTGTGATCTGTGAGTAAGGTAAACGCTTGTCATACAAGTAGGTTGCAGCTATTTGAGGGCCCACACCACCGCTATGCACTCCTTTTCAATGGCAGTGAATATACTTCACTGTGCAAAAGTTTACGGCTTAGATAAGCCCCGGGCTGCTCGCCACCATCTGCTCCGACTTGGCTCAGTACTGCTCCCAATCCAAGCATAGAAGCGTCTGTATGGACGAGAAAGTGTTTAGTTGGATCAGGAGAAGAAAGTACAGGTGATTTAATGAGCGCCGTCTTGAGCTGTTGGAAGGCCTGTTCACACTCTGTGGCCCATACTACTATCTTGGGGAGGTTTTTACACGTTCCTATATGGCACTTACTGGGCTTTAGGGTCAGTCCGGACTCCCTAATCCGGTCTATTACGGCTCCTATGTGGGTCAGGTGTTCGGGCCAGGAGCTGCTAAAAATGTTCATACCATCCAAGTAGGTGTGTATCAGTGTGTATCAGGGATCCTTTGGACAGGTGTCAATCCATATCTGCCAAGTGACCCTATGTAGGGGGAACAGTCTCTATTCTGCTCTGTGTCAGTGTGTATCATGGTCTCTGAGGACAGGTGTCAATCCATATCTGCCAAGTGACCCTATGTAGGAGGAACAGTCCCCATTCTGCTCTGTGTCAGTGTGTATCATGGTTCTGAGGACAGGTGTCAATCCATATCTGCCAAGTGACCCTTAAGTGTTGGGGTAACATTCCCTATTCTGATCTGTGGCCAGTGCGTATCAGGGCTCCGAGGACAGGTGTCAATACATATTCGCTAAGGACCCTATGTAGGAGGAACAGTCCCTATTCTGCTCTAAAGTCAGTGTGTATCAGGAACCTTAGACAGGTGTCAATCCATATCGCTAAGTGTGACTCGGATGTAGGAGAACAGTCCCTTATTCTGATTCAGGTCAGTGTGTATCAGGGATCCCTTGTATGAAAACAACCTACATCTGCCAAGTGACCCCAGCAAGTGCGCGCCTGATGAGATGAGCTGCCTTGGGCTAAAAATGGTCCATACGCTGCTGTATTTTAGCTCTGAATGCCGGTTGACTTGCGTGACTTATCCGCCACCAACTAGGGTTCAAGCCACCAGTGTGTACTTTATAAATGGCTTTATAAAGCAGTGTGTACTTTATAAATGGCTCCACCTGCCACCCGTACAGCAACACAGTCTCCAGTTAGGAGGACCAACCAAGCATCTTCTTCCATCTGCCTGTTACAGAAATTACTGTCGTGTACACCCACCACCGATGGGGAGACGCCGAAGGTATTAAACTGGATAAAAATAGTACTAAACACAATTACTCCTATCTGGTGTCACACAGCTTTGACCAAGCAGTGCCCCAAATTCTGTGTAAGAGGACTCACCAAGCCTCTTCTTCCATCTCCCTGTTACAAAAATCAAAGCCGTGTACACGCCCACTGATAGGGAGACGCTGAAGGTATTAAACTGATAAAAATAGTACTAAACACACCACTCCTATCTGGTGTCACATTAGCTTGACCGCCAAGAAAGGCCCCAAATTTGCAGTAAGAGGACCCACCAAGCCTCTTCTTCCATCTCCCTGTTACAAAATCAAAGCTGTGTACACGCCCACTGATAGGAGACGCGGAAGGTATTAAACTGATAAAAATAGTACTAAACACACCACTCCTATCTGGTGTCACATTAGCTTGACCGCGGAGTGCCCCAAATTTGCAGTAAGAGGACCGACCAAGCCTCTTCTTCCATCTCCCTGTTACAAAAATCAATGCCGTGTACACGACCACTGATAGGAGACGTGGAAGGTATTAAACTGATCAGAACAATACTAAGCACACCACGCCTATCTGGTGTCACATTAGCTTGACGGCGCCGGTGCCCCAAATTTGCAGTAAGAGGACCGACCAAGCCTCTTCTTCCATCTCCCTGTTGCACAAAATCAATGCGTGTACCGCGACCACTGATAGGGCAGCGGAGGGTATTAAACTGATCAGAACAATACTAAACACACCACTCCTATCTGGTGGCACATTAGCTTGACCGGCGGTGCTAAATTTAATTAAGAGGACCCGATAAACCTCTTTCTTCCATCTCCTGTTACAAAAATCAATGCCGTGTACCACGTCCACTGATAGGAGACGCGGAAGGTATTAAACTGATCAGAACAATACTAAACACACCACTAATAGGTTTCTCTCCTGTATGGCTCCTCAAATGATGCTTAAGATTAGAAGCGGCTGAAAAGCATTTCTCACACAGGTATTAAACTGATAAAAATAGTACTAAACCCTCCACTCCTATCTGGTGTCACATTAGCTTGACCGCGCAGTGCCCCAAATTTGCAGTAAGAGGACCGACCAAGCCTCTTCTTCCATCTCCCTGTTACAAAAATCAATGCCGTGTACACGTCCACTGATAGGAGACATGGAAGGTATTAAACTGATAAAAATAGTACTAAACACACCACTCCTATCTGGTGTCACATTAGCTTGACCGCGCAGTGCCCCAAATTTGCAGTGAGATGAGCGACCAAGCCTCTTCTTCCATCTCCCTGTTACAAAATCAGTAAGTGGGCCTGATAGGAGACGCGGAAGGTATTAAACTGATCAGAACAATACTAAACACACCACTCCTATCTGGTGGCACATTAGCTTGACCGCGCAGTGCCCCAAATTTGAATTAAGAGGACCGACCAAGCATCTTCTTCCATCTCCCTGTTACAGAAATCACTGCCATATCCATACAAATTGTACAGAATGTCCAGGATAGTTTTCCAGGGACAAATGTTGTCGCCTGTTGAACGAGGTGACCTTGCTCGGGTCCCAGGTGTACGGTTCCTAAAATGGCTGCCATATACACGTCCACTGATAGGAGACGCGGAAGGTATTAAACTGATCAGAACAATACTAAACACACCACAAATAAGGTTTCTCTCCTGTATGGCTCCTCAAATGATGCTTAAGATTAGAAGCGGCTGAAAAGCATTTCTCACACTCCGAACAAAAATATATTTTTTTAACATTCTCTCCACTTTGAACGAAATGACGTTTGGGAAGAGATTAACATAATTAAACACAGGCAGTAAAAATACAGTTTTTAGCCATACCCTGTAACTTTAAAACTACACATCCCATCTTCATAATTACATATTTGGAATCAGCACACTTAAAACATAAACATAACCAAAAAATCAGCCAAATCCATCCAGGGGTTAAAAAGTTAGCTGGAGGTCCCTTTATGACCGACTGCAAGCACATTTTCCTGCCCAAAACAGTTCCATAGATTTGGGCTGTGAGGTCGGTCTATTTCAGGCTGAAAAAACGACTAAGTCCCATCGCGAATGGGACTTAGTCTCTGCAGCTGAAATAAGGCTGAAAAAAACGGCTGAAAAAAGACTAAGTCCCATCGCCGAATGGGACTTAGTCTCTGCAGCTGAAATAAGGCTGAAAAAAACGGCTGAAAAAAAGACTAAGTCCCATCGCCGAATGGGACTTAGTCTCTGCAGCTGAAATAAGGCTGAAAAAAACGGCTGAAAAAAAGACTAAGTCCCATCGCCGAATGGGACTTAGTCTCTGCAGCTGAAATAAGGCTGAAAAAAACGGCTGAAAAAAAGACTAAGTCCCATCGCCGAATGGGACTTAGTCTCTGCAGCTGAAATAAGGCTGAAAAAAACGGCTGAAAAAAAGACTAAGTCCCATCGCCGAATGGGACTTAGTCTCTGCAGCTGAAATAAGGCTGAAAAAAACGGCTGAAAAAAAGACTAAGTCCCATCGCCGGATGGGACTTAGTCTCTGCAGCTGAAATAAGGCTGAAAAAAACGGCTGAAAAAAAGACTAAGTCCCATCGCCGAATGGGACTTAGTCTCTGCAGCTGAAATAATTTCCCATTTACTGAACCAAGTGGGAAATAGCAAGGCAGGCACAAAGGGTTTGCACCAGGTCTGGGGACACAGGGGACACCGTCTTAAAGGGGCCGTGTCCCCAACAAGTCTGGGGACACGGCCTTAAAGGGGCAGTGTCCCAATCTTCCTGATGTCCCAAAAAAGGTGTTTAAAGGGCCAGCACCAGTCACATAAAGAGTCCATAAGCCCCAATATGCCCACCGACAGTCTTAAAGGGCCATACACACCAAATAAAAGTGCATACATTTTCACAATCTCCCAGGGGCCATAGTCATGCGGGAGGAGGCTGGCAAAGAGGCTTCTCCACAACCCAGGGAAACAGGGCAATTTGCCATTTAAAGGGCCCGTTACAAATAGCAGTTTGTAACAAGGTGTCAATCCATATCTGCCAAGTGACCCGATGTAGGGGGACCAGTCCCTATTCTGCTCTGTGTCAGTGTGTATCAGGGGCTCTGAGGACAGGTGTCAATCCATATGTCAAGGTGTCAATATGTCATATGTCAGGTGTCAATCCATATTGATTGTGATTTAGGAATGTTAGGTGATTTCTGCCCTTTATGGATTAAAACCAGACTCTGTATCAACTGTGTAATTTTCCATGGGAGTTTTGCCATGGATCCCCCTCCGGCATGCCACAGTCCAGGTGTTAGTCCCCTTGAAACAACTTTTCCATCCCTATTGTGGCCAGAAAGAGTCCCTGTGTGTTTTAAAATTCGCCTCCCCATTGAAGTCAATGGCGTTTCGGGCGGTTCGCCGGTTCGCGAACATTTGCGGAAGTTCGCGTTCGCCGTTCGCGAACCGAAAATTTCGGGTTCGCGACATCACTATTAGCAGGTAACAAAGAAAAGATATTGACATTAGCAAAATCATTGCAAGTAATCAGTAGTTTTATCAAATGTTGCCATTTTAGAAACCATATGAGTCTACACTGATCCATGCACACATACACATGTTTATAAAATAGGTGAC
>OW240913.1:256020398-256043390 GCA_933207985.1 Pelobates cultripes
ATATGAAGGGATGATAGGATATTAATTATTTTAGTCCATATGGGGACATTGTATTCAGTTCAAAGATCCAAAATGTCTCTTTCCGTAACAACATCTTTCTGCGACCCCCGCTTTATTTAAAGAGTCAGTGGAGAACCTGCACATGTACATTAAGGACACCCCTATGCTGATATCCAAATTACAGAATCTATCTTATGATACATCATCACCGGTCCTTATTACCATGGACGTCAGCAGCCTCTATACCATCATCCCGCATGATGTTGGTATAGAGGCAATGAGACAAGTCTTCACACAGTCTTCAGTCTATCGGGGCAAAGTTATAACTATGTATATATGTATAGCATTGAGCAAGGACTTGAGCTTGGAGACGGCTGTTCTGGGTTCTTTTATGTTCACATCTCTTATGGGCTTTTTCTTTATCTTTCAGCACGGCATTTCTTTAAAATTGGATGCTAGTTCTGTTAACTCTGCATGTTACATCTGATATGTTATGAGTAGACGGACTTGGCAGATGCCTATTTTCATTTGTGGTAGAAAAAGGACATTTTCACTTCCGTGCCCTTCCATTTGGTCTCAGACAGATTTTTTTACTTGTAGAAATATCTCCTTTATGGAATAACCTCTGCACAAGTTGTTACAAAGAGAGTATGTACATGATCTTCCTAACTAGAAGGTGTCTTCTATACATAGATACTGGGGCTTAGTAAATATAGCACTTTGGTGATTCTGTTTTGGCACTTGGTGTTTTTATTACTACACATCATTTGGTGTCTGTTCCGTATTTCCACAGAGTGTTTGGCGTCGCTGCTTAACCAAAGTAACTAGTTACGTCTGCATACAGCACTTCCAGGTATTCCTCGCTGGCACATGCACACAAGGTCAGGGGACATGCCAACACTCCGGTCCACTTCACATGCGGTGAGTTATTTTCTTTTTCTTATGGGGTATATATTACAGTATTGCTGGTTATTGTGGTATTGTCAGTTCATCCTGAGGAAAGCCCCGGACGAGGGCTGAAACGTTGGTGTGACGATGTTATGACAGCTATTTGAATAAAGAGATTCCTGTTTCACTTTTTCAAGTCTGTGAGTGCAAGCCGCTTTTTTCATTCATTTATATTTAATGGCTCTGGCTTGTTAGCACCCGGCGTATATACAACAGTTTGGCCTGAGTGCAAGGACGGATTTATATATATATATTTATATATATATATATATATATATATATATATATATATATATATATATAATCCAATTTTTCAGGATTCTAATAGTACACCCCCTAATGTGGCTTTAAGTCAGTCAACAGCTTAATTTTACTCTCCCTTATTAAATCTAGAGCACCACAGTTTGAAATTAGACTATTATCTCTAGGTCTAATTAGACCATATGTTATTTGGGAATCTACCTTTTCAAACCGATGTACTCTTTTACATTTGAAAATTGAGAAACTCTAAGCTACCAACTGAAATACTACCACTATTTTAATATTAAATGGATAGGATCATTTAAGGGTAATACATTTTAGGCAACACAGATAAAGCCTTCTGGTTTACCAATTGGATAATTTATACATCTATCCTTCACTATCAAGTGTTTACTTCCTCGTTAAGTGTTATATGTTGCACTCACCTTTTATTAGCCTATCTACTTATTAGTACCCCAGAGGAATCTCTCTGAGGAGAAATTCCTTATTTTCTTTATTCTATCTTATGTTTCTAGGGTTCATGCCGAGAGTGAGTGGGCACCACTCATACTGACCACCTCCGTTGGGAATATTTCTCAGGGGATATTAGTCATTTTTTATATTGCTTTTATTTGCATGCTAACATCTAGTGAACATTGTAGCCAAATAAATTAAATGATACATAGTTTTTTTCTTCTGGGGAAATGGTGTAATTATTAAAATACTTTCTTAATTTTAAATTATTGTTGGTATTATATAAAATAGTAAATGTATTACATCCTCTTTAAGTATTATTTTATAAAGCGTAGATATACATATTACTTCTTTTCAGTATTTCTCCTGGCTTAGCCTTAATCTACGGAGAAATCAACTTTAACTCCTCTTTGGTTAGAAAAATACCTTCTCTGACCAAAAATAAAATACTTGAAGAAGCCAAGCATCTAAAAAAAACACTTGGTGATTTTATACTGCCATTTTTTTGTAATTTCAGTAGCAAAAAATTAAGATAGTTTTGTTTTAAATATTACTCATCCTCTATCCCTCTCCATGGTGCTGATTTGGACGACATACTATTATTCCAGAAAAAAGAAACACATGGAATAATGCCATTTGTATTACTCTATAATGCAAAAATAACCAGATGGTTAATCAATCATTTACAGTGTATTCTTCCCTCAACAGTTACACATGTTAGCTGCTGCTAAAATCAGTATTGCTAGGAAGTCATTTTAAACATCTGTGATATTTACTATCATAGTTTTCCCAGCATAAATGTTGCCTTTTCACAATCCTGAGAAAAATAACTAGTGTTAAGTCTTTCAATCCTATATAAAGGCCTTCCCTACAATAAATACTTAGTCTGCTAGTAAACAGCATTTTTGGTATAACTGCCACTCTGGCAGTAATTGCATCAGACTCTATTAAACTGAAGCATATGTTTTTTATTTGAAAGTTGGTTTGGAATATTTAATTAATTTTTTCTTTATAATAGACTATTGCAAATAAGAGTGAAATGCAGCCAGTTGCTTTAAACTTGCATCTTGCTTGGTGCCCCAATGCAGTTTGATTTCATTTCAAACACTAAGATTAAAGACTGAATTAGTTTATTTACATAGCATTTAACATGTAATTTTATTTTTATCACGGATGAAAAATTAGTCTAGTTACTTTTTATTGGTATTTCCTCTTGACCATTGTACCAAGCTAAAATATGTTTGTTTTTTAAGTGGATATTGAATATTTAATTAAACCTCTGGTATAATTAGATTGCAGCTTCTTTGCAGTCATATTCCAATTAAAAGAAATCTTACTTTGCAATTCCAGACAAAAGCACATAAGGATGGTTTCAATTACTAGATATAAACTATATCACTGGTTTTTATCTCAGATTTTTTTTTATCAATCAGAAACAGTATTGTTATTCAAGTATGTGGTAAATATTTATTTCAATTAATTGACTGCAGACCATGCACAGCTACTATTCAAACCACACACAGATACATTTTAAAAGGTAAATGAAACAGTACAGTAGGAAATGTAAAATACTCTAATATGTATCTTTTAATAAATATGAAAAGAGAAAACAGTAAGTATAATTATTTATATGGTATTTGTTAAAGAATACCTATGAAGTATCTAGTACAGATTAATTAATACACTAAGGGGTTTCTCACTTATATCAGCTCAAGAGAAAGACAATATATTTGCACAGGTTAAACCTTCAAACAGACAATCTCCTTCTCTATATATACAATAACCATTTCTATGGATTGTAATGAGGGAAATGTATCACAGTATAAACACACGAAAATAGTTACTTGCGCATCCTAAAATTGTTAGTATAGAAGGACTCGCCTAAGTGGTTTGTTTCGACATGGCAGGTGAGCTTACAATCTAATGGCTAGTGGTAGGATACTAAAAACCTCTAGTTATATAAATATGCATAGTGATTTTGGATAGTGTGCAAGTAACTCTTATCTTTGGTTTTTATTAAATGTTTTGGGGTTGATGTGCACTATGGTCTAATTTTCAGCAATGTTTGGCTTATTTTGTTAACTATCTTCATCTGTTTTTTTATTTCCCTAACCAGCAGTTTTAAACATAGAACATTTCTTTGACAAGTCATGAATTTTACCCCCACTTTTTATGATGGAAAAGTGACAAAAATTTTACCACCACTGTAAATTTAATAGACTTCTGAATTACAATTTCTGTGAAAAAAAATGTGCTCAAAAGAAAATTGTCATATTTTAGATCACTTCAATAAATACTAGACATGGACATTCGTTTTTGTAGGAATACGATTTAGTCTGAAAATTTGTGTTTTTTCATATTCGTTTACTAAAACGTAAACGAAAGTCCTGTGTACGAATTATAAACTAAATGAAAGGGCAAATGTCGAATGCATTACCTTTTTTTTTCTGTTCTTTAATTTATATTATTTTATTATTATTATTTTATATTATAGCAAAATTCCGTAACGCTGTATAATAGACTAACACTGCAAAAAAAAAAAAAAAGCAAGGAGGGAGCCGGCAGCACTACCAGCACCCGCCATGTAATAAAAATTAACCATTCCTACTCCCCCCTGCATTAAAATGTATGGGGTCACTATGACCCCCATATTAATAAAAGGGAGGTTAAATCTTCCCGCATGGTTAAATCTACTCGCGGGAATAAAAGGGGATAAAAGGAAAGGTTAAATCTACTCGCAGCATGTCGCTTAAACAGCAAGCATCCACTGGCATTTAAAACTGGATATCAATCTGTATGGGGGTCACTATGACCCCCATATTAATAAAAGGGAGGTTAAATTCTCCTGCATGCCACTGGCTGCTCGCTGTCATTTAAAACTACTATTGACGGGCAGCTATTGCTGCCCAGTCGCTAGTGCCATAAGGGGGGACATGGCACAGAGACATTAGGTCACCCCCTTTAATTAATTAGGGTACCCACATGCCGCTCATCGGTTAGGACCAGGGTGGACATTAGGTCCCCCCTTTTATTTAATTAGGGTCCCCACCCGCCGCTCATGGATGGTAACCTACGGGGGACATTAGGTGTCCCATCCCATTTACTTAATTAGGGTCCCCACCCACTACTCATGGCAGCTGTGTGTGTGTGAGGTGAGTCAGTCTGTGTATGTGTGTATGTGTGTGTGGGTCACTTTGTGTGTGGGGGGCTCAGTCTGTATGTGTATGGGTCAGTCTGTGTGTGTGTGTGTGTGGGAGAGTCAGTCTGTGAGGGTTGGTGGTTCAGTGTGTGTGTGTATGGGCCAGTCTGTGTGTGGGAGGTCAGTCTGTGTATGTGGGGGTCAGTCTGTGTGTGGGGGGTGAGTCAGTATGTGGGGTGGGTCAGTCTGTGTGTGTGTTGGGGGGGGCAGTCTGTGTGTGTATGGGTGGGGGAGGTTCAGTCTGTGTATGTGGGGGGTCTGTGTGTGGGGGTGAGTCAGTATGTGGGGTGGGTCAGTCTGTGTGTGTTGGGGGGGGCAGTCTGTGTGTGTATTGGTGTGGGGGAGGGTTCAGTCTGGGTATGTGGGGATCAGTCTGTGTGTGGGGGGGTTCAGTCTATATGTGTATCGGTCAGTCTGTGTTTGTATGGGTCAGTCTGTGTTTGAATGGGTCAGTCTGTGGGTTTGTATGGGTCAGTCTGTGTAAGTGCCTGAGCTTCAAGAGAGATACCTCTCATCTCGTGACCTCCCCTATACCCGATGGATAGGCAGCCTTCTCAACCACTACAGATCTGATTGTACCACACCCTTCCTGCAAGGTAAGATCAGGGAAAGGGGAATATTATTATTATTATTGTTTAAAAAAAAAAAAAAAAAAATTATTAAAGTAAAAATTGTAAAGCCCTTCCCTATCAACACCCCCTTGATGGGCATGTGTCTTCAGGGGCGCAAACCAGTTTTTGCACCAGGGTCCACTCTACATTAGTTCTGTCTCTGTGCAGCAGCTTCCCCGGCACACAAGCTCTGCCCCTGCATGGAAGATCACCTCACTGTAGGCAAGCTCCGCCCCCAATCTCTGACAGACACACACTGACAGACATACAGACATTCTGACAGACATTCAGTGACAGACACACACTCTCTGACTGAGACACACACTGACTGAGACACATATACACACACACACACACACACATGTTTTCACACACTCACAAATTGCTATTTTTATTTTTATTTAAATCCACCCAGCCTCCCTACCTTTGGGAGAGCTGAGTGGATCTTTCCCTGGCATTCAATGTGTCTTCTCTCAATCTTCCTGCAGTTTCTCTTTGCTCCCCTGTGCACCCTCTGTAGTGATGCCGGGCCGGAGTGACGACATGCTCCCCACGGCTGCCGGCTTTAATAATGTTTCCTGCATGGCTTAGCAAAGGGCTGACAAATGCCAGATGCCAGGACGAAATGTCTAATTGCCATGGCAAACTGGCGCCTAGGATTTGTCGAGCCCTGTGTGTGTATATATATATATATATATATATATATCTATCACACATACACACACACACACACATATATACATGTTTTATAACTGCCCCCTACTTTTGTCACTGGCCCCTTATGTGCCCCCCCCAAGTATGAATCCTGGAAAAGCCACTGATCACCCGCGGGTCATGTGTGGGGGTGCGGTGAGGGGCACTATGTCCCCCCATTTTAGTTAATTGGGTTCCCCACTCATTGCACTAGCGACTAGGCAGCAATAGCTGCCCAGTCACTAGTAGTTTTAAATGACAGCGATCAGCCACTGTCTGATCGCTGTTTAGGCGACATGGGATGCCGTGAGTAGGGGCCTGCGGGAGGATTTTACCCCCCTTTTATTAATATGGGGGTCAAAGTTACCCCTATAGTTTTTAATGCGGGAGGGGGGGTAGGAATGGATTCTATTTTATACATGGAGGGAGCGGGTAGCGCTGCCGGCTCCCTCTTTGCGTTTAGTTTTTTTTGCACATGTGCAGTGTTATTTTCATCCTAATGGACGAAAACAAATTATTTTTTTCCGTATTTTGTCTGAAAAAACAAATGGTTTTCAGACGAAGTTCAGGATGGAAAAATGAAATTTGTATTTATTACGAAATCATTCATACAAAACAAATTTCACAGGTGCACATGTCTAATAAATACAATCAAAATTATAATGGATCTTAACTAACTTCTCAGAAAACTTTGATAACTTTACCTCTTCATAAATATCCCCCAAGGAGTTACTACAATTAATGCACAAAATAAATAATTGAATTAACTGTTTTTTTTTGTTTTTTTTTAACAGTTCTTAAAATCTCCCCCCCCCCCCATATAAATTACTACACTAGCACAGAGAGTGTAAACCTTCACGCATTTTATTCCAGTTAAAGCCGTATTGCTATATTTAAACATGTAAGTCATGCTTAGCTCACCTATCGCTAACTTAGTCATGTACAATTTTTGTTTTAAGTGCATAATATTTTGAAAAACAAATCCTAAACAATCATTTAACTTACATATAATTCCTTAAGTATATATTGTTATCAATTTCTTGTTAAAGCAAGCTATAATACATTCTCTAAATAAATTAATGTGCAGATTAATCTCTAGCTATACAGAAGCTAAGTAATTGTTCAAGATCTGGAGGGCAGATGGAAAAAAACGACCACTTACTACAAATAAACTGACACACAGGAACTTCATCATGATTATAGTCTGTTCATAGTACAAATCTCTTTGGAGATCTGTAATTTGTAAACATATAAATAGATACATAATTATATGCAAAAAAAGTATAATGTGAGAGAAGCGTGAAAGAGCAATATGAATAAATACATGTTCATTTGGCATGTACAGATTTAAACTGTTGCCTCTGTCTTAGAAAATTATGCAGTGTCAAGCCATGATGTATGCTGATGATATAGAGGTTTATTCACTAGACAGTGAGGGAATTCTGACTTGACAAGCGGTGCCAAAATATAGGCCAAATTAAAGGGCCAATCTAGACTCAAGTAGAATAATTATATATATATTCCTATATAAAATATTTTTAAGAGTCGGCACTCCTGAGTCCCCAGTGTACGGTCCCTGGTGCTGGTTCACAAAAGAGATAGTATAGCAAACAATGATTGCACACCATGGTCTTGTTACAGTTTTGAAAAATAAAATTTAGCTTTTATTGGAGCTTCTTAAAAAGTCAACGTTTCAGTTTCAATACAAACCTTTCATCGGGACAAAGCATTGCAGATAAAATAGAGTATATTTATTCTATTGAAAATAAAACAAAACAAAGTACTCCATTGTGTGCTATCAGTAATCGGAAAATTGGCACATGACCCAAACCCAATGTTCCTTATACTGGGGAACACCTCACATGTGTTTGTATTCCAACTTATGGTGATAGCTGGAATGCACAGGGTTGTTTTCCCATGCGGTAATATTATCATAGCCACTAGTATTGATCAGTAGCTATAATTCAGGATTTTATACACTGTGCCTTTTATTTCTTACCATGATTCTCTATTTTTAATCCTCTATTTCTTTTTTATCATTATGTTTCAGTATTGTTTTAGTATTTATGACATATGGATAAGAGCCATTAATAGTACAGATTATGCATTATATGGTCATACACAATTTCTTTAGTTGGAATCAGGTTATCAGTCTGTCCCTTGGTAATTATACCAGTGACTAATGTATAATTTTGTATTGTGTTACTTGGTGGACCAATACGCTCTCATACTCATATGTATATGCTGTATTTGTATATTCTGTGTATTGGATTTTTTGGTCTATATTGATACATATTTTGTTATTATTATGGACCTATCTTGCACCACTGCTAAATAATGGTATCACTACCACCACTTACACACGGGGATACAGACCATTAGTCATCATTCGCCCATATGTTGCGCATACAGAGCCAGTTCCATATGATACTCTACATATTGTATCCATTACCTTTTTTTTATTATGCCAACGTCCATTTGTGCTATAATCACATATGGCAGCACATTGTTAACCTCGGCACTTCTCTGCTACCCATTATACACATTTAATACATGTAAACTGTAGCTCACGGGAATAACAGACTGGAGGTTTTTTCTGCACTTAATCCTGCCAAGTAAATATTTCACTGCCACTGTCTATATGAAAGTTTTGATTATAGGCATCCCTGTTCCTCCTGCCTGCCAATGTTTTTGACATATGGTAACATTTTTCCTTTTAATTATGTGGTCTCCACAAATCACAACATAGTTGCACACAATGTGAAGAAAGATATAGGAGAACAAACCAGGAGCCCGGATAAGCATCAAGAGCTGATGGGTTGTCTCTCTAAGTTATTCCTACGCCAACCTCCTAAAGAGGAGGGGATAACCCTCAACAAGGTCCAAATATTTCTACTAAAAGTAACCCTTAAGGTTTAAGGGGTCCTAAGCAGGAGGATGGCCAATGAAAGAAGGGAAGGAGGCCCTACCTTTAATGAATGCTAAGGAATAGAAATACAAAAAATGAACACTAGACAGAGCTCAGGGTTTTGTTGCAGACACCGAGTGTCAAAAGAGCGAGTAAAACTATTAAAGGTAACATTCACTTGTCATCCTTCCCCGTCCCCGTCCTCCCCCTCCCGATTACCAATCAGTACTGACATCAGCATTCACAGTGTATACAGTTCAGAGTGCTCTGTACTGCATGATTGCAGCTTGAGATCTTCCTCTCATGTTGTGGAATCTTGGGGTTGAACCATCAAAATGGATTTACAGGAATTTAAATGGATTTACAGGAATTTAAAGAGCCATCTGTCAAACTGGGGCCAATCATTATATCAAAGTAAACATGTGGCTCCCTTTATCTAGTCCTGCTGGTACTGTAAAATCATGGTGGCCTACATCATCAGTGGGGGGTGATGAAGCCCTGCACAGCATGATGGCACAGAACACCATGCAGTCCTTAATAAGTTAAATACCATTCACTGTGTGTTTATGGTAACTGGTGTTTTCAATTTTTACTGCATACTCCATGCATAGTTTTTTTCTTAATTTTAAATGTCCCTGCTTATTTTTTTTAAGATATCCTATAATATAAAAATCCACACTATGCATGTTTCATTTTGGCAACAAGTTTGTTTTGTAAGCATCACATAGTTAAGAAGGACAATGTCTAAACTACTTAGCAAAGATTTGGAGAGATTACAGCAAACAAATAACCTGTTCTGAAATGCTAGCAACAAAGGGATTTGGAAATCTGTGTAAAAGATATAATCGGGTATGACATTTTATTGCCAGTGGACACTGCAAATTGTACTATAACATAACCTGCCCTGTTTACATAAGAATAATGTCATAAGAAATTTGACAACACAACATCCCCAGTCAGATGCATTTTTACTACATTTTCTTATTTCATTTAGTTTCTTCACTAGGACATCTAAAGTGAAAAGTTTGAAAACATCATGGCATTTGCCATGTCTAAGATGGTGACATAAGATTTCTAGCATTTTTCACTGCAATAAAAAACAAAAAATGTAAACATTGATGGACATATAAGTGTTTTATGCATAATGCATATATCTATAAGTCTCCAATAAGTAACAGAAAAAAAATCCAAGTATTACCTATCCTTAACCTGTCATAATAGTCCTCACTTTTGTGTGTTTCATTAATCCAGAAGAAAACCTTCCAATTCCTTGTTGAACAAGAGTGTCTATCTATTTGCCTTATCACATGTCTGTCTGTCAGTGCATCTAATACTAATTAGTAGTATGGTTTATTGTGTGTAAGGATTCTCACAAAGTGAGAATTGACACACAAGCCTGAACACATTCATTTTCCTTCTTAATTCTGAGCACTGTACCTGGCACAATAATAAAAAGCACGAAATGAAATTAAATGAAAAAGAGGTAATTTTGTTGAGTGGGAAAAATATGCAGACGCATGTCCCGAACTCACAACACTTTGCAAATGTTCCTCATAGGGAGGGAATATTTACTGTGGATGTCTCTTGTCTTGTTTTAAACACAAGAGGCCTAGTGCTTTACTGAGAAAAGAAGGGGCCAAATATAAACTCCACCATATTTCTGAAGTCCTTACTGGTATAATAAAGGTGGAAATAAAAATAACATACTTTAAAAACAAATCTTACAATAATATCACACTTAAACAATCAAATGTTAAAATATATTTAAGCATTTAATTAAAATCAGTTTAGAGAATGTAAAAAAGGTATAAACACTAAAAATATTACTTAATAATATACAAGATTAACATCAAACTTAGATGACAACAAATGTTCTAATTGAGCTATAAAAAAGAAAGCAATAAATTAGATAAATTAATTTATTTCAAAGTCAGCATTTAGGCCCTGAGGTAGCAAAGTATTTACATTAAAAATCCACTTCATTTCACATATACTAAGGAGGTTATCTTTATCCCCCCCTCTCTAGTGGACCTTTATTTTATCTATTCCTGTAAAGTCTAGGCCACTGGGATCACCATTGTGTTTTTCTGAAAAATGTTTCGATACACTGTGATTTTCATATTTCCTCTTAATATTATATATGTGCTCTCTAATACGTAATTATTTTATTTTTTTTAACAATCTCAATGTTTTCCCTAGGTACTGTAACCCACAGGGGCAAGAGAGCATATAAATTACATCTTACAAATTCCTCCTTAGTACTGAAAGAAGTGAATCTTTCTATATTCCTACACTTATTATGCTTTATTTTATAGCCTGCACAATCCTGACAATAATAAAAACCTTTTGTTTGTGTTAAAAAGTTTGTGTTCTGCGTTGTGCCTCTTTATCTAAAAAAAACGAGTTAAAATCTGTTTTAGGCTTTTTGCACCCCCAAAAATTAATCTTGGTTTTACACCTAAAAATGCTTCCAGATCCTGATCTAAGATATGCCAGTTTTTCAGAATTATTTGCTTCAATTGCATGCTCTTCGAACTAAAATCAAAAATCAAAGGGATTTCCTTGCTTTCTACTTTCTGCGTTCCCAATTTGTCCTTATATTCCAATATGTTTTTTATTTCCTCTTTCTCTATTTTACTACAAATTATCTCCAAACTACTCAAATTATATCCCTTTTTAAAAAATTGCTGTTTTAAAAAATTAGTTTGTTCTCTAGATTTGTCAATTTCTGTGCAATTTCGCCTAAATCAGGATATTGGCTAACCATGGTTTAAAATGACAACTCTTAAGATTGATAAAACTATTAACATCGAGAAATACAATTACAAGATGTTGTCAAGAAATGTCCATCATATTTAAAAGACACCATTAGTCTATTGCAAATTGTAAATGAAAAAAATTACCTTTTTCTCTTTTTTTTAATCTAATTTCCCTGCTTCTGTTCTGGTTAACATCTTTGGTGGTAAGGTTCAGTTGTTGGAGGAAAGCATCTTGGTTATCCGCCAGGGTTAGGATGAGGGTCTGGTCCCCCCTTTACCTCTGGCCTGGTAGCTACTCGACTGAGTTTCACGATGAATTAGAAGAGGAGAGTGTGGAGAGGACAGGCTACAGACTAGTATTTTCTTTGACAGGTAGTGTGCAATCACCTCCCATATCTTTCCACCATCTCCTAGTTTATCTGTATACGCTACATTATTGTCTGAACCAACAGTCAGTTGAGTCATCAGCTGCACCAGCTACCACTCAAGTGTCTTGC
The DNA here is from genome assembly GCA_933207985.1 of Pelobates cultripes. Lineage (NCBI taxonomy): Eukaryota > Metazoa > Chordata > Amphibia > Anura > Pelobatidae > Pelobates > Pelobates cultripes. The sequence continues at coordinate 256,032,728 of OW240913.1, forward strand.
CAACTTTCAATGTTACCAGCACCACCACTAATATCACCATCATCATCATCATCACTAGTACCACCCCTATCAACATTTCCATTAGCATTAAGCCAAGTGCTAGTGTGCAGGCTGGGATCCCTTTGAGTACCTTTAAAAAGACTCACTTTCACAGTGCAAATTGTGTGAAAAGGAAGTGGGTAGAGGGTGAGTGAAGTGTCATCTTACTAGTGCTGGTATGAAGTAACATTTGTAAAAATACCTCGATACTGAGGGAAGAAGCAGAACAAGAAGGTACTAGGTCAAGCAGCATGTGCACTGTATCTGATTCTGTGCAGTTTTCAAAACTTACCACAAGTGCTACATTCCCCATTACTACTGCCACTATCCTTAGGCAGAGCAGAGGATATGGTTAGTATAGTGCCAGTAATCAACAGAGTCATGGTGGACCAGAACAATCACATCTCTTATCAGCCAGTGAAGAAAAAAAAAGTTAAAAAAGCAAAAAAAAATTATGTGATACAAAATAAAAAGTGCCAGCACACCTACGCCCACTTTGATTATCTATCTTAGAATTATTTTACTGAGTTGTGATTTTTTTTTTTTTTTTTTATTCCTAGTAAGAGATTGAGTAATTTATTTGCTTGTGCTTTGCAAAATGTGACAGATTAGTGTTGCAAGCAGGGTACAACATCATTGAAGAAAAATAATTAGTTTGTAAAGCCTTTTCCCCTTTAACTCTGTGATGTGCAAGTGTTGAAGCATTGGAGACTGAAGTGCACTGTCTGCTGTGTGCAGTGTAGTCAAACACAATAACAGCTTGAGTAAATCCACCAAGCAGCATTTTCAAAAAGGGGAGCAACAGTAGCAGCAGTACCGTTTCCGCTATTACTCTTAGGCAGAGCAGGGGTAATTGACCACTACTACTCTTAGGCAGAGCTAGGGGTATTTGGGGACATTGCCAGTCATTAACAGAGGCAGGTTGGGCAGGGACATTTGGACTCCTCATCATCCCAGGGTAGCTCACTCATGAACATTTTGTTAGATTTCATTTTAGGGCCATGTCACAAAAGCATCCTATTAAAATCACCAACCTGATTGCCAGCATGCCTTTCTTTCCTTGATGTGCACTGGTGGCAGCACATGGTGCCTGGGTATGATGGCGGTTGTGGAGGAGGTCCAAATTTACTGCAAACCAAACTTGATAATTGCAGGAGGATTGCAAGACATTTCCATTATAGTTTGAGGCAGTAGCAAGAGAAAAAAAAAGCTTCCTTTTATGACAGGATGTCTGCACACATTGGAACTAGGCATGTGCAATTTATTTAATTCTGAATGTAAATTCGGCCGAATTTCGGCAATTCCAACATTCGGATGCTTCCGAATGTCCGAGTTGCCAAACTGACGAATTTCCGAAGTGACGAATTTCTAGAGTGCCAAATTGCCGAAGTGACGAATTTCAGAAGTGCCTAAGTGCTTTGGATTTCTGTAAAGTGGCAAAACAAGAGAGGGAGGGAAAATTACGTGAATGATTACAGGAATCAAGACCAATAAGTTAATTCCTGGCACTGGGAGCCATATAGATGTGTAAGTGGTTGTGGTGGCAGTCCAGGCACCTAACCCTACTCATACCCCTAACCCTAGCTGCGTAAGTGGTTGTGGTGGTTAGGGGTAGGGATAGGTTTTGGGGCAGGGCTATGGTTAGGCTTAGAGGTAGGGTTAGGGTGCACTACAGATGTGTAAGTGGGTGTGGTGGCAAGAGAGAGATGCTTACAAATGTCTGAATTGCCGAAGTCCCGATGTGCCAAAGTCCCGAAATCCTGAATTGCCAAAGTCACAAATTTCGGAAGTGCCGATCCGAGCCAAATTTTTTGCCCATACACATCCCTAGTTGGAACTCCACTAGGTGGGTGGAAAATCTTTTGGAAAAGCAGAGGGCAACCAACAGTCTATCTTCCCACCAATCTATTGGCATTGACTCCTCACTAAGATCTGAGGAATGGACAATAATAGAGCAACTAGTTTCTATTCTTGTTCAGTTTAGGGACATGACATAAATAAATGCTAACTTCCTAACCCCATATGTGGTCAATACATTCTTAATTCTGTTAGTAAGATGTCTTGATCTATATTTTCAGTGTAGTTGTTTTGCTACCACCACAAATACAGTTGGGTTAGGTTCATAGAGTACTGTGTTTTTCCCACATCCCTATAGGATGGTTGAGTGGGATAGCTTAGTTCTTGTCAGGGAGGAAGGAACAAGACAGTTCTCAATTGTCCACTGACTTTTCCCTTTCATTTCTGGATAAATGCCCAGTTTGGAACTTGAAATGACCACTTTTCACCATTTTTCAATAATACAAATTAGCATAAGAAAAAAATAAAAAATATGCTACTTTCAATCATTCTAAAGAGTTCTTTAACTTCCTTTGTTTTTTTTTCTTCATCCAGGTATATAACAATCTAATTTTGGCAACTGAAAATTAGCATTGTCAATGGCCAATGTCAGCACAATCACAGGCATGATTTTCTTCCAAAGTGGTTAGGAAAAAGCAAAAATGTTCCACCCTGCACAAGTCTAATTAGTGCTCCTTTTGCATTTGTTCTTTTCAAAGTGATATTCTGGGGTAAAAATATACTGTACTATGCTACAAATGCTAACCATTTAAAATGTGCTATTAGAATTAAACAATAAATCACAAAATTGTTTATTTGTTTTATCTTTTTGTTTGCTTATGTCTTCTTGGATGTTTATTATGAAAGCATTTTTCATAAAGGATGTTTGTTGCTTAAAATGATAAGGAATAGATAACTACTGGCACGTTTCTCTACATGTCAAGTCCCATGATTACCTGCCTGCCAAAGGAAGTATGATGATCCTGGATGGATTCCACCTTTACATTCTATTACCTACAGGGTATAGCAGGAATGTCACATTACATTTTTAATTCCTGACCTATTTGATGTAATGGATTTCTACAGAGTTAAATATTTAATGTCATGGCATTTACAAATCACATTCTTTTATTTATTTGTACAGAAATATAAAGTACTTTTGTGCCACCTAAAAATAATTTAACTTGCTATACCTTGAGAAATGGTTTAAAAATTTGACATTGAAAATTGCAGTAACTGTATCAACCTTGGGAATTAAATTATGGGTGCACCAGGTCAAGTGAAGTGCAAAAAAAAAGTTATAAGAAAGTAAATTCCTCACTTCTAAGAAATGCCAGGAAAACTGGTTTTCACTCTCAATCACGAATAGAATATTTGGTAACTTTGAAGGAATATTCCAAACACCATAACCACATGAGCATGTAGTAGTGGTTATAGTGCCAGCAGTGTCATGGTGCCCTCCCAGGATATTAAATGTTTTGCAAACTTACTTTGGGTCCAGGAAATTTGGAGCCTGTCTACACTGAGCTAAACCCAGCGGTGCATGGATGCTCTCTTTGGCTGCAAGCCCTCAGTCAACACTTGAAGCCAATGCACAGCAGGGCTTAGCTCAGGAGAGCTCTTCCTGGAGGAAGTGATTTGTGCTCAGCAGACCCCTGGTAGGTTGTAAAACCATATAGTCTTATGAAAAAATTTACACAGCAATTTTTAAAATGGCAATTCTGAGTTTCCAAACTCCCGAATTCAGCCAAATTGCTCTCCAGACCCAAATGAATTTCCAATTCTAAATAGGATTCTAAGAAAAAAGTTCAAGTGAGGCACCATTAGGTGTATATACAGAAGGGGATTATAAACTGTACTGACCCTAGAGCAAGAAAATGTCTGAAACAAATGTATATCACTGACTGACTTAATTCAGACTTTGAAATCATGTTTTAAGCAATCTCCCAAAGAAATGTGCTGCAAAACATATGGTCAATATAATATATGTAGATACAGTGCTAGTTGTAGAGCATGAAAATTGTCAAATGTTATGGGAATAAAGTGTTTGAATTATTCCCTATAATTTATAGAGCATGCAAGAGAATGGATTTCATAAACAGTGGAAAGATTTGATAGTTCTGAAGAATGTAACATTCACAATGAAAAACTGGCTGATATTGCTAAAATAGGTGTTTTCCTATGCAACATGATTAATGAGACTCATGAAATGTCTTGCATTGAAAAATTATGCCTCTGATTACAAAGTTTTCATGTCATGTATTTTTGTCGTTTGAACAAATGAGATAAATAATAACCATTAACCATGTACAATAGTTGTGTTTCCCATAGAGTAAACTGTTTTAAGCCACATGTTTATTGGAAAAACCTAATAATCCACTATCTTACTTATTCTTGTAAACTAAATATTCTATTGCAGGGTAATAATGTAACTAATGTTTCATCTACAGTATTTTAAGTTTCACCAACGTTCCATATGATTTATTTTTACATATGACCACTCTACTACTGAAGTAGTATCATGTAACTGGGAGATACATAGTTTTCCAATACGCCTGATTTTTAAAGAAAATTGAATACAGGTTAAAGACCAAATACAAAAGCAAGAATTAGTATCTATAAAAAAAAAAAAAAAAACCTGGATGGCTACAAGAATAAGGCTAAAAAATATTTATTATTTTTATTAAGTAATAATGAACTCTTAAAAACCCAAAATATACACAAACGATAGGAAGTTCCACTCCTGAAGTGCACAAGTGTAAGTTTACTTAAAAGCAAATAAGTAAAAAAGTAAATACTCTAAAGTTCTCCAAATTGTCAAATCCTTAAACAGGGGGATATAGTGCATACCCTTATTACCACAAGCAGCTTGAATAAATGTAAACTCATGTACTTCGGGCTGCCAAATAATCAAGTTGCAGGGGTTTATTATCTAAATGTTTATAAGTTAGTGATATAACCTTTGATTATAGACTTCTTATACTCCGGGACCTGATTGTGTGTGTTACTTTAAGAGGATGTATGTTAAAGGACCACTATAGTGCCAGGAAAACATACTCAGGGACCCCCTCCCACCGGGCTCTGAGGAGAGGAAGGGGTTAAACTTACCTCTTTCTCCAGCGCCGGGCGAGGAGCTCTCCTCACACTTCTCCTCCTCTTCGGCTGAACGCACAGGAGCCCTGCGCGCATTCAGCCAGTCCATAGGAAAGCATTCTCAATGCTTTCCTATGGATGCTGGCGTCTTCTCACTGTGAAAATCACAGTGAGAAGCACGCAATTGCCTCTAGCGGATGTCAAAAGACAGCCACTGGAGGCTGGATTAACCATATTATAAACATAGCAGTTTGAAACTGCTATGTCTATAAAAAAAAGGGTTAACCCTAGCTGAACCTGGCACGCAGACCACTTCATTAAGCTGAAGTGGTCTGGGTGCCTATAGTGGTCCTTTAATTATTTGAGCTTTTTATCATCTAATTTTTTTTTTATAATTCTTTATTTTTATGTGCACAAGAGTAACACAAAGTTCTTGCATGCCCCAACAGCAGTGACAAGTCAAAGAGCTAAACATAGCATAACAGGTACAAGGCATTTGAGTGTACAGCACAATTTTTTATTTTTTTTAAAAGTGGTATAAGGTACATGCTAGGTCTAACATGTCTAGAGGGAGTATGGAGAATAAGCGTGCGCTTCCATTATTACAAGCTGGTTCATAGACAAGTAGCTAAGGATAACAAGGTAGTTTGTGATACATGCTTATGGTGTTAAGGGGTAATGTGATGAGACAAGTTTGTTTGTAGTACATGCAAAACATCTGAAGACTGGCCATTTCTGAGGCTAAGTGCATTTCAAGCCTATCCCTTTAAGCAAGAACAAAAAAAAAAAAAATCCTAGTCTGTGTTGCGTCCATACGTTTTAAAAGATTGTAGAATACACAGCAAATAATATTAAGCTAATCTGTTTGGGTCTGCGCAATCTAAGCACAGGAGATTGTAAGTGATGTCAGATGATAGTGATACATTATTAGACATAGTAAGAGGCACTAGTGAAGCATATAATAAATGAACTGGCAATTATATAGGTGCTGTAGATCGATCAATATAGTCAGAGTGTGACATGAAACTGCATTCTCTCATTTAGGGTATCTTAGCTGGGAACCAAAACGGCTGGTCATAAGCTTTGTGTCCCAAAATGTCCCAATGCCTCCCCTGTCAGCCTATGCCTTCCGGGGTTACTGTCCAGACCTGTGAACCACACGGGAACTCAGCCGCCACAGGTCCCAGTCCTGAGAGTCCTGATGCTAGGCTTCCCAGTGTGTGTCCGACAAAGAGGCATGCTGTATAGCGTCCAGGTCTGTTCGTCCTCGTCGGCTGGGTCCTGCGCGGGTATTGGTGCTTGCGCTGCATGATTCTTTTGCTTGGCTTAGTTTTAGGCTGGGATGAGGCTGGCTTCAACCTGCTTTGGGTAGCTTTCAGTTGTGGGTGCTGATGTTTGTGGGTTGATGGCGTGTTGCGCTGTCTTTGGCACCATTTTCCGTCTTGCAGTTTTCAGCTTGTCGTGCCGGTGGACCGAATGCGAAAGGGCTGCGTCTTCAGTGAGTGTTCGTTCTGGGTTTTTGCTGTGGCTTGTCTTTCTTCCAGCTTGTGCCAGAAGGCCTTGAATAAGGCATCCAGCCTGTTCAGGCTATCTCTTTCGTGCGTCGCAATGAGTGTCTCCGGGCTGGTGGCCGCCGTTTTAGGGCCGGTTCTGCTCGGCTCAGATTGCTGCCACAGCGCCCGAGGGTACCCTCCTGGGACAGGGATGACCCCCACCGGTCCATAGGGGGGGAACATGGGTATATGAAGAGGTCAGTTGAGTATATAGGCGGGAGAGCGGCCGTCTCCCCGCGCCTCACGTGAGTGTAGGCCTCATAGTACCGCTGGGCGAGTTCGAGTGGGGCATCCACATGTGTGCTATCGTTGCGCAGGTCGTTGGTTGCTTTGTCGTTTGCCAGCCCATGGATGACCATTTTCAGTGTCTTTGGGGGAAAATCGCAGCTTAGAACACCTTTAATCGCAGGAGCTCTTGCTGCCTGCGTCCACTCCGCTCAGTGGTCAGGCCCCGCCCCATCATCTAATCTTTTTATCAACTAATCCAGGGGTTCCCAACCCAGTCCAGGATTTAGGGATTACCCTGTTGTATCTAAAGTGATTTTAGAAACAAACAAAAAAAATCACTTTAGATACAACTGGGTAACCCCTAAATCCTGGACTGTTAGGGGTACTTGAGGACTGGGTTGGGAACTACTGATATAATTTTTTTTGGTCCTTTGACCACTTACTTAGATAAACATTTAATTAATAAACCTCCACACAAAGTTGAAGTCTATCTGGGAAAAAAACAAACAAGAAACATAAGATGAATTAGACTTGCCCTATGAGAAATAATGAGCGACCCACCATCAGGCCAAAAGGAAATAGAATAAGCATTCAAAGCTCTATCAAACACTCTGCAAAACCAGACAAAGGAGTAAGGCCAATAGTGTTGACAACTGACACAAAGACAGCAGGTCATTGTCTGGCCACAAGAATTTGAAGAACTATAGAAACATCCCAAAAAGAGGAAAAGCATGGATGGGGAGGTCTGGTCAGACTATTGCCACAACGTAATCAACCAATCCAACACCTTTCGAGACGTTGCAGAGTATCTACCAAGCCGCTGGTTATAGGCCTTACACATTCCATGGTCACTGCTAGACAGAGAGGATCTGGCAGCCAGCTGAAGAAAATTGACTGATGATTCACCCTAGAAGCAAACAGATCAAAATATAGAAGGCCAGAGGTCTAGGAGATGAAAGATTGGTGGATGAAGTCTTCAATTGCTGGCATCCCTGCAGCGACGGGAGAACGAATCCACAGTGAAAATGTGTCAACCAGGGAGATATTGCCCTGATCAAGATATATACAAAAAAAAAATCATAATCCAAAGATGAAAAAGTCTGTGCTTCACCTGTACAGGCTTTATCAAATGGAGTAAAAACAATCAACCTGGCTTTAGGAGTTTATATAGGGATAAAAATGGTGCCAAAATTAGCATTATCCAGTCAGAATTTGACATATTTAAAAAACATTTTAAAAGTACATAAAAGGTATTAAATTGTATTCTTGGTGTAGTACAGATGTTAAATATCATACATTTTATACAAAACAAGGGCTACATTAAAAAAAGCATTGGGAATTGGTCACATGACGTGGGTGTTTTTAATTGGTCACAATGCTACATGGGATATGTAGTAAATGATTACATAGCCAATGTGGATGCCGTCGGCCATATTGTGAAGGGCAAGAGACAAATTGCGGCAGCCATATTATGAAGGTCATATAGTGACCGAAAATAACAGGAATAAATAATAATATAAAAGGAGAGTATTAGGATATTAAAATGGATAGAAAAAAAATATAAAACTACTGATATTTATATAAAATTAAACAGATCAAATTCTGCATTTAGACCACAAGGGGTTAGAGTTTGTAAATTATATACCCATTACATTTCTTTTTTACCTAAAATATCTTTAATATTTCCTCCGCTCCATAGAATTATACATTTTTTAATACCTATACATTTTAAACATTTTGGGTCACTGTTATGTTTAATAAAATGTTTAGACACTGAATGGTTTAAGTATCCTTTTTTGATACTTCTACAGTGTTCACTTAGACATATTTTAAGACTTCTGGTAGTCATTCCTAAAAGATTTTTAATTAAATCCATTAAAGTAATTTATTTTGTATGTTTTTTTTTTTTGTTCTATTGGATGCAAATTGAGTTACTTTAGAAGGGACAGAGGGGTCAGTACTTTTACACACTTTACATCGTTTACACTTGTAAAAACCATGGCTTCGGGTAAAAAAGAAGTTAGTGCATTTTTTTGTCTTAATTTCTCTAGTGAAATTGGAGGTTAAAATAGATTTGAAGTTAGGAGCTCCTCTGAATATTATGTTTGGTTTTTCAGGTACAATTTTCATAAGGGTCTCGTCTTGTCTTAATAGGTGTCAGGGTTTTTTTAATAATTTTTTTTTACATATCCGTTTTATTATTGAAATTAAAAATGACTGGAAGGGGTCTTTAGTGCATTTGGTTTTGTATGGTAAAAGTTAATTTCTTTCTCTTTTCTTAATGGTATCAATTGTTTTGTTTAAGTCAGAAGATGAATAGTTTTTTCAATGAATTTGTGCTTTAAAAAGTCAGCTTGTTGATTAATCTTCTAATTGAGAGCAATTCCTACATATGAGTAAAAATTGACTTTTTGGTGCGCTTTCGAGCCAAGGTTTATAGTGGCAGCTTGATTGTTCTATTGCTATGTTAACACAGACTTTAAAAAAAATAAATTAGTGTGTAGGGTCCCTTCTTTAATAAAAATATTAATATCTAAAAAGTTAATAGTTACTGTATTCATGGGTTAAGATGATACCTCTGTTATTAATATTTAGATTGTCAATTAAAGAGATCATTATCTTCAGAATCCTCCCAAATAAAAAAGAGGTCATCTATATATCTAAAATAAGTGACCAGGTTTGCCCGCCAGCTATGCTCACCCCATATGGCCGTAGTTTCCCAATCTGCCATAAAATAAGTTGGCATAACTAGGGGCAAACTTGGTCCCCATGGCTGTACCTCTCTTCTGAAGACAAAAGGAGTTAAAAAAACAAAAGTAGTTAGTTAAAATTGAGTTTATGCCTTCCAATATAAAATCGATTTTTAGGGATTCTTTGTTCTGTTAAGGTTTCTCTAATGGCCTAAAATCCTACATGATAGGGGATTATTGTGTAGAGAGATTGTATGTCACAGGTGACTAGAATATAGTTAGGTTGCCATTTAAAGTTGCTTAAAAAATTTAGAAGTGACATTGAGTCTGTTAAATAAGATTTCATACTTTTGACAGAAGGTTTGAGGAGTGTGTCTATATATTGTGACAGATTACATAAAAGGGAACCAATTCTAGATACAATTTGTCTAACTGGTGGTGTTTTATCATTTTTATGTATTTTTGGAAAGAAATATATTAAAGGAATTGTGGGGGTATTGTATTTTAAAAAAATTGAATTCATGTTTATTTAAAATGTTTGAGTGTAATCCTTTCTTTAAAAATTGAAATAAAATTTGTTGGATGTTTGGTGAGGGATCAGATGGTAATTTAGCATATATATTTCTCTGTCATTAAGCTGTCTGTGGGCTTCTTTTAAGTACATAGTGCTTGACTGGATGACTTCCCCACCTTCCTTGTCTGCTGGTTTAATAACTATGTCTTTGTCGTCTTGGAGTTAAGTGCTATTTTTTTTCAATATGAGTCAGATTATGTGTTATATTTATGTTTTTTTTATTTTGTCAAATCTCTTAACTGATTTTTCGAACATCATAAGGGGGGCTGACTTGAAATTGGAGGGATACATTTGTGTGAGTAGTTGGTTGGAGAGTGGGGGGTGAGATTTGGGTTGCATTATTTTTATCTATGAAAAATCTCTTCAGTGTGGCTTTATGAACAAATTTATTTACATCAAGGAAGGCTTCAAATGATTTGAATGGATTAGTGTAGGCAAATTTGAGACCCTTATTTAGAACAGAAATTTGGGCTGTTAAGATTTTTTGGCTTCGATTAAAAATGCCACAGCTGGAGGGAATTAAAGTGCTTATTGTCTTTCTAGTCTTTTTTTTTTTTTGCTCGTGATGGATAGGGTGTGTGTGTTGGTGGGTTAGTGAGTTTGAATTTCTAAAACATGGTCCTCATTCTCGATTTCTGAGTCAAGTGATA